>OU343220.1:117704084-118091701 GCA_910596185.1 Chrysanthemum makinoi | reverse complement strand
CCATTTTGTAAGCACTTTTGATCATTTTGGAATTTTCTTATTTGTAGTTGTTCATCGACTTGAATTTACGTTTCTTTATGTTCATTAGATATAGTTAAGTGTATCTAACAATTAAAATCAGGTTGGTTGTTCTTTTAAAGTTGTAGTTATAAATTTAGTTTTAACAGTTAAAAGTGCATAACTGTCATTTCTTAGTTTCTTGTTGTTAATGTTGTTGTTTTATGCTTCATTAGTTCTAATATATGATAATACATGGTCTTGAATGATTTCATGGTTGTAAATTGTGTTTAGCTTTGAAAACCACCAAAACTGTCTAAGTAAGTGGTGTTTGGATTTGCTTGTTTTAATTGTGCTCTAGGTCTCTTGTGTTATTTCTTATACTTGCTTTGTCATCATACCACCTAATATCTCAAACAAGTCATAAAACCGGTGGTGATTTGGTGATAAGTCAAATAATCTTTGATCTAATCTTTTGTATCCACTTTGGATTTTATGATTCAAGATCATGATTTTGTACTCATAAGTTGTTAACATTGCTCAAATCAGTCTTATTACACCTTAAAACAACCTAATCAGTGAGTAGTAGTGATTCAAAGTTCATCTTGGTCAAATTTTTAGTTTTTCTTAAAAAGTCAAAATTTTCATTTTGGTCGTTTTTGAATTAAAAAGATAATTTTACTGTGTGTTTAATAGTTAGATTTAGCTTAAAAGCTTTTGGGTTATTAAAGTTTAGTTGCTAAACAAAATTAGAAAAATACTAGTTCTCTTTGAATCAGCTTTTTAAGTGCTTTTTAACTAGCTTATTTTGAGTACCTGTTTAAAAAGGATGCCACAGTACACGCAGTTGGGTGGTCCAACTTGATAAGCTCACATAGAGCTTATTAGTTGCTCAAATCTTGTGATTTTTGGTTCTTTGGGTAGCTGACCTAGCCTTCTTGAGGTCTCAAGCTTAGTTTTCCATTTTGAAGCTTAATAGCTAGGGCTGCACCTAGCTTCTTTTTAGTCCCAACACTCAGTATCAACTGAGTCGACAAGCGGCGGTGATCTGGTATCACTTTCACAAGCTCTTATAAAGCTCTACAGTTACCTATAGCTTTTGATCTTTGGCTTTTTGGGAAGCCAACCAGCTTATCTTGACACCTCAAGGCTTGTTTTGAGCTTGTGAGCTTATTTCACTAGCTTATTTTGGCCTTGAAAAAGTCCACAGGACTGTTTGGTTGTTCAGTTTAGTTCATGTGCTTATTGCTTATTTCTAGCTTATTAGTGTGCTTATCTGTGTAATTTAGCTCTATATAAGTAGCATTATCCTATTTGTAGCTTATTTAACTTTTGTTTTCAGTTAACAAGCTTGTTTGAGCATATTTCACCAAGAAAAGCTCATAAGCAAATCTGTTGTGATCATAAGCCCAAGCCTTATTTGTGATTTGTAAAATTTTTGTCTTTGTAAAAGTTTCATATTTTTAGTATTTAAGTAGTTCTCAAAAAGAAAATCCAGAAAAACTTTATTTTTTAATAGTGATAGCGTTTATTTAATATTTTTTTAGCTTTTTGATTTTTCTTTTCATCTTATTAATAAGCAAATCTTGTTTTGATATTTTTCTTAGTTTTCTGTTACCTTAAGTTATTTTAGAAAAGTTTCATATTTTTCTCTATCTTTTAGTATTTATTAGAATTTTTAATAGTTAAAAGTATTAAATAATTAGTAATAAATAATTAAAAAGAAAAAAAAAATATCTTTTCAGTTTAAAAATTAGTTTTATCATATTTTAGATTTTTCCAAGTTAAAATTTCATTTTCCAGTTTATTTTATATTTTCTAGTATTTAAGTGTATTTTAAATAGTAATTAATTAGTAATAATTAGATAAAAAGTGTGAAAAATATATTTTTAATTTTAAAATTAGTTTCATAATATTTTAGATTTTTCTAAATCATAATTTTATTTTTCTAGCCTTATTTTGTATTTTCTTTTATTTTAGGTTATTTATAAATAAGTTAAAATAGTTTTTAATTAATAATAATTAAATAAATAGTTGTAAAAATAATTTTATTTTTTCTAATAATTTTCTTTTATTTTTAGGATTCTAAAATGTCATTTTCATATTTTTAGGTCTTTTATTTCTTTGATCTCACTTTTTATTTTTATGTCATTATCGTAGTTTTTAAACTGCGTTTACGTTTCTTTTATCGATTGTTGTGTTTTCCAATTCGTTCCAATCTCATTCCAATCAATCAGTAGTGTAATAATCAATCCAAAACCTTTCTTGATCACTATCCTTAGTGATCACTCGATCATCTGAGTTAGTTTTGACACCATTGAGTCTAGTGGGACTTACGACCCGGAATTCATTCTATTCTCCAGGACTTCATTGTATTTGTGTTTTAAGCAGTTTTAAGCTTCTTACGGTTAGCCATTCACAAGCGGCTAGCTTGTGTGAGGTAGCTTGACGGTTTAGCACAGATCACTAGGATATGATTAATATGTTTAAATATGATTCGCATGTTATCATCTGATGTTATGTTAGATTTATCGTTAAATTGAATTAGGATCTGTGAGATGAATGTGCTAGTGTGAAGTTGAGTATCCTGAAAGTTTAGCATGTATGATTGTTCAGTTAATTTTGTAAACTTTGCCTATCCGTTAGTTATCATGTACTTGATTGATCTTTATGTTTAGACTTTGCTTATATTAAGGTTTGATCTGGGAATGGTTTAATTATGATATCTGTTTTGATAATTTGCTAATTGCTATACTATGACTTTTGCTTATTTAGTTAAAGTTTTCCTACTATGTTTTCTATTTGCATTTGTGACTGACATGATTTGACTGCTATTTCCGCTGCTACAATATTGGATTAAGTGTGGTAAATGTAGATTAATTAACTTGTATGAATGCCATGTTTACTCTCTAGAAATTGTTTTCCGTTAGCCTTTAGACTTTTAGTTTGGCTTATATGCACTCTACTTGCTGATTTATTATGTGCTTGGTTATTTGATGTGTTTCCGTATGTGTCATCAATATGCTATGTGTTTGTTCTTATTTGTTATGTGTTTCTTATTTATGTATTTCTTGAGAATCTTCAATGATTCATTATTTTCATTTCGTTGTGATTTCGTTATCCGTATCTTTGTTTTGTTTAGCTTTTGTTTCGTTATATGTCAGTTCCTTTGGGCTTTGTAAGCTCGGCCGCATTTTCTTTTTCTGCTGGCAGGTATTAAGCATTCGAGATGAGCTTATGGGATAGTGATCTGGGTTGAGTAGATAAGCCAAGATTTGAAAATAGGGATCTTAGATTTATTTTGATTATTAAGTTATTTATTTCTTTTCTTTTGTAAGTTTTGTAAAGGCTTCCGCTTTTGTATAGTACTTAAGGTTCTGATATGAAACCGTATTTGTGACATCTTTACCCTTGTCGGGTTGGGGTGTTAAAATTTAGTCCTACAAGTCATATAGAACCTGTAAAAATTAGTCATGCATATTTAACAAGTTGTATGGAATTATTTTGTATATGTAGGAAGGGGCGTATGGATGCATCCTAGATCGATCTTATCGATATGTTTTCTCGGTGAATGATGTCGTGTGCAATTACGCGTCTTCACAAAATTCGGGACTAGCTACTCAATTATTTTCTGAGGTTACCTTTTGAAGAAGAAAGATACTTCTAATATGATATGTTCTGGGCTTGTGGTAGTTAACTAAATCTTTATTTGTTATTTCTATGTTAAGTATTCTGATTTTGATTCGGTATGTTCAAGTGTTTATAAGCTAGGCTTATTATATGTTACCATATGTTATTATGTTTTTGTATGTTTATGTACTTGCCGTCTACTATGTTAGGATATGATTAATATGTTTAAATATGATTTGCATGCTGTTATCTGATGTTATGTTAGTTTATTGTTATGTGAATTCGTTTATCTGTGAGATGAATGTGCTAATGTGAAAGTAAGTATCCTGAAAGTTGATAAGTACAATTGTTCCGTTAATCTGGTAAACCTTGCCTATAAGTTAGTTATCTGTCTGCTTATGATTGATCTGCTATGTTAAAACTCTGTAAATGTTAAGATTTGATCTGAGAATTTGTTTAGCTTATGATATCTGTTCTGATAATTGCTAAAGGCTATGTTATGTCTTTGTCTATTTAGTTATGGTACGTTTACCCTAGGCAAATCCCACATCGGCTGTGGCCTGGAGAGATGCTGGGCTCATAAGATAACATTCGCCATACAATGACACAACGCGTTTTGTGGTCTACTGCGGGTGGAGTTCTTAGGAACTGGCAGTTAAGCATGCTCATATGAGAGTGTAAAGTACGGCTTGGGTGACACTGGGAAGTCTTCAAATGAGGCCACAAAAACAAAGCCGTGAGCCTACGGGCAAAGCGGACAATATTGTGGTCTATAAGGCGGGGTGTTACACAGGTATTATTGGTATTAAACATCGACATAATGTGGTGCGTGATACCCTCGCTGATATCTGCTCCTGGGTAGGGGTTTCGGCCCGTAAAGAAGTTGATATCGGTCTCTGCGGAGAGAGGGATGAAACACACTGCGCCCGTGACTTGTTACTTTACTCATGGGAGAGAGGCCTCGATGTGTGTGTTGATCTTACTGGGTCATCACCTTTGGCAAACGGGTATGACTGACTTTGTGTGAGGCGTGCGTGATTGACTACCGCACGGCAAACGTGTCAATCTGAAACCAAATGCTTGCTGATATTTGATATGGGTTCATCCCCTTCTCTTTCTCTTCCTTTGGTGAACTCGAGAAGGAGGCGCTGACCCTGCTGAAGCGAATCCGAAAGTTCTAGGTCACTCAAGATATTGGCGCGCGTGGTGCTAACTATATTATTAGTAGGGTTTGTTTTGCTATTGCTAGAGGAGTGGGGGCCCAATTAGTCTCTCGGCTCCCCACTAATTTTTTGTCATTTCCTTTGATTTTCTAATGAAGTGATGTTTAAAAAATAATAATAATAATAATAATAATAATAATAATAATAATAATAATAATAATAATAATAATAATAATAATAATAATAATAAGTAATAAATAATAAAAATAAAATTAAATGGTTAATGAATTGGTGATTTTGCAACTTTGATGTTTGGATCATAATGATTGTGGTTCTTTAGTTATATATTTAATGGTTAAGGATGGTGGAAGCAATTGCGTTTTTGATGTTTGTGGCGTGAGGTGGATCACTTGGTGTGTCTGGAGGATCCGTGTGGTGGCGGATTGTTGGGCTTTTAATTGTTGTGGTGATGACTATTTTTTATTTTAGGTATGTATTAGTTAAAATGTTAGAAGGTGATAATGGATTGAAATGAATAATATGATGATAAAGTATGTGTGAGAGGGAATGTGATGGTAATTTAAAAAATGAAGTAATCTTGTAATGGTTGTGATTGTGTTTTAAGTGACGGGTTTTTGAATTTTTGGCATAAGAGTTTAATAAATATGATGATTTGGGCTTGTGATGGTGGCCGGAGGTGATGAAAGTGGTGTGGGTGAAGATGAAGATTGTGGGTAGTTTGATGTTTGAAGATGAGGTGATGATGTATTAAAGGAAGAAGATGAACTTCAGGTTAAAAAGACCAAAATACCCTCACGTGAGTTTCATGTGCTACCATTAGGAGTTAGTGTTGTCGTTAAAGTGAAGGACAAACATTACATAACGTTTCGCATTTAGGGACGAATGGTGCATTTTGGTCAAATGACGAACTCGTCGGTTAACGCAAACCACAAGGGTGAACAATGTAGTTTACTCTTATTTAATTATTTATCTTACCACTACAAATAATTAAATGATTATATATGGAAAGCGGGCCCACCAACACTTACATTTATTACACAAGTGATATGCATGAGTAATTTTAAAAAGAGCAATGATAAAGAGATCTAAAATATAAGCTTAAATGGGTACCTAATTAAATAATCATTTGACACATCACTATTGACATTTTTCTCATTCCCAATTTTCACTATTGATTTTGACACATGTATTGATCTTGTAGTTAGGTTAGGCATGTGTTTAGGCAAGCATTTATGTATGAGTATCATTTTCTATTTAAAAATAACTGTGTGGAGAAAAGGGCCTACAGAGGTATAATGAAGGTGTGTGCAGAGACCAACTCTCATTCAACATTGAAATCTCATAATGCTATTAAACAGTGAGGTGGCGTTTAATTGTTCTATTACACTTGCCACACATCATTCCATTGTGGATGCACTTAGGGCTTTGCAAGCAAGCAACCGACCCGGCATAAGTCAATCGGAAGTTTACTAGTTGAAAAAGCAGCACTGCAAACATTTTTTCCCGTTACCTGCATCAAGTTTATATTCAACTTTTTTGTACACAAAGATATGGTATTTGGGCTCTAGACATGACACTTATTCTTGAATAGTATCAACATGGAAGGCGTTCATCTTCAAAGTGGTTTAGGCTTCAAATTCCACTCAAGTGGTGTGTAAGCTTCATGTTCCTTATTTTCTTGTTTCTTAAGTACGTTTAGAAAATCTCAAAATGACATCAACAATGGGGCAAAAATAAAGGTTGGCGAGTTTAGATTCGAACCTGGGTTGCATAAACAAAGGTTGTGTGATTTACCAACTCACCCACCATTTCATAAAGTGTAAACGTAACAAACTTACAAACACATGGTATAAAAAAAATTCAACAGAATAGTCGTTAATGCGTTACATATTAAATCATGAAAAATATTCATATCTTTTAAAACCCATTTAGATAGCATCTTATGTATCGGCATTCCGAGTGATCGTCTTCAACTCTTATATAATCGTGATTCGTGCATGGGACTCGATAGAGTTGGTCAACACAACAAAAGTCAGAGTTGAATCATTGGTTGAGCCAAAATGTTCAAATTTTGAGGCTGGCCTGCTTTTGTCAAGTAAGTGATAAAATAAAAAAGAGAAGTAATATATGTTCCTCAAAATATAAAATTAAGGGTATAACTTTAGTTTTTAACAAATAAGGGTATCAGTGGGTTGACAATTTGATGAAAAATTATTCATCAATGCTATATAAAATTATTTTGTAATTGATAGTAGTTTTGCATTATCAACTTTGTCATACCTTTCACACCAAATTTATACACTAACATAGGTAGGAAAGTGGAAGAGATTATTTTGTATAAGATAATCAAAGGGAGTGGGAAAGTTGCAGTAATTCTTTGGAAAAGTCCGCTTCTCTTTGTCTTCGAGCTTTCATTCTTCAATCCAGTGATTCGTTTCTTCATATACCTCCCCACCAATAGATAGAGATAGAGACAAATGGGAATAACCGAACCACGTCTACAAAATGCCATTACCATGCAGCTGCTTCAAAGCCAACGTGATGCTCCTTGGTCAGATGACCAAGATATTGGCGAATACCACGTATGATCAAGAAAAGAGTACATATAATCACATGAAAACCATGAAAGCCACTTGCTAATAAAAAGGTAGAACCATAAATACTATCCGAAATTGTGGAGGGCGCTTGATAATATTCCATTCCTTGAAAGGCTTGGTTAGTAGTGCCCGCCCATTCTGTCTCGCCCGCTTGCCAACCCATGAATTCTTCAGAGCGGGCCGCGAGGCATTATGGCTCGAAGAAGTGCCTCAACATCAGCCCACTACTTTACTTTGACTCCTTTTATGCAATTATGAACTCCACATAACTTTCTCGATTCCAAGGCAACTTATCCTTTTGAAGCTGACGTAAACGTAACAAACTACGATCCTCCCCACGAGCCAACATAAATCGATCGAGAATAAAAAAATGAAAGGCGTTTCATTATGGTAGTGTACCGACCAAATGTTCGGAACGGAAGTTTCAATCGGAGCATATAGATCCGTAAATGGATTTGCATGTATAGCCACTTCAGTCGTGTTCTTCGTTTAGAAAGTCTTTTTGGAACATGGTCAATCGAAATTCTTATGTTCGATTCTCATCCACCGATGAGAAAAATGCTATCGGGGTAACCCTTTATCCAAAGAAAAAAAAAAAAAAAATGGGGACCATTTACCTTTACCTACAACCACCAACATCACCCATCCGTTTTCATATTTTGGGAATATGATAATGAAAAACTAAAACTATGAAATTGTGTAGCTAATAATTCAAGTGTCGTCAAAAATAAAGGTTTGATGCAACTTGAGAGGATCAAAGTGGCAGGAACAAAGTAGGGGTGAGCAAGCGACGAACGGTACCGGCCAAGCCGAAGAGACCCGAACGGACCGACCGAAACGGACGGACCGGACCGACCACATTCGGTCTCGGTCGGTCCCGTTTTTATGATAGAAATCAAAGTTGATTTTCAATAAATTCTGAAATACTATAGTTCTTATGATTTGAATTTATTGAAGTAGTCCTTGAATAATACACCCCTTCTTTTCTTAAATTTAGATTTGTTGCTAAAATATCGGTATTAAACCCGAAACTCCCGGCGGATGGCCATTGGCCCAAAGAAACGAAAGAATCGGTTATATTTTTCATATGATCTTCGGTCTTGTCGGTCCGGTCCGGTACTGGACCGATGCTCACCCTTAGAACAAAGTGTAAGATAACGTACGTACATACAAAAGAATATATATAACATTATCGTGTTTGACGAACGTAGTTGTACACTATTGTAAAAAAACGGTTAAAATGGTCGAGACATTCATGTTAATATATATGCTTATTATATCTAGACCAACCACTTGGTATCAAATAAATTATATCTAGACCACTTAGTTTAAAAAAAAAAAAAAAAAAAAAAAAAAACGACATAATTAAGTTGATAAACTCACGTTCATTGTAGTACGTAAAAGTCAAATCTATCTTTTGTGCAAGTCCATTAGAACTAAATGTATGTGTCAATTTTAACAATATCGATTCCACCAACTATTTGATTGTGGGGTGTGTCAAACATAGCTAGAAAAGTGAAGTATAAATTTAAAATGGGCAAATCGCATAAAAATGTACCCAACTTATACTCAATTTCAATTTAAGGTACTAACTTTTTATCCCAATTTAGTGTACCAAACTTTTTTTTATTGCAATGTAAGACCATTAGCAGGTTCCAAGTCCTTAGCCGTTGCAAATTTTTCCGACTACCTTTTCCGATGACCCACCACCACCACCTTCATTTATTACCACCACCACCATAACCCACCACCACAACCCACCACCACAACCACATGGGTGGTTGGTTATGGTGGTGGTGTAAATAAATGAAGGTGGTGGTGGTGGGTCATCGGAAAAGGTCGTCGGAAAAATTTAAACCGTAAGTGATTTAAACCCATTGCTTGATCTTATATTGCAAAAATTTGGTACACTAAATTAGGATAAAAAAAAGTTGAGTATCTTAAATTGAAATTTGGTATAAGTTAAGTACACTTTTTAGCGATTTGCCCATTTAAAATATACAAAGAAACCTTTACCAACTCTTGATTTCCACTTTGGCTGGCCAAGTCAACAACTACAATGAAAGCTCAAGTCGACCAACACCCACACCCTTCCTCGATACTACATGCTCTGTCCCTATATATATTTGGGTGCACCCTCACTCCAATCAAGCAGAAATACTACAATCTCACAACAATCCATTTCACACACACTTAAGTAACTACATTCGGTAGCAATGGCAACTAACGGAGAAGCTCAACCAGCGAAACACCAAGAAGTTGGACACAAGAGTCCTTCAAAGTGAGCCTTTACCAATACATTCTTGAAACAAGTGTTTACCCAGAGAGCCCGAATCCATGAAAGAGCTACATGAGGTTAGCTAAACACCCTTGGTAAGTTTTGTTACCAAACTTTACTATAGATTAACTCGTCTATATATACCTTTATAAATCTTGTGTATATATATTTCATTATCCTAAACGTTTTACTTGTTATATCAAATATAGGAATCTTATGACAACATCTACTGCGATGAAGGACAATTTTGAACCTACTTCTTAAGTTGATTAATGCTAAGAACACAATGGAGATCGGTGTTTACACCGGTTATTCTCTTCTCTCTACGGCCCTCGCTCTCCCAAAAGATGGAAAGATATTGGCTTTAGACGTAAACCGTGAAAATTATGAAATTGGTCTTCCAATTATTGAGAAAGCCGGTGTTGCTCACAAGATTGATTTTAGAGAAGGTCCTGCCCTTCCTCTTCTCGACCAAATGGTCGATGACATAAACTTCCATGGATCTTTTGATTTCATATTTGTGGATGCTGATAAAGACAACTATCTCAACTACCATAAAAGGCTATCGGATTGTATTAAAATAATTGTGGCTACAAGCAAGTCTTGGAAAGTGACAAGTATATCTTGTCAAGACATGGAACCTTTATTGGCTTTGGATATTTGAATGGCATGTTTAAATTAAATTTGGATGTTTCGTTTATTAATAATTACGTTTTGCATGGCTTCTACTAGTTCTAGCAATAATTATGTTAAATCTGAATTATGGCATGCTAGACTAGGACCGCATTACATTACAAGAGAATGATAGACATGTCAAAAATGAGTCTAATACCTGCTTTTGAATTGAATGGTGAAAAGTGTAAAACTTGTATGTTGACTAAGATTACTAGACAACCTTTCACCAAAAATATCATTAGAGATACTAAGGTATTAGAACTTGTACCATGATGACTTGTGTGATTTTCATTCAACATCTTCGGTAATAAAAAGTATGTAGTTACTTTTATTGATGATGCTACTAGATACTGCTATGTTTACTTGTGTCATACAAAAGATGAAGCTCTTGATAAATTTAAATTTTATAAAGAGTAAGTAGAGCTTTATCATGGTGTGAAGATTAAAACACTTCACCTGATAGGGAGGTGAGTATTATGATCCGTATATTTTTCAATCTACTGGTATAATACATCAGACCACTGCTCCATATACACCACAACAAAATGGTATATCACGAAAGAAAGAATAGGACATTAAAGAAATGGTTAATTCCATGATATGCTATTAGGCTAAGTGATGGATTTTGGGGTGAGGCTATGTTGACAACCTGTTATTTATTAAATAGAGTTCCTAATAAAGGAATAACCCTTATGAACTTTGGTATAAAAAGGCACAAAACCTGAGTTATCTCCAGGTTTGGAAATGTAAGAGCTGTTAGTAGGTTGACTGATCCTAAAATAAATAATATAGGTCAAAGAGGTATAGATTGTGTATTCACGGCTATCACTGAGAATTCTAAGTGCTATAGATTCTATGTCATAGAACCCAATGATTATGTATCTGTGCACTCTGTTATTGAGTCACGAGATCTTTTTGGCAAATGAGGATAGGTTTACATCTTTACCTAAACCTGCAGACATGATTGCAAGTACTAGTAACTTTGGTGCATCATGCCAAGAGTGGTGTTTTCTCCTCAATTCTCGAGCCTAGGAGAAGTGTAAGAGCAAGAAAAACCAAATATTTTGGTGGCGATTTCCAACTATATCTGGTCGAAGGATCAAGGAATGAAATTCAATTTCAATATCAATATTGTTTCAATATTGAGAGATCCTAGAACCTACAGTGAAGCTATGGCTTCAAGGGATGCTTTGCATTTGGAAAGAGGCAATCTAAGATGAGATTGACTCTATTATGCACAATAATACTTGGAAACCGTCTGATTTACCACATGGTTTTAAACCATTGAATAGTAAATGGATCTTCAAAAGGAAGATGAAGGTGGATGGAAGCATAGACAAGTATAAAGCGATTGGTTATCAAGGCTTTAGACAAAAGGAAGGTATTGATTTCTTTGATACTTATGCTCCTATTGCTAGGATTACCACCATTAGATTATTGTTAGCACTTGCGGCTATACATAATCTAGTAATTCACCAAATGGATGTTAAAACAGCCTTTCTGAATGGTGAATTGGATGAAGAGATTTACATAAAACAACCAGAAGGTTTTGTCATGCCTGTAACGAAAATAAGGTATGTAAATTGGTTAAATCTCATGGTTTGAAACAAGCTCCTAGCGAGAGGCATAAATTTGATGATGTTATCTTGTCTAATGGTTTTGCATTAAACCAAGCAAAACAAAGTGTGTATACAAACAAGTTTGATGCTTCTGGTAAAGGAGTAATCATTTGCTTGTATGTTGATGACATGTTGATCTTTGGTACTGACCAAGATCAAGTTGATACAACTAAGGAGTTTTTGTCCTCTAAGTTTGAGATGAAGGACATGGGGGAGGCTGATGTGATTCTTGGCATTAAGATCATACGTGGAGAACATGGCATTACTATCTCTCAATCACATTATATTGAGAAGATGTTGGATAAATTTAATCTGACAGATTGTTCTCCTATAGGTACTCTATGGATCCCACACAAAACTTGTGCCTAATAAAGGTGTTGCTGTGAATCAACTTGAATATTCAAGGGCTATTGGATCTTTAATGTACGCCATGATTAGTACTAGACACATATAGCCTTTCTTTGTTGGAAGTTAAGTAGATATACTCACAATCGAGTTTAATCCATTGGCGAGCAATTAATCGAGTATTTATGTACTTGAAAGGAACAATGGATTATGGTTTGACTTATACTGGATTCCCTTCTGTTCTTGAAGGTTATTCAGATGCAAGTTGGATTTCCAATTAGGAAGATCATTCTTCCACACGGTTGGGTATACCTACTTGGAGGTGGTGCCATTTTCTGGGCATCTAAGAAGCAAACTTGCATAACTGATTCAACAATGGAATCTGAGTTTGTGGCATTAGCAGCATTTGTTAAAGAAGCGAATGGCTAAGGAACTTAATTTATGAAATTCCATTGTGGCTAAACCGAATATCATCCATTTCTATCAGATGTGATAGTCAAGCTACTTTGGCTAAGGCATACAGTCAAGTATATAATGGGAAGTCTAGACACATAGGTGTTAGACATAGCATATTACGTGATCTTATCATGAATGGTGTGATATCTGTGTTTTGTGAAAACACAACACAATTTAGCCGATCATTTAACCAAAAGGGTTGAATAGAGATCTCGTGAAAAATTCGGCTATAGGGATGGGATTAAAGTCCATCAGAAATCTCTGATATCAAGATACCCAATTCCCACCTAGTATGACGCTAGGTGCTGAATTCAATGTGGAAGGCTTAATATTTAGAGATTGGAACACATTAGAAGATTCATCCCAAGGTATGTGTTTAGACCTACAAGTTAGGGAGGTTGAATGAATATATTCTTATTAGCTCTTTTGACAAATTGCGTTGTAGGTGCAAGATTAAAAGAGTTACCTATATGAGCATGAAGTTTGTAGCTTCAAGAAGCTGGGACTTGGCTTTGAAATACTTATGAAGGATAAGGACATAGGCTAGTAAAACATGTGTCAAGATAGAACTACTATGTATGTAAACTTGTGTGTACATTATCTTCGTGTATTCATATTGAATTCGGGGTTCAATCCTAAGTGACACCCTGGTATTGAATATTGGAATGTTAATGTACTAATGTGAAATTCAATCGTCACGACATTTCATTTATGCAAAAGTTTGATTGTTTGAATTACTTGTTTAGTTAATCAAGGATTGCACTAAAATAGGGGGAGAATGTTGGATATTTTAGTGTAATTGGATTAACTTGTTTTGACCAATTTTATCATGATAATACATCATTTAGGTTTGGAGGGTGCGGAGTGCACACCTACTTGAATTTATTATGATCTTAGGGGCGAAGCCCCTAAGGGACCGGGTCCGGGGGTACAGCCCACAATAGCAACTCCAAGGCGTGACCCAACAGATCCAGCTGAGCCTTTATTGTTAAGACATGGAACCTTTATTGGCTTTGGATATTTGAATGGCATGTTTAAATAAAATTTGGATGTTTCGTTTATTAATAATTCTATTTGCATGGCTTCTACTAGTTCTAGCAATAATTGTGATAAATCTTGTTTTGACCAATTTTAAATTTAGAATTCTCAGGATTGTTCAATTTGGAATCCAGTATAAGTCAAACCATAATCCATTGTTCCTTTCAAGTACATAAATACTCGATTAATTGCTCGCCAATGGATTAAACCTGAATTGTGAGTATATCTACTCAACTTTCCAACAGCAAAGGCTATATCAGGTCTAGTACTAATCATGGCATACATTAAAGATCCAAAGTTCATAATTCTCTAAATAAAACCATGGCTGGTTTCTAGGGGATATGTAGTAATAACGAACACAAGGATATGCTTAATCTCACGAAAACGTGTGAACACTTTGAGGATCGAATCAATAGGTTCTACCAAATTATTCAATCGGATACAATTAGAGAATGAGAATTTTTGTATGTGTTTATCTGAGATTTTTATGAACCGTCTTTTTTATCGACCAAATAAACCGTATATATAACTATCTGGGATAACACTTAAAAGCAGTTTAGGGTTTCCAGTTGTCAAATTTTGTCCTCAATTCTGAACTTCACATAATCATAACTTCACAGATTCCACACTATTTATTGAAACACTACTTCACCGAATCCGTCAGTAGTAATTTCGCCAGGAATTTTTTACATAGCGACATAGTGGAATTTTTCACTTCAGCAGGAATTTGGCGAGGTTTTTTACATTTCGACCCCAGCGGGGCCTGCGCCCTTGGACCATGCCAGTCGCCTTGGACCATACTACCGGTACTGCCCCCGACCCGCAGGGGCTTAGCCCCTAAGATCATAATAATTCAAGTAGGTGTCGCTCGCACCTCCAAACCTAAATGATGTATTATCATGATAAAATTGGTCAAAACAAGTTAATCCAATTACACTAAAATATCCAACAAATTGATCTTGTTAAAGTTGGGGGAGTCATCGGCTACGAAAACACCCTTTGGAATGGGTCTTTGGTGGCGCCGGCAGATGCTCCGCTTCGAAAGTATGTTAGGTACTATAGAGACTTCGTGTTAGAGCTTAACAAAGCTTTGGCGGTTGACTCAAGGGTGGAGATGCCCGACTTCTGTTGGTGATGGAATCACTCTATGTCGACGTGTATGCTAATGACGTACATATCACATACCCATCTGCAACACACTTCCATCGTTCATTCCGACAACTGTTCTTTAATTTTTAATGTTTGACATTTATGATAATTGTAAACATTCACATGTTCAAGTTTATGCTATTACTTGACAATTTGCGTTGTTGTGTATTTTAATTTTGCATTATAATTGTTATATGTATGTATACTTGACAATATTAAAAATGCAGAAAATATATAATTACGACTAGCTAGCTACAAATGACAGTCTACCAAAACGAAGAAAATCCGTTGTTAGTGTCTTTCAAAGAATGTTAGACTCGCAACAAAATAGTTCTATTGTTGCTAAATTAGCCAAAGAAGAACTTAAGAACTTTCTCCTTACTTATAGAAGGTCAATTAGCAAACTAACAACATATAAATCGGTTTGTTTGAATAATTTAACTGGCGATGGAATCTTGTCACACACACACATATCCATTTTTCACTACACGTCCAACTAACGATATCTTGCATTTGCAATGACTTATTTTCTTCTATTGGCATTTTTTCGGTATTAGCTTTATGGGAAAAAATAAAATATTTTCCGAATAGTATATGTAAACAATGACTCAAGTATATATATGGTTCGAGTAAGGTAATCACCATCAAAAACAGCAAAATCAAGTAAAAAAAAGAAAGAATGTTGGCATAATCGCAAAGTTCATGTATTATGATTGCGTAATCTTATGATCAATGCCACGAAAGGTTTTATGGATATTTAAATATATGTATGTCCGGATTGAACTCGAGGCGTCCGAGATTGCACACATTACGTTATGAGAGTTGATGTTAATAATTATATAAAAATGTTATTATTAATTATTAGTCGTGAAATAAACATAACGATAGTTAAATAATTAACAAGGTTTAGCTTCGGTTAAAAATATAAACTACTATAAGGACTAGAGATGAAATTACAAGACGGGAAAGTTCTAGAATCCCCTTGGGATTGCTTTGGCCGATCGGATGGGTTCCCAAACCCATTCCCTCTCAAACTTGGTCACCAAGTTAAGTTACCTATAAATACAAACCCTTGTATTCATTCATAACTTAATCTTGGATCACCAATATACCTAATTTCTCTTCTCCTCTCTCCTCTCTTTGTGTGGCGGTCGAACTCCCAACCCCAAGGGTTTTCGATTTTGCTTAACTCAAAGAATACAAGTGTTTGGTTTTATTTGTGTTTTGAAACTAGCTTTTCACATCAAATCGCTATTGATACGTGTGTACAAGAACGAAGGGACAAGCAGCAGAGCTTGTGTTTTCTTGGTGTGTCGATTCTTGTGTGGGTGAATTGATTAAACCCTTTAGTTAGGGTTTTGGGTTTTGGTTCTTGTTCAATCATCGTTTGATTCTTCAATTGCTAAAAGGTACTTACTTTCTTGTTCGGTTAATTACTTATATTATTCCTATTTTACTTAAACGCATGCTTTGATGATGTTATTTGATTTATATAATTGTTATGAGTATTAAATCCCAACGGTGGCATCACGAGCCGTTAATATGATGTAATTAATTACCGAAACACATAAAAATTGAATCTTTATGATTATATGCATGCTTTTATGGTTTCTAGGGTTTTGAATTCGAAACCCTAATTTTTTATAGAATTGATTACCCTTTAATTATTTAATTAGGTTTTTAATTTTGTAAAACTTGTAGAAACCCTAGGATTGCATGCTAATTTTATGTGGTTAATTAATGAATAATTGTTATGTGCCATGTAATATGCATATCTTGGGTGATAATTGTTATGCGGAATCCATGGTGGAACATGCATGTTTTGCCATGGAGTATTGTTTATAGTTTATTGATTAATTGTTAAATGATACACACATGTTTTTTATTTAATATATTGATTGGGGAAGACCTCAATTATAACTTATAAAAATTCGTTATGTGCTAATTGGTATATTATTAACTTTGGCTACTAGCGATCGACTTGTCATGTATGTAGCTCATCTACCTTGTAGTTGAAAGCCCTAGTTAATGTATGCATTTATTCGCCTAGAAATTGTTTATTAGAGTTTATTGAAATAATTATGCATGTGGCTAATTGTTTTATTTTACATATGTTAAAATTGTTTAGTTATATGTTTATATTATTTGAGTGTATTTAATTTTTATTAAAGTGCTTTTTGTTTATATATTGTTTGACATGTTAGTAAGCAAAGGGTTTTGGAATAGAAAATTAAATGGACTAAATAATGGCAAGCTGATTTGTTAACTAAAATTATTCTTGAACTTTAATCGATTGATGCATTGTACTAAATGGTTAGAACGGCTCACCCACTAGAACAAACTGTAAAGGGTTAATAAAGTGAGCAGTCTCACTAAAAGGATGTCTAAGGTTATACTTTTTAAACACGTTCCTCTGCCCCTGTGAGTTCGATTGGGGCTACCTAGTATAACCATTCTATGTACGAAGCATCTTAGTGCATTATGAAGTTTCTCAATGCATCAATTAAAACTTTATAGAATTCAATCTTAGCAATTAAAATCTCATGTAAGTTTTTTTCAAAAATTTTATGCTATAAAGTAGTATGCATGCTTCTTTATACATAAGTTTTGATTACACATAAAAAATTGTACCCTTAAATTTAAGTTTATGCCATCTAATGATATGAAACACTTGAAGTTGTAATTAAGTTATGTGAGACCTTGATCTAGATTACAACGAGGTGAATATTTTGTTGTGTGAGACCTCGACTTTATGATTTACAATTTCTAAATTAGACAACTTAATTAAGTTAGTTAGTGAGACCTATGACTTAAGGCATAAGATGGGATGAAACATGCTTACGTTTTTCATTAATTGTTTTGGCAAAATTGTAAATCCCATAAATTTAGAATTGAAAACTTGTTTTGTCAATTATCGTTTTCAACGATTACTTATTTATATCTTTCACCACTTGAGATCAACGTGTTTGGTGGAACTATGATAATGAGGATCCAAATTCAAGGAAAATTCTATGGTTAATATGAATATTGACCAAAGGGTATTTTATTTTCTTGAATGGTTACTTATCGAAAGTACTAACTTTTGAACTTTTATTTCTGTAGAAATGGCTCAAACTGAATCTTGCACTAGCCTCGTGGATTTCAAATCTATGTTTGATCGAGAGAAATTGACCCAGTGGCAATTTCAATGATTGGTATGGCAATTCGAAATTGTCTTGAGGGTTGCCAAAGACTAGATTATTTGTCGCCTTGTCCTCTGACACTTGGTGATGCTACTAGCACGAAACCTGGTACCATGTCCCGGAAATATGACAAGTATAATGAGGTCGCCTGCATTATGCTCGGGAGTATGAACTCAAGCTTGCAAAAACAGTTTGAAAATTACTTCCCTAATCTCATGTTTGAAGAATTGCAAAGTTGTTGAAAAACTGTATTTGTAGAGCATATGATCCGATAGATGCTCTTCATAGTTTCAAGCAAGGAGAAGCCTATGCTTAACTTGCACTGGAAATGATGAGTTACATGGACCAGCTGGGGCCTTAACTATATCACCCCAATGACATACAAATTGGCCTTATCAATGGATCCCTTAACAAGAGTTTGATGGTTTCGATGCGCAATTATAATATGCATTGCACGGGGAAGACAATTGATGAGGTACATGCAATGCTCATTGATTACGAAAAGGTTTGCCCAAGAAGGCCCCTACACTCAGGTTTGACCATCCGAAGGGTAGGATTTGTAAGCCTAATAAGCGCTAGCGAACAAGAAGGAAAGGTAGTGGGGTAAAGTTGATAAGGAAAACAAGTTATGACTTATCAGCAAGACCTACCCTCCCAAAAGCGTGAGAATCGAAGGATATGGCTTGTCATCAACTGCACCCGAGGTAGGACAACTGGAAGAGGAATTGTCCACTCTACCTTGATGAGTTTCTTGTAAAGGGGTATAAAAATACTGGCACTGTGGCCGATTACTTGAGGTACTCTTTTGATGATAAATTATTTCTTTTCCTCATAAAATAAATTCACGGGTATATGATCTTTGGATGTGGTATTCACATATGTAATACAACTACTGAGGGACTTAGAAGAGCAAGGAAGCTTGCCTATGGGCTGCAATACACCGTGGGTAATGGAGCACTGCAGTCGTTGAGCTATAGGCACGTTTGATTTAGTTACCTTGGGTTTAATGTTGTCATTAAACGATTGTCATTCAGCACCTTCCATTGTTAGGGGTGTCGTTTCTTTCCTTGTTAAAGATATTAGTTTAGTTCATGCATTTAGTGATTATGGGATTTCGGTTTCTTTAAATGGTGTTTTTTACTTTAATGTTATTCCAGTAAATGGTGTGTTTGAAATTTATTTGCATGATAATGGATTGATAAAATAATTACATCTTTAGCATCAATAATAAAAGAATCAAAGGTGATTTGGATTCTTCATTTCTTTGGCATTGTAGACTTGCTCATATAGCCAAGCATACAACATTTTATAACAGATGGGCTTTTGCAAGACATCAATGATGAATCATTTGATAAATCGAATCTGCATATCTGGGAAGATGACCAAGAAACACAAATAGTTTAGAAAGGGGCCGATCTTCTTGGTGTGATACATCTTGGCGTATGTGGACCACTAAGACATGTGTCAAGAAGAGGGTGCTAGTACTTCTTAACCTTTCTGATGATTTCAGTCGTTATGGTTATGTTTATTTACTTAAACATAAACATGAAGTCTTTGAAACATTTAAGGTTTTTAAGAGTGAAGTAGAGCTGCAACTAGGAAAGAAGATTAAAGCTCTTCGATCCGATAGAGGTGGTGAATATTTAAGCCAAGCGTTTAAAGATTATCTAATTTGTGTGTGGTATCGTCCGCAACTCACATCTCCATATACTCCACAAAAATGGTGTATCGAGAGAGGAATCGTACATTGCTAGACATGGTGCGATCAATGTTTAATCTTACAACTCTTCCCTTATCCTTTTTGGATTATGCTTTGGATACTGTTGTTAGCATATTGAATATGGTTCCAACTAAGAAGGTTGATAAGACTCCTTGATGAGTGTCTAAATACTCATCATTTTTGTACAATCTAAACTGCAAAATCATCTGAAAACACTCCGAAACACATCAAAATGATCAAAATATCACAAATCAGTGTTTTATGTGTTTTAAATGCAAAAATATCAAAATCAGATGAAAAATGATTCAAGTTTGCAAAATTGGCGGTTTTAGTCCCCCAAGTTTTAAAAGTTGTCAAATCTAGTCCACTGAATTCAAAAATGTGGAATTTTATCATTCAAGGTCCCTGAAATCTTCTAAGTTATCAAAAATGATTCTTGAATGATTCTTTGGTCAATTGGCGAGAAAGGTCCCTAAACTTTGGAAAATTGCAAAATTAGTCCTTGGACCTTTGAAAATGGATTTTATGCAAAAAGGATCCTTGTTTTATCAAAGTTGTCAAGTTTGGTCCTTGTAATAACATTGGAAAAAGTATCATGATCAGTCCTTGAAGCTTGGTGAAATTACATATTTTGTCCTTGTGCTTATTCTTAACCAAACGGATACATTATCAAACATAAGCCCAATCCAATGTTTAGCCCATACCCCCCTTGACCCCCTTTGGCTGACCCTTGAGCCAGGTCATAACCATTTTGACCCCACCAAACCCCTTTTGACCTCCCCGTGTTATTAATCCCAACGGTCGAAAGTCAAACCAAAAATACCGCCAGTCTACGTAGCTCTTCCTCACAACCCCAGAAACCCCAAAACCGAGATGGGTTTCCATCTTTTTCAACCCCCTCTCCATACTATGTCCCCTCCACCTCCTCTAAACAACAAAACCTTTAATTGATTGAACCAAACCTCATTAATGATAAAACCTGCTTTGAAGAAATTGGCCAAAATCCAAGTGGACGGATATGATGGTTCTAGCCAATCCATGGCTCAATTTGGTGGGATAGATCAGAGGACATCAGAGATTCACAAAAGTCATTATATATAGAGAGAGATGCAATGTATCATATCTATCTAGTGTAATTTACATTTTCCTTAGTCGTTTTTTTTATCTAAGCTTTCAAGTGTATGTTTTTATTTCCAAAATACTTTGTTTAAGTATCTCAAATGTATTAGAATCCTTTTTAATAAGCAATTTCAAGTTTTAAATCATATCTCAAGTTTATGCAAAATTTCATGTTTATGCAAAATTTCATGAATTATCAAATGTTGTTGTTAGATGGTATTTGAACTAGATCACTTAAGCTCCTAGAAAGCTTAATCAAGCTTTTAGATACATTTAAAATCAGTTTAGAATCAAAAACAGAAAATCACCAAAAATCCAAATTAAATAGTTGAAAAATAAAAATTCACAAGAAGATGGTGTACACAGCTGGGCGGTAAATCATGGATGGCCTTGGTTTAGTAGCTTAGTGGTAAGCTAATAGGGGTATTCATTGGTTCGATTCTCAGTTTGAGCTTGGAAGTTTTGTAAGCCCTTTTGATCAATTTGGCATTTCTTTGTTGTAGCTGTTAATTAGCTTATATTTCTGTTCCTTAGTAATCACTAGTCATAATTAAGTATATCTAAGCTTTTAAATCAGTAGGTTGTTCTTTTAAATTTGTGTTTTGTGAAAATTTCCTTTTAAGTCAAACGCATCATCGTCAATTCTTAGTTGTATGTTGTTATTGTTAGTGTTTAATGCTTCATTAGTCCTAATTAGTGATACTATGATGTCTGCAATAAGTTTCATGGTTATGATTTGTGATTTGATTTGAAAAAGTTCCATAACAGTCCTATAAGGTTGTTTGGATTTGTTTGCTTAAACTGTTATAGATATTGTTTGAGTTGTTGTTTGTGCTTGCTCTGTGTCTCTTTAGTGTCTATAAACTCATTTCAATCAAGAACTAGCTCATAAGCTTAAAAGTCAAAATACCATATAATCTCATTTCGTGGCTACTGTTGGAAGTTCATGATCTATGATCATTGATTTGTGTTAGGAAGTTGTTAATCTTGCTCAAGTTAGTCTTATTACACCTTAACATAACATAATCAGTGATTGTAATCAACTCAAAGTTCATTTTGGTCAACTTAGCTAGTTTTCTTAAAAAGTCAAATTTCCAACTTGGTCGTTTTTGAATAAATTAGATCTTTTTGTTGTGTGTTCATTAGTAAGATTCAGCTTATAAGCTATTGAGGTATTAAAGTTTGGTTGCTAAAGAAAATATAAAATATTAGTTCTCGTAAATCACTTATTTGGTACTTATTTCTTGGCTTATTTTGGGTACCGTTGCTGAAAAGTGCCACATTGCACAGATTGATAGGTCCAACTTGATAAGCTCACATAGAGCTTATTAGTTGCTCAAATCTTGTGTTCTTTGGTTCTTTGGAAAGCCAAACTGGTCATCTTGAAGTATCAAGCTTTGTTTTTCAATTTCTAGTTTGTTTGCTAGGGCTGCTATAAGCTTAAATATTGTCCCATTTCTGTTTTAAGCATAAGTGCTTATTGTCTTTGTTCTAGCTTTTCAGTGTGCTTATCTGTTCTTTTTAGCTTCATTCTAATTCATCTAGCTTGTTTGTAGCTTATTTGAGCTTTTGTTTCAGTTGTGAGCCTGTTTGAGCTTATTTACACCAAATAAGCTCATTAAATATCTTGTGATATTAAGCTCCTCAAACAGCTTATTTGTAGTTTGTAAAATTTTTGTCTTTGTTAAAGTTTCATATTATCAGTATTAAAGTAGTTTTCAAAAAGAAAATCCAGAAAAAGTTCAATTTAAAATCAGTGATAGTGTTTATTTAATATTTCCTAGCTTTTTGATTTTTCTTTCTAGCTTATTAATAAGCAAATCTTGTTTTTTCTATTTTTCTTAGTTTTCTGTCATCATATAGTATTTTTAGAAAAAGTTTTATAATTTTCCTAATCTTTTTAGTATTTATTATAAATTTTAAATAGTTAAAAATAGTAATTAATTAGTAATAAATAATTAAAAAGCATAAAAAATATATTTTTAATTTTAAAATTAGTTTTATAATATTTTAGAATTTTCTCAATAATAATTTTATTTTTCTAGCTTTATTTTGTATTTTCTTCTATTTTAGAGTATTTATTAAACAGTTAAAATAATTTTTAATTAATAATAATTAAATAAATAGTTATAAAATAATTTTCTTTTTCTAATAATTTTCTTTTATTTTTAGGATTCCAAAAATGTTATTTTCATATTTTTAGGTCTTTTATTTCTTAGATTTTACTTTTTATTTAGTACGTATACGTAGTTTTTAGACGTAAGTTTTACGTTTGTTTCATCTGATTGTTGTGCTTTCCAATTCTGTTCCCAATTCCATTCCAAGCAATCAGTAGTGTAATTTCTTAATCCAAAACCTTTATTGATCACTATCCTTAGTGATCACTCCACCATCTGAATTAGTGTTTACACACCATTGAGTCTCCGTGGGACTTAACGACCCGGGAATTCATTATATTCTCTGATCTTCATTGTATTTGTGCTTAAGCTGTTTTAAGTCTGTTACGGTTGGCCATTCACAAGTGGCCGGCTTGTGTGATTAGACTTGACGGTTTTGCACAGATCAAATTTTGGCACCGCTGCCGGGGAGGCTTTAGCGTGTGTTTAGCCATTTTCAGACCCATTCTTGCACATAACCCATCATTTGTAAAAAGTTTTTTTGTAAAGTTATAAGAAAATCAAAAAGTTCATTAACACTTTTCCTAAAGTGTTAAGCAACACAAAAAAAAATATAAAACAACAAAACAATGCAGCGTTTTCTATTTTGTATTCTCTTTTAGGTGATTCTTGAAGAGATCGATTTGGTTAAACGAGGCGATACCAAAATATTGTCCAAAAGTTTTTGAACCCTTTGCACAAATCATTACCTACGTCTTTTCAGTGGTACTTAATATATACATAAAAATCAACCACCGAAATCAAGGCGGTACACTGGGGGTGCGACCATAATAAGTTCCCGAACATCCGATTTAAAACTTGCCTTTGTGTCACTTGTGATTTGGTGTACCTTTTTCAAAAAAGCCATTTCATTTGTGATTATTGGTTAAGTTCACTTGTGTTTTGCCTCATTTGTTTTGAAAATTGATTTTTACACTTAGTGCATGCGCACTCGTTCTTCCAGTTCTACAAGTCCACTTTTAGAACTTGGAAACATTCCTCGTAGACGTAGAGGACGTTCACTCCTTCACCGCGTGGCGAGGCGTCTACCACCACCACCTCGTCGAAATGGCGAAGACAAACCTATGAATGAGCTTCTCCAAGCACTCATCGAGGGTTACGGAGATGCTATTGTTGTTCCGGCCATCGTGGCGACACTTTCAAGCTCAAAACGGGTTGCTCAATATAATAACCCAAAGCCAATTCTATGGTTTTGAGCGGGATGATCCTCATGCGCACATTCGATGGTTTAACAAGATTGCATCTACCATCAAGTACAAGAATGTCCCACATGAAGCTATCAAGCTTCTTCTGTTTCCATTTTCTCTAGAGGGACAAGCCCGGAATTGGCTTGAGAAACAACCCCCTCGTTCTATAGAGACATGGGAAGATCTTGTCACCAAGTTCGTTAACGAGTTCTATCCTCCATCCCGAACCACAAGTCTTAAGAATGAGATAATGAAATTTTCTCAGAGATTTGATGAATCATTCGGGGAGGCATGGGATCGTTACCAAGAGTTGCTTCGCAAGTGTTCGCATCATGGTTTTACCGAGTTAATGCAAATGGATACTTTCTATAATGGTCTCAATCAGACCAATCAAGACTCTTTGAATGCCTCTGCGGGAGGTAATTTCCGAGCAAGACACAAAAGAGGCCTTGCGATCATTGAGAACAAATCTCGGTCCGTCCCTTTCAGAGCAAAGACATATCGGTCTCATCTTTGGACCTTCTTCTTCTTCATCCCCAGTGAGTACATCTAGCACCGATGCTAAGATTGACAAACTCACAGACATTGTTCAGGCTTTGGTTCTTGCTAACCAGAAGAAAGTGACCTTCACTCGGACACCAACACATGCGAAGTGAAGAAAGTCGAGTTGTGTTACTTGTGGTGGTCCTCATGCATACTACAATTATGCGCCACCGATGGTAGTCCATTTGAGGCCAATGCTCTAGCCGGTAGTTCACAGCAAGGAGGTAATCAATACCGTCCTCAAAATAAACCACACTACCGTGCGCTAACACTAATCGAGCACCACCGGTTTTAACCAAAATCATAACATGCAAAACCGGAATCGAACCAACCAAGAATGAACCAAGGTTATCAAAACCAAGGTAATTTCTATCCTGGACCCAATCAAGGTTTCCAACATCAAGGAAACCTTAATCATAACAATTTCAATCGAGGGAATCAATTTCAGGGGAATGTGAATCCTAATCAATGGAATTTTGGCTATAATCAAAACATACGCCTCAATTTATCCCTCCCTCCTCCCGTCATTGTTCCTCCGCATACATCATCCGATGAGTTATTGAAGCAATTCATGAAATCCCAAGATGAAATGAACAGGTTGTTGGTCACCCAAATTGCGATCTCAAAAGTCTTTAAATGATCAACCCTCGGGCTCGGTACTTTACCTAGCAACACGATCGCTAAGGGCGATGCTAAGGCGATCACAACGAGTGGTGTTTCATACACCTGGACTCTTTGTTCCTACTACCTCTTCTTCCCTCTTCTCCCTAAGGTAGTGGAAAGTGAACCAAGGAGGACACACAATGGACCTACGACTCCAATGCCCCTCCCACTGTGGCAATGAGTCAAGTTACCAAGGATACAACGGACAAGGTGCATTATTCAAACCCACGAAGTACCGCGACACGCGTCCACCTTCGGTAGTCCAACCTCAAGTTGTCCAGAAACCCAAGTCAAATCAAGGAGTTGTTTTTGAACCTCCTGTAGCTCCCCGTTGAAAACCAGAAATCCAAATCTTCTATTCCTTACCCATCACGTTTGAATGAGCAAAGCTCGCGAGAAAGCCAGTCATCAAATGGACAAATTTTTCCAAATTTTCCAAGAATTACACTTTGACATAAGCTGGGATGCTATCATGCTTGATGCCCAAGTTTGCATCGACTCTCAAACACATGTTAAGCAATAAGGAAAAGTTGTTTGAAATGGCAAAAACTCCTCTTCGAAGCTGCTCGGCAGTTATTCGAAGAAGCTTCCGAGAAAAGCTTGGAGATCCCGGGAAATTTCTCTACCTTGTGTATTCCCAGGAATGGTTGAATGCTTTGCCCTAGCAGATCTTGGTGCAAGCATAAACCTTATGCCTTATTCAGTATGGAAGAAACTTTCTCTTCCGGAACTTACTCCTACATGCATGACTCTTGAGCTTGCTGATCGTTCCATATCCCGTCCTCTTGGCATTCTTGAGGGCGTATTTGTGAAAGTAGGAAAGTTCCATTTCGGTGACTTATTGGTTGTTGATTTTGATGTCGATCGCGTTCCTCTCATTGTTGGTCGAGGATTCCTGAGAACGGGCCGTGCTCTCATAGATGTATTTGAGCAGGAAATCACATTGCGTGTTGGTAATGAAGTTGTCACCTTTAACCTTGATCAAACTTCGAGGTACTCCGCAAACTATGATTCGAGTCGGTTAACGAATAGATATCATTGATGTTGCTACTGAAGAGTACTCTCAAGAAGTTCTTGGTTATTCTCATAATTATGTGAGTGGGGATCCCACCACATCTTCTCCACCTATCATAGCCAATTCTACTCCTTCTATCACTCCTTTTGAGGGAAGAGACTTCATCTTGGAAGAGATTGAAGCGTACTTGGCTAGTGATTGTTCCATGGAAATTGATCATGCTCCAATTGACATTGAAGGGGACATACTTCTTATTGAGAAGTTGCTCAATGATGATCCATCATCAACCCCTCATCTTAGTGATTCAATTTCGATGAGATTAATCAAAATGAGATTAATGGAGATATTCTTCTTGAGGAATTGTTGACTCATGACACTTCTTCTCCTCTCCCTCCCATCAAACTTCATAACAAGGAAGTCTAATCAGTTGAGAAAACTGAAAAATTTCCTGAGGTAGAGCTTAAGGACTTACCTCCTCATCTCGAGTATGAATTTCTTGAGGGTGATGATAAATTACCAGTCATTATTGCTAGAGATTTGAGTAAAGATGAAAAAGCTGCTCTCATAAAGGTTTTGAAGTCACACAAGCAAGCAATTGCTTGGAAACTCTTCGACATTAAAGGTATCAATCCCGAGTTTTGTACCCATAAAATCTTGATGGAGGATGACTTTAAACCAGCAGTTCAACATCAACACGAAAGTGAATCCAAAATCCATGATGTTATCAAACAAGAGGTTATCAAACTTCTTGATGCAGGATTGATTTACCCAATCTCAGATAGTCCTTGGGTCAGCCCAATTCATTGTGTTCCTAAAAGGGTGGCATTCATTATCACAAATGAAGATAACGAGTTAATTCCAACTCGATTGGTTACGGGATGGCGTGTGTGTATTGACTATCGTAAGTTGAATGGCGCCACCCGTAAAGACCATTTTCCTCTACCCTTCATGGACCAGATGCTTGAGAGATTAGCAAGGAATGAATACTATTGTTTCCTTGATGGTTTCTCGGGTTACTTTCAGATCCCCATTGATCCAAATGATCAAGAGAAAACCACGTTCACCTGCCCATATCGGAACTTTTGCCTACAAACGTATGCCTTTTGGCTTATGTAATGCTCCTGGCACGTTCCAAAGATGTATGATGGCCATTTTCCACGACATGATCGGGAAACAATGGAGGTGTTTATGGATGACTTCTCGGTCATTGGGGATTCGTTTCAAACATGTCTCTCCCATTTAGAAAAAATGCTTCAACGGTGTGAAGACACCAATCTTTGTCTAAATTGGGAGAAGAGCCATTTTATGGTCAAAGAAGGCATAGTCCTTGGCCATAAAATTTCAAAGAACGAGATTGAGGTAGATAGAGCAAAAGTTGATGTTATTGCTGCTACCTCATCATCCTGCTACCGTCAAAGGTATTAGGAGTTTTTTAGGTCATGCCGGTTTCTATCGTAGATTCATACAAGATTTTTCTAAAATCGCCCGACCTATGACCCATCTTCTTGAAAAGGATGCTCCTTTTATCTTCTCTCTGAGTGCATCATAGCTTTTGAAACATTGAAGAAAAAGCTTACTGAAGCACCCATTCTCGTTGCTCCCGATTGGGACTTGCCTTTTGAGCTCATGTGCGATGCAAGTGATTTTGCTATCGTTGCAGTCTTAGGGCAACGAAGGAACAAGCATTTTCAGCCTATCCACTACGTAAGTAAAACTATGACTGAAGCTCAAACTCATTACACCACCACAGAAAAAGAGCTATTAGGCGTGGTGTATGCATTTGAGAAGTTTCGGCCGTACTTAATCTTGACCAAATGCGTGGTGTATACGGATCACTCGGCTCTTAAATATCTCTTTGCAAAACAAGATGCAAAGCCGAGATTGCTTCGTTGGATTCTCCTCCTCCAGGAATTTGATATCATTATACGCGATGATAAAGGAAGCGAGAATCTAGCTGGCGATCATCTGTCGATTAGAAAACCCTCACCAAGATGTTTTCGAGAAAAGGAAATAAATGAAACATTTCCTCTCGAGACACTCAATGCGGTTTCTTTTCATGGAAATTCTACCATCCCATGGTTTGCTGACTTTGCAAATTACCATGCGGGTAACTTCATTGTGCAAGGGATGTCGACCCGCCAGAAAAACAAATTCTTCAAAGATGTTAAACATTATTTACGGGGCGACCCTTTCTTATTCAAAATCTGTGCGGATCAAGTCATCCGACGGTGTGTTTATGGACAGGAAGCTATTGATATTCTCACAGCTTGCCATGCTGGACCCACCGGGGGCCATCATAGTCCAAACTATACAGCCAAAAAGGTGTTTGATTCCGGATTCTATTGGCCCACAATCTATAAGGATGCCCACGAATTTGTCAAAGCCTGTGGCGCTTGTCAACGTCACGGAAATATATCTCAAAGAAATGAAATGCCACAAAATGCCATTCAAGTTTGTGAGATATTTGACATATGGGGTATTGATTTTATGGGGCCATTTCCTTCGTCTCGTGGAAACAAGTACATACCGCTGGTGAATACATTGACTATTTGTCAAAATGGGTTGAAGCAAAGGCTTTACCTACCAATGATGCCCGAGTTGTTGTGAAGTTTTTGAAATCTCTGTTTGCGGGGTTTGGAACTCCGAAGCGATAATCGGTGATAGTGGTACACATTTTTGTAATGACAAATTTGAAAGAGTCATGCAAAAGTATGGTGTTACCCACCGTCTCTCTACTGCATACCACCCCAAACAAGTGGGCAGGTGGAAGTTTCCAATCGTGGTATTAAAAGGATTCTTGAAAGGACAGAGGGCGAAAATCGTGCATCTTGGTCGGATAAGCTAGATGACGCACTCTGGGCTTTTCGTACACTTACAAAACACCATCGGGTGTACTCCATACAAGCTAGTGTACGGAAAAGCATGCCATCTTCCGATTGAGTTAGAGCACAAGGCATACTGGGCCTTAAAGAATGCAAACTTCGATATACGACAGCGGTGATCATAGAAAAGTTCAAATGAATGAATTAAATGAACCGTGATCAAGCTTTGCTCTTTGATCTACAAGCAAAAGACAAAGAAGATTCATGACTCAAAAATCAAGAATCGCGTTTTCAACGTTGGTGATCGAGTCCTTCTTTTCAATTCAAGATTGATGATTTTCTCGGGAAAGCTCAAGTCCGTTGGTGCGGTCCATTCACCATTGCTAAGGTTTACCCTTATGGTACCATTGAGTTATCTCAACCCGATGGTCCTAATTTTAAAGTGAATGGTCATCGAGTGAAGCATTACTTTGGAGAGGACATTCCCCCTGTGGTTGTCCCAGATCTACAAACTTTCCTCATGAACCAATGAATGCGGGGATCGAGTCAAGCTAATGACTCGGGTAATCAAAACTTTAGCACACACACCATATGGGTTTTCACCCATAATTCTGTCTTCTTACCCTCTTTCTACCACCCTAGTGTGGGGGAGTTGCCCCACATTTGTATATATGTATTATATAAAAAAAAAAAAAAAAAATTCAAATAATGGCGTAGTATTTCTCTTTTACGTTCTTTGTTTCGCATAGCGCCGGTGCTTTGAATATTGAGGGCAATATTCATTTCTAAGTGTGGGGGGGAATTCTCACGAATTTTATCATATATTATCCACCCAATTCCCCCGTTTTTGGCCAAATTTTTTTTTGGGAGTAAGTGTTTTTCACTTACTCATCTTGGTTATCAGTCGCCATGTCATCCTAATAGACAAAAGGATTGGCTAATCCACGAGCAAACGGCTCTTGGTAAAGATTTCTCAAATCCGTTTATATGGCTTGCAATTTGCCCAAAATTGTATGGTTCTCAACTCACCATGTCCTAAAATGTGAAGAGTTGGCTAGCCCGCAAGATTATGGCTTGTGGTAAAGGCAGAAAACCATAATTGGTATTGACTCACCAAAGATAATTCGTAATTTATCTAAGAGTTGGCTAGTCCAGAAAGTACGGCTTCGGTAAAGACACATCAAATCCGTTATATGGTTTATGATTTGCCAATAAATCAGATGGTTATCAGTGTACCATAGTTCTTACTTGAACTGAAACATTTGGCTACTCCAGAAGTGATGGCTTTTGGTAAAGAGTTTTTCAAATCCATTAAAAATCTAAATCATTGCTAGGGACTAGCAATATCTCAGTGTGGGGGATTGATGAGTGTCTAAATACTCATCATTTTTGTATAATCTAAACTGCAAAATCATCTGAAAACACTCAGAAACACATCAAAATGATCAAAATATCACAAATCAGTGTTTTATGTGTTTTAAATGCAAAAATATCAAAATCAGATGAAAAATGATTCAAGTTTGCAAAATTGGCAGTTTTAGTCCCCAAGTTTTAAAAGTTGTCAAATCTAGTCCCTGGAATTCAAAAATGTGGAATTTTATCATTCAAGGTCCCTGAAATCTTCTAAGTTATCAAAAATGATTCTTGAATAATTCTTTGGTCAATTGCCAAGAAAGGTCCCTAAACTTTGGAAAATTGCAAAATTAGTCCTTGGACCTTTGAAAATGGATTTTATGCAAAAAGGATCCTTGTTTTATCAAAGTTGTCAAGTTTGGTCCTTGTAATAACATTGGAAAAAGTATCATGATCAGTCCTTGAAGCTTGGTGAAATTACATATTTTGTCCTTGTGCTTATTCTTAACCAAACGGATACATTATCAAACATAAGCCCAATCCAATGTTTAGCCCATACACCCCTTGACCCCTTTGGCTGACCCTTGAGCGGTCATAACCCATTTTGACCCCACCAAAGCCCTTTACCTGACCTCCCCGTGTTATTAATCCCAACGGTCAAAGAAAGTCAAACCAAAGAAATACCGCCAGGTACTGTAGCTCTTCCTCACAACCCCTGTAAACCCAAAACCAGAGATGGTTTTCCATCTTTTTCAACCCCCTCTCCATACTATGTCCCCTCCACCTCCTCTAAACAACAAAACCTTTAATTGATTGAACCAAACCTCATTAATGATAAAACCTGCTTTGAAGAAAATTGGCGCCAAAATCCAAGTGGACGGATATGATGGTTCTAGCCAATCCAATGGCTCAGATTTGGTGGGATAGATTCAGAGGACATCATAGATTCACAAAAGTCATTATATAGAGAGAGAGATGCAATGTATCATATCTATCTAGTGTAATTTACATTTTCCTTAGTCGTTTTTTTTTATCTAAGCTTTCAAGTGTATGTTTTTATTTCCAAAATACTTTGTTTAAGTATCTCAAATGTATTAGAATCCTTTTTAATAAGCAATTTCAAGTTTTAAATCATATCTCAAGTTTATGCAAAATTTCATGTTTATGCAAAATTTCATGAATTATCAAATGTTATTGTTAGATGTTTGTATGGACTGAAATAGATCACTTAAGCTCCTAGAAAGCTTAATCAAGCTTTTAGATACATTTAAAATCAGTTTAGAATCAAAAACAGAAAATCACCAAAAATCCAAATTAAATAGTTGAAAAATAAAAAATCACAAGAAGATGGTGTACACAGTTGGAGCAGGGTAAATCATGGATGGCCTTGGTTTAGTAGCTTAGTGGTAAGCTAATAGGGGTATTCATTGGTTCTGATTCTCAGTTTTGAGCTTGGAAGTTTTTGTAAGCCCTTTTGATCAATTTGGCATTTTATGTTGTAGTCATTGTTAATTAGCTTATATTTCTATTCCTTAGTAATCACTAGTCATAATTAAGTATATCTAAGCTTTTAAATCAGTAGGTTGTTCTTTTAAATTTGTGTTTTGTGAAAATTCCATTTTAACAGTTAAACTAGCTCAAGTCTTAATTCTTGGTTTTATGTTGTTGTCACTGATGGTTCATGCTTCATTAGCCTCATGTAATGATATTATGGTCTGATAAGTTTCATGGTTTTATGATCTGTGCTTTACTTTGAAAAAGTTTTAAAACATACTTGTTAAAAGGTGTTTGGATTTGTTTGCTTAAATTGTTATAGATATTGTTTGAGTTGTTGTTTGTGCTTGCTCTGAGTCTCTTTAGTGTCTATAAACTCATTTCAATCAAGAAAACTAGCTCTCATAAGCTTAAAAGTCAAAATACCATATAATCTCATTTTGTGAACTGCATTTGAAGTTCATGATCTATGATCATTGATTTGTGTTAGGAAGTTGTTAATCTTGCTCAAGTTAGTCTTATTACACCTTAACATAACATAATCAGTGATTGTAATCAACTCAAAGTTCATTTTGGTCAACTTAGCTAGTTTTCTTAAAAAGTCAAATTTCCAACTTGGTCGTTTTTGAATAAATTAGATATTTTCATTGTGTGTTCAATAGTGAGTTTTAGCTTAAAATCTCTTAGGGTATTATAGTCTAGTTGGTAAACAAAAATATAAAAATGCTAGTTCTCTGTTCATCAGCTTTTTAAGTGCTTATTTCTTGGCTTTTGGGTACATTTTCATTGCGGAAATAGTGCCTTGTGCACAGTTGATAGGTCCAACTTGATAAGCTCACTAGAGCTTATTAGTTGCTAAAAACTTGTGATTTTTGGTTCTTTGAGAAGCCAACCTGGCCATCTTGAAGTATCAAGCTTTGTTTTTCATTTTGAAGTTTGTTTGGCTAGGGCGCAATAAGCTTAAATATTGTCCATTTCTGTTTTTAATCATAAGTGCTTATTGTCTTCATAATAGCTTTTCAGTGTGCTTATCTGTTCTTTTTAGCTTCATTCTAGTTCATCTAGCTTGTTTGTAGCTTATTTGAGCTTTTGTTTCAGTTGTGAGCCTGTTTGAGCTTATTTACACCAAATAAGCTCATTAAGCCATCTGTTGTGATATTAAGCTCCTCAAACAGCTTATTTCAAGTTTGTAAAATTTTTGTCTTTGTTAAAGTTTCATTATATTAGTAGTAAAGTAGTTTTCAAAAAGAAAATCCAGAAAAAGATCAATTAAAAATCAGTGATAGTGTTTATTTAATATTTCCTAGCTTTTTGATTTTTCTTTCTAGCTTATTAATAAGCAAATCTTGTTTTTCTATTTTTCTTAGTTTTCTGTCATCATATAGTATTTTTAGAAAAAGTTTCACAATTTTCCTAATCTTTTTAGTATTTATTATAAATTTTAAATAGTTAAAAATAGTAATTAATTAGTAATAAATAATTAAAAGATACTCCCTCGTTAAAATTATAGTCCCTTTTCTATTTTTCTCGGTCTTTTACTTTTACCACTTTGACCTTAAATATTTTTTTTTTGTGTTATATAATATTTGATGCAAAATATATGAATGGATTGAGTTTTAAATGTATTTTCATTGGTATAATTTTCATCAACTATTGATAACATAAACGAAAATATTTATGGTCAAAGTTGAAAAGAAAGTCAAACGAGGACTATAATTTTGGGACGGAGGTAGTATATTTTTAATTTTAAAATTAGTTTTATAATATTTTAGAATTTTCTCAATAATAATTTTATTTTTCTAGCTTTATTTTGTATTTTCTTCTATTTTAGAGTATTTATTAAATAGTTAAAATAGTTTTTAATTAATAATAATTAAATAAATAGTGTTAAAAATAATTTTCTTTTTCTAATAATTTTCTTTTATTTTTAGGATTCCAAAAATGTCATTTTTATATTTTTAGGTCTTTTATTTCTTAAATTTCACTTTTTATTTAGTAATGTATAGTAGTTTTTAGACGTAAGTTTTACGTTTGTTTCATCTTATTGTTGTGCTTTCCAGTTCTTTATCCAATTCCTTTCCAAGCAATCAGTAGTGTAATATTTCTAATCAAAACCTTTACTGATCACTATCCTTAGTGATTACTCCATCATCTGAATCAGTTTTGACACACCATTGAGTCTCCGTGAGACTTAACGACCCGGGAATTCATTCTATTCTCCAGGACTTCATTGCATTCGTGCTTAGGCATTTTTAAGCTGATTACGGTTGCGCCATTCACAAGTGGCCGGCTTGAGTGATTTAGCTTGACTGTTCGGCACGCATCACTGTGTAAACATGAGCAAACTAATGTTTTAGTATTAAATTTGTGTGTGATCATATTTGTATATAAATAAACATCAAATAATATTTTTTAGACTTACGGTTTTTTCTTTGTATCTTTGGTGGCCGACCTCTCACTCTTGGTGTTATGTTTGTGTTCTCCATTACCAAACCTTATTAAACATTCCAAGAAACAGTTGATATACTGCATTCAATGATCAGTGCAAGTTTTTTTTTTGGTAAAATAATACAATGATTATCAAATTTATATGAACACAAACTTACTTGTTGCTGAAAGATAAACCGAACTTATTTTTTTGCCTTGTGTTTCATTTGCTGAAACATAAACTGAAGTTATTTTTTTGCCTTGTGTTTCATTATTTGTTGTGCATACATAACCTACTTTAATATTGAATCAAAAACACCAACGTAATCCAAAAAACATTCAGTTGATCCAAATTGTCAAAACTGATCAACTTTCAAATTCAACCATGTTAATAAGTAGTTGCAATCCAAATTCTTTAACAGATCCTAAGTATTTACATATAAAATAAGGTAAAATATCAAAATAGAATGTCACATAAACTCCTTGTAATTAAATCTGCAAAGTTTTCAACATACAATGAACAAAGATTTAAGCTTAAGCCTATGAAACACTGTAATAAATCAGTAATGTATTATTTAACTTATCATATTAAAAAAAATGAACTTACATATAAATGTTAAATATACTGGTTTTATTTGTTTTTGCTGTAACAGAAGGCATCATTATTGACCGTTTTACAAAATTGGTGATAATTTTGAAAAAAAGATGTGCAATTATGATATAACCAATTTGAAGCAAGTATAGTAAACCACCTAGCAAGTGTTTGCCATTGGTTATCTATCTGTCTACTTGCTTCCTATGATATGAGAGTAGATTATACTTACTGAAATTGTGGTTGTTCTTAATTGGCCTTCCTCTTCGACGAAGTTCTAAGTACCTTCCATGTTTTCATTAACAATCTTTATTCTCTTCTTATATTAACCTTCTTTAGTTGTAGCTGCAAACAAGTCAAACATACACATATATATATATATCCAGAATTAACCAGAATTTGAAGGAAAAAAATATATGTTGATGCGTTTTTTTTATGTACCTTCGTATTACTTTTTAATTCTCTTTAGATGTATGTAATTTTGATGTCTCGATTGTTTTAAAGTTAGTATATTTGATATTATATATTTTAAACCAATGTTTATTGTGTAAATCTAATTATATGTTTAAATCTATTTAAAAAGGAAAGATATACAGTTTCACATTATTATTTATAATTATCATGTATTACATATATTACATACATATTAACAGCTTTAAACATTGTACAACTTTTCAGTAAGCTAGATAATGAAGTTGGATGATGTCCAATATAATTAGTAAGCTACTTAGAAATTTATTCATAAGCTTTTAAGTTTTTGCTATTTTGTTGGAATGAGATTTTCAGTAGATTTTAGGTTGTTTAATTGATTGATTTAGCATTTATAGGAGTGTATTAAGTTAGTTTAAGCTTAATTGTGTTTTAGTTTTACCTTCTTTGCTTTCTAGGTAGCTTTAGCTTTTATATATTCCTTTTAAAGGATGTTTTATTTAACTGGTTTCATTTTAAGCTTTTGATGAGTTTATTTGAGCTTTATAATACAAAAGTTTTTATTAAACTTGTTATTATTAGTAGTTTTATAAGCTTTATTAAAGAAAAAAGTATATTACCAAAAAGTGACATAACCCAGGTTCGAACCTGGCTCATTCACTTCACACAGCACACAACACCAACACCCTCTACCAAAGCGCCCTTAGGACTTGTTCTGTTTAACTTTGCACAATCAGTTGCTATATATAGTTTTTTCCTTATAAAGCTTAATAAGCTAGTTTAGCTTATAACAGCTTATCAATTTCTAAATTTTAGATGTTTTTATTTTTCATAAGTTTATAATTAATCAAAGTAATTACCTGCAAAATTTTGTAATTTTTCAAATAGTTTTTATATTTTTAAACATTTATTTTCTACTTTTTTGTTTTTAATTTATAAAAATTAAATAAAAAGCCAAAAAAAATATCCAGCTTTTTCCTAAAATTATATTTTGTCATTTATCACGTATGAAAATTAGTTTTGCATTTATACGATCATTATTTCTCATTTTTACTTTTTAAGGTCGGGATTAGCCCGACCATGGTCGTTTTAAGATTGGTATTGTATTTTAGGCCCTAAATGTTTTGAATAGTTGTTTTAGTTGTTGTCTTTTAAATTGATTTTAGTTTACGTTTATCAAATTTAGCAAAAAATCACATTATTTAACTTATTTAACTATTTCAATTCACGTAAACGTAATGCGATTTAAAAACTACATTCATCATTCTTGAGTAAACAATCCAATTCTAAAAAACTAAACCGTTTATATTACTAATGGATATATAATTAACAACGGCTAAATTTTATAAACTATTGGAACACATTGTGATATTCTAAAGATAGACAATGTTAGATGCAAATGTATCACAAAGAATCAATTAATCAATAACGAAATATAAACATAAGCTATCTAAACATAATACCAAAATTTAATACCTAAAACTTGTTGAATTTATTTATAAACTTGAGTTGAGAACGTAAAACATATTAAATCCTAAAAAACCAAAAAACCAATTGTTGAATGTTAATAAAATAGACATGAAGGAGATGTAGTGTTGCTAAATTTTAAGATGAAGTTTTGGTCTTTTGCTTCTGTGTTTTTAAAAAGAGTAGTCACAGTCTTCATCACCTGTAGAATAATAATCTAAAGACTCATCGTTTGTAAAGCTACCATTATTGTCTCCATCAGATACAGATCTCACACTGTACATGTCAGAATCATACAAATCTTCTCCACTGTCATCTGTTCCCTTCATATCGGACCATATTTCAGGGTAAATGTAGTTTTGCATGTTTCCTTCTTCTTCATCTGTAAATTTATCAAGGAGATTAAATTTATGTTCTTTGTGTAGTGATGGGCCGACAACTTCATCATTGTCATTCACATTGTAGCATGTGTCATTGCCAATGTACTTTTGTATGTTCTTTTCTTCTTCATCCGAATCTTCATCAACGATGGCAAATTTATGAGTTTTCTTTAGTGATATGTGTAGGTCTTGTGTTGAACGTTTAAATATAATAGTGCTTCATCGAAAGATTCCTATGTTGGAAACAATAGTAATTTTAAATAATAACATTGTATACTTTACATTCGTAAATGAAGGGTAAAAGTTTAGTAAACTTTAAACTTACTGTATTAGCTTCTTTGTTATTCAATTCATCATCTTTTTTTATCTTTTCGGGGCTTATTGATTGTTTTTTATTTTTTCCTGTTTAATTTCAACACAAATCAGTGTTATTTCACGGACATATTATGCAAAAATTGCGTAATAATTTATAACAAAGTACCTGATGATTGAACTTGAATGATGGGAACGGGGCTTTCAGTAGCAGATGCAATTATAGATTCACCATTCTTGTTTTCAAATCTATAACCTTTTTTTAATCTACGACGTTTGATAGTCCCAGCAATATCCTATAATGTAAAGATATAGGAAATAAAAAGTTAACCAATTGTTCAAACTATAATTTTATTTAACTTATACATGTTCATCGTCTGAAGAATCAATGATGATAACATCTTTTTTCAACTTTACATTTTTTTTCACTTGTGTAGGATTTGTTCCTGACAATTTGGAAAAAAAACAATTGTCATGTATATATTATTCAAACATTAGATAATAGTTTTTGAAGAAATTACCTGATGATTGTTCTTGAATGTTACTCATGTCCTACATAATTTACCAAAAGATTTAGTTTGTGATAATAATCAATTAGGCAATTGAAAATTTAAAACTTTGATTAAACACATACCACTTCATCATCTGAAGAATCAATGATAATAATATCTTCTTTGAATTCTTCATTTTTTATGACTTGCTTAGGATTTGATCCTGTTAATAATTATGACTATTAACAAAAACAATATTCATGATAAACCAAAATATTTACTTTACATATAAAATATATGATACATATACATATAAAAATAATCAAAGAGTATATCCATGATAACAAAAAATCATATGTATAAGCATGTTGGACAAATTCAGTTAGAGGTATGCATACAAAAGTTTAACTTATCAGTAATTATAAAAGATGGAAAATTATAGATAGGAATAACTTAATTTAAGTTAATAGTAACTATTAAACATATGCAAAATATGATGGAATTTAAGATATTAAACCTGATGCGGAGTTTGTTGTGTTTTTATTCTCAGTTTTGTAGGTATGCATACCCAAGTTTAAGTTATCAGTAAGTATAAAACATGTAAACCTACACATACGCATAACTTAGTTTAAGTTAATAGTAAGTATGAAACTGTTGGAATCACTCCTAAACTTTATTTCAAGTGTTAGTAATCAATATGTAATAGTTAGCTTAATTAAGGCTTTTATGTTAGTAATTAAGGCTAGGCTCATGTAGAAAGCCCATGAGCCTATGCAAAAGCCCAATAAGGAAAGGAAGGGAACTTGCATGTTGCCCTAGTTCGCTCCCTATAAATAATCTTGTAAACCTTCACTTGAAGGTTGGTTGTTCATTTTCTCTCAATATTCACGCATAACATTTATTCATATCATTCGTATATTTTTTGATCTTGTTCAACCGATCTCTCTTTACCTCATTTCTTCATATTGATGCTTGTGTTACAAATATGGGAACCTAACAGTGGTATCAATCGCCAAATAGTTGGGTGAACGATTTGTTTTTGAATTTTTTCTTCCTACGCGTAAGTTTCGGTATACTAACCTTCAAACACTTCAAAACTTTGATTTTTACACTTTAAAGTTCAAGATTCTTGAACTTTAAAGGTTATTTGGTGACAAAGTTGAAGTTTTTGGCAAAAAGTTTGAAACTTTATGTGTTTTTCATTGTTTTTTAGCTTAGTTTCATACGAGTAGTTCTGGCTACGCGTAAGGTGCATAAGGGTTTTAGATCATCAAGTTTCATACTTTTGTGTTATTTTGGTAATATTGAAGCTTTTTCATCACAAAAATCTGGTTTAGAAACATTGGTGTGGTCTTAGCAAAAGTTGGCTATTCCTACGCGTAACTAAACCCTAGTTTTACGCGTAAGTGCTCAAAGTCTACGCATAAGGTCTTTTCTTGGTTTGATCTTCAGAGATACTGATTTACTCAGTGTTTTCTTGCTTGGATAAGCCTGAAAACACTTCGACTTTGGATATCTTCTACACTGAATAAGTGTAAAGGATTTTTGGAATAAAACCTTAGTTTTATGCCTAAGCATAAAAGCTTACGAGTAAAAAATCTTACGCCTAAGCATTTCCTACGCATAAGCACGTCTTATGCCTAAGGAAATATTACGCATAAGTTTCTTACTTCTAAGTCTTTGGTTTACGCATAACCTAAGGTTTAACCAAGTATACGCGTAAGCTCTACTCTTACGCGTAAGGTGATGTTTTTACGCATAAGCTATTTCCTTTGCACAAGCTGGTTTTCTACGCATAAGGATTCTTCATCAACAAAGTTTCATTCAACTACAAAGATCCATCATCAACACAAGCTTCAAGATGTCTCAACCACCATACTCTAGCTACTTCCCTCATGTGTATCCTCAACAACAACAATAACAACAACTCCATCAACAACAACAATTTTATCAACAACTACAACAACAACAACAACAACAACAACTTCAACAACAATTTCCTCAAGGAGCAATTCAACCACAACTGATTCAACCACCACCTAGTCTTCAAGTACAACCTTACACAAACTTTCAAAATCAGCATCCATCCAGGAATACTTTGAAGGAACCGTCTTGGTTTGCAAAGGTGTGTGAAGCTTTAAGTAGCCAACAATCCATTCATGAGGCTGGATCACTTGATAGACCTCCAATGCTTACTCCCGAAAACTATGATCAATGGGTGATAAGATTCTTTAGGTTTTGTGATCTAAAGAAGCCACATGGAAAGTTCTTGAAAAAGGTCATCCTGGAAGGTCCATTTCAGATGCCTACTGTCACTATACCCGGATATCCGAATGCTAATCCGCCAAAAGGGGATGTCACCAACGTTGTCAGTCTTAATGAACTCACTACTAATCAACTTCTACACTTTGAAGCCGATGAACTGGCAATGCAATACATCCTTTTGGGATTACCTTATCCGATACTTCGAAGTGTTGATGCTCAAAAGACTGCTAAAGCAATGTAGGAGCATATTCATCTTCTAATGGAAGGCACAGAACTTAATCAAGAAGACATGGAATCCAAAATCTACTTGGCTTATGAAAACTTCATAATTGAACCAGGGGAGACATTAGAGTCATATCATCATTGATTCTCAGACATCATCAATGACTTGGACAAACATAATATCATTATGCCAAGAATTGCAGTCAATACTAAGTTCCTGAGTAGTCTTGGTCCTGATTGGGAAAAGTATGTCATTTTCATTCGTCAAGCAAAGAATCTTCATCATGCTACATACGGATTGTTGTACGACTATTTGAAGCCCCACCAAAAGGAAGTTGACAAAGAAAGGGTTATCCGTGGACTACTTGTTTCGCCTTCACTTCCGGATAATCAATCTTTAGCTTTGTGGGCTCAAACGTGTTATCCTCAATTCCCGATATTACAAACTGTCTTCACAAATCCTCCACAACCAACTGCAACAATTACACCATATGATCCGTCACAGCACCAATCTCAAGAAACTCAATTGGTTCCATAAAACAACAACAATGATCAAGTACTTTACAGTGAAACTAATGAGGATACAGAAGCTTTTGATGCATTGCAACAAGGGTTTGTCATGATTGCTAGAGCTTTCGACCGATATTCAACCAAATCCAACAATCGCATTCGTACTTCATCGAACACAAGGAATCAGGCTGTTGTTAACAATGGACGTGTCTGTAACAATTCACATTTTAGGGTTTTAACTATTTATCATCGGATTTCACTATTCACCATTACTATTCATTTTCACTATTCATTTTTACTATGCATCGTATTTTTTGTTATTATTTAAACTCAAACTTTTTACCGAAAAATTACTATTAACGAATTACTATTCACGAGTTACTATTCACCGTATTTTTTATTATTTACTAATTTCGCGTAAATTGAACAAGTAAATACTTTTACACGATTTTCATGCATAAACAATGTACTCTGTACTCAAAATATATAAATATCTAGTTACTATTTATAAATATCTAGATATTTTCAAAAATATCTAAACACTATTCATCAAAATATCTAAACACTATTCATCAAAATATCTAGATATTTTCAGATATTTTCCCTATAAATAGAAAAAAAACTAGTTCATTATTTACACAGAAAAACACACAAAACCCCCTCCTCCTCCTTGATGTCGCCACCCTCAACCCTCCGTACACCCTCCATACTTGATTTTCAGGCTCTGAGTTATACATATAAGTTGAAGGCATAAGTATTCTCTACGTAAAAATGGTGGATAGGAGCTGTGGTTCTCAGAAATTTCTTGAAACTTTGGCAAGGATAGATCTGCTAATTCTAAAAATGGGTTTTTATTATGGGAGCAATTAGGATAGTTTTGGGGTTGATATGAGGTGATTCAGAGGTTTTTATAGTTTAGGAAACAGATTTTTGAATTTAGATGCGGAAGCGCTGCCCAATTTGCTAGTATCATTCATCATTTATTATCATGTGAGTTTCGTAGCCCTTCTCTTTCGTTTAATCATTTTAAAAACTCTTTGGGGGAGATACATGTTCAACTACTTGCTTTTACAAATACAAATACTCAAAACATTTACACTTTTATGTTACGCTATACTTTTTATACTTGATTGCATACATACATGATTATGATATACCTATTTGGGTTATTCCTGAATGCATTATACTTATTTGCGTTATTAAATTCAGTGGCTCCAAATTAAGTTGTTGGATGACCATTAATTTAGTGGCTCCAAATTAAGTTGTTGGAAGGCTATTAAATTAGATACATACACAAGTGACTCCAAATTAAGTTGTTGGAAGACCATTAATTTAGTAGCTCCAAATTAAGTTGTTGGAAGGCTATTAAATTAGATACATCCCAAATTAAGTTGTTGGAAGACCCTTGTGGTGACATTTATACTTCTTACTACTATGATACATACATACATGATTGTGAAAACTATATTTTGGCAGTGGGTTGTGAACACACAGGTTGCAAGTTTTGTATGGGCGGAACTTAGAACTGAGTGGATTTACAATGCCTTTGCTGTGTGAACATTGTTTAAAGGCTTTTCAACTTCTTCAAAACAAACTCTATGAACTCACCAACCTTTGTGTTGACACTTTAAGCATGTTTATCTCAGGTCAATAAGACGATAGCTATTGCATGGAACATAGAGTCGCACGACATATTTTGAAGACTTACGCTTTTTACATTTACCATTCGAAACATTTTGTAAATATTTATATATTATACTTCGGGACCTCATGTTTGTAACTCTGAATTTATCAATCGAATTGTAACTTTTCAAAACATCTCATTTGGAGGTCGTTTTATATAACTTGTACTTTGTATTATGAAGTAGCACCCCAGTGACACAATCTTCCACTGCGGTATTTTGGGGGTGTTACAGATTGGTATCAGAGCATTGGTTATAGAGAACTAGGTTGCATTTAAGAGCCTAGACTATAACTGCTTTATACGTTAAGACTCTCCACTATAATTGCCTTACACACACATCGTGCGCATATGCTTCTTGTTAGTTGTTAGTTTAGATCCACGTTGTTGGATGATATGACTTTAGTAATAATAAGGAAACCCCATAATTTAATCGAGTCATTAAAAATATGGAGCTCAGTAATAACTAATTATTTAACTAGATCTTGTGACAGTTCTTGTTTGATGAGACATGAGATTTGAGTTAAATAATACTATTATTTAGCTTTAGGGATTTGATGATTTGGTTATCTTATTATCTTTCTCAAAAAGCGAATTTTGTATCTGAAAATCTTAAGTAGGATGATTTATAATCTCTTTATTTGAATGGATTGGGACGCCTCTTTATTCAAATAAAGAAGTTATAAACCACCGAACCATAGGTTTATAACCCATTAATTACATAAATTTGGACGCTTCTTTATGTAAGTAATGAATTATAAATAAGTGAGCTTATTTGCATCCGATACGATTCCCCTTCCACATTATGGGTGTATTACAACGTAACCCATACACTATTCCTGTTGAATAAGAGAGAACGCCAGTTTTTTAGAGACCACACATTTCTTAGACACACTATAAGTAGTTAACATCAACAGAACTTCGGGACGAAGTTCCCTTAAGGGGTAGAGACTGTAACAATTCGCATTTTCGGGTTTAAACTAATTATCCTCGGATTTTCACTATTCACAATTACTATTCATTTTCACTATTCATTTTTACTATTCATCGTATTTTTGGTCATTATTTAAACTCAAATTTTTTACCGAAAAATTACTATTCACAAATTACTATTCACGAGTTACTATTCACCGTATTTTTTATTATTTACTAATTTCGCGTAAATTGAACAAGTAAATACTTTTACATGATTTTCATGCATAAACAATGTACTATGTACTCATAATATATAAATATCTAATTACTATTTATAAATATCTAGATATTTTTAAAATTATCTAAACACTATTTATCAAAATATCTAAACACTATTCATCAAAATATCTGGATATTTTCAGATATTTTCCTTATAAATAGAAAAAAAAATAGTTCATTATTTACAAAGAAAAACACACAAAACCCCATCCTCCTCCTTGATGTCGCCACCCTCAAACCTCCATACACCCTCCATACTTGATTTTCAAGCTCCGAGTTATACATATAAGCTGAAAGCATAAGTATTCTCTACGTAAAAATTAAGTTTATTTTGTATTTCCTCGGTTGGATTAAGAGCTACACAATGGTGGATAGGAGCTGTGGTTCTCGAAAATTTCTTGAAACTTTGGCAATGATAGATCTGCTAATTCTAATAATAGGTTTTTATTATAGGAGCAATTAGGATAGTTTTGGGGTTGATATGAGGTGATTCAGAGGTTTTTATAGTTTAGGAAACAGATTTTTGAATTTAGATGCGGAAGCGCTGCCCAATTTGCTAGTATCATTCATCGGTTATTATCATGTGAGTTTCGTAGCCCCTACTTTTACTCGTTTAATCATTTTACAAACTCTTTGGGGGAGATGCATGCTCAACTACTTGCTTTTACAAATACAAATACTCAAAACATTTACACTTTTATGCTACGCTATACTTTTTATACTTGATTGCATACATACATGATTATGATATACCTATTTGGGTTATTCTTGAATGCATTATACTTATTTGCGTTATTCAATTCAGTGGCTCCATATTAAGTTGTTGGATGACCATTAATTTAGTGGCTCCAAATTAAGTTGTTGGAATGCTATTAAATTAGATACATACACAAGTGGCTCCAAATTAAGTTGTTGGAAGACCATTAATTTAGTAGCTCCAAATTAAGTTGTTGGAAGGATATTAAATTAGATACATCCCAAATTAAGTTGTTGGAAGACCCTTGTGGTGACATTTATACTTCTTACTACTATGATACATACATACATGATTGTGCAAACTATATTTTGGCAGTGGATTGTGAACACACAGGTTGCAAGTTTTGTATGGGCGGAACTTGGAACTGAGTGAATTTACAATGCCTTTGCTGTGTGAACATTCTTTAAAAGCTTTTCAACTTATTCAAAATAAACTCTATGAACTCACCAATATTTGTGTTGACACTTTAAGCATGTTTATCTCAGGTCAATAAGACCATAGCTATTGCATTGAATATAGAGTCGCACAACATATTTTGAAGACTTACGCTTTTTACATTTACCATTCGAAGCATTTTGTAAATATTTATATATTATACTTTGGGACCTCATGTTTGTAACTCTAAATTTATCAATCGAATGGTAACTTTTCAAAACGTCTCATTTAGAGGTTGTTTTCTATAACTTGTATTTTGTATTATGAAGTAGCACCCCAGTGACACAATTTTCCGTTGCGGTATTTTGGGGGTGTTACAGATTGGTATCAGAGCATTGGTTATAGAGAACTAGGTTGCATTTAAGAGCCTAGACTCTAATTGCTTTATACGTTAAGACTCTCCACTATAATTGCCTTACCTTTAGTAATAAAAAGGAAACCCCATAATTTAATCGAGTCATTAAAAATATGAAGCTCAGTAATAACTAATTATTTAACTTGATCTTGTGACAGTTCTTGTTTGATGAGACATGAGATTTGAGTTAAATAATACTATTATTTAGCTTTAGGGATTTGATGATTTGGTTATCTTATTATCTTTCTCAAAAAGTGAATTTTGTGTCCGGAAATCTTAAGTAGGATGATTTATAATCTCTTTATTTGAATGGATTGGGACGCCTCTTTATTCAAATAAAGAAGTTATAAACCACCGAACCATAGGTTTATAACCCATTAATTACATAAATTTGGACGCTTCTTTATGTAAGTAATGAATTATAAATAAGTGAGCTTATTTGCATCCGATACGATTCCCCTTCCACATTATAGGTGTATTACAACGTAACCCATACACTATTCCTGTTGAATAAGAGAGAACCCTACTGTTTTAGAGACCACACATTTCTTAGAGACACTATAAGTAGTTAACATCAACAGAACTTCAGGACGAAGTCCCTTAAGGGGTAGAGACTGTAACAATATACATTTTCGGGTTTTAACTATTTATCCTCGGATTTCACTATTCACCATTACTATTCATTTTCGCTATTCATTTTTACTATTCATCATATTTTTTGTCGTTATTTAAACTCAAATTTTTTACCGAAAAATTAATATTCACAAAGTACTATTCACGAGTTACTATTCACCGTATTTTTTATTATTTTTTATTATTTATCCTCGGATTTCACTATTCACCAATACTTTTACACGATTTTCATGCATAAACAATGTACTCTGTACTCATAATATATAAATATCTAGTTATTACTTATAAATATCTACATATTTTCAAAAATATCTAAACACTATTTATCAAAATATCTAAACACTATTCATCAAAATATCTGGATATTTTCAGATATTTTCCTTAAAAAAAAAAAAAAAAGTAGTTCATTATTTACACCGAAAAACACACAAAACCCTCTCCTCCTCCTTGATATCGCCACCCTCAACCCTCCACACAGCCTCCATACTTGATTTTCAGGCTCCGAGTTATACATATAAGCTGAAAGCATAAGTATTCTCTACGTAAAAATTAAGTTTATTTTGTATTTCCACGGTTGGATTAAGAGCTACACAATGGTGGATAGGAGCTGTGGTTCTCGGAAATTTCTTGAAACTTTAGGAAGGATAGATCTGCTAATTCTAAGGATGGGTTTTTATTATGGGAGCAATTAGGATACTTTTGGGGTTGATATGAGGTGATTCAGAGGTTTTATAGTTTAGGAAATGGATTTTTGAATTTAGATGCGGAAGCGCTGCCCAATTTGCTAGTATCATTCATCGGTTATTATCATGTGAGTTTCGTAGCCCCTACTTTTACTCTTTTAATCCTTTTACAAACTCTTTGGGGGAGATACATGCTCAACTACTTGCTTTTACAAATACAAATACTCAAAACATTTACACTTTTATGCTACGCTATACTTTTTATACTTGATTGCATACATACATATTATGATATACCTATTTGGGTTATTCTTGAATGCATTATACTTATTTGCGTTATTCAATTCAGTGGCTCCAAATTAAGTTGTTGGATGACCATTAATTTAGTGGATCCAAATTAAGTTGTTGGAAGGCTATTAAATTAGATACATACACAAGTGGCTCCAAATTAAGTTGTTGGAAGACCATTAATTTAGTAGCTCCAAATTAAGTTGTTGGAAGGCTATTAAATTAGATACATCCCAAATTAAGTTGTTGGAAGACCCTTGTGGTGACATTTATACTTCTTACTACTATGATACATACATACATGATTGTGCAAACTATATTTTGGCAGTGGGTTGTGAACACACAGGTTGCAAGTTTTGTATGGGCGGAACTTGGAACTGAGTGGATTTACAATGCCTTTGTTGTGTGAACATTGTTTAAAGGCTTTTCAACTTATTCAAAACAAACTCTATGAACTCACCAACCTTTGTGTTGACACTTTAAGCATGTTTATCTCAGGTCAATAAGACAATAGCTATTGCATGGAACATAGAGTCGCACGACATATTTTGAAGACTTACGCTTTTATCATTTACCATTCGAAACATTTTGTAAATATTTATATATTATACTTTGGGACCTCATGTTTGTAACTCTGAATTTATCAATCGAATGGTAACTTTTCAAAACGTCTCATTTAGATGTCGTTTTCTATAAGTTGTACTTTGTATTATGAAGTAGCACCCTAGTGACACAATCTTCCGCTGCGGTATTTTGGGGGTGTTACAGTGTTGAAGTTCAGAATTGTGGTAATGTTCGTCAGATGGGCGGTGGTCAAGGGTTTAATCCAATGGGAAGGAATAACATGGGTGCTCCACAACAACAAAGGGCTCAAGTGGTTGAACAGGGTAATGCTTCGACTGGGATTAATGGTCTTCGTTGTTATAACTGTAATGAAAAGGGTCATATGGCTAATGCATGCCCTAAGCCGAGGACAAGAGGCAGTGCATATCACAAAGAGGCTTTACTCTTGGCTCTCAAGGATGAAGCTGGTGGAACTCTTACCAACAAGGAACAAAGCTTCATGGCAAATGCAGATTCTGATGATGACATGGAGGACTCGTAGGCTAATGCAGTAGTGATGCTAATGGCTAACATGCAGGAACTCCACATGAGTGACACAGGCCCAGTGTATGACACTGATGGCTTATCTCAGGTACCTGATCAAACTATATTCATAATTGGTTTGATATCTCCACTAGCATCTGCATCCGACGATATTCAGAGTGTTCAACATGAACCTTCCACACCTCATCACGACGAAAATCAAATGGATCCCGTAGTCACATTTGACGATCAAGATAACCTTACGGTTACCTTTGACAATCAAATTGACCCCGTGGTTTCATTTGAGGATCCACATGATAACGGTGTGGAGACTCCGGTTGAACAAAATGAATCTCTTTCTAATCCAGATCCCGGGCTCATAACCTTCTTTGAGACTCAGTTAGATAAGTGCACTGATATTAATGCTAATCTAAAAGATAAAATTGCACTGTTGACTAAGGATAATGAATTCTTAAAGTATCAACTCAACATTTTTCAAACTCAAGAAAAACGTGAAAAAGGTTTTGAAGTCCGTTTTGCTAAATCTTACCAAAACGAAAAATCATTAGAACAACAGATACGTGATTTAGTCGCATCAAAAAATGTTTTGTTGACTCAAATAGAAAAACTAAAATATGATCATAAACAACAACTTAACGCTCTCACTTCGGAAACTAACAAAGCCAAGTCTGAGTTGTTAAATTGTCAAAAACAGTTCTGTGAGTACAAAAAGCATTCAACGAAACGAATAGATGACTATCTTGAAGAAATTGTCGACTTACAAAACAAAATCAAAGATTTTCTAAATGTTGTTTATAAACATGGTGAGTCAATCACAATTATTCAAAAGTTTACTTTTAAACCAAATCCAAATGGATATGGACCGAATCTTGCTGATTACAAACCAAAGTTTTCAAACAGATCATTCAAACCAAATCCTGAAGTTTACAGTGCAGAACATAGAATTGATGATTCCATTATGAGTGTTGTTGAATATAATCATCAAGAGGAATTAGATGCAGAAGACGAGAGTCGGTCAAAATTAGAAAAAGTTGTTTATAACAAACCAATTAACTATTCAAAAGCCGTCACTTTCGTCGCACAACAGGATAATTCTAACATACCTTCGGTTATAACGCCTATTTCTGAGTCTTCTAATGATGGTCCTCAACCCAATTCTGCACAAATTAATGGTCCTTTACCTTCACTTAGTGAAGTAAAAACTGTACCCGAACGTTGTCAAATTCTCAAATATTTTGAAACATTTCTTTCGGACATCAAACTTTTGGAACGTGAAATTGAAATCAATTCTGAAATAAAATTTGATCATTTTCAATCGCCTGCGCGAGAGAACAAAGAGATATTTTTCAGAAAAGAATTTTACCTCATGTCCGAAATTTGAAAATGTGTGCAATATATTGGGAAAGGGATTTTCACAAGGAGCTTGGACTTATAAAAAGAGTTTTCGAACAAACAGAAACATCGATTTCAAATACAAAACGTAAAAAGAAAATGTTAAGAAAAGATGTTGATCGACTCTTGGAAGATGTTATATGTGCTGATATCAATAATGTTGTGTTATTACATTCTGTTGCATATGCATTTGATTATATCTCTGCTGATTCTGTTGATTGTGTTGAAAATGTTGAGAATACTGATCTTGTCACAAATCAAGTCTTTAAAAGTTGAAAATGAACGATTGTTAAACGAGCTTTCAAATGCAAAATGTTGTCTTCAATGGTGTCAAAAAGATTGTCAAAATCGTGAACTCGCTGCAAAACAAATCAACCGTTGCATACCAAAACTCTTAGTCCAAAACTTGAGCAACTGGATGATGCAAATGTGTCTTTGAAGTGTCAAATCTCAAAATATGAACAAGAAATTTCAAAAGTTAAAAAGAAATATGGTGTCATATTTGATTTACTCAAAAAGACTCGTGCTAAAGCGTCAAAATACCTTGATGATCATCTTACATACACCAAAGATGTTTTACGACGAGATGGACTCACTCGTTCTGAAAATCTAGATTTGTTACGCAAAATCCATGATCTAAAAGCGAGTTGGTGAAACTTAAGCAAGACAGGGATAGTAACACGTAGTAATCGCACCTAAAAGCATTCAAAATGACTCTAGAACATCTAATGACAAACCACAAGAAACTAATGTGCTTCCTCTGAAACAGAATAGTTGCCTCTTTTCCCAATGCCTGCACTTCACCTAGGAGCAATACAAGGAAGAATAGGAAGTTGCGACGTAAGAAAAGAACAATAACGAATGCTGAAGTAGAAGAACACCTTAGGACTTTGAATAAAACTCAAGTTGCACCCACTTTAGATACTGCGTATGACAAATGTAATGGAAAAATTGATGTAACGAATGTTGAATCTTTAAGTACTTTAAATGTTATGTTTGAAGCCTCTTGTGTTGGTTTTCGTAAAAGCATGTTTTCTGGTTTTCATGATAAATGTGTTGCCAAGGCTATCTTGAATCGTAAGTGGAATAATAGAAAACGGAATACCTCTAGGCCCACTAATGCTTCTAAGTATGTGCTAGGTAAACCACCTTCTAGTATTCCGGCTAAGATCATTGATGTACCCATAGTACCCCCTTCACCTCCTAGGAAGAACTTATCACCTAGTGCTTTTACTAAGACCAAAGCTAAGACTAGTTGGAGATGGCAGAAATGGTTACATAATACACTGGGATTTCAATGGATACCTAAAATCATAAATATGTGTGTTTCAACTATAACTGCTTTGGAACCCTCTAACTCTTCGGGTTCCACATCTACTTCTATTCCATCTGTGTCACCTTTGTGTAATGCAGGTGATACAGATCATCCTCTGGATTGTTGATAGTGGATGTTCCCGACACATGACAGGAAATCTCAAACTGTTATCAAACTTTGTTGCAAAGTTCATTGGCACTGTCAGATTCGGGAATGATCACTTCGCAACTATCATGGGATACAGAGACTACATCAATGGCAACATCGAAATTAGCAAGGTTTATTATGTGGAAGGTCTCGGTCACAATCTATTCTCAGTTGGTCAATTTTGTGATGGAGATTTGGAAGTTGCTTTTTGGGAGAAAACTTGCTTCATTCGTGATCTACAAGGAAACGATCTTATGTCTGGTACCCGCAATTCTAGTCTTTATACAATCTCAATGCAAGACATGATTGCTTCATCTCCCATCTGTCTACTTTCAAAGGCAACATCTACAAAATCTTGGTTATGGCACCGTCGTCTCTCACATATAAACTTTCAAACCATAACCAATCTTGCACGATACAAACTTGTTGAAGGTCTCCCAAGATTTCGGTATTCTAAAGATCACCTATGCTCAGCTTATGAACAAGGGAAAAGCACTCGTGCTCACTTTCCTTCAAAGGTGGAACACAGCTCACAGCATGTGCTTCATCTTCTTCACATGGATTTGTGTCGCTCGATGCGCGTGCAGACGATTAATGGCAAACGCTACATCTTGGTAATTGTGGATGACTACTCAAGATGGACTTGGGTTTATTTTCTTCGAAGTAAAGATCAAGCTCCATAGATGATCATCACCTTTCTCACGAAAATTCAAGTTTAGCTCCGGAACACAGTCAGACAAATCAGAACAGACAGAGGAACTGAATTTGTGAATCAAACTCTTCATGCATATTATGAGAAAGTGGGAATTGATCATCAAACATCTATTGCACGAACACCAGAACAAAACGGAGTTATTGAAAGACGAAACCGTACGTTAGTGGAAGCTGCAAGAACGATGTTAATCAATGCAAAACTTCCAGATTACTTGTGGGCTGAAGCCGTGTCAACTACATGTTACACTCAGAATCGTTCAATGATTACCAAACGCCACAACAAAACACCTTATGAGCTTATCCACAACCGTAAACCGAATCTCAAACACTTTCATGTATTTGGATCCCTTTGTTATCCGAATAATGATCGTGATGACTTTGGTAAGCTCAAAGCCAAAGCTGAAATTGGAGTCTTTGTTGGATATTGTGAAAACTCTAAGGGTTGCCGAATCTGGAATCGTCGTACAAGGGAGATTATGGAAACGATTCATGCAAATTTTGATGAGCTTACAGAAATAGCTTCTGAGCATAACAGCTTTGAACCCGGACATAACCGTTTAAACTTCCCTCAAACCCCATCATCAGCTGAACCTAGTTTACAACTTACTAGACGTCAAATGGAACATCTATTAACCTGTTTTTAGTGATGATATTGATGAACGTGCTCACATGAATCAAATGTTTCCGTGCTCAACCCTGATCATAATTCAATACCTAATACACCTGCTACAACAACTAATGTTGAGGAAGCACCACCAGTTGATTCTACAACAACAGTCGAACAAACCGCATCCTATGACGCTGAACGGTGATGATCTTCTCGAACAATGAAGTACCCCCACCCGCAGATTATGATCCAAATGCGTTCTTCAATCCGTTTGCTAATGAAACTGCCACACCTGATGATGCAGAATCATCCACAAGCCATTTGAATCCTCCTAATCTACATAATGTATATCAACATCAACCCTCCACACGTCGTTGGACTAATGACCATCCTCTAGTGAACATTATTAGCAACCCGAATCAACCAGTCGTAACTAGACAACGACTTCAGACTGATGGTGAACATTGCATTTATGCACTTACCGTCTGCCAAGCTGAACCCAAAAACACTAAGGATGCCATGACATATGACAACTGGATTGAATCCATGCAAGAAGAACTCAATCAGTTTAAACGTCTTGAAGTATGGGAATTGGTTGAAAAACCAACTGGAGTCTATGTTATTGGTCTCAAATGGATTTGGAAAAACAAGATGGATACTGAAGGAACGGTTATCCGAAATAAGTCACTTCTGGTGGCTAAGGGTTATAGACAGGAAGATGGAATTGATTACGAGGAATCATTCGCACCGGTTGCTAGTGTGACAAATCGTAATTTCAGATCATTTTACAAACTTTAGAATTTTATTATTCATCTCGGGAATTTACTATTCATCAGTTACTATTCATTATTTTACTATTCATCATTTTTTAAGTCGATTTGATATTCTGAGAACGTATTTCAAAATTTTACTATTCACGAAACACTATTCATTCCCGGAGAAAAATCACTATTCATGATTCACTATTCATTATTTTTCGTAAACTAGATTTACGAGTATCAAATTCGCGTAACCATAAGGGTTTAGCTGCGAATTCATGAAAAATCATCGAGGACATTTCATATAGACTAGATTTAGTCTACATATCATTAGTAACATCATCGTCGTATTAGTTCATGCATGGATTTGCATTTTTCATTAAACGTATAATTTCCTATTAAATAAACGCTATCGTATGCACAGCCCATGGGTATGGAAAATGCTTACAAGCTCACCTGGGAGCAATTCAAAGGGTTGTTGACGAAGAAGTATTGTCCGCTTACTGAGGTAAAGAAGTTGGAAACGGAATTTTATGAGCTAGTAACTGTTGGGTATGACATCGAGACCTATATCAGAAGGTTTCAAGAATTGGCTGCTTTATGTCCGTCTATGGTTTCGGACAATGAAAAACTACTGGAAGCTTTCATTGGAGGACTTCCCCAGATTATTCAAGGTGATGTGATTTCTTTTGATCCACAAACGATTGAAGAATCTATTCGAATCTCAAAAGCACACAGTTGTGGGGAAACATTACCAACAACAACCGTAACAACAATAACAAACACATCATCAACAACAACAACTGGCAACAACAAAGGAAATGGGAAAATGACCGGGGAGGTTATAACGACAAAACCCGTAACACTAACCAACATCAGAATAGAAGGCAAGAAGGCAATGGTTTATGTTCTTTGCAATAGAAGCGAGGTTATGCTGGAACACACCCACTATGTAATCTATGTAAGTTTCATCACTCAGGTCCATGCCCTGCCAAGTGCCAAAAATCGGGACACCTCGCCAGGGATTGTAGAGGTAAAGCCATAATTACATGTTTCGGATGTGGGGAGCAAGGACACTATCGGAATCAATGTCCCCAAAACCAAGGTCAACAAGTTGAGGGTGCTCATGAGAGAGCATACATGTTAGAAGGAGGAGAAGTTCAACATGATCTCAACAACGCGGAAGACTGAAGAAGTTTAGAAATTAACAGTCTTATTTTCCTATGCACTATGTCGTACTAAGTTTATGTCTTACCTAGTATTCGGATCTTTATGACTTAAGACTATGTACCGTTTGATAAACTACTTGTTGTGAAATATTTTCATCTATCGTACTTTCTTTTCCTCCTGATTCGTTATCACTTACGAGAATTTTACTTCCTTTTTCCTTTAACTGCTATTTTAACGACATGGTTTAAATCTTTGTAAACATTGAGAGTTATAACAACTAAACCGAACGTCCCATTATCGTTCCTTAAGTATACATAGCCTAGCTAACTATGTCTAATTCTGGAGGGATCATGTTATGTTGGGAGCAGTTATTTATAAATCTTAGTGCAAGAAAATTTTGCACATATTCCTAAAAGTCAAGGTGATACTCATGGGAGAATATTTTCTATTTCAGCGATGTTTATACACTCTTAATCATAGATAGCCGTAACGACACCTCCTCATGTCTTCTCTCCTCGTTAATCGTCACAAACCCTAAACTTAAGAGACCAACACGAACTGAATTCAGGGACTGAATTCCTTTTTGGGTGGGTGAATGTAACAAATCTTAATTTCAGATCATTTTACAAACTTTAATATTTTACTATTCATCTCGGGAATTTACTATTCATCAGTTACTATTCATCATTTTACTATTCATCGTTTTCGAAGTCGATTTGATATTCTGAGAACGTATTTCAAAATTTTACTATTCACAAAATACTATTCATTCCCGGAGAAAAATCACTATTCATGATTCACTATTCATTATTTTACGTAAACTAGGTTTACGAGTATCAAATTCGCGTAACCGTAAGGGTTTAGCTGCGAATTCATGAAAAATCATCGAGGACATTTCATATAGACTAGATTTAGTCTACATATCATTAGTAACATCATCGTCATATTAGTTCATGCATGGATTTGCATTTTTCATTAAACGTATAATTTCCTATTGAATAAACGCTATCGCGTAATCATTTATTTTGAATATTTGATCCGACACTTTCAAAAATTATCCTAATATATTTTTATACTCATATTAAGACTATAAAAATTATATTATTAGTTATGTATATAAATTGTTATATATTTATTTTGTATATAAATTGTTATGTATATATATATTTATGACGGTTTTCGTAAATACTACTCGATAATTATTATTTCACTCAATTCTTGTAAGAAATGTATTTTCATAATTTTTACGACTTCGATATATTTTATTTGTTAAAATCGATTTCTAGCCAATGATACACTAAATAATAACTTTTACATATCAAATACATAATATATTTACACATTTACACATGTACTCATCAAAAATATACCACCCTTATCCTCATTTTGCCATTGTGACCAAATACATACACACCATCTTTTATAAAAAATCTTGACTTAATAAAAGACACATACACATATTGAGTAGATATTTTGTTGTATACAAGAAGTATTATAATCAAAACACATAGTTTCACACTTAGCAAAGGTGTAAAATAAATCAAACACTCTCCATCTTCATCACCATATTCAGCCAAGGAAGAAAAATAGGGAAGAAGTTTTTGCAAGATCAAGCAAATTTATAACTCTAGTATACTTTCTTTTAAGGGTTTTGAAATAAAAACCTAGAGTATTTAGGAAAAACCTTGTTTCATAAACCACATCATCATACTAGTAAGCAATTCATGATCATTTTTAATCTTTCATATTCTTATTTAAGTTATTTTTATCATGCTTGAAAGAAAACATGCAAGTTATATGAGTATCTATACCACTTTTAATGTTTTTAGTACTTATAATTAGTATATACCATCCGGTCCATCCTATAATTAATCCCTTGAAAAATATTATTTGTGATGATGTTTAGGAACCCATGACACCCTAAAAAGGTGTATCGTAGGTTTAGAATAGATTTGGTGTTGATTTGAAGTGATTGAAACAAGTATTACGCTAGAAAAACCATTTTCGACAAACTAAAAATAGGGTCTGATCATTTTTGTGAAATCTGGAAATTTCGACAGGTTATAAAATATTTTGGGCTAGAAATTCAGAAAATATACTTTAAAACGAAAACGTGGTCGCTTGAACGGGTTAAAACGGATTTATAAAGAAGAAGTTATGCTATTTTCAAGTTTAACGACGAAAACTATATTTTCCGGAAAAAACAGCATGTTGTCCAGATTTTTAAGGGTCAAAAATGAGTCTTAAGCGTTATCTAAATGAGTTGATTTATCAAAAATATATTAGTATACTTTAACACGAAGCTAAGGACATATAAAACGTAGAAAACGGACTTATAACGACTAAATTACACGCGTTTAAATAAGGTTGTCGTAACTATTTTATATAAGTATAACACATAAATATTTTCTATTAGCCAAACTAGTTGTCGCTAGTGACCATGATGAGAGTCGTTTTTAACATCGATAGAATACTTTTTAGAAAACGATGTCTTCTAGTAAAAGTAAGTTCTCCTAGTCTATTTTCTAAAATATTCAACCGTTAGTCAAACGGGTTGTAACGAAATAAAATACGGTCCCCACTCAAACTTTGCCGAAAACTACCCTTAAACAATATTTTTGGTACAAGTACCCTACTTCACCTATGTTTTTCTCCATGATCAAGACCTCTATGATAAAAATTTAAAAGCTAAGACTTTGAGATAATGTGACAAGCTTTCCAAAACCATTGAGTTTGTTTCCTAACACTCGATATTCACTATTTTACGACTAGCTTTTCGAGGTCATTTAGTCACTTTCATGAATTGTCAAATTATATTGTTTTACGACGAAAAACTATAATTTATTGATAAATCACTAAATGAATATCGTAGGATATCATTTCAACGTAAATACTTATAAAGTAATTTATAACTTGACGAGACGTTATAAACTTATTTTTCGACGATAAACTTTATTTTCAAAAATGCACAAGTGGTATGGATATCATATGAGTTGCATGCATAACATTACATCATGACTTATATTAGATCATATCATTCATCATAAGTTGCAGTTAGAGATTGCACCTCATTTCAGTGTATCCACTTTTGTCATCATAATTATTGCATCAGGTGAGTTCATAGCCCCACTTTCTATTACTTATTTGTTTTACAAACTCTTGGGGAGATACATGCTATATTTTTAATCAAACACAAATGCTATGCTATCCAAATGTTTTATTGTCACTAACTAATCAATTGCCATGTTTGAAGTCCCTACATCATTCACCATTAGTCACTTAGGTGGCGCGAATATTGTGAATAGGCCTATTGGAATTAACACTTCTTCTTATTGACCCAGTTAGGAAATCGAATGCACTATATTTGAATCATTAAGGTAAATTACAATTATTTAGGTACATGAAACGATTTTACCAATTTCTATTGGTACGAGGTTTACGCTTTGGTTGTCATGAACTTAGTGAAATAAATGCTGTTTTGTTTTCATCGATGAGTGTGAAACAATGTAACTCACACTACGAATATTGTGTTCAAGCGAATTAATTAAACCTATGGATTTCACTCAACCTTTGTGTTGATTGTTTTAAGCATGTTTTATCTCAGGTATTAACATATCATCATGCTTGCATGGAGTCGTGGCTAAGCGTCTCACATATATTTTATGCACTTAATTATCGTTTGATTGTAACAAATTCATTTTGGTACTTTGGAAATCTTTTGGGACCTATACTTTGTAAACTCTGATTATTTTACTAAATCAAACGATGTATTTTCCAAACGACACTTTAGGTCGTTCAATATAATCAGCTGTGATGCTATGGCGATCATCCCATTATTTTATTCAGCTGCAAAACAGGTAATTTGGGGGTGTGACAGCTAGACTTGAGGCTGTTCGGATTTTCTGGCATTCACGGCTCACATGAACATAAAGGTCTTTCAGATGGATGTCAAAACTGCTTTTCTAAATGGCTGAAGAGATGGTCTATGTCAGCCAGCCGAAAGGATTCGTTGATCCATAATTCCCTAATCACGTCTACAAACTCAACAAGGCTCTCTACGGTCTCAAACAAGCCCCTGGGCGTGGTATAAGTTGTCATCCTTTTTTATCGTAATAATTTCGTCAAAGGTTCGGTCGACCCTACACTATTCATACAATATCACGGGGCACATTTTAATCGTTCAAATTTATGTGGATGACATCATTTTTAGGTCAACACATCTAAAGTACTCAAACGCTTTTTCTTATGAAAAAACATTTTGAAATGTCCATGATGGGTGAACTTACATTCTTTCTAGGATTATAAGTTCATCAATCACCATAATTTTCTTGAGTCAGTCCAAATATGCCCTTGAAATTTTAAACAAAATGAAATGAAAACTGTGACACCTATGCCACAATGGCACATACCAAGCTGGATCTTGATTTGCATGGGAAATTGGTTGACCCTACCAAATACCAAAGTATCATTGGGTCTCTCATGTATCTAACATCCAGTGGGACGATATTGTCTGTCTTTGTATATCTTTGTTCCCGTTATCGATAGCGACCAACTAAAACTCACCTCTGGGCTAAAAGAATCCTCCGATACATCAAGGGAACCATTAACTTGGGGATCTCGGTATCCAGAAGGATTGTTTTTGAACGAATAGCTTTGAGGCGATCGCAGCGGGTTAGATTCTCGAAAAAGTACCTCGGGAGCTTTACAATTTCTTGGTGGTAAACGGTGTACATCGAAGAAGCGGGGTATCGCTGTTTCTGCGAAGCAAAATATGTATGTCGTCATGTGTAGTGCTCAAGTCATCGGATGAGAACACAACTCAAAGACTATGGTTCGTATTTGAGAATCCCGATGTACTGCGACAATCGAAGTGCTATTGCGATCTCGTGCAACTCTATTCAACATTCGTAATCAAAGCACATCGATCTTCGATATCATTTCATCAAGGAGCATGTGGAAAGAGGCTTGTTGAATTATACTTTGTGGGTACTGAATACTAGCGGCGGATCTTCTCAACAAAGCCTTAGCTCCTAGGTTTCTTGAGTTGGTCCACGGATTGGTATGTGGTGTTTGACCTCAGTGGATGAACTTTTAAAACAATCTTAAACCAGTCAAACACCAAAACCTCTTTTGTAAATAATTTTCAAAAACAAAATACAAAAATATAAAACTTACAAAAAATACAAAAATATTCTTCTATCTAAATTTCTCTTAACATGGCAAGTACAAATCTTCCGTCAACACTTTACTCTTTCAAAATTTTAGTATTTTCTCGGTTAAGTGTTGAGGGGGAGAAAGTAAATATTTTTTGCTTCATAAAACCTTGTACTTGCATGTTACCTTATTCCGGTTGTATCTTTGAAAAATGGTGGTCACATTTCTGGTTTATTGACACTCTCCGGACTCAAATTTATAAAATTTCATTATTTCTTAAGTCAAGGGGGAGTGTCGTCAAGTTTCTTTCAAAATAACATAGTTTGCGTAACCACAATGGAAGTTAAGGGCTAAGAATGAAAATGGTTGAGGTGGAGGGACTATTTTTGTCAAAAGCTTAAACTTAAATTAACAAAACCACCTCAACTACCTTACTCATTCATTTACTACTATCATTTATTACCCAACAACCATTATCCACGCATAAGATTCAATCTTCAAAATTGTGCTTTAATATTCATCTATGTAAGTGGTTTAATGATTGTTATGTATTTCTAAACATTGGTTTTGATTTTCAAACAAATCCAACGGTTAGATTTTATGTTTGAGATGATCTTACACGTTATAATATGAACACAAAATCATCATTTGAATGTTTATGATGGTAAACTTGGTGTCAAGCGTTTAAAAACAAGTGTTATAATCATTTTCATCATCAAAATTCACCCAGAAAACGTTTTCAATCATTATTCAAGAATTAGGGTTTATGCGTGGATTTGGGCGTTTTCATTTGGGAGTGTTTCTGTGTAATTAGTTAGTTGTATGATGTTGTATACATGTTTAATTGAACAAAACCATGCTTGAATCTTTCCCAGAAACAAAAAATCTTAAGTAATCATGGGGCTATTGATGTTAAAACTTGTTTGAAACAACTCATTAGGCTTCTAAGGTATCACAGAAAACGTTTGGTGCAAATCCTATGACTAAATCACTTATTCATAGAATTTGAAACTTAGGGTTTAGTTCTACGCGTAAGGAAAACCTGTGGATCATTGTGATTTCATATAAAACTAAAAGGGATTGAATAAATATGTTAATGATGATGCTATGACAAATTTGTTTCACGTTTTACACGTGCAAAATACAGAATCAAGGTTAACTGTGCTCCTACGCATAAGGATCACTTTACGCGTAAAATGTTATGCATAAGAGAAATCTTACGCGTAAGGTTCTACAAAGGGACTACGCGATCCTCGTGAAGGATATCGTAAACTTGAGTCTTACGCGATAAGGTTTGCCCTTACTTGTAAACCTTACTCATAAGCTCCACGCGTACACCGCGTAAGCTCTATGCTAAGGGTTTTGTTCCTTCGCGTAATATTTCTTACGCGTAAGTTAAGTTCCTACGCATAAGCTTACGCCTACGCGTATGGTCTACTATTTACGCATAAGCTTGCAATTCCTACGCCTAAGCCTAATTTTTAACCATAATTGTGAATTGTTACGCGTACAAACTTGTAAATAAATAAGTCATAACGTCACGAAACCAAAATGTCACTAATAAGCTTAAACGGTTAATATGTTGTGATAATGAGTGAAAATTTGGACTTTAAAACTCAAAGTTTATAAATTCACGAAACTTTTCACGACTACTTTGGACTATTGGACAAACAAGTGACGTTGGACTCGTAACATTCATTAACATAACATATTCAATAATTGGACAATAAAATCAACTTTTGACTAACGTTATGTCTTTTGATATGTTGGTTCTTTTGGCTCAATATCTTTCAGATCACGATATGGACGTTCAAATGGAAAACGTTGATGCACCAAATGTTCTATCCATGGAAGACATCTTCCCCAACAGTTACACAATAAAGATTGGGAAGAACAATCTCAGAGTCAATTTTGACAACTTCACATGTTCTGAGTCTTCTTGTCAAATTGCTGTGGATATTCTGAAGACTCACCCTTACCAGAACATGCTCACTAATTCTGCTACTATGCCGGAGATCTATGTTCACCAATCCTGGCACACCATACAAAAGGTCAAAGGTCAAAGGTCAAGATGCTGTGACAGTGACACTTCACGACAAACAAGTCACCATCACACTAGCATATTTAAGGGCTATTCTTCTTCCTACCATCGAGCCTACTGAGTACACTGCTACTCCTTAGGAAGAGGTCACTATCCAGTTCATGGTCGACATTGGCTATGATGAAGTTGTTAGGATTATTACAAAACACTCTTCAGTAGATCTCAAAAATATTCCTCAGCCGTGGAGAACACATTACATCATGATTGCCAAATCCGTTTTTGGACGTGACAATGGTCATGAGCATCCCAAGCTCATGGAACTTCAAATATTTTGGGGCATGGTCAACATGAAACACATCGAATTTGCAGCTTTGATCTGGGACGACATGATGTCATACCTTAAAAAGCCTGGCACCAAGATCCCTTGTATGAGATATACAAAACTGTTGATCCAAAGGATTCTAGGGAATAATCCAGATATTCACTTGAGACTTGATGACCCCAACCATCACTTCGTGTTGCTTGAGCCCACACTCAATTTTGTCAGATTTGAGGACTCAACAACGAAGAAAAAAGGTGCGGTATTACCAGATTGCCTTCTTACTACTGCTATCAAGGGACTTCAATCGTACAAACGATATCTGGAAGCAGTTGAATCAGGAAAAGTGAGGTTCATTGATGAAAAGTCTTATGGTACACATGTTAGGAAGACCAGGAGAGGCAGTGCAGGAAGTATTGCGAGCACTGAGAGTACGAGAAAGTATCCTAAGAGGACTCACACACTCAAAAAGAGAGTTTCGCTAAAGGATGCCATCCCTATTCCCAAACCAGAACCAAAACTAATGGACGGGGACTCAGAGGACACTGAAATAGATGAAGAGGTTATCTACTCAGAATATGCCACAGATGACACACTAACAGTTGTGAAACCTCTAAGTCCCAAGGCTGATAAAGGGAAAACTCCAGTGCTAGAGCAGGAAAAAGAGAGCTCAGAAGAAGAGCCACTGGATGAAGACAAAGACTACAGAAAGAAGGTAAAGAATCTCAGACTCCAACATGTTGCTCAGGAATTCAACCTACAACAAACTCGTGGCCTAGGGGGTTCAAGTGGTGGTGCACTAACCACACCAGTTTCTGATGCGGTTAATCAACCCGATAAGGGAACTGGTTCCACCACCCACGAATCAGAACAAAAGAAACTGGAGGACAAGATCATTTTTAACTTTGAGTAACCAGACAAAAAGAAGGAGAAGACAAAGAAAATTTTTGATTAAGATGTTGAGGCTGCTGAAAAGGCTCAAGTGGAAAAGGAAGCCAATGATTACATCCTTGATAATCCCGCACGTAGCAAGGAACAAACTTCTGAGCCACCAAAGGACCCTGATCCTCCTCATGTCTCATCTTCGTCTGACTCATCATCACATTCTTCACCACCACCATCCAAAGACGCTACCACCAGATCCGCATCAAGATCTATAAAGAAACCAACCGACACTTGTGTCACACCCCCAAATTACCTGTTTTGCAGCGGAATGGAATTCCTGGGGATTGACTGTCATAGCATCATAGTTACAGATATATTGAACGACCTAAAGTGTCGTTTGGAAAATACATCGTTTGATTTAATAAAATAATCAGAGTTTACAAAGTGTAGGTCCCAAATGAAATTAACTTGTGCGGAAATAAGTTTGTTACAAGCCAAACGATGTATTTTCCAAATGACACTTTAGGTCGTTCAATATATCTGTAACTATGATGCTATGACAGTCAATCCCTAGGAATTCCATTCCGCTGCAAAACAGGTAATTTGGGGGTGTGACAGATTGGAATCAGAGCTTCAGTTATAGAGAACTAGGTTGCATCATTGACCCTAGACTATAACTACATCATTATAGCATCTCATCATTTCATCATAAGTGCATGTTCACTTTACATGCGGTTTATATGTACATTTTTCGAGTTATTTACTTTCATTTCAAATCGATTGTCACATAGATGCCTTTAAATACCCATCCTATTATCATTTCCTCCTACTCCAATGTGGAGAATGCTTTGTCATTCCTTATCACAATTTTAATATCAGCTGATTCATCACCGATAACGTCGAATGCCGAGATAAACCTTTAAGTAGGGTGAAGTCACTCTCACTCCTTTGTTTCACCACTAACATGTCGAGTTACACGTTATTCACACATTAAGTCACTAGACCATCATACATTTGAAGCACTTACGACACCTCATAACCCATCTTTTGGGAACCCGCCGATTATTTTGAAAAGTAACCTCAAACTTATCACCTCACATCACATCTCTTTAGAGAGCTTATTCTTAACATAGGACTTTGCTACGTCTCATTTTTCCTCTTATCTTGAAGAGTTATGGCACCAAGAAAGCCGCACGAGAAATGACACCAGCTGCTATCCAAAAGTATATAGAGGATAGTATAGCCGAGGCACTAAGGAAAGAACGAGCAACGGTAGCCGCAGCTATTTCTTGAGGCCACGCCGCTGGTCGTTGCTAGACTTGTTGCTGCTACAGGAGTTTGTAGGAGGATCTGGAGTTCGAAATTGTACATACAAGGACTTTAAGAACTGTGATTCTACAAAGTTCAAAGGCAAGAAGGACCTGCTATGGTTCGATGGTTTGAGAAGATGGAGTATGTTTCTTCTATGCAATTGCCCGATGACTACAAGGTGAAGTTTGCCACGGTACATTTACTCTTAGATGGCACAATGTCATGGTGGAATTAGTATGCGCAGCCTATTGGTATCGAAAATGCTTACAAGCTCACGTGGGATCAATTCAAGAGGTTGTTGACAAAGAAGTATTGTCCACGTACGGAGGTGAAGAAATTAGAAACGGAATTTTATGAGTTAGTGACTGTTGGTTATGACATCGAGACCTACACTAGGAGGTTTCAAGAATTGTATGCACTATGTCCATCAATGGTTTTGGACAATGAGAAACTACTGGAAAATTTCATTGGAGGACTTCCACAATGTATTCAAGGGGATGTAACTTCTTCCGATCTACAAACAATTGAAGAAACTATCGGATAACTCAAAACTCATGGCTCAAGTCGTGAAAGGGGAAAACATTATCAACAATAACCGTAACAACAATCACAACAACCAAACTAGCAACAACAAAAGGAAATAGGAAAATGACCAGGGAGGTTATGATAACGACAACCAAAACCATAACACTAACCATCACCAACAACTGAATAGAAGACAAGAAGTTGCCAGGGTCTATGTTCTTTGCACCAACAAAGGAAGAGCTTATACTGGAAACTTACCACGATGCCACCAATGCACGCTACATCATAATGGTCCATGTGGTATATGCTTTAGCTGTCACAAAGTGGGACACCTTGCTAAGGACTGCAAGGGCAAGGCCATAGTTACATGTTACGAATGCGCGGAGCAAGGACACTATCGGAACCAATGTCCTCAAAACCAAGGTCAACAAGTTGAAGGTGCTCATGGGAATGTATACATGTTAGAAGGAGGCTTCGTCATGGTCTCAACAATGCGGAAGACTGAAGAAGTTCGGAAACTAACAGTCTTAATTTTCCTTATGTACTATGTTGTACTAAGTTTATGTCTTCCATCGTATTAGGATCTTATGAATTAAGATGTACTACTTTTGATAAACCACTTGTTGTAAAATATTCTCATTAAGTGTACTTTCTTTTCCTTCTGATTCGTTATCACATACAGGGTTTAGATCTCTGTAAACATCGAGAGTTATAACAACTAAACCGAGCGTCACATTATCGTTCCTTAATTATACATAGCCTAGCTAACTATGTCTAATTCCGGAGGGATATCGTTCCTTAATTATACATAGCCTAGCTAACTATGTCTAATTCAGGAGGGATCATGTTATGTTGGGAGCAGTTATTTATAAGTCTTAGTGCAAGAAGGGTTTTCACATATTCATAAAAGTCAAAGTGTTATTCATGGGAGATTCATCCAATATTTTCTTTACAATGATGTTTTGTACGCTCTAAATCATCGATAACCGTAACGACATCTCTTCATGTCTTCTCTCCTCGTTATTCACCACAAACTCAAAAATTCGATAGACTAACACGAACTGAATTTAGGGACTGAATTCCTTTTTGGTTGGGCGAATGTGACAACTCGTATTTTCAGGTCATATTTCAAAACATTATTCATGCTTCATCATTTATCATTTATCGTAAATTAAGTTTACGAGCATTAAATTCACGTAACCGTAACGGTTTAGCTATGAATTCATGAACATATCATCATGGACATTTCATATAGACTAGGTTTAGTCTACATTTCATTGACATCATTATCATCATATTAGTTTATGTATGGTTTTGCATTTTTCATTCAACGTTTATTTTCCTATTAAATAAACGCTATCGCGTAATTAATTATTTTGAACAATTGATCCGATATTTCCAAAAATTATCCTAATATATTTTTATACTCATTTTAAGACTATAAAAATTATATTATTAGTTTACCCGATATTTTTAAATTTATTTCGTATATAAATTGTTATGTTTATATAATTACGACGGTTTTCGTAAATTCAACTCAATAAATATTTATTTCACTCAACTCATGTAAGAAATGTATTTTTATAAATTTTATGACCTCAATATATTTTATCTTGACCCGTTAAAAGTTATTTTTATCTAACGCTACCCTAAATACTCAAATGTGTATACAATTTACCACAAGTCTTCAATTTACTTACATCTAATTATACTTATACATGTTTAAAAAAAAAGTATGAAGTGATGACTATCACCCCTTGGCCGACCTTAGGGGGGGGGGTGAGTCATTGATTTTGAAAATATCCTAACTAAATATCTACAAACACATACACCTCATTATTTTCATCCAAAGCAAAGATCAAAAACCATTTCTCTCCACTCCTCTTGCTAGAACCGGCCACACCACAAGGACAAGAAGGAGTTCATAAATTTTTCTCTAATCAAGTTATTCACACTCTAGTCTCACTCTTTATTAAGGTTTTGCAATAAAAACCTAGGGTGATTAGGAAAAATCCTTTGTTCTCATAAACCTCATCAAGTTACTAGTAAGCATTTCATACTCATCATCATATTTCATATTCATTGTTATATTCATTTCATCATATTTGAGAAAACATGCAAGTCATATGAGGTTTATACCACTTTTTCATTGATTTTAAGAGTTATATATATTGGTCATCCTATAATTACTCCTTGTTATAAATCACTCTTGGTGATGTCTAGGAACCCATGACACCCTAAGAAGGTGTATGGTAGGATTAGAATAGCTTCGGAGTTGTTTTGAATTGGTTGGAATAGGTTTTGCGCGAGAAAAACTCATTTCGACAAGTCTAATTAAGGGTCTGTCCTTATTTTTAAATTCTGGAATTTTCGACAGTAATAAAAATATTTTGGGCTAGATATTTGGAAAATATACTTTAAAACGAAAACATGGCCGCTTGAACGGGTTAAAACGGAGCTATAACGAAAAAGTTATGCTATTTTGAAGTTTGACGACGAAAACTATTTGTTCCAGAAAATTCAGCAAGCTGTCTCGACTTTTTACGAGTCAAAAATGAGTCTTAAGCGTTGTTAAATGTGTCGACTTATCAAAAATATATTAGTATATGTTATCACGATTCCGTGGATATAAAGAACGTAGAAAACGGACTTATAACGACTAAGTTATTCACATTTTAAACAAGTTGCCGTAATTTTTAGTACAAGTATAACATATATATTTTCTAATAGAAAAATATACCGTCAACCAAGGACCATGTTGAGGGTCGTTTTTAACATTGACGAAGTACTTTTTATAAAGTGATGTCTTCTAGTAAAAGTAAGATCGCCAAGCATATTTTTCAAAATGTCAAACCATTTGTCAAGCGGAGTTGTAACGAATAAGATACGGTCACTTAAACTTTGCCGGAAAACCATCCTTAAACTATATTTTGGGAGACAAGTACCATACTTTAGCTATATTTTTCTCTATGATCGGAACCTCTATGACGAAAACTTAAACACTAAAACTTTGAGATAATGATACAAGCTTCCCAAAACCGTTGAGTTTGTTTCTTACGTACACCATTTTACGATTAGCTTTTCGAGGTCGTTTAGTCACTTTCATGAAAATATTTCAACAACATTATTTTACGACGAAAAGTTATAATTTCTTAATAAATCACTAAATGATTATCGTCGGATATCATTTCAATGTAAATACATATGGAGTAATTTAAAAATGGTCAAGACGTTAAAAGATTATTTCTCGACGAGAAATATTATTTTCACAAATTCATAAGTGGTATAGATATCATCTGAATTGCATGCATAACATTACATCATGACTTATTACATATCATATCATTCATAATAGGTCAAGTTTAGAGATTCACGCTACATTTCGGTGTATCCACTTTTGTCATCATAATTATTGCAACAGGTGAGTTTTCATAGCCCCACTTTTAATTGTTTTGTACTATTTTTGGGGGAGATACATGCTCAACTACTGGCTTTCATTTACACAAGTACTTTAAACTTTTACGGATTATCGTGAGTTTCGTAGCCCCTACTTTTATATGTTTTGAACTATTTTGGGGGAGATGCATGCTTAACTACTTTTCACAAGTACTTTAGATTTTAAAGATAACTTCTATCATAATCACCATTGTTTCAAAAACTGAATGTTGTACTATATTAATTGTTCTTGTTTGAGTGGTATAGTTCTACGTCATATAAAGTTCTAAATCAGTTGACTACTGAAACATTGGGTCATGTACTATTGATTATGTGCTATAGTTCTACGTCGTATAAAGTTCTATGTCAGTTGACTACTGATACATTAAGTCATGTGCTATTGATTATGTGTTATTGTTCTACGTTGAGTTAGTTACTATTGTGAATTCCTTTGACATCATGTGTTTGAACATAAACTATACATATTTTGGCAATGGGTTGTAAACACACAGGTTGCAAGTTTTGTATGGGCGGAACTTGGAACTGAGTGAATTTACAATGCCTTTGCTACATAAACGATTTTGAAAGGCTTTACATTTCAACGCAAACTCTATGAACTCACTCAACCTTTGTGTTGACACTTTTAGCATGTTTTATCTCAGGTATCTAAGGCATTCACTTCATGACATCCATATGGACATATCATAGAGTCGTGGTGACGACGCGTCACACATGGGATTTATTCATTTTAAAACATCGTTTGGCTTGTAACAAACTTATTTCCGCACAAGTTAATTTCATTTGGGACCTACACTTTGTAAAATCTGATTATTTTATTAAATCAAACGATGTATTTTCCAAACGACACTTTAGGTCGTTCAATATATCTGAAACTATGATGCTATGACAGTCAATCCCCAGGAATTCCATTCCGCTGCAAAACAGGTAATTTGGGGGTGTGACAACTTGGGCATCCCGAGCAAGGACAAAGATTGTTAAAGCTGTCAAGCAAGTAAGGAAGAAAAACATAGTCAACAAGAAACTCAATCAACTCGCTGACAGAGTCAATCTTCTTCAACAAGGGATAAACGAGATGTTAAGAGAACGGGAACAGATCCAGAAGTTTCTCGATCGAGATATACATGGTGAAATGAACAAGACGATTAGGGACTACACTCATAAGTTCCTTCTCGACACTGTTCCTGGAGTGACAAGAGAGATGTTCACCAGACAACTTTATCCAAATCTCATGCAATTGGTCAAGCAAACAATGCAATCTACTCCGGTAGCTATGAAGATCAATCCAATTGAGCCTGCAGCTGTCTCTGATGCAGAGTTGATTTCCAATCTGGTATTACAAATGTCTAAACGATTTGCTACGTTTACTTCTGACAAAAGTAAACTATTTGAGGCATTGTTGGAATATCAACTCAAAACCTCATTCAAACAGACAGCGGAAAAGGCTAAGCGTCCAAGAGACGATGATGGTCCGGATAAAGACTCTGAGCCAAAACGAAAGAAGAAAAATGATGATTCATCCTCTATGCCACCACCACCCCAAAGGACCTCCACCGACAGAAGATCTCCTCCACGTTCTACTACTGCTGATAAACCTCAGGACTCTGAGTTACCACCACAAACAGAGAAAACCGATGATCATTTTGAATACACTGGTGGTGATGATGAAGATGTCCCTGAGCCCCAACAACAACCTACTTCTCCTACCACAACAAAGAAACCAGAATCATCATCGAAGCCAAAGAAGAAGAAGAAGAAAACTGTTGTTGTCTCATGGCTAGATGAAGATGACACAGAAGAATATGAAGGTTTTCTAAACTTGTTGATGCTACACCTCCGTTACCGGAAGGTCAAGAAATGGTAGATGGTCGCACAATGGGGCATTTGAAGCTTATACAGGAAAAGTTCAAAGTGAAGAAATGACAAAAGCAGAGTTGAGGCGAATCAAGAATGATGCATTTCAACTACTTAAAGACAGCTCAGAAAGTGAAATTGAAGTCGAATATCATCTCGATAACATTGCACGAGCTATGTCTAACAACATTGATTAGCTCAATCCTGAATCAAACATAGACTTCCCTAGACAAGATAAAGCTCCATACTACACTGACTGGACCAAACCTCTACCTACCATTGGCCGACCGGATCAACCCAAGATTCCATACCGCTATTTCTTCAACAACGACCTAGAGTTTCTTCTACACGGTAGCGATGTATCCAAGAAATACGCTACATCACTCACACTCCCTTTCTTGGCAGCAATATACTTTAACAACATAGCCATCGAGGAAGAAGCTACACACATGTTTGCTAACAAAGTAGAAAAGTATGACCTCGATGCATTGTATGGGATTCATCATTGGCCTGAACGCCGAAGAATCTACTACAAAAGCTGCCAGGTTCTAAAGTCCAAAAAGGAAGTGTTCAGTGATAAACGGATCGTTGCCATTCAACATGTTTCCTTGTCGTCGAAGTGGTACTAAACATTCCTTAAGAAAATAGTGGTCAAATGACAAGACGAAGAGGAATATGACTTCTGTGAAGCGGATTTTCTGAGATTGTCACTAAACAACATTGAAGATATGTATCTTGCAAAGGTACAAGGACGAATGTGACAATTCTCTACAACTATCGAACGCGAGTACATCAAGTCCTTGTTAATCTTCATCAGAAGCATCGTGATCCAAGAACGTGTAGAAGATATTCAACTTGCTGTGGAATCATACCAGAAGCGCGTTAATCTCACAAAACTACAGCTCGACCTTCCCGACATAAACCAACTTGCTCAGTACACCCTAAGAAGGAAACCATTTGGGGTAGTCTACCGAAGTGAACTACACCACAATTGCTTCATAGCATGCAAAGAGCTTCACAAGTTTGGGGATCACATATTGAAGAAAGTCAGGGACGGTTTAGCTTATCGGTTAAAGGAGATACATGACGGCATAGGGTCACCGAAGAGATGGAATTTGAGGGATAGGAGGGATGTAAAGAAGATCATCACTCGGATTGATGAAACGTTTTTTAGGCGGGATCAAATCAGAACATTGGAGAGTTTCATTGGTGGTCGTCCAAGCATATCTCTCACAGGCTACCAACGTCCAGAACGCATTCCTGGAGTTATTGCTGGACTATCTGAGACTCCTGGTACCCCTTGATTTATTTCTCTTATCATTATTTGGATGTGTGATTTATATCTGACAATGGCTTGTGCACACATAACAGTGTACAACCCGTACTTGTAATGAAAGGACCCTGTGGTACGCATCAGTACCACAATCCTATAAAAGGAGCGAAAGCTTCTTACTTTTGAGTAAAACTAATCAAAACTTTCATTTTTCAAAGTTTTGCTCAAAAGAACAAGTACTTCCCCTTATGATTTTCAAAACCTCAAAAGTTAATATCACTTGTTGAGGGGGAGTATTTGCTTAAACACTTTGTTCACAAAATTGTTCTTCGTGGTAATCTTCCCACAAAACTCGAAATGGACATATTCGATCTCAAATTTCATCAAAAATAACATTTATATGCCATTTTTGAGGGGGAGAAAAATTATGTGATAAGAAATATGTTGTGAATTGCTAATGAATCGTTGTGCTAAAGACTTAACTAATGAATTGATGAAATCTTAAATGTTAGTAACTCGAAAAGACTTGTCCGGGACGGGTAATAATTTCAAGCTAGTTCGCTAGTAATGTAAACGTGTCTCGCAAAGGGCTTGTCCTAGTAGAATGTACCATTCGAGTAACTCTTGGTAGACATGAAATTTGACGGGTTTGACAACCTTTCGAGGTTTGTGCACACCTTCAAGGTAGTTATTAGAGCTAGTTGTCACCTAAAAACTGACAATGTAATTCTTTAACTATGCAACGTAACCGTGTCTCGCGGGGAATTGTCTATCTCGAGTTGATCAATTCAAAAGTGCACGCTGTTCTCTCACCGTGCAAATTTCCGTCAAAATACTTAAGCACGTGTGGAGGGGGAGTATTTCTGCAAAAATACAAAACTCTCACAGTGGTACTAAATGCTTTTATTCATAACCACTTTGGGAGATTTTCATGGAAATGGTTTACGGCAACATAGGTTAGTCATGGTGTTATAAGGTGACTAAGGTTTGGAATAACCGTCCTATGATCCACCAGAGCCGGAGGGATCTACCTAAGGACACCACCAATAGTTAGAATTAGAAGTCCTTAGGTATGATTATAAAAAGGAGAAAATGAGAATCGAAGAAAGAAGGAGTTGAAGAGTTAAAAAGAAAAGTAAAGAAAAGGGTGAAATGAAATAGCCCTCCAAAATTATTCAACTTAGGGCAAACACCGGGTTCAATTCATATGCTACTAGTTGTCACTTGATGACACCGGTATTGAAGATCAAAGTCATCATTGACCCAGTGACGCATGTACTAAACCTTCTTAGCCACTCAAGTTTCTCTCAACAGAAACTTGTTTCATTCTCACAGGGAACCCTACGTAAACTATCGACTTTCTCTTAGAGATTGCTGGTATTGAAGCAAGCAGACCCTCTCCCTAGTCACCGATCAGGAAAACCAAAGCGCACTATTGAGTCTAGAGCCACGAGATTCATCAAAAGATCTCTTAGGTACACTTGACATTTCATCACTTGTCGTTCAACATTAAGGACGCAAGTGATTCATTATCGAGTCCTACACAGATCTTAGCAATCTGTCGAGAACATTTATGAGAGGTTCACACATGTGATCCTCAGTGATTGAATGGAAACTCCTGTCAGGGTCAACATCAAACAACCGACAGTCACTTCGGTAACTTTTTGTAGGTTACGCTTAGTGTGTCTCAAACGGTCTACAGTCGTGGGGTGATGCTTTGGTGTACCTCAGCGACCCACCTGAACTGTTGATGTACTTTGGTACATCGCGGTATCTCACTTGTGGGACTCCAGCTCAGGAACAGCCTTTGTGACAATTAGAGACGTGTTTTCACACTATGCTGTTAAGACACTCGAAGTTCAAACTTGTAAGCGCTGGATTATTTCTAACTCATGTTTTATGTTTTCTTCTTATGGATGCTCGCGGGTAGAAAAGATCGTGCAGATTCTTCACATGCTCGTACCTACAACAACACTAATTGAAGTTCTCTCAAAAGGCAACACCAAGTCAGAATGATTCTTCGTCAAAGTCGACGAATCTACAAAGTTTAAAGACTAAGAGAACTACATCAGTACTGAAATCCAACATTAAAGAGTGTGTGAGCATGTTGAAGAAAGACGTCGAGACATTGGAGCAACGAAGCAGACCTGATGCAGATAAACACAACATACTATCACTTCCACCACAAAGAACAAAGATAAAAGAACAAAGAAAATGAAGACGTCAAAGCTGAAAATCTTCAAAGGAAACAAGAACCCTACACTGGGGAGATTGTTGGAATCAAGACACTTCTTCTCACAAAAAAGAAGAATGTCAGAAGACGTCAAAGCAACTATTACATCAGCACCTACAACATTTTTCACTCTAATCATTAATTACCAACACTTAGGGGGAGATTGCTAGAATCACTCCTAAACTTTATTTCAAGTGTTAGTAATCAATATGTAATAGTTAGCTTAATTAAGGCTTTTATGTTAGTAATTAAGGCTAGGCTCATGTAGAAAGCCCATGAGCCTATGCAAAAGCCCAATAAGGAAAGGAATGGAACTTGCATGTTGCCCTAGTTCCCTCCCTATAAATAATCTTGTAAACCTTTACTTGAAGGTTGGTTGTTCATTTTCTCTCAATATTCACGCATAACATTTCTTCATATCATTCGTATATTGTTTGATCTTGTTCAACCGATCTCTCTTTACCTCATTTCTTTATATTGATGCTTGTGTTACAAATATGGGAACCTAACAGAAACGTATGAAAAACATGATGGAATTTAAGATATTAAACCTGATGTCGAGCTTTTTGTGCTTTTATTCTTAGTTTTGCATCCTATATATCATTAATCATATTTAACTTGTATAAAATTTATATTCATAAGATAAAACAGAATAATATTTAAGAAACAAACTACCTTTTGATAGAGACTCAACTTTGGAGGCAGTCATTCCAGGATTCTTATCTTGCTTGGCTTTTGAAACCATTAGTGTTTTTTTATGGAGATGCATCTTAGTATCCGATCTCTGTAAACCCTTTGTTTTGTGTTTTTGGTTTTAAGTTATGAGTAGGTCATATGTATATATATATATATATATATATATATATATATATAATAAAAGATTAGGTTTAAAATATAAAAAGGTATAATAATTATGATTTATCCAAACATATATTAGAAATTGATATACCAAATACTTTAGGTTAAATTATATATTATATAGATTTACTTTATTAGTGTTTATCTTAGGTATTTATTCAAATAAATTATACTAATTGTTATGTAATTCATGTTTAAATTTAGTTTTCTAATGAAACTCAAAGAGGTACATATCTGGCACATCAACACAGGTTGTTGAAAACCTCCTATTAAAGATTTAATGACCTCCAATATTGTTGAATGTTGGTTTCTATAGTTATTGTTGTGTATATTTTATCTGTTGATTGTTTTTTACAAATTTTATCCTTGTTTGATATCTTATTTATAAACTAAAACTTACCAGCTACTTATTGTTGTTTTAGTCAATTTAATGTTTTTATTCATAGCTTATTTTGGTTTTATATTTTGTATGCTTTAGGTTATTCTTTCTTTTGATAGTTTGGAATTAGCGTTGAAGATTACTCAGTATCATAAGGATGGTTTGGCATTAGCATTTTGTTTAATATGATTTGCAATCTTTAACTTATAATCATTTGTTAGCTTAATAAAGCCTCCAACTCATTTTATAGTTTCTTTACAAATCATACTTAATCTGATTTGCCAAATTGATAGTTATAAAGCTTTTGTGGTAGCTTATTGTGTGTATACAACTAACCTACATAGACATTTAGGCATTATCTTTTCAGTTATAGCTATTTGGTTGGAATAATATTTTTAGTTGATGTATTTAGCTTATTTAGAACTATTTTAAGTTACTTTAACCTTCATTGCTTTTTGATTGTAGTTTCAAAGGATTCTAGGTACCTTTAGCTTTTATATTTTCCTTTAAAATTATCTTTGACCAAACTGCTTCCATTTTAAGCTTATACTGAGCTTATTTTAGCTTTGTATTCAAAAAGTTTTTATAAAAGTTGTTATCATTAGTAGCTTTATCAGTTTTATAAAACAAAAAGAAAAAAAATTACAAAAAAGTGACATAACCCAGGTTCGAACCTGGGTCATTCACTTCACACAACACCAACACCAACACCAACACCCTCTAACAAAGCGCCCTTGGGACTTGTCCTGTTTTACTTTGCACAATCAATTCGTATATATACATTTTTCCTTATAAAGCTTAATAAGGTAGTTCAACTTATAACTGCTTATCCGTTTCAGCTTTTTCAAAAAATTTATTTTTCATAAGTTTATAATTAATCAAAGTTATTTCGTGAAAAATTTTGTAATTTTCCAAATACTTTTGATATTTTTATAAATTTATTTTCTAATTTTTAGTTTTTAATTCAAAAAAATTAAATATAAAGTCAAAAAAATATCAAACTTTTTCCTAAAATTTTATTTGTCATTTAGCACGTATGAAAATTCGTTTTGCGTTTGTAGGATCATTATTTCTCATTTTCACTTTTAAAGCTCGGGATTAGCCTAAACATCCTCGTTTTTAGGTTTGTATTGTGTTTTAGCCCCGAATTGTTTCGAATAATTGTTTTTGTTGTCTTTTAAATTGATTTTAGTTTACATTTATCAAATTTATCAAAAAAATCGCATAATTTAACTTATTTGACTATTTAAATTCACGTAAACGTAATGCGACTTAAAAACGACATTCATCATTTGTGAGTAATGATCCTATTCTAAAATACATAACCGTTTATATTACTAACGGATATATAATTCAAAACGGCTAAATTTTATAAAATATTGGAACACGTTGTCATATCTACAGATACACAATGTCACATGCAAATGTTTCACAAAGAATCAATTAATAACTAACGAAATATAAACATAAGCTATCTAAAAATAATACCAAAATTGAATACCTAAAACTTGTTGAATTTATTTATAAACTTGAGTAGAAAACGTAAAACATATCAAATCCTAAACAACCAAAATTTAAAAAAAAAATAAAAAACAAAAAATTAGAGTCCAATGTTACTTAAATAGACATGAAGGAGATTTATTGTTGTTAACTTTTAAGGATTTAGTTGACACTAATTTGATACTTGGGTTTAGATCTTCCGCTTCATCTTCTGTGTTATAGTCTGATAAATCAATGAAAACAATGTCATCTGTCTTTTCAGTTTCAGATGGTTGTTCATTGGTAGGTGTTATGACATTGCTTGTTACATCATCTTCTATATTCTGTACTGTAAATAAAAAAAGGTTAGAAAGAACAATTTATCATTGTATAAAAACATTAATGTTTTATAAACATATTTAAAAAAATATTATACCTCATTCATTTCAACTGATGGAGTTCTAGAGTCATCTATTGGATCCTGTTATTTTTAAAGGAAAAGAGTTTTAAAAAAATTTGTATGTTTGTAAACAAAAAAATTGCAAACAAAAAGTATTAAACCTCATTCTCTTCCATGTTGCAATGTCATCTTCTTCATCCTATAATACCTCATCGATTTCAACTGATGGAGTTGTAGAGTCATCTATTAGATCCTGTAATGTTTAGAGTAAAACAGTTTAAAAAATATTTTTATGTTTATAAACAAAGAATTACAAACACAAAGTAATAAACCTCATTCTCTTCCATGTGTGGACTTGCAATACCATCTTCACCATTCTGTAGTGTTTATTTTCCAACAAATAGTAAATAGAAAAACAATAACAAACATACATGTTGGTTGAGGAAAATAGTTTTAAAAATATTTATATGTTTCTAAACAAAAAAATTACAAACATAAAGTATTAAACCTCATTATCTTTTGTGTGTCGACTTGCAATGCCATCATCTTCATCTTGTATTGTATATTTGCAAAAAAAAATTAGTAAATAGAAATACAGTTTCAAACATAGATATTGGTTCGTATAAATAGAAAATATAATGTATCGTACCTCATTCATCTTATTCGATTCACATGTATACTCTTCATCTTCTCCCTGTTATTTGTATGATGTGTAGTGTTGCATACACAACACAATATGTTTCCTATATTAAAATTTAAAATTACTGTTAAAAATATAATTATTTAAAACTATTTATACTTTTATATTAAACAAATAAAGATTAAAGTTGATTGAAGTTAATGTTTTCTTACCGGTTCAATGTTATGGATCATTCCAGCCATTCTCTTTAAGCAACCTTGCATAAACTCGGCAGGGGTAACAACATGATTGTCTTGATTGTGGATTCCAATTTTAAATTCACTTGCATCATTTCCATGGTGGGCTTCATTCCTGAAATATAAATGATATGTAAACAAAAAGTATTCATAGGCTATCATTTTGTTTCAAACAACCTTTTAAAACTTTAGTTACCTCTTTCGAAAAGAAGTTAATGGGGTCATATCTTTGTTAATGAAAATCCTTGTTCCAAATAGAGCATTGTGAACCGCTGGCTTGTCTGAATAGTTAATAACTCGTATTAAATTATATTTGCAAACATATAATCATAATACAACACACTTTTATGTGTTATAATTTTTAGGGAAAAAATTGCTTACTGTTCCAATACTTGATCTTCCCCAATATCATGAGAAAGTCAAGGTGACCAACTTTATTAAGTTTGTTAGCATACTCATTCCACTTGAGTGCCCATTTGTCCCAAAAAGTACATTCCAACCTCAAAGCTCTGCATCATATGTTGTCAATATATACTTAAGATACAGTTATATTGTGTTTTATATTTATATATCAAAATAAAGATATTGTACTTACTGAGCATCTTCAATCACATCAGTCCTGCGAACCTTTGAACAACCATATCCATTGACAGATATTATATATCCAATAGCTACAACGGTACCAATAACATCTGAAAAAACATTTTAAACAGTTAATTAAAACAAATGAAAGATGTGTATCTAATTTAATATGTAGTCATAGATAAAAGACATACCAACACAATCATGTTCATGATATTCATTGTTTGTGTTCAAAATACGTGAAAATGGCTCATTCACAAAACCAACAAAGTTTTCATCAATTTATTCAATTCTCGTGACTTCAGTACCTTTATAAAATGATACTTTCCATTTATTATGTAACAATGGTAGTCTTCCACCATTTTCAGCAACTTCAAAGTTAGAGATGATATAGCATTGCCCCTCTTGAAGAAGAGGTTCAAATTTGAACATCAATTCTTTCTTGACGTAAATTTGAATTCTGTTTGACTGTTGATTCTTTAAAAACAGTTATATTTTGTATAAAAAACATATAAATTGTCTAGAGATTAAAATATACATTACCTGCTCATCTTGTAAAACACAATCCAAACTGTATGGATCATGTTCTTCATTAAGTTTATGTGAATACCAAACAGATATACACCTCCCTTTAATTGACATGTTAGCAATCATAGGGTTAATATCTTTAATGGGAGTTATTGTTCTTTCCTTCATCTTTAGAGCTGTAATTATGCAAAAACATCAAAGTAAAACAATGTATTCAAATAACAATGCAAGTTGCATTATGATTTACAAAATAAATATACCTGGTGAGGGAGTTTTAAAGGTGGATACATTGTTTCGAGTATTTTACTTTTTTTATGATTTTGATCCTGTAAAATAAAAAAGAAATTATATTAACGTGTTTATTAAAATAATAACGTAAACTAAATCAAAATTTTAACTACTAATCAAACCACCTAATGTAGTTTCCAAAACAGGTTTTGATTTTTTATGACTATTTACGCCTGTTATTTGTCACAACAAACAATGCTTTAGTTAGCATAAACTAAAAACATGGTGTATGTATTAAAAAAATACCAATTTATTAACTTTTAACCTGATTGAGAACTTCCATTAGTGTCAACCTGCATTCTAATGCTTCCTTTTGGATGAGTTTTTAACACTGAATTAAAAAAAACATTTATTTTTACAATGCAATTACAAACAATATACAGTTCAATATAGATGAAATACTACCTGAGGATGGATGATATTTAGCGATTTTCTTTACCGGTGAAGTTATTCCTGTCAGTTAATAAGCATACATGATTAAAAAAACAATTAAGGTTTACCATGCATTTACAAACACTATAAACTTGAATATAAATGAAAAAAGTACCTGAAGACAGATGATGTTTAGCGATTTTTCTTGGTGATGAAGTTAATCCTGTCAAATAATAATAATAAATGTTAAAATTTAAAACATCTACCTTGAAGGATAATGTGAATATATGCACTTTATAAAGTTGCATCAAAACTATCTACATGTTATTAGGTTGAAATTGAGTCAGCATGTTATAGGGATCAGACGTGGTGTTTCGGATATATTGCTAATGATCAAAGGGTACATTTGCATTCTTAAGTATCACAGTAGCCTAACCGATAAATATGATTAACAAAACTATCTACATGTTATTTGGTTGAAACTGAAACAACGGGTTATAGGGATGAGAGGATATGCAATTGTTAAAGTTGCATCAAAACTATCTACATGTTATTTGGAAGAAATTGAGTCAGCGGGTTATAGGTATCAGACGTGCTGTTTTGGATGTATTTCTAATGATCAAAGGGTACATTTGGATTCATATGTATGACAGTACCCTAACCGATAAATATGATAACCAAAACTATCTACATGTTATTCTGTTGAAATTGAAATAGCGGGTTATAGGGATCACAAGTGGTGTTTGGGATATATTGCTAATGATCAAAGGGTACATCATCTGCTGTAAATCAGTTTGAGATATATCAGAGGATACATCACAAACTGAAACGACAACCTGATATGGTGCCACTGAGGATACCTAACCCATAACCTCATAACACCGGATTTGTAGAGCAAAAGGCACATAAGAGATGTTGTTTGCATCTTAATTGTATCAATATTGCCATGAGCAAACAAATGGTGTTTAGCCTAATGGTATGTATGGATCTTTATGACATATATTATGAGTTCAGATACTTTAGAGTATAAACTGGATTATCAAGTTAATTTTGACTAACAATGCTTAACATTAGGACTTCTTAATACACAGTACATATATCTAACTCGGACAATAATATGAACCATATTAGGAGATGATGTGAATAGGCTAAACTCTTGGGTAACATTACAACAAAGCTACAACACAATCAGTTGTACATTATAAAAAATGTTAGGATTTAAAAAATCCATGGGTTAAAGAGTCGGTCACCTCAAGTATGTGTATTCGTTAGAAAGCTCGTAGTCGTAGTTTTGTTATGTTTATAAGTAGTCTAATATGTAACACCGTGGAGGACGGACGGGTCTTTACCCAATGTATGCCTGATCCACAGCCCGTAGGTGGCGTATTTTGTAAGACACTATAAATACCCTCTACCTCCCAAGGTAGAGGGTTGGAGCTTCAATACCATTTTTCTTTGTTTCACATAGTTCCCAACTCTCTTCTCTTTCTCTCTCTAAAACTTTCTCTCTCTAAACCTCTTATATGCTCAGTTTGAATCATGGTGTGATGTGTTTGTGAAATCCAATAGCTTACAATTGGTATCAAGAGCCATGGTTGGATCACGCATCTTTCATGTTCTTGGTTTTAGTGGATTTCATAAGGTTTTTGGGGTTAAAAGTGTTTAGAAGAGTTTGAATCATTTGGATCATTTTTAGTGTTAAACTTTGGATTTTGATTGTACTTTTGTGTTTTGAATCATCATATGTGCTTAGGTTTTGAATTGGAATGATTGAATCATCGTAGTTGGGTTGTTTTTGGATTGTAAAGTGGTTGTTTTTGAAAGTTGTACGAAGCGAGTTGAGTCTCGTATAACAATTCTTCGAAGCGAGTTGGGGTATTGCGTGAAGCGAGTTGTCACCTCTGCGAGTTGTTACTTAAGCGAGGTGTCGCCTAAGCTAGTTGCTTTGAAAGCGAGTTGTCTGTTTCAGCGAGTTGTCTCTTAAGCGACTTGTGTTTCTTGTGTTCTATGCGAGTTGTGCTCTAAGCGAGTTGGTTTATGCGACTTGGCTATTAAGCGAGTTGTCTCTTTATGCGACTTGTGTTCTATGCGACTTGTCTTTTAAGCGAGTTGACCTCAAAGCGTGTTGTCCACTAAGCGAGTTGACCTCAAAGTGAGTTGGTTAGGGTGCGACATGTCAAGTTCACTACTTGTGTATTGAGACTTGTCACTTCTTCATGCTAAACATTACGGTTGTTCTTTTGATTTTGTAAAATCTCGTGAAAGAATCAATTTCCCTGTTTAATCAAAGAATAGTAAAATCCCGTAGAATCTGGAATCATGTCTAACAACGTACCTACTATCGTCTCTTTCGTAGCTGAGGACGTTCAAGCAGCAGGATCAGATACTCGTCCACCCATGCTAGACAGAACTGATTATGACTCTTGGACTCAATGAATCAGATTGTACTGCTTGGGTAAGGAAAATAGGGTTAACATTCTCAAATCAATTGATGAAGGACCGTACCAGATTGAGACTACCAGAGACATACTTGAAACTGCTATGATGGCTCGGACATTACGATTGGATAGACCAAAGACATATGATGAACTTACGATAAGGAGAAAAGAGATATGATGCGGATATTAGGGCCTCAAACATTGTACTTCATGGTCTACCAAAGGACATCTACAAGTTAATCAATCACAACACTGAAGCCAAAGCAGTTTGGGACAATGTCAAGATGTTTCTCTCTGGTTCTGAATTAACTAAAGAAGACAGAGAATCTCAACTGTATGATGAATTTGAGCTCTTTAAGATGAAACCAGGGGAAAGTGTCACTGAATATTATGTGAGGTTCCACAAGCTTGTGAATGACATGAGGAATATCAAAATGACTATGCCAAATATTCAGCTAAATTCAAAGTTTGTGAACAACATGAATCCCGAATGGCACAAATTTGTCACTTCGGTCAAATTAACAAAAGTTTTGAGGAACACTAACTATGAGCAATTGTATGCTTACTTGCTTCAGAATGAGAGACATGCTATGTTTGAACAAATGATCTTGGAAAAATTCAATTCAAATTTTGGTAATGCAAGTTCGTCAAATAATTCAACAGCCTTTTACACCAATGTAGGAATAACCACCAAAGCATCTCAAGTCATACCTACTGGTAATGGTAATCACAAGCTCATTCCAGATCCAGGGTATAAACCACCTGATGGAAACACGATCATGGAACATTTCATCAATCAACTGGCTCTAATGGTTAAGCAAAATCTGAACCTCACTCCATACACTAACAATGATATCAGAACTGCATCCAATCTATACAATCATGCTATTGTCAGAGATGGTAAGATCATGGTGCAACCTGTGCAAGGAAGACAGTATGAATAAGGAAGGGGTGGAGTAGGTGGAGGGTATGTGGGTAATCAGAACCGTAGAAGGAATGCAAATCAAGGATAAGGAAAGCCAATCAAGTGCTACAACTGTGGTGGTGAAGGACATATTGCAAGGAACTGCACATCTCCAAAACGTCCTCAAAATGCAGAGTATTTCAGGGACAAGATGTTGCTGGTGCAAGCTCAGGACAGTGGAGTGGTTTTGGATGAAGAAGAGTTGATGTTTCTTGCTGAGGGAAATGCCAAAACCTATGATGTTGATGTGGATGAGCATCCAATTCAGGAAATAGGTCACAATCATCAAAATGCCTTTCAATTTGTCGCTGTGATGCATTTGACTCTGATGTCAATGATGAACCTACTGCCCAGACAATCTTAAAGGCTAACATTTCACCAATGGTCTCTCCAAAGATCTCATCACCACAACAGGCTGGTCCATCCAAAGACTTAATCATTTCAGATGTATTAAAACTATACGATGAAGTTGATGAGCAGGAGATGCATAACAAAGTACAATCACATGAAACTAATGAATCAGATATAGAGAATGTGGGTAATAGTAATATTGTCCCATATGATCAATATGTGATACAAAGTGAAAGTGAGATCGTACCAAGTGATGCATCTTCTGCAGTCAATGATGACTATGTTTTTTATGAATACACTGCATGTGCCGCTGATGATTCTATTATCTCGAATGAATGCCTATAAAGAACAAGTTGCCATTTATGAACAACGTGCTAAGTTTGAGTTAACTACCCGTGAGCCGGAAATGGATGACCAAATGCGTACAATTATTAGAAAAAGTAATTTTAGGGAAGAAATATTAAATAAGAGCTAGATTCCTTAAAAGACAAACTAAACAAAACTGTTAAGCAAAAGCAAGAACTTCAAGAAAATGTTAAAGTGCTTAAACAGGAATTTAATGCTAAGGAATCAAAACTTGTAAATGAATTTTCTAACATAAAAACTTTAAAGAACAAACTTGAAAACAAGTTGTACGTACAGGGGAACACCATTCAGAATGCTCACATGATCACTAAGCATAGAGTTTTAAGTGATAAGCATAGTGTTGCTCTAGTAGACGAACCAAATCCTAAGGCCTGCATTAAAGCTAAAGCAGCCCAAAATGTAATCTATGATGGCAATGAGATTCTTAAACCTAGACAAAAACCTAGTTGTGCTGAGTGCACTGTAGAAGATATTCAATTAGAAGATGCCTCTAGGGAGAAAATGGATAAGAAGCTAGAAGATTCTGAGTGTAAAAAGCAAACATAACGGTCAAACCCCATGATTACACTAAAGAAATTTGGATTTCCCTGAACAAGTTTAAGCCTCAAACCCTATTAACGCCTGAACAAGTGTTCTGGAAAAAGGATATGGATAAGCAAAAAGCATATAATCTTGTTGAAACAAACACTCCCTTTAGGAAAGTGCTTCCAGCCTCGTGTATCCTCCGAATACACCAATGCATTTAGTTCCTAGAACTCTTCCCACTAAGAGCAAGACCTTAATCAGCCTGTATGTTGTTTATCAACTATTCGTTGATTTTGAGAAGACTTGTAAGAAGAGAATCACACCTACAGGGATAACTGAAGGGGAAAGGGGTTTTGAGCAAACTAAAGAATGCTAATTAATTGAGGTCATGCCTTTCTTTAAACAATTAAAAAGTCAATTTGAGAGTCTTAAAAAGGGGATAGACACAGAGATTAAACAAATGGAAAAGGAATTTGATGCAATGATAGTTGAAGTCAATAAATATGAACGTGAGCTTAAGAGTAATGAAATTAAGATAAAGAATCTGCACATCATTAATGATAATCTGATCTCTCAATGTGTTGCTCAAGATGTGCTCTACACTGTTACTAAGTATTCTATTACTGCTTCTCAATTTCATGAATTATCTGTTGCTTTAAAAGTTTCCCATGATCGTGTCATTGAGCTTGAAAACAAAAACTCAAAACTAAATGAGAAAATTGACCAGGATGATCACGATAATTTGGTAAAACACTTTTCTAAATTAGAAGTTGAACATTTTGATTTGCAACTAAAATATCAACATCTCAAAGAAAATGTTAAAACCTCAAACATCAAGATATCCTCGGATGTTCCAGAGTTTGATGCAGTTTTTGAAATAAACAAACGTGATGAACAGATTCGAGTTCACTGTAACACGATCAGAAAGTTAAAAACCCAAATTTCATAATTAAAGGGTGAAAAGAACAATGTGATTGGCTCCCAAATGATGCCTCCTTTAGATTCTCAATTTTCTCAAAACTTTCATCTTCAAAACATCATTAATGTGTTACAACAAGAAAATGAGAGTTTTCTAGAAGAAAATGAAAAGGTCAAACGACAATTCAAAGAGTTATACGATTCAACGAAAGTCACTCGTGACAAAAACAATGAAAAAATAACTTCGTTACAAAAGGAAATTGAGAATCTGAAGAGTCAGGTAAAAGGAAAAATGCCACTTGTCTTTAATGAGAATGTTACATCAAAGTCATCTGCAGATTCTAAATAAACTGTGACTGTTAAATACATTCCTCCTCATCTTAGAGATAACGAACTTGTGTTTCATAACTATTTCTGTCACCTTAAGGATAGTCTAGAATGTCTCCGAGAGATTGTAGAAGAGGATAGCTTAAATAAGCCACTTGATAGTGAAATTAGGTATGCATGCTTATATGCCAAATGATCTCAGGAGCTGTTAGAATGTTTAAGAGCAACATGCCCTAAATCATTATGTGAGAAAGATAAAGCTGTGATGCCTTGTTCTATGCCTAGTGCTAAGAATGCAACCCATTCTATGCCCAGTATTAAGAAAGTGAACTTTAATGTGCCTTCAAGTATTTCAGATCCCAAAGACTTCTAAACCTGAAATGCAAAAAGTAGCAAAACCAACTAATGTTCCCATTTCCTCTACAGAGTAAAAGTGACACCAAAGCGAAGCGTGTCAAAGCCTCAAGGCAACACAAAGAATGATAGGACCTTGCAAGCTAGGAATTTTCAGTGGAAGAGAGTAGAAGATCACCTTAGGAAGAATGAAACTATGTTGAATAAAACAAATCGTGTTGATTCTAGTGTTAGCTCTAGAATGATGATCACTTGGAGTCTATTACTAATCATATATGTGGTGTGAATGATTTGATTAATGTTGTTAAAAACCCAGTTAAAATCATTAATGCCAACAATCAAGTTAAGAAGGCTAGAAAGCAATGGTGGAAGAAGGTTAGAAAACATTGGAAACCCACGGGAAGAAAATTTAGTAATGTAGGTTATCAGTGGATACCTACTGGCAGCAAATTTAATCATAATGAGTTGTGTCCTAAATTATCTAAGTCAATGCCCATTAGGAAATGGATGCCTACCGGTAGAACTATTCCTTTAAGAAGTGAACATACTTAGAATAGGTCTAATGCGCATTAATCGCACTGCATCTATCCCTAATGATTCCATTGATTCAGCTTCTGATGTGGGTGTTCCAATCACTGTTACTAACCAAATGGAACCCATTCTTGCATGGGGATCCTAATTATCCAGTTATCCATTCTTGTCTGTATTCAACTGCAGGTCGTTCAAATCGTTCTGTGGTACTTGGACTCAGGCTGTTCCAAACATATGACTGGAGATCGGTCACGGCTCATGAACTTCGTGAGTAAATTTATTGGGACTGTTAGATTCTGGAACAACCATTTTGGTGCAATCATGGGTTATGGACATTATGTTGTTGGTGATAGTGTAATCTCCAGGGTATATTATGTTGAAGGTCTTGGTCATAACCTGTTTTCTGTTGGTCAATTATGTGATTCTGATCTAGATGTGGCTATTAGAAAACATACTTGCTTCGTTAGAGATCTTGATGGTGTGGAACTTTTAAGAGGAACACGTGGTACAAACCTATACACCATCTCTATCGAAGATATGATGAAGTCTTCTCCAATCTGCTTGTTGTCAAAGGCTTCGAAAATAAAGTCATGGTTATGGCATCGTCGTCTCAATCACTTGAACTTCGCCACCATTAATGATCTTTCCAGAAAGGACCTTGTAAGAGGTTTACCGAGATTAAAGTATGAAAAGGATCATCTTTGTTCAGCTTGCCAATTGGGAAAAAGCAGGAAATATGCCCACAAACCCAAACCCGCAAACTCTGTTATGGAAGTTCTTCACACTCTTCATATGGATTTGTGCGGACCTATGATAGTGCAAACAATTAACGGGACGAAATATGTGTTAGTCGTGGTTGATGACTACTCTCGATTCACTTGGGTTAATTTCTTGAGGACAAAGGATGAAACTCCATATGTCATCATTAAACTTATCAAACAGCTGCAGGTTCGACTTAACAAGACTGTTAGAATCATCTGAACAGACAATGGAACTGAGTTTGTTAATAAAGAACTTAGTGAGTTTTATGAAAGTGTTGGAATCAGTCATCAAAGAAGTGTTCCACCAACTCCTCAACAGAACGGTGTAGTTGAAAGACGAAATCGAACTCTTGAGGAAGCCACAAGAACAATGCTAATTTATTCAAAGGTTCCAACATTTCTCTGGGCTGAAGCCATTGCGACTGCATGCTACACCCAAAATCGATTCCTAATTCACATAACTCATGGAAAAACTCCATATGAACTTGTCCACAATCGAAAACCTGATCTATCCTTGTCACACCCCCAAATTACCTGTTTTGCAGCGGAATGGAATTCCTGGAGGTTGACTGTCATAGCATCAAAATCACAGTTATATTGAACGACATAAAGTGTCGTTTGGAAAATACATCGTTTGATTTAATAAAATAATCAGAGTTTACAAAGTATAGGTCCCAAATGAAAATCAACATGTGCGGAAAATAAGTTTGGTACAAGTCAAACGATGTTTTTAAAGTGTATAAATCCCATGTGAGACGCGTCGTCACCGCGACTCTATGATATGTCCACATGCATGCCATGAAGTGAATGCCTTAGTTACCTGAAAATACATTGCTAAAAGTGTCAACACAAAGGTTGAGTGAGTTCATAGAGTTTATGTATATGTTTAATACGACTACCACAAGTATAAGTTATGTATGACAATGATGTCACAAAATGATACAATTGCTTAAGCACATGACACCGAAGCTTGACTGATGTTCGCCCCAACAGAGTGTTTTGCCAAAAAACTCAAATAATGATAATGAAATGAAATGCATCCGTCCGGTTGGAATCCACCAACCCGGATGGAGGTGTCACCCTCGATAGATCTATCCACTCACCCTCGCTTCTATGAAATTAACGGTTCATGATTATGAAATGGGGACATTTAAGTGGCAATGAGGTAACTTAAGCAATGTAATGAATTTGATATACTTGGTATCGTAATAAAAATTATGTTCAATGTATTCTCCCCAGAGGTTTGAAATAAAGTAAAAACTTGAATAAATCGGGGCTATGAAAACTCACATGTTGCAATGATAATAATGATATAATGGCAATCTGAAATGAGGCTAACCTCGACCGTGACCTATTATGAATGATATGTTCTAATGTAAATCATGAAACAATGTCGTGAATGCAAATCCACATGTAATCTATACCACTTGTACGCTTTTGAAAATAGAATTTATCGTCGAAATATATGTTTATGACATCTCGTCATGTTATAAAATACTTTACAAGTATTTATGTTGAAATGATATCTTACGATAGTCATTTAATGATTTATTGTGAAATTATAACTTTTCTTCGTAAAATAATGTCGTTGAAATTTCATGAAAGTGACAAAACGGCCTTGAAAAGCTAGTCGTAAAATGGTGCACGTCGAGTGTTAGGAAACGAACTCAACGGTTTTGGGAAGCTTGTATCATTATCTCAAAGTTTTAGCATTTAAGTTTTCATCCTAGAGGTCTCGATCACGGAGAAAAATATAGGTTAAGTATGGTACTTGTGTCCAAAATATCGTTTAAGGGTGGTTTTCGGCAAAGTTTAAGTGACCGTATTTTATTCGTTACAACTCCGCTTGACGAATGGCTGGACATTTTGGAAAATAAGCTAGGCGAACTTACTTTTACTATAAGACATCACGTTATAAAAAGTTCTACATCAATGTTAAAAACGACCCCCAACATGGTCCCTTGTGGCCGTAATATTTGTCTAATAGAAATATATTAGTTTTTCTTATATCATAAAGTTACGGCAACTTTGTTAAATCGCGTGTAATTTAATCGTTACAAGTCCGTTTTCTACGTTTTATATGTCCTCGGAATCGTAATAATATATACTAATATATTTTTGATATGTCGACACATTTTATAACGCTTAAGACTCATTTTTTACTCGTAAAAAGTCGAGATTACATGCTGAATTTTCTGAAACAAATATTTTTCGTCGTCAAACTTGAAAATAGCATAACTTCTTCGTTATAACTCCGTTTTAACCCATTCAAGCGCCACGCTTTGTTTTAAAGTATATTTTCTGAATATCTAGCCCAAAATATTTTAAAAACAGTCGGATTTTCCAGATTTCACAAATAAAATCAGACCCTTAATTATAGTTGTCGAAATGAGTTTTTATCGCGCAAAACCTATTCTAACCAATTCAAAACAACTCCGAAGCTATTCAAATCATACCATACACCTTCTTAGGGTGTCATGGGTTCCTAGACATCACCAAAAGTGATATGTTTCAAAGGATACATTATAGGATAATTATATTACATAATAAGTAATAAAAACAACAAAAGTGGTATAAATTCATATGTAACATGCATGTTTCTTGCAAAAATGATGAAATAACAATAAGATGAATATGAAAAAGTTATGAAGATCATGAAATGCTTACTTGAATGATTATGTGAAAGAAAGTGATGAAAACCTTATTAATCTATAGGTTTTTATTTCAAAACCTTAAAAGAGAGTAAACTAGTGTTAATAATTCCACTTGTTCTTGCAAAAACTCCAAGTTTCTTCTTGTTTTTGGTCTTGGCCGAAAATGATGGAGAGTTTGGAGAGGTTCTCTTTTTTTTCACCTTGGATAAATGAATATCTATGTGTTTGTTAAGTTATTAATTAGTATCTTGCAAAATATCTAATAGGAAAGGTGTAAATGTACATACACTTGCAAGACTTTTGTGACAAAAATGGATGACTCATTTAAGGAGGTCGGCAAGGGTAGGAAAAAAAAAGAAAATGGTGCATCTTGTTAAGTAAATGCATTTTTGTTTAAGTATAATGAGTATTTGATGCATAAAATTAATTATTTAGTGTAGCGTTAACTAGAAATCGATTTTTACGGAACAAAATAAAATATATCAAAGTCATAAAAATTATAAAAATACATTTCTTACAAGAGTTGAGTGAAATAATAATTATCGAGTAGTATTTACGAAAACCGTCGTAATTATATAAATATAACAATTTATATAAGAAATAAATTTAAAACACCGGGTAAACTAATAATATTATTTTTATAATCTCAATATGAGTATAAAAATATATCTGGATAATTTTTGGAAGTGTCGGATCAATTATTCAAAATAAATGATCGTGCGATAGCGTTTATTTAATAGGAAAATATTCGTTTAATGAAAAATGCAAATCCATGCATGGACTGAAATGATGATAACGATGCTAATGATATGTAGACTAAACCTAGTCTATATGAAATGTCCTTGATGATATGTTCATGAATACGCAGCTAAACCCTCCAGGTTACGCGTATTTGATACTCGTAAACCTAATTTACGAAGAATGATGAATAGTGACTCTTCCAAAGTTTGTAAAAATGACCTGAAATTACGAGTTGTCACAATCCTTCCTTCGTGTGTTTGGTGCTTTGTGTTATCCAACTAATGAGGGTCAAGAATTAGGTAAACTGAAAGCTAAAGTGGACATTGGAGTGTTTGTAGGATATGCACCAAACAGAAAAGGATACCGAATCTACAACAAAAGAACCCGAAATATCATGGAAACAATTCATGTTACGTTCGATGAGCTGACCGGGCAAATGGCTCCAGGACAATCCAGTTCCGGACCCGCCTCTCAACTTTCATTAAGTAGTCCCATTAGTTCATCTCTTGTACAGAATCCCTCCTCTGCAGTACCATATGTACCACCTTCGGAAGAAGAAGTGAAGAATTTTTAAGCCAATGTTTGATGAATACTTTGAATCTCAGGACAACATCCACTCTACTACTTCAACAGAGGCAGCTCCTAATTCGTCCAACACAGTTAATCCATCCATCTCTATGTCGTTATCTCACGAAGCGCCTACTACAGATCATTCTTCATCATCCTCAACTCTTCAATCTTCAAGCATACATACTGGAAATGTTGCTGCAGTCACAAATGAAGAAAACCCTTTTGCCACTCCAGAAGATGCACCGTTTGAAAATATTTTTGCCCCTGATCCATTATCAGAACCATCTTCATCAGGGAAAACAACTCGCTACCTCAGTTCTTCAACCACAACCACACGAGCACTTCAAAAAATGGACACACGATCATTCGTTGGATAATATCATAGGGAATCCCTCTTTTCCGGTATCCACCCGTAAACAGCTTGCAACAGATGCCTTAGTGTGCTTCTTCAATTCCATACCTGTCAAAATTCAACCAAAAGATGTCAAAACCGCAATGTCAGAGGACAATTGGTTCAATGCAATGCAGGAAGAAATTCATGAGTTTGACCGAATTGATGTTTGGGAATTAGTACCAGCTCCTGAGTGTGCTATGATCATTGCTCTCAAATGGATCTTCAAAGTTAAACTTGATGAGCATGGAGATGTATTAAAGAACAAGGCAAGACTTGTTGCAAATGGATATCGTCAAGAGGAGGGTATCGACTTTGAGGAATTATTTGCTCCAGTTGCACGTATTGAGGCAATCAGAATCTTCATAGCTAATGTTGCTAGTAAGAACATGGTGGTTTATCAAATGGATGTAAAGACTGCTTTTCTTAATGGAGATCCAAAGAAATCATGTACGTCGACCAACCGGAAGGTTTTGTGGATCCTGAACATCCTACTCATGTCTATCGCTTAAAGAAGGCTCTCTATGGTCTGAAACAAGCTCCAAGGGCGTGGTATGATACTCTGTCAAAGTTCCTCTTATCTACTGGATTCAACAAAGGAGCAGTGGATCCCACATTGTCATCTTGTTTTGCTCAAATCCTATGGATGAGATCCCAACTATCTGACTATGGCTTTGACTTCAACAAAATTTGTCACAATTCTCAATTTCCGGTCATTTCTCAAACTCAACATTCATCATATTAGCTCATGCATAGTTTTGCATTTCACATTAAACGCATAATTTATTATTAAATAAACGCTATCGCGTAATTTATTATTTTGAACATTTGATCCGATACTTCCAAAAATTTATCACAATATATTTTTATACTCATATTAAGTTTATAAAAATATTATTTTTAGTTTACCCAGTTTTTTGAATTTATTTTGTATATAAATTGTTAAGTTTATATAATTATGACGGTTTTCGTAAATTCAACCCGATAAATATTTATTCACTCAAATCTTTCAAGAAATGTATTTTTTATAATTTTATGACCTCAATATATTTTATCTTGACCCGTTAAAATTTATTATTAGCTAACGTTACCTTAAATGCTTAAATAAATACACAAGTTACTAATCATTCTTAAATAACTACACTTTATTTCTACCTATATGTATTAATCTACTTAAAATGCATCTATTATTTTTCTTCTTTATGGTTGTCGACCATCATGGTGACTCAACACTAAATTTGTAAAATATCTTAACTAATATCTACATACATATTCATATTCATATTTTTACATTCATTCAACACATAGATACATAGTGAGAAAAATCAAAGTCTTTCTCTCTTCTTCTCCAAGTGAACCGGCCAACCAAAGGACCATCAAGGAGATCACCAAAATTTTTGAAGTCAAGTTATTTACACTCTAGTTACACTCTTGATTAAGGTTGTGAAATAAAAACCTTGGGTGATTAGGAAAAACCTTTATTCATTAACCTCATCAAGTTAACTAGTAAGCATCTCATACTCATCATCATCTTTCATATTTATTTTATGTTCATTACATCATATTGGAGAAAAACATGCAAGTCTTATGGAAGTTTATACCACTTTTTCATCGTTATTAAGTGTTATATATATATTTCATCCTATAATTACTCCTTGAAACATATCACTTTTGGTGATGCCTAGGAACCCATGACACCCTAAGAAGGTGTATGGTAGGATTAGAATAGCTTCGGAGTTGTTTTGAATTGGTTAGAATAGGTTTTGCGCGTGAAAAACTCATTTCGACAAGTTTAATTAAGGGTCTGATCTTATTTTTAAATCTGGGAAAATTCGTCAGTTGGTAAAATATTTTGGGCTAGATATTTGGAAAATATACTTTAAAACGAAAACGTGGCCGCTTGAACGGGTTAAAACGGAGCTATAACGAAAAAGTTATGCTATTTTGAAGTTTGACGACGAAAACTAATAATTCCAGAAAATTCAGCATGAAAATGTCACTCTTTACGGGTCAAAAATGAGTCTTAAGCGTTATAAAATGTCTCGACTTATCAAAAATATATTAGTATACTTTAACACGAGTCTAAGGATGTAGAAAACGTAGAAAACGGACTTATAACGACAAAGTTATTCACATTTTAAAAAGTTGCCGTAACTTGATTCTATTAGTAAAATTAACATATTTTCTATTAAACACATACTACGGCTACCAAGGACCATGTTGAGGGTCGTTTTTAACACGGATGTAGTACTTTTTACAAAGTGATGTCTTCTAGTAAAAGTAAGTTGGCCTAGCCTATTTTCCAAAATGTCCAACTGTTCGTCAAGCAGAGTTGTAACGAATAAAATATAGTCACTCACACTTTGCCGGAAATCACCTTAAAACGATATTTTGGATACAAGTACCATAATTTACCTATATTTTTCTCCATGATCGAGACCACTAGGATGAAAACTTAAATGCTAAACCTTTGAGATAATGGTACAAGCTTCCCAAAACCGTCGAGTTTGTTTACTAACATTCGATGTGCACCATTTTATGACTAGCTTTTTGAGGCCGTATATTCACTTTCATGAAAATTTCAACGACACTATTTTACGACGAAAAGTATAATTTCACAATAAATCACAAAACGATTATCGTAGAATGTTGATTCAACGTATATACTTGTAAAGTATTTTATAAACATGACGAGATCTCATAAACATATATTTCGACGATAAATTCTATTTTCAAAATCGTACAAGTGGTATAGATTACATATGGATTTGCATGCACAACATTGTTTCATGACTTATATTAGAGCACATCATTCATTTTAGGTCGCGGATAGTTTCCGAGCCTCATTTCCGTGCACTTCATTTTGTTAGCATATCAATCATACCAGGTGAGTTCATACCCCGCTTTTACTCGTTTAAATTCTTACAAACTCTTTGGGGGAGATACATGCTTAAATACTTGTTTTTACTCTTGCGAATACTCAAACCATTTATACAATTGTGTTACACTATACTTCTTATACTCTTTGGACATTATGTGTGGTTTATTGCGATATGTGCCTTAATGTGCTAAACTTGTTTTCAATTATGCTTCAACATACATACATTAGCAACTGGTTAACTCCTGCGGGAGCCGGCGGAGAGGTATTGATAGTACTATCGGGCTGACGCCCCCACCCTTGGGTCCTTGATGACGTGACCTAGGGTGAATATAATCTGTTATTCAATGAAACACAACAAACAATTTAGACTTGTCAAGAGGTTCAGTTGGCTGTGATTCTTTGCATTAAGTACATGTATATATCGTATGCACATATGTCCTACTTACAAACAAGATTGACAATTCTATTTTAGGCAATGGGTTGTGAACACATAGGTTGCGAGTTTTGTATGGGCGAAACTCGGAACTGAATGGATTTGCAATGCCTTTGCTGCATCAACATTCTTTAAAGACTTTTTCAAATTATTTTCAACAAACTTATGAACTCACCAACCTTTGTGTTGACACTTTTTAGCATGTTTATCTCAGGTTGTAAGGCGATAGCATTTCATGGAGCTTTTGGGTCACATGGCATACATTGGAGTCTTGTGTTTTTATCTATTACCATTCGACATGTTTTGTAACCCTTTATGTATTATCAAACTTTGGGATCTCATGTTTTGTAAACTTCAACTTTAGTTAATCGAATGGTAAACTTTCCAAAACGTCTCATTTTAGAGGTCGTTTTCTGTATCCATACTTTGTGCTATGACGTCATACCCCAAAGACACTATCGTTCTGCTGCGATATTTTGGGGGTGTGACAGATTGGTATCAGAGACTTGGTTATAGAGAACTAGGTTGCATTTTAGTTCCTAGACTATAACCACTTTCACGTCGATCCTTACTTTTCCTATCGCCTTACACACTTTTCGTGCGCATATGTTTTCTTAAGAATTTCTTCTAGATTCACCACATTGGATAACGTAGTTTCCTTGTACCGATAGGGGAGTCCCAAAATCTAGTCAAGTCATCAAAAATATGGAGCTCAGTAATGAGCACTTATCTAACTTGATCTCGTGACAGTTCTTGTTTGATGAGACACGAGATCGAGCTAAATAAGTGTTACTATATAGCTGTATAGATTTGATGATTTTGCCCGAGGATGGGAGTTCTCTTGAGGATACTTTGGGAACTGCTGGCGACTAAACCTCATCGTGACTTTAGCACCTAAAGGAATTTCCTATACACCAAGTGCGACTCTCCCTAGATACCTACCCTAAATTCCTCCTCCACCGTTTAGAATCGGATGATAGAATGGCTACCTATTTCAGTAACAACAATCACCGAGACATGTATGCTTGGTGGTATGTACACGTGTGAAATGAGGCAATTATAATTATGGTGGCCAACATAATTATAAATGCGTCACAACCCACGTGGACATATGCGACCACGCATACGTAGATCGGTGAGGGTACACCTTAGGAACCAATTTGTGGATTGGTATTATGTTTGAGGACGTTAAGTATAGACATTGGGAACTCAACTGTCCTTTCCTTGCAGAGATCATGGCACCAAAGAGGGTAACACGCAGCACTAACCGAGGTGGTGCGGCGCAAAGGGGTGGAAGGACAGGTGAGCATGGAGGTAGAGAAGATGGTCGCGACATGGGTAACAATGACAACAACGCGGCGGAAACCCTGATTTTGCCACCATCATCGCTCAACAACTTCAAATCTTGCTTCCCACTATTGTCACACAAGTTGGAAACCATATGAATAACTCGGGAAACCACGGGAACGGGAATGTCGACACCAACAATGTAGTTGGCAGTGGCAACAATAACAACACCACCACCACCACCAACAACAACAACAACAGAATTGGATGCACGTATAAGGAATTTTCAGTATGCAAACCCGTGGAGTTTGATGGTATAGGAGGTGCTTTGGCGTATACTCGATGGGTAGAGAAGACAGAGTCAGTGATCGACATCAGCAATTGTGCCGCACATCATAGGGTGAAGTATGCAGCTTGCTTGCTATCAGGGAAGGCATTGACATGGTGAAACACACAACTACAGCTAGAGAGAAGCGCTATAGGTATGACATGGGACGAATTTAAGGTGTTATTGCAAGAAGAGTATTAACAATGAAATGCGAACCGAACATGAACTTTATCATCACTCTATGATAGGAGCTGGTCACGCAGCCTACACAGATCGATTTCATGAGTTAGCCAGACTAGTTCCTCATATGGTTACCCCTGAATCCAAGAGAATCGCGAGGTACATATATGGTCTTGTGCCTAAAATCCGTGGAACTGTGAAAACGACTGAGCCGTCTACAATACAAAGTGCAATATTGAGGGTTGGAACCCTGACAGACGAGATGGTTAGAAATGGTACTTTGAAGAGCAGTGACAAGAGGAAGGAAGCGAGTGGGTCGAAATAGGCAGATGGACGGTAGCGACAACAAAAGGGCAAGAGTTTTTGTGGCAACTGGTACTGAACAAAGAGAGTATGCGGGTACACATCCCAAATGTACTAAGTGTGCTTATCATCATCCGAAGACCAAGCCCTGCCGCTTGTGTACAAATTGCAATCGATACGGTCATTTTAAAGAGCAGTGTAAAGCACAGATAACACCAGCTAATGTGGGTAACACGAGGAATAATCAAAGGACTTGCTTTGAATGTAACAGCCCGAATCACTTCCGGAATAATTGTCCTAAGTTGAATGGAACGCAGAGGCAACCACAGGGTAACCAACACCTAGCTTTAGCAATTGACGGAAACAATCCAAACCCTGTACTCAATATCAGTCCACCCCGAGATCGAGCATTCTATTTAGGGACCGAGGCAGCCCGCAATACGTAACTGGTACGTTTTCCCTAGACCATTAAGTGATCCACTGTATTATTCAAATTCAGTTAGCCTCATTAGATAAGAAACCTAGACGCGTAAGTTGTGGCATAAGCACTTTTGACCATACACCCTGATTTCGCGAAACCTAAGGGTAGACCTTTAAGTATCACTAATTGAATCACGTGGACGTGATTCCGCTGACATGGGAAGAATGTCACAATTCTCAATTTCCGGTCATTTCTCAAACTCAACATTCATCATATTAGCTCATGCATAGTTTTGCATTTCACATTAAACGCATAATTTCTTATTAAATAAACGCTATCGCGTAATTTATTATTTTGAACATTTGATCCGATACTTCCAAAATTTTATCACAATATATTTTTATACTCATATTAAGTTTATAAAAATATTATTTTTAGTTTACCCAGTGTTTTGAATTTATTTTGTATATAAATTGTTAAGTTTATATAATTACGACGGTTTTCGTAAATTCAACCCGATAAATATTTATTCACTCAAATCTTTCAAGAAATGTTTTTTTATAATTTTTATGACCTCAATATATTTTATCTTGACCCGTTAAAATTTATTATTAGCTAACGTTACCTTAAATGCTTAAATAAATACACAAGTTACTAATCATTCTTAAATAACTACACTTTATTTCTACCTATATGTATTAATCTACTTAAAATGCATCTATTATTTTTCTTCTTTATGGTTGTCGACCATCATGGTGACTCAACACTAAATTTGTAAAATATCTTAACTAATATCTACATACATATTCATATTCATATTTTTACATTCATTCAACACATAGATACATAGTGAGAAAAATCAAAGTCTTTCTCTCTTCTTCTCCAAGTGAACCGGCCAACCAAAGGACCATCAAGGAGATCACCAAAAATTTTGAAGTCAAGTTATTTACACTCTAGTTACACTCTTGATTAAGGTTGTGAAATAAAAACCTTGGGTGATTAGGAAAAACCTTTATTCATTAACCTCATCAAGTTAACTAGTAAGCATCTCATACTCATCATCATCTTTCATATTTATTTTATGTTCATTACATCATATTGGAGAAAAACATGCAAGTCTTATGGAAGTTTATACCACTTTTTCATCGTTATTAAGTGTTATATATATATTTCATCCTATAATTACTCCTTGAAACATATCACTTTTGGTGATGCCTAGGAACCCATGACACCCTAAGAAGGTGTATGGTAGGATTATAATAGCTTCGGAGTTGTTTTGAATTGGTTAGAATAGGTTTTGCGCGTGAAAAACTCATTTCGACAAGTTTAATTAAGGGTCTGATCTTATTTTTAAATCTGGGAAAATTCGTCAGTTGGTAAAATATTTTGGGCTAGATATTTGGAAAATATACTTTAAAACGAAAACGTGGCCGCTTGAACGGGTTAAAACGGAGCTATAACGAAAAAGTTATGCTATTTTGAAGTTTGACGACGAAAACTAATAATTCCAGAAAATTCAGCATGAAAATGTCACTCTTTACGGGTCAAAAATGAGTCTTAAGCGTTATAAAATGTGTCGACTTATCAAAAATATATTAGTATACTTTAACACGAGTCTAAGGATGTAGAAAACGTAGAAAACGGACATATAACGACAAAGTTATTCACATTTTAAAAAGTTGCCGTAACTTGATTCTATTAGCAAAATTAACATATTTTCTATTAAACACATACTACGGCTACCAAGGACCATGTTGAGGGTCGTTTTTAACACGGATGTCGTACTTTTTACAAAGTGATGTCTTCTAGTAAAAGTAAGTTGGCCTAGCCTATTTTCCAAAATGTCCAACTGTTCGTCAAGCAGAGTTGTAACGAATAAAATATAGTCACTCAAACTTTGCCGGAAATCACCTTAAAACGATATTTTGGATACAAGTACCATACTTTACCTATATTTTTCTCCATGATCGAGACCACTAGGATGAAAACTTAAATGCTAAACCTTTGAGATAATGGTACAAGCTTCCCAAAACCGTCGAGTTTGTTAACTAACATTCGATGTGCACCATTTTATGACTAGCTTTTTGAGGCCGTATATTCACTTTCATGAAAATTTCAACGACACTATTTTACGACGAAAAGTATAATTTCACAATAAATCACAAAACGATTATCGTAGAATGTTGATTCAACGTATATACTTGTAAATTATTTTATAAACATGACGAGATGTCATAAACATATATTTCGACGATAAATTCTATTTTCAAAATCGCACAAGTGGTATAGATTACATATGGATTTGCATGCACAACATTGTTTCATGACTTATATTAGAGCACATCATTCATTTTAGGTCGCGGATAGTTTCCGAGCCTCATTTCCGTGCACTTCATTTTGTTAGCATATCAATCATACCAGGTGAGTTCATACCCCGCTTTACTCGTTTAAATTCTTACAAACTCTTTGGGGGAGATACATGCTTAAATACTTGTTTTTACTCTTGCGAATACTCAAACCATTTATACAATTGTGTTACACTATACTTCTTATACTCTTTGGACATTATGTGTGGTTTATTGCGATATGTGCCTTAATGTGCTAAACTTGTTTTCAATTATGCTTCAACATACATACATTAGCAACTGGTTAACTCCTGCGGGAGCCGGCGGAGAGGTGTTGATAGTACTATCGGTGGACGCCCCCACCCTTGGGTCCTTGATGACGTGACCTGGGGTGAATATAATTTGTTATTCAATGAAACACAATAAACAATTTAGACTTGTCAAGAGGTTCAGTTGGCTGTGATTCTTTGCATTAAGTACATGTATATATCGAATGCACATATGTCCTACTTACAAACAAGATTGACAATTCTATTTTAGGCAATGGGTTGTGAACACATAGGTTGCGAGTTTTGTATGGGCGGAACTCGGAACTGAATGGATTTGCAATACCTTTGCTGCATCAACATTCTTTAAAGACTTTTTCAAATTATTTTCAACAAACTTATGAACTCACCAACCTTTGTGTTGACACTTTTTAGCATGTTTATCTCAGGTTGTAAGGCGATAGCATTTCATGGAGCTTTTGGGTCACATGGCATACATTGGAGTCTTGTGTTTTTATCTATTACCATTCGACATGTTTTGTAACCCTTTATGTATTATCAAACTTTGGGATCTCATGTTTTGTAAACTTCAACCTTAGTTAATCGAATGGTAAACTTTCCAAAACGTCTCATTTTAGAGGTCGTTTTATGTATCCATACTTTGTGCTATGACGTCATACCCCAAAGACACTATCGTTCCGCTGCGATATTTTGGGGGTGTGACAAGATTCCTCTGTATTGTGATAACAAAAGTGCCATTGCTCTCTCCTGCAACAACGTTCAACATTCAAGAGCAAAGCACATCGATATTCGACATCACTTCATTCGGGAACAAGTGGAAAAAGGTGTGGTAGAACTCTACTTTGTGAGAACTGAATATCAGCTAGTAGACATCTTCACTAAAGCGCTCCCTCGAGAACGTTTCGAGTTTATTCTTCCACGTCTTGGACTCAAGAGTCTTCAATCTGAAACTCTCAAACGTCTTCAAGAGGAAGAAGAGGAGTAAAGGCATCTACTCTTCTATTCTTTGTACATATTCTCATCAAAAACAAAATACAAAATTATAAAACCAACAAAAAGAAAATAGAAAAATATAAATCTTTCAAAAAATCCATAAAAAATTTAAAAATCTGAAAAATTTCAAAAAATATTGTCATTTTTGTCTTGATATCTTTATTCGATTTAATCTACGGTCTTTATGTTGTCATTCAAAGAGTGACACGGGTCTTTAGATGAAGTTCGAATGTACATAAATTGTTCAAAAAAAAGTTTGAGATGGAGAAAAATGGTGGCTTACTGTTATTTTAGATAGTAACCTGTGTTTAAAAAGAAAGAACAGAGCCATGCCTTATCTAATTTTTTAAAATCTCATGCTCTTATTCTAAAAATCAAATGTTTGTCGGCAAAAAGATAAATGTTTCCTTCACAAATATTTTTCCTTCTAAATATTCTTCTAAAAAATATGTATCATCTAATGAAAACAAATTGCTTTGAAAATAACTTGGACAATATTTTTGAAAATCATCTGGGCTTGTTCTTTGACAAAATCTCTAACTCTCAATCAACAACTCATATCCTTGATTAAGGGGGAGAATGATTTCATTATCACAGAAAGTTATTTTTCAATCAATTGGCACGTACTCATGCAGGGTCTAAGTTTGAATAATCAAAATGAACAAATGTTCTTTATCAAATGGATCTAGACCAAGGCTAATGTCATGTTTTCAAAGGATACTCAAGCATGTTGAATCATTGGAGTTTGAAGTCTCAGATTTCATCCTTATCGGTTAAAAGTTTTCACAAGCAAGTCACAACTCTCCTCAAAAGCTTTCAAAAACAATTTAAATCAATAGAGATCACAAATCTCAAATTACTTGAAAATTGTGATCGGGGGAGAATTTGTGATTTAAATTGGATTTAAACTGATAACTCAATAAATGGTTGTGAAAAGTGTTTAACAAGGCGTCCCTTCTACATATGTCAAACGATTTCAAGTTTTCCATGCATATGTTAAGGGGGAGCATCTTTCTTATACCATAAAGGGATAAAACGTGATGATTTGTCTCAAAGTGCAAGCTCCATCTAATATGTGCTAAACTCATTTCGAATCTCGAAGCACATATTGAGGAGGAGCATTTTTAAAATGAAAATAAACCTTCAAGGTACAAATATTCATATGTTTCAACATAATGTATGTAACACCCCAACCCGCTAAGGGTAGAAGTATTACAAAATGGTGTCATATCAAAGCATACATAATGAACATAACAAAGCAGCGGAAGTCTTAAATAAATAACCAAAGGAAATCCAGCCAACACGGCTTAAACGTTACATAAGTTCATCAAAAGAAGAAGGAATAAATCCAAGACATAAATAAGCATAATCCGAGTCTAAGTAATGTCAACATAATCAAGCAGAACTAAGATGACTAGAGCCATAGATCCACATAACCGCTCATCACTCAAACCCATAGCTAAGATCCCAGCTTCTAGCTTAATTACCTGCCGCATGGAAAGAAAACGCGGTTGAGCTTAAAAAGCCCAGTGAACAGATATATATATAACAAAACGAATAATCGAAGGGTAAGTAATGAGGATATCATAATCATAAGGTGCAATGGGAAATATCATAAGGCATATCAAAGGATAATAAGAGAAAGGAAATGGAAGGTCAGCCATATACCACGAGCCCATATCATATCAAACACATATCATATCATATCATATCGTGTATTCGGAGGGTGACCTCGAATACCAAATATAATGGAAGGGAGACCTCAAGTAACAGTGGAGTGATCAACTCCCAGAAATGTGAAGACGCGTATTGCACACAAAATCATTCACCATATAAATCTCCAATCGATCAAATCCTCGAAACATATCATATCTAGGATGCATCCATGCCCCAGGGCCAAATCATATACATATAGTGAGCTCATAATCATATCATATCATAATAGGGGACAGTGTGTATCATCACTGACACACCGGAGTCATGCCATTGGTGCATCAATGACACGGTCGTTACCTTCCGACTAGGAACACATATTTGGCTCGGGTATCGATCAAGGGTCAAAGCATATTCATATCATAAGGGTTCATATCAAAGTTCATATATAGTTTCATATCAAAGTTTAATATCAAAGAGAGCATAGCAGAGTCATAGGGAAGCCCTAATCATGAGGCTTAGAGTAAAGCGTAACAGTTCAAGCTAATATCGAAAGATGTATAAGAATCACGAAAAACCTTAAGAGGTAAGGTCGAATATCGTACCTTATTCCGAGCAAATCACAACGAAAGTAAAATCAAGAAAGCAGATCAAACCCGTCGCCCGGAACCTATATGAATTAAATAACGCTCTATAAGAATCAGATTACTCGTTTAAGACGGCTTTCTATTTTTAGCGTGTTTCCACTTTTAGTAATCTTTCTATTTTAGGCAACTTTCTATTTTTAGTAACTTTCCATAAATAGGTGTTTCCATAATTAGTAACTTTCCATAATTAGTAGGTTTCCATAATTAGCAGGTTTAGTTACTTATCTTAAGTTAAATAGTGAAAATGAGTATTATTATGATTTAAGGATCAATTATGACAAGTTATAAAAGTTTAGGGTTTAAAATGTCAATACTGCAAAGTATAGGGTAAAAAATGTAATTATAGCAAGTTTACTCATTTTACTCATTTAATCCATTTAGTTAACATATTAACAAGTTAATCCATCAAGTTTCATAATTTACAAATTAACCCCTTATCTTTATTAAATCCTTAATTACAAAACCCTAGTTTTTGATTATAATTAACGTATAGGTTTTAACACATGTAGACTCGATTATCATAGATTACACAACATATTAACCAACACCCCATTTGGGTCGAGACATCCTTCACCAAGACATATATATTACGCCCCATATACAAATCAAAACAACCTCGTAAATCATTCGTTATCTATTCCATTTATCACATACGTAATCACATAGTTTCACAAGCTCATTTAACCCTTTAATATAAATCATGTATGTCGACATAATGAGAGACCAAAATCAGATTTGTATAAAGGTTTACATGTTACATAACATTCGAATCATATAGGTTTAGAATCATGATTTTATGTAATCCATTTTATCATTTCATGTGACAAACATATCCATCATTTTATGTGTTCCATATTTTCGTATAACAAGCCCTAGAAAGGACTCCCATAGCCACGAATTGAATAAGAAACAAAAGAGAGAAGATGTGAGATGATGATACGTTACCCTAGTAGCGTGTACGTGACAAAGAAACAAGAATCAAACCACCACGATCAAACCAAGCCTTCCTTGGCTTTAACCAACCCCACGACCTAAAAGAATACCCCTCGTCCAAGCTTCCAAACACGATCACGAGCCCACCAATCGATCACACACTATCACAAGCCTCCTAGGATCACTTTGCTTCTTTGATTTTCGGATGGAATGAAGAAAAATAAAGGGTGCCGCCACTTTTGTGAAAGAAAATAGATCTAGGGTTTACTTTGTGTTTTTGAAATGAAAAGGAAATGTGTAAATGAGATAATTGAAAATTGATTTGGATAGTAATGAGGGAGTGAATAGTGGCCGGCCATAGAGGAGGGGAAAGACCATTTCATAGACTTTCCAACTTATCTCTTTATTATGTATATAGTCTCCTTTGTAGTCCAAGTTAATTGTGTACATATTGATATGTTTATTTGTTACTTAGAATTTAATCATTTATGTTCTTTTAATCTATATCATAAGTTAATTACTTTCATAATGTGTGTATAATATTTATAAGATAACTTGTTAAATGATGTTGACGTGTTTCCCGAGTTTGTAAAATTTTAAGTTTGAGGGCAAAATTGTCATTTCACGCGTTTGAGATTTTAGGGTTTTACAACTCTTCCCCTCTAAAAAGAAAATTTTCGTCCTCGAAAATTGAAAAGGAAACGAAGCAATAAACGAAGACATACCCGATGATGAAAAGAAATGTGGATAACTAGCTCGCATAGATTCCTCGATCTCCCAGGTAGCTTCACGCTCTGGGTGATTCTTCCAAAGAATCTTAACAAACGGAATTACTTTGTTTCTCTTGATTCGATCTCGTCGATCTAAAATAGCTTCGGGTTCTTCCGGTAAGGACATATCCGGCTGAATCTGATCCAAAGGATAGGAAACCACGTGTAACGGATGATAGTTGTATCCCCGTAGCAGAGATACATGAAACACATCATGAACATGAGATAACTGAGGAGGTAGAGCTAGACGGTAGGAAACTTCCCCAACACGATCCGAATCTCGAAGGTCCGATGAATCGAGGACTGAGCTTGCCCTCGATTCCAAAACGCTTAATACCACGGGACGGCGAAACTTTCAGAAAAACACGATCACCAACACGAAACTCCAAGTCGCCTATGCTTATCAAGATAACTCTTTTGCCGTGAACGAGCCTCCTTCAATCTTTCCCTAGCAACCGCCAACTTCTCATTAGTAATCTCAATGAGTTCCGGACCCTCAATCAACGCCACCTACCTCATCCCAACAAATAGGTGCTCTGCATTTCCTCCCATATAACAACTCATATGGTGCTCCTTTGATGCTAGCGTGCCAACTATTGTTGTAGGCAAACTCCACCAAGCACAGATACTCATCCCAGTTCCCAGTCCATTCCAATGCACAAGCCCTCAACATGTCCTCAAGAGTCTGAATAGTCCTCTCCGTCTGACCATCAGTTTGAGGATGAAAAGCAGTACTAAACTTAAGACGCGTGCCCCAAGCTTTCTGCAGACTCTTCCAAACTGTGGACGTGAAGCGGATCTCTATCGGAAACAATAGCAGTAGGAGTACCATGCAATCTAATAATCTCTTGCTGAAAAATCTCCGCCAATCTACTAACACGATAATCTTTCCGGATAGGTAAGAAATGAGCGGATTTGGTTAGTCGATCAACAACCACCCAAATCGCATCATGTCTTTTCTGAGTAGGAGGCAAACCTGTGACAAAATCCATGGAGATTTCTTCCCACTTCCATGTAGGAATATCTAACGGCTGCAACAAACCACTAGCCCTATGATGCTCAATCTTAACCTCGACAGTCATACACCTAGCTACAAACGAAGCCACATCCCGCTTCATACCACCACCGAAATGTTGCTTAAGATCCCGATACATCTTGGTAGAACCAGGATGAATAGTGAAAGGGGAACTATGAGCCTCCGACAAAACAGTTTCACCCAAAGCAGATCATTCGAACACAAAGTCGACCCTCATACCATACGACCGAAACCATCAACATCAACTCACCGCTTACCGCTCGATATTCTGAACTATAGACCAAAGCTCACCATCATCCTTCTGAGCTTCCTTAATCCGCAATATAAGGTTGGACTCTACCCTCAAGCTCGCCCAATAACCATCATAACCCCGAAAACAAAATTCCACATCCATAAGCTCAAGATCGTGAAGAACCCTGGGTTCAATCTCCAAACTAGCAATCATACCCGACTTTCGGCTTAGTGCATCTGCAACCACATTAGCCTTACCCGGGTGATACTGGATGTTCGTGTCGTAATCCTTAAGAAGCTCTAACCATCTCCGCTGCCTCATATTGAGCTCCTTTTGTGTGAATATATACTTTAAACTTTTGTGGTCAGTAAAGATATCACACGACTCACCATACAAATAATGCCTCCAAATCTTTAAGGCAAAAACCACCGCAGCCAACTCCAAATCATGCGTGGGATAATTCTCCTCATACGATTTCAATTGCCTCGAAGCATAGGCAATCACCTTACCATGCTGCATCAATACACAACCCAATCCTTTCTTAGACGCGTCATTGTAAATCTGAAAACCTCCAGAACCCGATGGAAGTGTCAAAATAGGCGCAGAAACCAATCTCCGTTTCAACTCCTCGAAACTCTTTTCACGCTCATCCGTCCACTCAAACTTTTCTCCTTTCCTCATCAATTGCGTCAAAGGTAACGCCAATCGAGAGAAACCCTCAACAAAACGACGGTAATAACCAGCAAGCCCCAGAAAACTTCTAATCTCCGTCACAGTAGTAGGTCTCGGCCATTTTGTGATAGCCTCAACCTTAGATGTGTCCATCTTGATACCATCAGCAGACACAACGTGACCAAGGAAAGCAACTTGGCTCAACCAGAATTCACACTTAGAAAATTTTGCATACAACTTCTGCTGTCGAAGAGTCTCCAATACAATACGAAGGTGCTGCTCGTGCTCAGCCTCACTCTTAGAATATACGAGGATGTCGTCGATGAAAACGATTACAAATTTATCGAGGTATTCGTGGAAAACACGATTCATAAGGTCCATGAAAACTGCAGGTGCATTAGTCAAACCAAAAGGCATAACCAGGAACTCATAATGGCCATAACGAGTACGGAACGCGGTCTTAGAAACATCTTGCTCCTTCACACGTAATTGATGATAACCAGACCGTAGGTCAATCTTAGAGAAAAATTTTGCACCTTGCAACTGATCAAACAAGTCGTCGATGCGCGGAAGAGGATAACGGTTAAGGATAGTGATACGGTTCAGCTCACGGTAGTCAATACACAACCTCATACTCCCATCCTTCTTCTTAACAAATAACACAGGTGCGCCCCAAGGTGAAACAATGGGCCTAATAAAGTCGTTCTCCAACAGTTCTTGCAACTGTTCCTTCAATTCCTTCAATTCGATCGGTGCCATACGGTAAGGAGCTTTAGATATAGGTTCAGCACCAGGAATCAAATCGATGCCAAATTCAACTTCCCTCGGAGCAATACCGGGGAAGTTCATCAGGGAAAACGTCAGAAAATTCACGTACGACGGAAAGACTTTCGATGGTAGGAACTTCAAGAGAAGTATCCTTAATGGATGCCAGAAAACCAAGGCAACCATGCGAAATGAGAGTGCGAGCTTTCATAGCCGAGATGATCTTAACTGACTTAGGCGGTTGAGCACCATGATAAACGAAATCAGGTTGGTGAATATTACCAAAGATAACAATTCGAGCATAGCAGTCAATGGTAGCCCTATGCAAGGCCAACCAATCCATACCCAGAATAATATCGAAATCAAACATATCCAGAGGAAGAAGATTAGCTGAACGAATACCATCATCGAAACGTAGGGGACAATCCACATATTTACGATCAATAAGCACTTGGTTTTTCATAGGGGTGGAAATAGAGACTCGGTTTAACAAAGGTGTGGGTGTCATATTTAATTTCCTTACAAACGAAGTAGATATCATAGAATGTGTAGCACCGGTATCGAATAAAGTAAAGGCAGTAATATCACCAATATAAAGAATGCCGGTAATGGTACCTGAAGAGTTCGCCGCTTGGTCCCGAAAACGAATACACACGCCCTTGGTCGAGCTGGTTTGGCCGTGTTCCCCGGAGTAGTCACTTTCCCCTGAGTGCAATCCTTAACCCTATGAGCAGTAGACCCACATGCATAGCAACCACCTGTGGCCTTGAAGCATACGCCCGGATGAGGCTTACCACAAGTGTTGCAAAGTGGAGGGGAGGCAAAATCTCACCGGCTTCTTATGATATAAAGAGCGTAAGAACGGTCCTGGCTGACCACCACGATAAGATTGATCCCGAACTGTGACGCCGACCCCGCCATCACGACCGGACGGTCGCTTCCTCGATTTGTCATACCTCTGTGGAACCCCTGTGCCCGAGTGTCCCGACGCCCACGGTCGTATCGCCCCTAAACTCCTGAGTATGGTCCCGTCGACCCGAGGATAAATACGATCACCGCCCCTGTTCCTCTTGTTGAAGCCTCGGATCCTCATGTAGCAACTCAATGTTGCGGGCAGATCCGCAATCGCAGCCACCTCGTGTACTCGTTATTAATCACCCTGTCCAACACCCATTTCTTCAACCCCCATTTGTACTTCCGAGCCTGACGACGTGCATCTCCAGCAATCTCACCTACAAACCCAACCAACCTCATAAAACGTTGCATGTACTCATGGGAAGTTTCCCTATCCAGCTGATGTAATGCGTTGTACTCTCTTTCATATCGCTGTTGTTCTGATTCAGGAAAATACTGTTTGTAGAAGATGTCCCTAAAAGTATTCCAAACACAAGTATCCATAAAGTTCTCTTCCCTGGACAAGAGATAGGCCTTCCACCAGTTAAGGGCATCACCCTCAAGTTTGAAGGTCGCTAGTCTGGTTTTCACCTCGTCACCACAAGCCAGCACATTGAATAGCTTCTCCATGTGCGTAATCCAGTCCTTCGCCTCATTAGGTGAAGCTGCCGAGCGAAAAGGGATTGGCTTAAGTTTGTTGAAGCGTTCGATCCAAACATGAATGGGAGTAGGTGGGTTGGCACCCCCACCATCATTTCCGCCGGAGGAGCTAGCGCCATTCTGAACGTTATTAGTGATGGTAGCAACGATCTCGGGCATAGCAGAGGCCAGAGCGCGCGCAATCAAAGCTTCGAAGTTAGGATTTCCATCCCCGTTATCGTCGCCATTCCTTCGAGTAGTCACCATCTGAAGAGTTCATTAAACGATTAGCAAAGGTTAGGAAATAAGATGGAGATCATGAACGGAAATGATGAAAAAGAATCTAGAATCTACCCAAACCTCACCAATCAAATCTTAAGCTCTACGGATTAACGCTTAGGGTCCATATGTCACAGGTCCTGACTACAAGTCGTAAACCTGGCTCTGATACCATAATTGTAACACCCCAACCCGCTAAGGGTAGAAGTATTACAAAATGGTGTCATATCAAAGCATACATAATGAACATAACAAAGCAGCGGAAGTCTTAAATAAATAACCAAAGGAAATCCAGCCAACACGGCTTAAACGTTACATAAGTTCATCAAAAGAAGAAGGAATAAATCCAAGACATAAATAAGCATAATCCGAGTCTAAGTAATGTCAACATAATCAAGCAGAACTAAGATGACTAGAGCCATAGATCGACATAACCGCTCATCACTCAAACCCATAGCTAAGATCCCAGCTTCTAGCTTAATTACATGCCGCATGGAAAGAAAACGCGGCTGAGCTTAAAAAGCCCAAAGGAACATATATATATATAACAAAACGAATAATCGAAGGGTAAGTAATGAGGATATCATAATCATAAGGTGCAATGGGAAATATCATAAGGCATATCAAAGGATAATAAGAGAAAGGAAATGGAAGGTCAGCCATATACCACGAGCCCATATCATATCAAACACATATCATATCATATCATATCGTGTATTCGGAGGGTGACCTCGAATACCAAATATAATGGAGGGGAGACCTCAAGTAACAATGGAGTGATCAACTCCCAGAAATGTGAAGACGCGTATTGCACACGACATCATTCACCATATAAATCTCCAATCCGATCAAATCCCTCGAAACATATCATATCTAGGATGCATCCATACGCCCCCAGTGGCCAAATCATATACATATAGTGAGCTCATAATCATATCATATCATAATAGGGGACAGTGTGTATCATCACTGTACACCGGAGTCATGCCATTGGTGCATCAATGACACGGTCAGGTTACCTTCCTGACTAGGAACACATATTTGGCTCGGGTATCAGACTGAAGGGTCAAAGCATATTCATATCATAAGGGTTCATATCAAAGTTCATATATAGTTTCATATCAAAGTTTAATATCAAAGTTTCATATCAAAGGGAGCATAGCAGAGTCATAGGGAAGCCCTAATCATGAGGCTTAGAGTAAAGCGTAATAGTTCAAGCTAATATCGAAAGATGTATAAGAATCACGAGAAACCTTAAGAGGTAAGGTCAGAATATCTGTACCTTATTCTGAGCAAATCACAACGAAAGTAAAATCAAGAAAGCAGATCAAACCCGTCGCCCGGAACCTATATGAATTAAATAACGCTCTATAAGAATCAGATTACCCGTTTAAGACGGCTTTCTATTTTTAGCAGGTTTCCACTTTTAGTAATCTGTCTATTTTAGGCAACTTTCTATTTTTAGTAACTTTCCATAAATAGCAGGTTTCCATAATTAGTAACTTTCCATAATTAGTAGGTTTCCATAATTAGCAGGTTTAGTTACTTATCTTAAGTTAAATAGTGAAAATGAGTATTATTATGATTTAAGGATCAATTATGACAAGTTATAAAAGTTTAGGGTTTAAAATGTCAATACTGCAAAGTATAGGGTTAAAAAATGTAAATATAGCAAGTTTACTCATTTTACTCATTTAATCCATTTAGTTAACATATTAACAAGTTAATCCATCAAGTTTCATAATTTACAATTTAACCCCTTATCTTTATTAAATCATCAATTATAAAACCCTAGTTTTTTATTATAATTAACGTATAGGTTTTAACACATGTAAACTCGATTATCATAGATTACACAACATATTAACCAACACCCCATTTGGGTCGAGACATCCTTCACCAAGACATATATATTACGCCCCATATACAAATCAAAACAACCTCGTAAATCATTCGTTATCGATTCCATTTATCACATACGTAATCACATAGTTTCACAAGCTCATTTAACCCTTTAATATAAATCATGTATGTCGACATAATGAGAGACCAAAATCAGATTTGTATAAAGGTTTACATGTTACATAACATTCGAATCATATAGGTTTAGAATCATGATTTTATGTAATCCATTTTATCATTTCATGTGACAAACATATCCATCATTTTATGTGTTCCATATTTTCGTATAACAAGCCCTAGAAAGGACTCCCATAGCCACGAATTGAATAAGAAACAAAAGAGAGAAGACGTGAGATGATGATACGTTACCCTAGTAGCGTGTACGTGACAAAGAAACAAGAATCAAACCACCACGATCAAACCAAGCCTTCCTTGGCTTTAACCAACCCCACGACCTAAAAGAATACCCCTCGTCCAAGCTTCCAAACACGATCACGAGCCCACCAATCGATCACACACGATCACAAGCCTCCTAGGATCACTTTGCTTCTTTGATTTTCGGATGGAATGAAGAAAAATAAAGGGTGCCGCCACTTTTGTGAAAGAAAATAGATCTAGGGTTTACTTTGTGTTTTTGAAATGAAAAGGAAATGTGTAAATGAGATAATTGAAAATTGATTTAGATAGTAATGAGGGAGTGAATAGTGGCCGGCCATAGAGGAGGGGGAAGACCATTTCATAGACTTTCCAACTTATCTCTTTATTATGTATATAGTCTCCTTTGTAGTCCAAGTTAATTGTGTACATATTGATATGTTTATTTGTTACTTAGAATTTAATCATTTATGTTCTTTTAATCTATATCATAAGTTAATTACTTTCATAATGTGTGTATAATATTTATAAGATAACTTGTTAAATGATGTTGACGTGTTTCCCGAGTTTGTAAAATTTTAAGTTTGAGGGCAAAATTGTCATTTCACGCGTTTGAGATTTTAGGGTTTTACAATGTACCTTGATTGATTTTCTAATGGTTTCCGTATGGCTATATGATCGTGAAATGTGCTTTTAAGAACTCCTTCCTCTTTGTGCAAAACAATTTCATAATTATATGCACATGTTGAGGGGGAGCAATGCTTTTGAAAATCACATCCTTTCCCAAAAATATCTTTAACTAAAGTATAAAAAATACTGATTTTGATCGGGAAAGGGATGTTGATATCTTTTAGAAATTGTTGATCAAAGAATCGAATTTTTCGTTCTTAAAATCTAAGATTTTCAAGTCCTCTTGCCTCCATGTGCTAAAACCAGTTCAAATATATATGATGCACATGTTGAGGGGGAGCTTTTTCTAAAAATATCAAAAACAATTCATGTACAAAATGTTTTGATCATGTATCACAAGTACTTGGATTGATTTTCAAATGGTTTTCAATTGGTTCCAATGGAAGAAGAACAATACCAAAAGACTGACCAAATTTACTTTATGTATTGAGTTATAAGGATGGTTAGGTTAGGTATTCGTTCCCACGATCCCGCCAGAGCCGGAGGGATCTACCCAGGTACAATCCACTAGATTGTATAGAGTCCTTAGGTATGATGAAAAAATGAGAAAAATGAGAATATGGGAAGAGTGCGGACTGAGATAGAGCTAGAACTGGAATAAACCCAACAAGGTTCTAGTAATGAAGTCTCGGTAAGCACTGAAGGGTTTGAAGAATGAAAAAGAATTGAATGTGAAAAAGGGTGAAAAGAAATAGCCCTCCATTAATTCAACCTTAGGGCAGAAACCAGGTTCAATACATATGCTACTGGTGATTACTAAGGTAACACTGGTATTGAAGACAAGACGTTATGGACCCAGCGACGCACTGCACTAAACTTCCCAAGCTACTCAAGTTACTCATTAAAAGGACTTGTTTCATTCTCACGGGGAACCTACACAATCTATCGACTTTCTCTTAGAGATTGTTGATATTGAAGAAGGAGACCCTCTCCCTAGTCTCCGGCATAGGAACCAAATGTGCACAATTGAGTCTTGAGCCACGAGATCATCAATAAATCTCATTAGGATATTTTCAATGAAGACTCTCTGTTTCACACAATGTGGAAAGAGAGAATATATTTTAAGAGTCCTACGCATTATCCTTGTGGTATTGCCAGAACATCTGAGTGATATGCAAACATATTCACAATGAAGATGGAAAGCCTTCTAGAGCCAACATCAAACAAGCGCTTGGTAGGTGGCATGTGAGATCTATCCAATAGATCAACCATGTGATAACTGAACAGAAACAATGGGGCGATTCAAAATTATGAGTCAATCCTGGTTCAGGTTACGGATTGACGGATACCTTTGAAAAACCAGTCGTTGTGCGCAAAAATCATTTTTCTATGGCACATCGACTGTGTATCACATTTTCAAATATCAAAAGGTGTTTATGATTGAAAATTGATTTTTCATATAAAACCTTCGTTGTATTGCGAAGATTCTTTCTGATATGCAATACACAATTGTTGTTCAAATCATTTTTAATCAATCAGTAAATCTCAATTTGCTGGTTCACCCACTCCGTGTTGTCTTCTTTGAGACATTCCGGTTTGAGAACGGTTAAAGCAGCTGCGAAACCCTGTCAAGGAGATTCTTCGGAATTATACCTAATCACAGGAAGTACTTGTACTGATCAATGGGGAACCATGGGCCGTGTACCTCAATTCAACGAAAGTGATCAAAGACACTTTCGTGTGCTTTATTGCTAACTGTTGTATGCAGGTACACCAGACATTTGCAGCTGATCAGAATTGAGAGGTCAATCCATTGCCACATGCTCACACAACACATTCACATCTAGAGAAATCATGATAAAAGCATCAACAACTATGATATTTTCACTCCATGCTTCTGCTACACTACTGCAAATATCATGATTCAATAAAAGCTTCCGCAACTCTGATGAGAAGACATCATGATCCAGAATGTGAGCATGTCGGTCCTAATGTCACAACATCACATGATGGCAAAAATGCAAAGGAGGTGCCAGAGATATATGGTGGCTAATGATCTCAAAGCTGGCTCAACAATTATCATCATGTGGATCAGATAAAGACCTCCACTTGAAGTTTCAAACATGCGGAACATGAAGAATCTAAGACTACAGACTACAGGGCGAAGAACATAATCAAGAAACCAAGAACAATCAAAATGTAATATCTGTTTGTATTCAATGTAATTTGAGGTGACCTCCCTTAGGGGGAGATTATTATGATTTAGAAAATCCATGATTTAAAAAGTCGGTCACCTCAAGTATGTGTATTCGTTAGAAAGCTCGTAGTCATAGTTTTGTTATGTTTATAAGTAGTCTAATATGTAACACCGTGGAGGATGGACGGGTCTTTACCCACTGTATGCCTGATCCACAGCCCGTAGGTGGCTTATTTTGTAAGACACTATAAATACCCTCTACCTCCCAAGGTAGAGGGTTATAGCTTCAATACCATTTTTCTTTGTTTCACATAGTTCCCAACTCTCTTCTCTTTCTCTCTCTAAAACTTTCTCTCTCTAAACCTCTTATACGCCCACTTTGAATCATGGTGTGATGTGTTTGTGAAATCCAGTAGCTTACAAAAAAAAGCATATACTGTCAAGTTAAAGCTCCAACCCAATCAATTTTCCCTTACAAGAAAAAACATATACTCTCAAGTTTAGTGTGAACCATATTAGGACATGATGTTAATAGACTAAAATCTTGGGTAACATGACAACAAAGTTCCAACCCAAACAATTGTTCCTTACAAAACAAAACATATACTCTCAAGTTTAGTTTTTTACCAGATTAAACAACCGATGGAGTGTCACAGTTTCATAAAATTCACATGAATAGATGTCTTTGCAACTGAACATCAACTTAATAATTTAAACACTCACAAACAAACTCATCAACCAAACAAAAAAATGTCTGATACAACCTATAAAACATCTAATACATATTCATCAAACTCAATAAAAAAATCATTAAAAACAAACTCTAAAACATCTTATACATATCCATGCAATAACAAACAAACAATATATTCATAATAAAAACAATTATATGTATTAAGCCTAATTATATCAACATATAGTTACTCATAAGAAACGGTAACTTAACAGTAACAATATAACACATGCAAATTATGATAAAATTTAAAAAAAATTAACCTGATGTGGAACTTTTTCTGCTTTTCTTAGGTTGAGTCTTGCATCACGTATATTATTAAACATAATTAGGTTGAATTAAAAGCATATAACTAACAGAAAACGTAATATTTAACAAACAAAATTACCTGCTGATGAATTAACAACATTCGAAACAGTTACTCCAAGATTATTGTCTTGGTTTCCTTTTGAAAGCCTTACAGTTTCTCTTAGCCTTGCTGATTCTCTTTGTGGCTGCATCTTGCTATCCGATATCTGTTAACTCAATACAGATTGAAGGTCGATTGAACCTATTAACAATTATTATGACTATGAAGTTAATAATAGGGTGTATTTATAGAGAAAAATTAGGTTAAAAATATATAAGGTATAATTATCTTGTAAGGTAATATATATCTTCTTTTTTTTAAGTGTTATCTTCATAATATATATTCCTAAATTAATAAATACAGATTTTTTACATGTTCTTATTTGTATTGTTTTGGAACATATAAATCAAAAAACAGTTTAGTCTATTGGAAAGATGTTTACATAACTTAAGAATGACCCAAGTTCGAATCCAATGCATGTCTTGTTTTTAATAAACCCGAATTTTCTACATGTAAAATTATAAAAACACTATAACATATCCGAATTTTATAAACTTAAAATAAAAAAATAAAAAAAAAAATAAAAAAAAAAAGACACAAAATTCAAATTAAGTTTAAAAAAAAATGCCACGTGTATTAAAAAAATGCCACATGTAATAAATGATGACATGGATTAATGACATGACATTATCGGATGCCACGTGGAATAATACGTGGCATGCATCCCCTTATATATAATGTGTGTATTTATGATGCAGGTTTTACTGACCAGGTTTTAATATTTATAAAGTCTCGTTATACCTATGGTCTACCCTAATGCACTAACGGGAAGTGTACCCGGTCGTGTGTAGTGTAGTAATCGGTAAAGCCGAGGTCGTCCCAAGAGCTATGTGTGTTGGATTATTACTAAGTCTAGGTGTCACAGATTAATAATGGTTTCGATAAGGAATTAATTAATTAAACTACTAAAGCAGAATAAAGCAAATAAAGGCAGAGGATAAATCAATAGAGGATAGTGGTGCTAACCTAGTTATTCCTCCTAGCTAGTTATGTCTACGTCTACTTACTTCCAATTACTTCAGGTGGGGTCAAAGTCGAGAGGACAACATTTGGTCAATTCGCCCTAACCTATCAGCAAAGATGCCACCACATGAGAAGTCAGGTGTCCCCTCATAAGTCATGTTGTTCCTGGTCTCCTAAGTCAAGTCATTAAGTACCGCTACATGCTAGATTCATAATAGTGAGTGCCCAGGCATTAGCAACTTAAACACTCACCCCTTAATTCTTAAGTTCACCCAAACGGTAGGTGATCAGTTGGTCAAATCGCACAAGTAGAAAGGGCATCAGTTGGTCATATCTTACCCTTCCCGTCTCAGTCTGCTCACCTAGGGTCAGTTGGTCATATCTCCTAGGCAATTGGCCTCTACCGCCATTCAAAACTACAGAACCAAAGGTAGCTACCAATAAACTATGCATGCATACACTTAGAAATAATTGTACGAAAGTAATGTAAACGCAAACAAAACAATTAAGAAATCATAACTAGGCCAGCACCAAGAGGTGCTTAGCCGCTCATATTAATCATACAAACCAATTCAATATTCAAAGGTACGAAATACATGAATTGAACGTAAAGAAAATATAAAATGCTAATGCTTATCGTAGGGGAGTGATTTCTCCCTTGGAGACAGCTTCGTATGCTCCTCTAGACCTGCCTTGAGCTTTTTCCCACGTTCTCTAGTTGTTGTGTGTGGAATGGGATGATTAGAAATGCTGGAATTCGTGGGGTATTTATAGGCCAGATCTGGGTAACGGCGTAACTATAACAAGAGTTATGCCGTAACCTTCAATTCCTTCATATTTAGCACTAGATCTGCTAGTTACGACGTAACCTTATTAGTGGTTAACCCATAGTCTTCAATAAACTTGGTTACGCCATAGTTGATGGAATAGTTACGGCATAGTTATCAGCGGCGTGGAACCTCATTTGAACTAATAGAGTTACGTCGTAGCCTTTGGGGAGAGTTACGCCGTAACCTTCTGATGAGTTGGTTTTCTGAGTTACGCTTTAGTTATGGCGTAATGTGAGAGATGAGTTACGCCGTAACTTCTTCAAAGTAGCATACTGTGATAAATCTTTAGATATTTCTCCAGTTCCGCGTCTCTTTAAATCCAATTCTCGTAATTTACCTGAAAGTGGAAAATAATGGAAAACAAGCGTAAATCCATATAAATGATATAAATTACAAGCATTATCGGGGGAAATTGACACTTAATATTCAGGACTATTTGATGTTATCAAATATCCCCCCACTTGAACTCTACTTGCTCTCAAGTAGACCTTATTAGAAAGATTCCTAAAAAGATATCTCCCAAAACCTGGAAAATATAAGTTTATAAATCCCTTATGCTAGAATAAAACAAAGCCGAACACTTCACGAAATGGGAACGAAACACTCAAATCTCTCAACTATTCTAAGTGTCAATTTCGGGGTGATCACTCAATCGCACAGTCATAGCATGTATTCTATTATAAGCTTGGCGGTTACACAAATGTAACACCCCGCCTTATCAGACCACAATATTGTCCGCTTTGCCCGCAGGCTCACGGATTTCTTTTTGTGGCCTCATATGAAGACTTCCTGCCAGGTCACCCAAGCCAGTACTACTCTCACATCAGCACGCTTAACTGCCAGTTCTTAAGAACTCCACCTGCAGTAGACCACAAAACGCGTTGTGTCATTGTAAGGCGAATGTTACCTTATGAGCCCATCATCTCTCCAGGCCACAGCCGATGTGGGATTTGCCTAGGGTGTTACAACAAATCTCCACCACTAGAGTTAAGGGCTAAACAATTCTCGAAGGCAATATGGGTAGATACGACAAAGGTTAAGGAGTGACTCGTCATTGCTAACATGTCACGGCGAAGTGGAAAAAATCAATGATACATGACCAAATCCATGGCCAAGACACCAAAGATTGCTCGCTGCATCACCTAGACACGCTTCATGACTAAAGGGTAGGATAAGACATGGGATATATAAATGGTGTAAAATAAAAAACAAACAGGTATTATAAATCTATAACCAAGTCATCACCACTTACCGTCAACCCAAAGTTCAAGCTTTGAAGTCAAGAAACCGGATCATGAAATATAAGGTAGATGTGTCATTAGAGGACGTCGTGATGGGCACACTACCTTTTCTCCAACTGTTGGCATAATTACCAACTCCAATCTTCAAATGTGACCGAGGTGGCCTCCTTGATACTAAATCTATAAAGCTCATAACATAGTGCTTATAACATCGCACTTTACAATAACATAACAACTTTTTTTTTTCGAACCACACATTTTTTTTTTCAATCAACATAACAATAATAACTAAACATAATATCCCCCCCACTTGAGATGGGAATTCGGGAGGTCTTCAATGATCTTCAGGAATTTTTTCAATGGAAGCGTGGTTTCCGAACCTTTCCACTTGAACCTTGAACTTAGGCAAATGATGACTTCCCAATCACAAATAAAGACTACAGGGTAGGCTAAGGTGTATAGGTGTATCGAAACAATATATCGGGTTAACAAAATGAAAGGAATGGCTAAGATGGGTGTATCTAGGGGTATCTTGCACTAAAGGTGAGTGCAACAAAAGGTTTCACATGGGGGTCGAGAAGTCGAGGTGACTAATCGATAGACACATAATGGTAGGCTATTTGGGTGATAATCCTATAATATTGTCTTCTAAAACTGAAAAGTCCAAATACATCGAGCTAACTCAACATACCTCGTCTATGGTCTCGAAATGATGCAAAGGCCAAGTTCTAAAGTTTAAAAGCTACCGGCACACTCATAATTTGGTGGATTTGGGGTAAAATATTGGAAACGGATAAGGCTAATCTCACCATATAGTATCAAGGGTTGTATGTGCTCGGCTAAGGTCTAATCTAGTTAGGTTAAGAAAAACATGTCAAAATTTTAAAAATGGCATAATTTTTCAAAATAAACTAGAAAAACGAGGGCAAAATAATGTTCAAGAGATAATTCTACTCCCGTCCCCCCACCTGAATTGAACAAAGTCCATTTTGTACTAAGCATTAAAGATGAAGAGAAAAGTAGAATTAGAGCGAGAACTTCCCTAAAATTTGCTCCATAAAGAAAGAAGGCCGACGAAAAAGAGACGTGCCTTCGTACAAGCATCATGAACAAACTTCAATCCTTGAAATCACACTACCGACAAGCATAATTCTAAAAAGAAAAAAATGAAAAATGAAAAATAAAAAACAAACCTAACACACTTTCGTAGGAATCACGGTTGCATTTAGCATATGCAATAAGCCTTTTAAACCACTTGGTGTCCCAAGTGGACGAGTGAAGTCTCGTGAGGGTTTACAGGGAACACACCCACAAAGTTCATTTAAAATACTAATACAAGGTTATTTTGTTTTAAAATGAAATAATTAAAGCAGAGGAAGGTTACGTCGTAACTCTTTTGAGGGAGTTACGCCGTAACTAGCAAAACCTGGCATAAGCTGCAAAGCGAGTTGTTATGGTGTAACCACAGAGATGGTATTACGCCGTAATTAGTAATGCGTCAGGAATTCTGCTGCAAAAATTTGGTTATGGCGTAATCACAAAGATGAGTTACGCCGTAACTCTGGTCAGATCAGCAAACTGCAGCAGCAATTACTTCCTCGTTTCCTGCAAAAATGGTTTGAAAACACAAAACCCTACAGAAATGGAAATAAAACAAAAGAAAGGGATAATTAGGGTTGTCTCCCGAAAGTGCACTTTTTTTTATTTACGATTCTTTAAGTTAGACTCAGAGCCGCGGGGCTTCTATGGGGGCCTTTGGACTTGGCCGACTTCCACCACTCGTTGGCACTCATTCATCCATTTGTCAAACCCTTTTTTCCTTGTAGCATTACGGATGCCATCTGTTCCAAATTCATGTGAAAGCCATTCATCACATGATTTTCCCCGGTCATCATCTTCAGCAATAAGACTACTAGTAATACTTATGCTAGATCTTGCGCCATTTATTGTGTCAGTGAGATGACTATACTTATACTGCTTAACCAGTCCTTTATGGATTTTTGAGTTCCCAAATCTTATTTTGTACCAATCTTCTAATGCTAATTCAATATCATGTCTCTCACCCTTGTGAGGGTATATCCATCCATTCGCCTTTCTTTCACATTTTTGAGGACGAGTATACGGGGGCCATGCTGTGACTGATTCGTTATCCTTGGTTATCATCGAGTTGCTGAAATGTTTGTTTGGAACTGGAGTTTCCTCAATGCCTTGGACAATCTTTTCCTATTTCTTATTACAATTATCAACATTCTCTCTACTATCATTAGAATTAAAGTGTAGAGCGGGATCTAGTGATTGAACATTAACAACACCAACATTATTTGAAATTTCAACTTTTGGTTTTAAATGCCCTTTCATACTGAAAGTTATTCGTTCATTTTCAGTTCCCAAAGAAATTTGTTTTTCAAAAACCTTAATTTGAGCCCTACAAGTGGCCAGAAAAGGTCTTCCAACAATTAAGTTGTAAGCCTCCCGCTTCCCCATGTTGATAACCACAAAATCAGTTACGAAAAAGAATTTTCCAATTTTTAAAAGCACATTATTCACAATTCCCCTTGGTACAGCTTTAGAGGAATCAGCCATTTCTATCATAATAGTTGTTTCTTTTGAATTGGTAAGTTTTATTTTTTCAAGTAAAGTGGTAGAGATAAGGTTTACCCCGGCCCCCAAATTAGCTAATGCGGGAATCTTAATGTTACCAATAGTGCATGGAAGAAGAAAACTTTCCTGGTATTGTTGTTTCTCAGGGAGTTGGCTTGGAAGGACCTCGTCGTCTTCTGATTTATCATCCTCTCTTAGGTAGTTAATCCCGGAAAGATCATTAGTTATAGAGGATGCGCACTGCTCTTTCTTTGCTTTATCTTGCGTAAATATGGCTTTAAAGGCAATGGCTTTAGCATTACTCGTTTCAAGGTTTTTAGCCAATTGCCCAATTTGTGTTTCGAGGTTTTTAATTGCAGCATCTTGGTTACGTAGGTTCATATTGGTGTCCTCCTTCACTTTGACCATCCATTCGTTGAGTTTATCTCCCTTTTTTGTAGATTCTTCGATGTGCATGTGCATTATTTCTTCAAGGCTAGGTTTAGGAGGATTGTTGTTGATTCTTGTGTAGAATCCTGGGGATTTTTCTCGATATCTGGGCCCGTTATTATTGTAGTTGTTGAAAGGGGATTCTCTTCCATATTTAACTTCTCCGATCCTTTTAACTTCCTCGTTGGAGGAACATTCTTTAGTAGGTGGAGTTCCATTTCGCTCTACTTGAATGGAATGCACATTTTCCTTGAGCTTCTTCATTTCTCTTCCTAGGCTTTCTAATTTGTTGTTTATTGCTGCAAGGCCTTCCGTATCTCCATTCTTACTTCGGTTGCTTCCTCCATTTTGCCATTTGTGAGAGTGGTCTGCCATCTTTTGAATAGTTTCTAAAGCCAAAGTGGGTGTCATACCAGGAATCGGTCCCTAAGAATCAATCATTTATCTTGAGGAGATGTTCTGACCTTTGTAGAAGACGTTCACCTTTTTTTGGCTGTTGAGGTCATAAGTAAGCCATTTGTATAATAGTTCGTTCACCTTTTTTTGGCAGGCAGGCACGTGTCGGTCATAGGGTTTAGTTTTTGTAAAAGTGGTTATAGTCTAGGTTTTAAAAATATACCCAGTTCTCTATAACCTAGGCTCTGATACCAATCTGTAACACCCCCAAAAATGACTCAGCGGAAGCATACAAGTATTGGGGTGCTACTAAATTGATATCACAACATAAGCATAGAACAACTGATTTTCATAAATAAACTTTTATTCATTTCTTAAAAACAATGTTTACATTATTGATTTGGTGCGGAAATGGCCCATTATAAAAAGTTGGTCCCAATACATAAATCAGATTCATCTATGACCATGCCATGCCTTTGCCTTGCGCCTCCAAAGATAAGCTATCACCTCAAAATCTGAAAATACATGCTAAAAAGTGTCAACACTAGGTTGGTGAGTTCATAGGTTTGAGTAAAAGTAATGTACTGTAAAAGAAGTATTTATCAAAAGAATTTAGTAATCGTTGCATATTTTGTAATATCGTAAAAATAATACCATTGTCTAATCCACAATGTTTTGAAAGAAATCAGATCATTGTGTAACCCACAATGTCTTGAAAGTGAAAATTTGTCATTTAATAAATGTAATAGTGAACCACAAGATTTTGTAAGGTGTGACCAATGTAACCTAATGGCACGAAATAAAGTACTATACGGTCTAAGCTCATGACACCGAAACGTTAACGTAGTAATGAATGCCCGAATACAAGTGTATAACACGTACACTTGTGACTTACTCAAATAATATGCGTCCGTCCGACTCGTACTAATGGTCAGTAGAGCTTATCCTACTATGGACGGGGGGTGTCCACCCCAATAGATCTATTCATAGCATTTGCGCTTACTCACAAAAGAGTAACTAACGGTTCATGATAATGGGCGTAGTAATAGTAATTGGGTTATTGGGACTTAGACCAGTATGCAACAGAAATTTTGTACTTGCGTTCAAGAGAAAATAATTAAGTATGCAACAAGTAAAATAAATAGTGTATTCGAGAAATCAAACAAGTATTTAAATAAAGGAAGTAATGTTTTAAGTAAGCAAGTATCGTATTCAAGTAAAACAATTATTGGATTTAAGTAAAAACAAGCATGTATTCTCCCCCAAAAGTATTTGAAAACAAGTAAAATAGGGGCTATGAAACTCACCTTAGTGAAGTAGTCTGAAATCGAGTAAAGTCAACTAGTAGTATCGTGAAGTACCGACACCCGACCTATAATGACATGTCAAGTCTTAGCTAGTAATTTAATTGAGTTTAGAGTATTTATATTATTTTTCGCTTGTGTGGTATAATTTAAGTTGAAATGGGTAAGTATTGGCTATCATTGGCTTTCGGAAGTGCTTAAGTATATATGTACATATAATAAAAGTATAACAAACGATAAGTCTTTGGTTCGCCGGTAACCGGAAGACGTTGTACGAAAAATATCACATATAAATAGTAGATGTATTTAAATTATAGAAATGTCGTTTAAAGTATATATATATTTATATATAACTAATATTAGTTAATAAGAAAAGTATAAAAGTAATAGTTTCATTATAAAAGTTTAAATAAAATAAATTACGTTTAAAAGTTAAAATAACTTTTTATAAAATTGGGTATGACCCGTATATACGTTTTAATTTATATGTAGTGACTAAGTGTTATAATAACTATTAACCCGTTGATATGAAAACAAGTGTTTGTCTAGGCTAAGTAAAATGTCCTAACGATTTAAAAGCAAATTCTTGTTTATAGTTATAGTTCGAAATATGTTTAAAATTTATCTATTAATTTAAGGGGTGTTATAAATAAACGAGTTGAGAACAAGTAGATGATCGGGTCTTGAACGAGATGCGAGACGGCCGAGGAAACAAGTAGTCGTGAAGCGATTGGAATGACTATCCGAGTTTACATCATACCAGCTTATATACACCTAAGTCATTTTATATCTCAAATGTTTTAACATATAACCAAAAGTTTTTTATACATGTTTCCCTTTTTCAGATTTAACTTAACGCATCCTTCATATGAAATGGGCTTGAGGCCCGATTTGTAATTAACCCAACGTACCTTTTTTGGTGGACTAATGGGCTCGCCATACCCACCCAAGCCCATACAAATACTACTACTCTTGTCATTTAAATGTGAAAAACAGTTTTACCAAGAATACTTAACAACTTATCATCTGTTTTAAAAATAATACATATGTGTTGCCTAGACCTGGCAATTAAAACAAAGTAGAAATGTAATATTAGAGTTGAGATTGGCCACCTTGTGGCTCGAACTCGAGACCTCTCGGAGTGTTGTCAAGAAGAAGGGGCGGTCGACAAGAAATAAAAACACTCTCATCCTAACAACTTCGAAACGAAAGATATTATAGGGCACGTTTGGCCACATTGAGACTCGCAACTGAGACCTCAGTGGTGTAGGCTGTCGCAAGAGCAGAGAAAATCAAAACTAACCAAAACTCACAAACAAGCAAATTAAGTCACTTAAGCACCATTTACCAAAAAGCCAATACTTAAGTCAAAAATGCTACCTAAGGTGTATAAGCCAAGAATTTTAATAAGTCAATTTCTCTTTTCCTAGTTTTACCATTTTCTGATTCTTTCTTGTGTTCGACAGCAACAACCCAAATTAATCATTTATTTTTATTTATACGATTTCAAGAAAACAACTTAAATTAACAAAGGAAATATTAAGATTTATAATGTTTCTTACAATGAACCCAATAGTGGGTCGAAGGACATGAACACCGAAACAAAGAAACCAAATTGGAGAAGACTCGAGGTGAATTGGAACAATTAACTTCTGGAGTAGCTTCCTTATGCCCTCAACTACAAAACCCCTTTATCAATTTTGAAAACCCCTTTGATATGATGAAACCCTAATTTTCGTATTGATTGACAGTAAATGAAAACTCTTGAGAAACTTGACCCTTCTATAGATGTGAGAGGGGAAAGGGAGCCTTCTAATCTTCTTGACCTCATTCCTAGGGTAATACCCTTTTCTGGCTTTCGTTTTCTTCCACAGCCACGCCACAAAACTTCATGTGATGTCTAGGAGGATAGGTAGTTATTTGGAGGATGATAGAGGTGAGGCTTTTGAGCTTGACTTTCATAATGAAAAGAGGATACCATTTTAGTGTTTGTTTTCCCTGGTTTGTGTCGACAAAGGAGAGAGGGAAGACAGTTATGTTGGAAACATGGGGAAGAGAGAGAGAGAGAGATAAGAATGTTATCTCTTTTGTTTTATTATAACACAGTATAAACTGTACCCCGTGTTTTGTCGAATCCTCGAGTAAACGTACCTTCCTGGTACCCGAAAGATATAGAAATAATATTTTTAGAAGCGTTTTTGTAAGTGTAATAATATATTTTTATTATTATGTAGGAATTTGATTATAAATGTTTGCCGTTATTAATTTGGTGTCGGTCTGCGTGCGGTGTCGTGACTTGTAAATTAACGGGATGACCTCTCATTTTTAGATCTAAATATGGACAAATATCATAAAATAGTCGATTTGAATTTTCTAACGTAATAAATATTATTATAATAATCCGAAAATTTACGGGTTGTTATAGTCTACCCACCTTACAAGAGATCCGTCCCGGATCTCAGTTTACGTTACCCGATAGGGTGTCGGGAACGAGGTGATGGTATTTGGAATAAGTTTTGAGTTTCCCTAGGTTGTTCTAGGGTTTCCCTTTGGGTGTGGGTACCTAGGTGTCTGCCAGTATCACATCCTCTATCTGAGATGTCATGATTTTCTGGGGTAAATTCATTGGGTGAAAGTTCTAATTTTGATGTTATGAGGTTTCACTATTTTGTTAGTGTGGGCACTTCTAACTTCTCAAGGACTTATCAAAACGTACCCATTTCTGGTGTTTACTATTTTGATTGTGGGAATTAAAAAATATTATTATAGAATTTTTAAAGGGGAATCCTCAAAATTTAGAAACTATAATGTAGCAAGGATGTGTAGCAGGATATAACATTTACCCATAGCTACGGGTAGAGTTTAGTTGTCTAAGTTGGGTAAGGTTAGGGATTTAATAGTTGATGAGCCTCATGGTTATCTATGGTTTTAGGCAGAGGTGTAGGATACATCCTAAGGTCAAGCTTAGCTACCAAGGAGGACATTGATCATTTATGTTTATGGGGTAAACGCTTTTCGAGGAAGTAAGTAACTAATGGAGTGGTTCTAGAATACTTTTCAAAGTATTACGAAATACTTTATTCTTGTGAGGCAGTAGTGAAATTGTAGTTTACATTTGTGGTGAAATGGTAGGGTGGTAATTTGGTTTGTAGAATAATTCATGGAGTGGTTCATAAGGTATTTTGATTATAATGGTCCGTGAGATAATCGGAAATAGTTTGTATGGCAACTCTTTCATTTTGTTTGTAGGAGGGTAACAGGGTAGGCACTGTTATTCTTAAGAGGTGGGTGGAGCTTCTAGGTACCAAATTTTCTAGATTAAATTTTCAATTTTTGTGGGATTATAGGTCATTTATCGTGTCTTTCTAGATTTTGCCAGAGGTTTATTGTTCTTTTGGTTGCCTATCCCCAATAGGGAATCTTTCTCATAGGTGTTTTGGAAAGTTGCTCCTAGAATGGATTGGTTTGTTCATGGAATGTAAGGTTTGGGGTAGGAGTGACTATAACATAACCCGATTTTGATATGGAAATGTAAGGTTTATGACTAAGGAATGCCAGTGAGTGGCTTATTACATGTTTATTGAAATATTAACATTAATCAAATTTCACTGGACATAAAGCTATTATAACTATCCAAAGTATCGCAAAATTCACCTCTGAGTCGGACATAGGTGATCAGGCTATGTCACACTGTCCCTGGTTGAATATAGGTGATCAGTCTATATTTACCCGAGGTTCAATGAATTTTGAAATACTTAGCTTAGTTATGCTAGTAATATGTCACAATACTTTTAAAGGTTGTCTTGAAGGATTAGAACAATTATTCTCTTTATGTGAGGGAAAGGTGTAGTGTTGTGATACGTAAGTATACATATAGGGAAAATAATTATAACCTATAATGAAATTAGGTGAGCAGCGATAAAACATGTATCTTATCAAGTATGATCTCAACAGGATCATAAGTGAGGCATCAGCTTGGCGGCACGTGTCGGTCATAGGGTTTAGTTTTTGTAAAAGTGGTTATAGTCTAGGTTTTAAAAATATACCCAGTTCTCTATAACCTAGGCTCTGATACCAATATGTAACACCCCCAAAAATGACTCAGCGGAAGCATACAAGTATTGGGATGCTACTAAATTGATATCACAACATAAGCACAGAACAACTTATTTTCATAAATAAACTTTTATTCATTTCTTAAAAACAATGTTTACATTATTGATTTGGTGTGGAAATGGCCCATTATAAAAAGTTGGTCCCAATACATAAATCAAAGTCGTCTATGACCATGCCATGCCTTTGCCTTGCGCCTCCAAAGATAAGCTATCACCTCAAAATCTGAAAATACATGCTAAAAAGTGTCAACACTAGGTTGGTGAGTTCATAGGTTTGAGTAAAAGTAATGTAATGTAAAAGAAGTATTTATCAAAAGAATTTAGTAATCGTTGCATATTTTGTAATATCGTAAAAATAATACCATTGTCTAATCCACGATGTTTTGAAAGAAATCAGATCATTGTGTAACCCACAATGTCTTGAAAGTGAAAATTTGTCATTTAATAAATGTAATAGTGAACCACAAGATTTTGTAAGGTGTGACCAATGTAACCCAATGGCACGAAATAAAGTATTATACGGTCTAAGATCATGACACCGAAACGTTAACGTAGTAATGAATGCTCGAATACAAGTGTATAACCCGTACACTTGTGACTTACTCAAATAATATCGTCCATCCGACTCGTTCTAATGGTCAGTAGAGCTTATCTTATTATGGACGGGGGAGTCAACCCCAATAGATCTATTCATAGCATTTGCGCTTACTCACAAAAGAGTAACTAACGGTTCATGATAATGGGTGTAGTAATAGTAATTGGGTTATTGGGACTTAGACCAGTATGCAACAGAAATTTTGTACTTGCGTTCAAGAGAAAATAATTAAGTATGCAACAAGTGAAATAAATAGTGTATTCGAGAAATCAAACAAGTATTTAAATAAAGGAAGTAATGTTTTAAGTAAGCAAGTATCGTATTCAAGTAAAACAATTATTGGATTTAAGTAAAAACAAGCATGTATTCTCCCCCAAAAGTATTTGAAAACAAGTAAAATAGGGGCTATGAAACTCACCTTAGTGAAGTAGTCTGAAATCGAGTAAAGTCAACTAGTAGTATTGTGAAGTACCGACACGCGACCTATAATGACATGGCAAGTCTTAGCTAGTAATTTAATTGAGTTTAGAGTATTTATATTATTTTTCCCTTGTGTGGTATAATTTAAGTTGAAATGGGTAAGTATTGGCTATCATTGGCTTTCGGAAGTGCTTAATTATATATGTACATATAATAAAAGTATAACAAACGATAAGTCTTTGGTTCGCCGGTAACCGGAAGACGTTGTATGAAAAATATCACATATAAATAGTAGACGTATTTAAATTATAGAAATGTCGTTTAAAGTATATATATATATTTATATATAACTAATATTAGTTAATAAGAAAAGTATAAAAGTAATAGTTTCATTATAAAAGTTTAAATAAAATAAATTACGTTTAAAAGTTAAAATAACTTTTTATAAAATTGGGTATGACCCGTATATACGTTTTAATTTATATGTAGTGACTAAGTGTTATAATAACTATTAACCCGTTGATATGAAAACAAGTGTTTGTCTAGGCTAAGTAAAATGTCCTAACGATTTAAAAGCTAATTCTTGTTTATAGTTATAGTTCGAAATATGTTTAAAATTTATCTATTAATTTAAGGGGTGTTATAAATAAACGAGTTGAGAACAAGTAGATGATCGGGTCTTGAACGAGATGCGAGACGGCCGAGGAAACAAGTAGTCGTGAAGCGATTGGAATGACTATCCGAGTTTACATCATACCAGCTTATATACACCTAAGTCATTTTATATCTCAAATGTTTTAACATATAACCAAAAGTTTTTTATACATGTTTCCCTTTTTCAGATTTAACTTAACGCATCCTTCATATGAAATGGGCTTGAGGCCCGATTTGTAATTAACCCAACGTACCCTTTTTGGTGGACTAATGGGCTCGCCATACCCACCCAAGCCCATACAAAGTACTACTCTTGTCATTTAAATGTGAAAAACAATTTTACCAAGAATACTTAACAACTTATCATCTGTTTTAAAAATAATACATATGTGTTGCCTAGACCTGGCAATTAAAACAAAGTAGAAATGAAATATTAGAGTTGAGATTGGCCACCTTGTGGCTCGAACTCGAGACCTCTCGGAGTGTCGTCAAGAAGAAGGGGCGGTCGACAAGAAATAAAAACACTCTCATCCTAACAACTTCGAAACGAAAGATATTATAGGGCACGTTTGGCCACATTGAGACTCGAAACTGAGACCTCAGTGGTGTAGGCTGTCGCAAGAGCAGAGAAAATCAAAACTAACCAAAACTCACAAACAAGCAAATTAAGTCACTTAAGCACCATTTACCAAAAATCCAATACTTAAGTCAAAAATGCTACCTAAGGTGTATAAGCCAAGAATTTTAATAAGTCAATTTCTCTTTTCCTAGTTTTACCATTTTCTGATTCTTTCTTGTGTTCGACAGCAACAACAAGAATTCACAACAACCCAAATTAATCATTTATTTTTATTTATACGATTTCAAGAAAACAACTTAAATTAACAAAGGAAATATTAAGATTTATAATGTTTCTTACAATGAACCCAAGAGTGGGTCGAAGGACATGAACACCGAAACAAAGAAACCAAATTGGAGAAGACTCGAGGTGAATTGGAACAATTAACTTCTGGAGTAGCTTCCTTATGCCCTCAACTACAAAACCCCTTTATCAATTTTGAAAACCCCTTTGATATGATGAAACCCTAATTTTCGGATTTGATAGAAAGTAAATGAAAACTCTTGAGAAACTTGACCCTTCTATAGATGTGAGAGGGGAAAGGGAGCCTTCTAATCTTCTTGACCTCATGCCTAGGGTAATACCCTTTTCTGGATTTCGTTTTTGTCCATAGTCACGCCACAAAACTTCGTGTGATGTCTAGGAGGATAGGTAGTTATTTGGAGGATGATAGAGGTGAGGCTTTTGAGCTTGACTTTCATAATGAAAAGAGGATACCATTTTAGTGTTTGTTTTCCCTGGTTTGTGTCGACAAAGGAGAGAGGGAAGATAGTTATGTTGGAAACGTGGGGAAGAGAGAGAGAGAGATAGGAATGTTATCTCTTTTGTTTTATTATAACACAGTATAAACTGTACCCCGTGTTTTGTCGAATCCTCGAGTAAACGTACCTTCCCGGTACCCGAAAGATATAGAAATAATATTTTTAGAAGCGTTTTTGTAAGTGTAATAATATATTTTTATTATTACGTAGGAATTTGATTATAAATGTTTGTCGTTATTAATTTGGTGTCGGTCTGCGTGCGGTGTCGTGACTTCTAAATTAACGGGATGACCTCTCGTTTTTTGATCTAAATATGGACAAATGTCAGAAAATAGTCGATTTGAATTTTTTAACGTAATAAATATTATTATAATAATCCGAAAATTTACGGGTTGTTATAACCTTCTTGCTTGAAGTTATGGATTTCTTCTAATTGCTTAGCCGTCTTTGATGGAGGACAGTATCTCTGAATGAAACACTTTTTAGGATAGGCCAAGTGTTGACAGTCCTAGCAGGTAATCGATCAACCTATCTTTTAGCAGCTCCCGTAAGAGAAATAGGGAATAATCGTAACATGATAGCGTCATGTGAGACTCTGGGAATTTTGAATAGGCTGACAATGTACTCGACGTTGTCTATATGTTCATGGGCATCATCGGTGATGCCTCCAGAGAAGGGATTTGCACGTAATTCCCTCATGAATTGTTGTTTGATTTCAAATTGAGCATCTTCAGCGATAGCCATCCTAACAATCCTTGGTCCTTGTTCTTCCCTTGTTAATGCCAAATATTCCTTAAGAGTGAGGTCATCGATGTTAACAACTTCCATGGTACCTGAAAACTCGAAATATGATCGTGAGAAAAGTTTAAACTGAAATGAAAGACTTAATATTAAACCTGATATAACTCCCCGATAGTGGCGCCAAAAACTTGATGCAGGTTTTACTGACCAGGTTTTAATATTTATAAAGTCTCGTTATACCTATGGTCTACCCTAATGCACTAACGGGCAGTGTACCCGGTCGTGTGTAGTGTAGTAATCGGTAAAGTCGAGGTCGTCCCAAGAGCTATGTGTGTTGGATTATTACTAAGTCTAGGTGTCACAGATTAATAATGGTTTCGATAAGGAATTAATTAATTAAACTACTAAAGCAGAATAAAGCAAATAAAGGCAGAGGATAAATCAATAGAGGATAGTGGTGCTAACCTAGTTATTCCTCCTAACTAGTTATGTCTACGTCTACTTACTTCCAATTACTTCAGGTAGGGTCAAAGTCGAGAGGACAACATTCGGTCAATTCGCCCTAACCTATCAGCAAAGATGCCACCACATGAGAAGTTAGGTGTCCCCTCATAAGTCCTATTGTTCCTGGTCCCCTAAGCCAAGTCATTAAGTACCGCTACATGCTAGATTCATAATAGTGAGTGCACGAGCGTTAGCAACTTAAACACTCACCCCCTAATTCTTAAGTTCATCCAAACGGTAGGTGATCAGTTGGTCAAATCACACAAGTATAAAGGGTCGTCAGTTGGTCATATCTTACCCTTCCCGTCTAAGTCTGCTCACCTAGAGTCAGTTGGTCATATCTCCTAGGCAATTGGCCACTACCGCCATTCAAAACTACCGAACCAAAGGTAGCTACCAATAAACTATGCATGCATACACTTAGAAATAATTGTACGGAAGTAATGCAAACGCAAACAAAACAATTAAGGAATCATAACTAGGCCAGCACCACGAGGTGTTGTCACACCCCCAAAATACATGTTTTGCAACGGAATGGAATACCAGGGGGATGACTGCCATAGCATCACAGTTACAGTTATATTGAACGACCTAAAGTGTCATTTTGAAAATACATCGTTTGATTTATTAAAACATTCAGAGTTTACAAAATATAGGTCCCAAAAGATTTCCAAAGTACCAAAATGAGTTTGTTACAATCAAACGATAGTTAAGTGCATAAAATATATGTGAGACGCGTCAACTCAGCGACTCCATGCAAGCCATGATGATATGCTAATACCTGAGTTAAAACATGCTTAAAACAGTCAACACAAAGGTTGAGTGAAATCCATAGATTTAATTAAATCGTTTGAACACAATATTCGTAGTGTGAGTTACGTTGTTTCACACACATCGTTGAAAACAAAACAGCATTTATTTCACTAAGTTCATGAGAACCAAAGCATAAAGCTCGTACCAATAGAAATTGGTAAAATCATTTCATCGCAGCCCTAGAAGGTAAACTTGACAATTTACCTTATTGATTCGAATATAGTGCGCTCGATTTCCCCTAACTGGGTCAATAAGAACAGGTGTGTTAATTCCAATAGGCCTATTCACAATATTCGCGCTCACTCGCAAGTGACTAATGGTGCATGACGTAGGGACTTCAAACATAGCAATAGCATACTTAGTGACAATAAAACATTTGTATATAACATACAGTTCAAAGCATTTGTGTTCGATTAAAAATATAGCATGTATCTCCCCCAAGAGTTTGTAAAACAATTAAGTAACAGAAAGTGGGGCTATGAACTCACCTGATGCACTGATTATGATGACAAAAGTGGATACACTGAAATGAGGTGCAATCTCTAACTGCAACCTATTATGAATGATATGATCTAATATAAGTCATGAAATAATGTTGTGCATGCAAACTCATATGATATCCATACCACTTGTACATTTTTGAAAATGAAGTTTATCGTCGAATATATGTTTATGACATCTCGTCATGTTATAAAATACTTTATAAGTACTTACATTAAAACAACATCCTACAATGATTGTTAAGTGATAAATCAAGAAAATATAGTTTATGAGTAGTTTTCGGAAAAGTTTGAGTGATCGTATATTATCCGTTATAACTTCGTTTGACGAACGGTTGAACATTTTGGAAAATAGGCTAGGTGAACTCACTTTTACTTGTAGACATCGTTTTCTCAAAAGTACTCTATCGATATGAAAAACGGCTCCAAACATGGTCACTTACGATAACCATTTTGGTCTAATAGAAAATATATGAGTTAATACTTGTGAAAATAATTACGATAGCCATAATTAAAACGCGTGTAACTTAGTCGTTATTGCTCCGTTTTCTACGTTCTATATATCCTCGGATTCATGTTAGTATGTACTAATATATTTTTGATAAATCGACTCATTTAGAATATGTTCAAAACTCGGTTTTGCCCTTAAAAATCCCTTGACAGCTTACATTATTTCAGAAAGTTAGTTTTCGTCGTTAAACTTAAAAATAGCGTAACTTCTTCGTTATAAATCCGTTTTAACCCGTTCAGGCGACCACGGTTTTGTTTTAAAGTCTATTTTCTGAAAATATAAACCAAAAATAATCCATGACCTGCTGAAATTTCCAGATTTTATAAAAATGGACAGACCTCAATTATTTGTTGTCGAAAATGATTTTTCTAGTTCAAAGCTTGTACTAAACCCTTTCAATCAACACCAAAACTATTCTAAACCTACCATACACCTTCTTAGGGTGTCATGGGTTCCTAAACTTTATCAACAATGATAGGTTTCATGGGAATAAATATAGGATAGTTTAAACTCATTATAAGTAGAAAAACAAATAAAAAGTGGTATGAATACATATAATACTTGCATATTTTTGTACCAAAATGATAAAATAAATCAAGTATGATTATGAAAGAGTAGTAAAAATTATGAGAAGCTTACTAGTAGTATGATGAGGTTTAAAGTAACAAGGTTCCTAATTACTTCTTGGTTTTTATTTCAAAACCTAATATAGAAGTATACTAGAGTTTGATTATCACTTGATTCTTGAAAAACTTATGGTTTCTCCTTGTGTTCTTGCTTGGCCGAACCTCAACAAAAGAAAGAGAGAGTTTTCTTTCACTTTTCACCTTTTGATAAGTGTAAGAATGTGTTTTTGTTTAGTATAATATGAGTATTTTGCAAATATCTATCCAAAATAAGAGTATGTGTACATCTAGCTAGTTAAGATTTTTATAAAATGATGACTGGGGGGGTTTGGTCGGCAAGGGTGTTTTGGGGAAAAGGGTGATGTATTTTGATGATTTAAATGTATATAATGTTATGTATATTGAGTATTTGGTACATATAAATAATTATTAAGTGTAGCGTTAGCTAGAAATCGGTTTTAACGGAATAAAATATAATATATCGAAGTCATAAAAATACATTTCTCGCAAGTATTGAGTGAATAAATAATTATCGAATAGAATTTACGAAAACCGTCGTAAATATATATATAATAATTTATATACCAAAATAAATTCAAAACATCGGGTAAACTAATAATATAATTTTTATAGTCTTAAAATGAGTATAAAAAAATAAATCTGGATAATTGTTGGAAGTGTCGGATCAATTGTTCAAAATAAATGATCGTGCGATAGCGTTTATTTAATAAATAAATATATGTTAATGAAATATGCAAACCCATGCATTAACTAATATGAAAATGATGTTACTGATGATATACTCTAGTCTATATGTAATATTCTCAATGATGTTCCATGAATACACTGCTTAACCCTTACGGTTACGCGAATTTGATACTCATAAACCTAGTTTACGAAAAATGATGAATAGTGAATCATGAATAGTGATTTTTCTCCGGGAATGAATAGTGTTTCGTGAATAGTAAAATTTTAAAATAACCTCCCAAAGTCGCAAACTGACTTCAAAAATGATGAATAGTAAAATGATGAATCGTAACCAGTGAATAGTAAATTCCGAGTATGAATAGTAAATTTAAGAAATGACCTGAAATTACGAGTTGTCACATTCGTCCACCCCCTGAATTCAGTTCATGTTGGTTTCTCAGGTTTAGGGTTTATGATGAATAACGAGGAAAGAAGACATGAAGAAGTGTCGTTACGACTATCTATGATTAAGAGTGTATAAACATCGCGATAGGGAAAATATTGTAAGAATTTCCCATGAGTATCACTTTGACTTTTTGGAATATGTGAAAATTTTGCTTGCATTAAGATTTATAAATAACTGCTCCCAACATAACATGATCCCTCCAGAATTAGACATAGTTAGCTAGGCTATGTATAATTAAGGAACGATAATGTGACGTTCGGTTTAGTTGTTATAACTCTCAATGTTTAAAGAGATTTAAACCATGTCGTTCAAATGGCAGTTAAAGTAAAAGGAAGTAAAAACTTTTGTAAGTGATAACAAATCAGAAAGGAAAATACAGTACGATTAAATGAGCATATTTCACAGCGAGTGGTTTATCAAACTGTAAATAGTCTTAAGTCATAGAGATCCGAATACTAGGGAAGACATAAACTTAGTACGACATAGTACATAAGGAAATAAGTCTGTTAATTTCTAAACTTCTTCAGTCTGTCGCGTTGTTGATACCCTGGTGAGCTTCTCCTCCTTCTAACATATATGCTTTCCCATGAGCACCTTCAACTTGTTAGCCTTGGTTTTGGGGACATTGGTTCCGATAGTGTCCTTGCTCCCCACATCCGAAACATGTGATTATGGCTTTACCTCTACAATCCCTGGCGAGGTGTCCCAATTTTTGGCATTTGTGGCACTTGGCGGGGCAAGGACCTGAGTGATGAAACTTACATCGATTACATAGTGGGTAGGTTCCAGCATAACCTCTGCCTTCTATTGGTGCAGCAACATAAACCCTGGCGACCTCTTGTCTTCTATTATGTTGTTGATAATGGTTAGTGTTATGATTTTCGTTTTCATAATTATAACCTCCCTGGTCATTTTCCCATTTCCTTTTGTTGTTGTTAGTTTGGTTGTTGTTGTTGTTGTTGCGGTTATTGTTGATAATGTTTTCCTTTTCACAACTTGAGCCATGAGTTTTTGATTTATCCTGATAGTCTCTTCAATTGTTTGTGGATCGAAAGAAGTTACATCTCCTTGAATACTTTGTGGAAGTCCTCCAATGAAATTTTCCAGTAATTTCTCATTTTCCGAAACCATAGTTGGACATAAAGCAGCCAGCTCTTGAAATCATCTGATGTAGGTCTCGATGTCATAACCAATAGTCACTAACTCATAAAATTCTGTTTCTAGTTTCTTCACCTCTGTACGTGGACAATACTTCTTAGTCAACAACCTCTTGAATTGATCCCATGTGAGCTTGTAAGCATTTTCCATACCAATAGGTTGTGCATACGAATTCCACCATGACATTGCCCCATCTAAGAGCGTACTAGTAGCGAACTTCACCTTGCAGTCATCTGGGCAATTTCATAGAAGAAATACATACTCCATCTTCTCAAACCAACGGATCATAACAGTGACTCCTTCCGTGCCTTTAAACTTTGTGGGATCACCGCTCTTAAATTCCTTGTATGTACAATTTAATCCGACCCTCCTGCGGCCCTACAGTAGCAAGTGCAGCGACCGGCGATAGCAGCGACCTCGGCAGCATCGGCAAGTCGGCGGCAATGGCGGCTATGACCTCGGCGGCAGCGATTCGCATTGCTCGTTCTTTCCTTAGTGCCTCGGCTATACTATCCTTTACATACTTTTGGATAGCGGCTTGTGTCATATCAGTGCGGCTTTCTTGAAGCCATAACTCTTCAAAATAAGAGGAAAGGTGAGACGTAGCAAAGTCCTATGTTAAGAATAAGCGCTCTAACAAGATGTGATAGTAGGTGATAAGTTTGAGGTTATTTTTCAAAATGATTGACGGATTCCTAGGAGATGGGTTATGAGATGTCGTAAGTGCTTCAAATGTATGATGGTTTAGTGACTTAATGTGTGAATAGCGTGTAACTCGACATGTTGGTGGTGAAACAAAGGAGTGAGAGTGATTTCACTCTTCTTGAAGGCTTCATCTCGGCATTCGATGTTATCGGTGATGAGTCCACTGATGTTAAAATTTTGATAGGGAATGACAAGGCATTCTCCACGTTGGAGTCTGAAGAAAGAATAATGGAATGGGTATCTGAAGACATCAATGTGACAATCGATTTGAAATGAGAGTAAATAACCCGAAAAATGTATGTATGAAACCGCATGTATAGTGAATATGCACTTATGATGAAATGACGAGATGCTATGATGATGTAGTTATAGTCTAGGGTCAATGATGCAACCTAGTTCTCTATAACTTTTGCTCTGATGCCAATGTCACACCCCAAAATACCTGTTTTGCAACGGAATGGAATACTAGGGGGATGACTTCCATATCATCACAGTTACAGTTATATTGAACGACCTAAAGAGTCGTTTTGAAAATACATCGTTTGATTTATTAAAACATTCAGAGTTTACAAAATATAGGTCCCAAAAGATTTCCAAAGTACCAAAATGAGTTTGTTACAATCAAACGATAGTTAAATGCATAAAATATATGTCGGGACGCGTCAACTTTCGGCGACTCCATGCAATCCATGATGATATGCTAATACACGAGATAAAACATGCTTAAAACAGTCAACACAAAGGTTGAGTGAAATCCATAGGTTTAATTAATTCATTTGAACACAATATTAAGTAGTGTGAGTTACGTTGTTTCACACACATCGTTGAAAACAAAAAAGCATTTATTTCACTAAGTTCATGACAACCAAAGCGTAAACCTCGTACCAATAGAAATTGGTAAAATCGTTTCATCGCAGCCCTAGAAGGTAAACTTGCCAATTTACCTTATTGATTCAAATATAGTGCGTTTGATTTCCCCTAACTGGGTCAATAAGAACGGGTGTGTTAATTCCAATAGGCATATTCATAATATTCGCGCTCACTCGCAAGTGACTAATGGTGCATGATGTAGGGACTTCAAACATGGCAATAGCATACTTAGTGACAATAAAACATTTGGATATAACATACAGTTCAAAGCATTTGTGTTCGATTAAAAAATAGCATGTATCTCTGATGAGCTTCAAATAGTATATAAGAAATATCAAATATAAATACCCGTGGGAGAATTACGAATCAACCGTTTTAGGAAAAAGGTCGACATACCAAACCTCACGAATGTGATAAAAGTGATATCGGGAAAGTGATTTCCCCGAGTCGTGTCCCAACGAGGTGTGAAATTGACGGTGTCGTTGATTTTTGTGATTAGAACTTGAATTGGTTTAACAAATTTGGATTTTGGATACGTTATTCTACAAAATAAAGAACTGGAATGAAAATTAAGCACCTAAAACATGTAAACACTAAATAATCTACTACTAAGCCTAAGGAACAATAAAACGATGCTAAACTACATCCTAGGGTGCTAAAGTGCAAAAGCGCAGAACCACCAAGCCCGAAAGTGAAAAAAAGATGCAATTTAAGTCATACGAGTGCAAAACTAAGTTTCCTACATTCTAAATGACTAAAAATAATTTTAGAAAAAGGGGAATTTTTAGACTTTTATTTTATTTTCTACTGAATTAAAACTATTTAAACTAAATAAAATAAAATAAAATACTAAATGAAAGTAAAATTTTCTAAAAAAAATTTCAAATCTAATCTAAACTATTATCTATCTAAGAAAAATAAAATGGACCTAAAAGCTATAAGTCATAAGCTGTTAAAAAGCTATAGTATGGAATAAGCTTAAAATGACAAATGCATATTAAATATTAAAGAGGGTGAAAAATGACACAACAAAGGCATTTCGGATGGAAAATGTATGTTAGTGTTGGGCGTGGGGCTGAAGGTACCAGTTGAATCCCACTCCTAACTTTTGGCTACTTATTATTTTTTTGAATTTTTCTCTTTTACCAACTAGCAAGGGATTAAAATGCAACTTTTTACAAAATCTTAAACTTACAAAACTTGAAATAAGCAGTTTGAAACCCAAAAAAAAAAAAGAAACTATAAAAACTACTAAAGGTTGTTTGGTTCTAATGGCTGCTAACGGACTTCAAGAAGCTTGTAAAAGCTTCTAACAAGCTACCTAATCTAATATGCATCTAAATAAGTACTTGGGACAACAATAAGCAAATGGGAGCATTAAAAAGCTAAAAAGAAAAAGGGAACAAGCTGTTGTGTACTTTGCAACATGACTTGGGCGACAAGTAGCACTTTAGTGCTCAAAATAAGCACCAAGACTATTCCACAATCCTAAAAAAACTAAACATGTAAAATAGGGACTAGAGAGATCCTAAAAAAACTAATTTCATCTAAAATGGGCTTGATATAAGTTGCTAAAAGGGACAGAGAATAAGGGCTATTGGGGGCTGATATGGGGCAAAATGGACATAAAAATGAGCAACTATAATGGTTCCAATTTACAAGATAAGCTAAGGTATTACCTATTCTAACACCTAATTACTACAGTAACTTCTATTAAAACTAATCCTAATTCTATTCTTAAGCCTCCTAAATCTAAGCTAAAAAAAGATAATGGGAACGCTTTAGGAATTTGTTATAAAGATTTATGAAAGGAAAAAAAACTACTCTAATCTAACTTCTAACAATTGAAAACTAAGAGCAACTTCAAAGTGTTAACCTAGCACTTGATTGAAACTAATTCAACTTCAAAAATGGGTCAAAACATGAATTTGACCCATTTCTTTGACTGTTCAAACCTATTTGGAAAGTTGAAATTCTTCTTCTCCTTTTTTTTTCTTTTTCTTTTGAAACTGCAGGTTTGTGAACTTTAAACTAAGTTTCCACTTAGCTTATGCAACTTAACAAATACTTAAACTACTTGGCAAGATTCAAGAACTTGAATAAAAATTAAAACTGCATAAACTACCAAATTGGAATTGAAGACTGAAAATAAATTGCATTCAAAATTAAATGATTTCAAGAAAAGTAAATGACAGTAAACATAAATTGGGACTAGAACAAGAATTCTAGACAAGTTTTACAAAAGCTCTAGCAGCCTATTTATATAAAACTTAAAAGTGTCTTACTCGCTCCTTGTCTTCTTTCTTGTGTGTTTGTTTTGTGAGAGAGTGAGCATATGAGTGAGCTTTTGCTTCTTTACAATGCATCTCAGCCATTGGGTCCTCCTTGGTGCCTATTTCTTTCACTCCTAGCCATTGATGGCATATATGGTGTTGTGGATTGATGACCTGGAAAGGGGAGGGGAGAAACCATAGGATGAGCATGTGACATGTTCTTGGTTTTTGGGATTGAGAGTGATGGAGAGAAGGGGGGGAAATTTGGGCGCCAATTGTGTTCTAGGGTTGGTTTTATGCTCTGGTTTATGGGTTTAAGGGAAAAGGTTGGTTAATGGGGATTTTATTAAAAGAGTTTTAAGTGTAAAATTGTATTTTTTTAGTTTTTAAGCTTTTGTAAATCTTTTTTTTTTTTTTTTTTTTTTGAAAACTAAAATAGGTATTAAGGAAAAATGAGATTTTTACAAAATGGTTTTAAAGGTTTAAAACAGGGATTTTTTTTTGGATATTTTTTGTTTTAAAAGGCAATTTGGTTATTTGGGTATCGGGGACGGGGTAAAATGGGAATTTTGGTTTTGGGTTAGGTTTTGGGTTTGTTTCCCCCTACTCACTCCAAAAACATGTCCCGAGCTCTGAAAATGTGGAAAATCCACTCCTGGCTCTGTCCGTTTCCGCACTTTTCTGATTTTGGCGATTTTGCCTGTTTTCGCTCTGTTTTCAATCCTTTTGTACCTACAAGACACAAAACACACTCCAAGGATATTTTTAACATATTTTGATCATATTTGGGTGTTTTTGGTCGTTTTTGTGGTCTTAGATGGGTAAAAATGATGAGTGTATAAGCACTCATCAATCTCCCTCAAGAGTTTGTAAAACAATTAAGTAATAGAAAGTGGGGCTATAAACTCACTTGATGCAATGATTATGATGACAAAAGTGGATACACTGAAATGAGGTGCAATCTCTAACTGCAACCTATTATGAATGATATGATCTAATATAAGTCATGAAATAATGTTGTGCATGCAAACTCATATGATATCCATACCACTTGTACATTTTTGAAAATGAAGTTTATCGTCGAATATATGTTTATGACATCTCGTCATGTTATAAAATACTTTATAAGTACTTACATTAAAATAACATCCTACAATGATTGTTAAGTGATAAATCAAGAAAATATAGTTTATGAGTAGTTTTCGGAAAAGTTTGAGTGATCGTATATTATTCGTTATAACTTCGTTTGACGAACGGTTGAACATTTTGGAAAATAGGCTAGGTGAACTCACTTTTACTTGTAGACATCGTTTTCTCAAAAGTACTCTATCGATATGAAAAACGGCTCCAAACATGGTCACTTGCGATAACCATTTTGGTCTAATAGAAAATATATGAGTTAATACTTGTGAAAATAATTACGATAGCCATAATTAAAACGCGTGTAACTTAGTCGTTATTGCTCCGTTTTCTACGTTCTATATATCCTCGGATTCATGTTAGTATGTACTAATATATTTTTGATAAATCGACTCATTTAGAATATGTTCAAAACTCGGTTTTGCCCCTTAAAAATCCCTTGACAGCTTACATTATTTGAAAGTTAGTTTTTCGTCGTTAAACTTAAAAATAGCGTAACTTCTTCGTTATAAATCCGTTTTAACCCGTTCAGGCGACCACGGTTTCGTTTTAAAGTCTATTTTCTTAAAATATAAACCAAAAATAATCCATGACCTCTTTGAAATTTCCAGATTTTATAAAAATGGACAGACCTCAATTATTTGTTGTCGAAAATGATTTTTCTAGTTCAAAGCTTGTACTAAACCCTTCCAATCAATACCAAAACTATTCTTAACCTACCATACACCTTCTTAGGGTGTCATGGGTTCCTAAACTTCGTCAACAATGATAGGTTTCATGGGAAAAATATAGGATAGTTTAAACTCATTATAAGTAGAAAAATAAATAAAAAGTGGTATGAATACATATAATACTTGCATATTTTTGTACCAAAATGATAAAATAGATCAAGTATGATTATGAAAGAGTAGTAAAAATTATGAGAAGCTTACTAGTAGTATGCTGAGGTTTAAAGTAACAAGGTTCCTAATTACTTCTTGGTTTTTATTTCAAAACCTAATATAGAAGTATACTAGAGTTTGATTATCACTTGATTCTTGAAAAACTTACGGTTTCTCCTTGTGTTCTTGCTTGGCCAAACCTCAACAAAAGAAAGAGAGATTTTTCTTTCACTTTTCACCTTTTGATAAGTGTAAGTATGTGTTTTTGTTTAGTATAATATGAGTATTTTGCAAATATCTATCCAAAATAAGAGTATGTGTACATCTAGCTAGTCAAGATTTTTATAAAATGATGACTAAGGGGGGGTTTGGCCGGCAAGGGTGTTTTGGGGAAAAGGGTGATGTATTTTGATGATTTAAATGTATATAATGTTATGTATATTGAGTATTTGGTACATATAAATAATTATTAAGTGTAGCGTTAGCTAGAAATCGGTTTTAACGGAACAAAATAAAATATATCGAAGTTATAAAAATAATAAAAATACATTTCTCGCAAGTATTGAGTGAATAAATAATTATCGAATAGAATTTACGAAAACCGTCGTAAATATATATATATATAACTATTTATATACCAAAATAAATTCAAAGCATCGGGTAAACTAATAATATAATTTTTATAATCTTAATGAGAATAAAAAAATATATATCTGGATAATTGTTGGAAGTGTCGGATCAATTGTTCAAAATAAATGATCGTGCGATAGCGTTTATTTAATAAATAAATATATGTTAATGAAATATACAAACCAATGCATGAACTAATATGAAAATAATGTTACTGATGATATACTCTACTCTATATGTAATGTTCTCAATGATGTTCCATAAATACGCAGCTTAACCCTTACGGTTACGCGAATTTGATACTCGTAAACCTAGTTTACGAAAAATGATGAATAGTGAATAATGAATAGTGATTTTTCTCCGGGAATGAATAGTGTTTCATGAATAGTAAAATTTTAAAATAACCTCCCAAAGTCGCAAACTGACTTCAAAAACGATGAATAGTAAAATGATGAATAGTAACCAGTGAATAGTAAATTCCCGAGATGAATAGTAAATTTGAGAAATGACCTGAAATTACGAGTTGTCACAGGTGCTTAGCCGCTCATATTAATCATACAAACCAATTCAATATTCAAAGGTACAAAATACATGAATTGAAAGTAAAGAAAATATAAAATGCTAATGCTTATCGTAGGGGAGTGACTTCTCCCTTGGAGACAGCTCCGTATGCTCCTCTAGACCTGCCTTGAGCTTTTTCCCACGTTCTCTGGTTGTTGTGTATGGAATGGGGTGATTAGAAATGCTGGAATTCGTGGGGTATTTATTAGCCAGATCTGGGTTACGGTGTAACTATAACAAGAGTTACGTTGTAACCTTCAATTCCTTCGTATTTTGCACTAGATCTGCTAGTTACGGCGTAACCTTATTAGTGGTTACACCGTAGTTGATGGAATAGTTACGGCGTAGTTATCAGCGGCGTGGAACCTCATTTGACCTAATAGAGTTACGTCGTAGCCTTTGAGGAGAGTTACGCTGTTGCCTTCTAATGAGTTGGTTTTTTGAGTCACGCTTTAGTTACGGCTTAATGTGAGAGATGAGTTACGCCGTAACTTCTTCAAAGTAGCATACTGTGATAAATCTTTAGATATTTTTCCAGTTCCGCGTCTCTTTAGCTCCAATGCTCGTAATTTACCTGAAAGTGGAAAATAATAGAAAACAAGCGTAAATCCATATAAATGATATAAATTACAAGCATTATCAGGGGAAATTGACACTTAATATTCAGGACTATTTGATGTTATCATATATATATATATATATATATATATATATATATATATACATCCACCTAATTAATAATATTTATGTTTCTGATTTTATTTATTAATTTTCTAAATTCTTAAGCAATTATTTATAAAATTCGAATTTAATAAAAAATGACCATGGTGAGATTTGAACTTGGGTTGTTTGTAGGATTAGTATAAATAACTTGTGTGTTTACCACTTAGGCAACAAGTTATTTTGATAATTATGTTGCATATGATAATTTATAAATGCCTATAAACCCATGCAACAACTATTTTGATGAGATAAATACTGTATATATTCCTTAATTATACTTTAAGTCTTTTTAATAAATATAAATCATTCCTTTAAAAAAATTAGAGTCGCTTTTAATTATCTCTTTTGTATATCAAAAACTGTAACCCTAAAACACATATAACTCCATTAATCAGTGTCTCTATTCCGTATTCAATTCAATAACGATTGATTACGAGGTTTGTTTTCTTATAAACTTGATGATGGCTACGTTTAATTTTCTACCATGCATGCATTCTATGTTTAACTTGCAGTTGATCGATCAGTTATGAGGACGTCGTCATCATACCATTTGCTGGATAGGGATTATTTTAGGTATATCCATAATATATCTTTTGTTTAATTCATGTGTTTATGATTTAAAGTTTTGATTTTTATTATTGTTTAAATATAAAGATTTGGATTTTGCTTGATTAGGTTACTAACTTAGGCTAAAGTCAAGCATCATTAGAGATGACGACTGACTCTTACAAGTAAGCCAATTTTATCGTAGTTCCTTTATTTTCTATTGTAATATTATCTAGTTCCTAGGATTGATCAGATAAACCCCACATTAGCTCGGCAGAGGTATTGATCAAGTTCATAGGTTCTACTTAATCAAATAAGATATTTAATAGCATTGGTAACTGAATAAACGTTTGTAACATCAGAAGGTATACAAAAAAAAAATACTTCATTGCACAGGATAAAAAAATAGAGAACTTTGGTAAATAACTCCACATAGAATATATAGAGCAAAAAGCTCATCATTTGATCTCGGGAACGAGGAGGCTTCTATCGAGAAGAATGAAATACAAGTGCAAAAAAGACCAGTACGTGTAATTTGATTGATCTGCCAAACAGTCACCATTTGTGTATGAATATATAGAGCAAAAAGCTATGTCAGCGGAGTTCAAATAATCTATATAGTTCTGACTACAGGTGTGATCTGGAATAGTTGGTTATCCAAACGTGGTAAAGTCATCTTTGATCAATCGTTTTCTAAAGCGTATAATAATTTTATTTATTTAATTATAGAGGTGGCAAACCGGGGGGAATAGGCAGTTTGGTATCAGGTAATTTTTTAAGTGAGAGCATCTATTTTGACGAGCTAAAAATTTCCTGATAGCAAGATCGACGACTCACCATAATTTTGTTTGGTCATATCACGATGGAAATAATTACTTTTCATTTTTTGTTTAATCAATTGATTAGTGTTACGCTTATGATAAATTCATAATATTTTGGTGTATATGTTTTTTTCAGAAAAACAAGATTAGTGTTACACTTTTGATATAAGATGCTCATAAATCCGAAATTTGGTTTCCTCGTGGCCCACTTCTTCAACAGTTGTTAGAACTTAATCATCATACCCGACCCTGTGCTCATTTCAGAAGATTTCATGTTGGGCTTCACAGGTTGGGCTACTATATCCAATAGTATGGCTTCCAAGGGTTTAAAATCTTGCATACAAAAACAAAGGACCTTCATGAATTACCAAAAATCACCACAGTGACAACCACCGTCTAAAAACCTATTGTATCTGTTAACATCACTCACTATAATCTCCCTATCCACCACTCGGCTAATATATTTAAACGCCTCATGACAATCCCTACAGATTCTTAGATTTTTGACAATCCTCAACACCTTTCCTGGTGGGGCTACCCCAAGAACCAATACAAACACCAATGTCAATTTCTCACTGTGATACCAAAGTGTTTTCATCTTTTACCCCGTAACTGATGGCAACATGGTTCTTGACGTAAATCCTCAAGTTAAGAAATAGAAGGGCGGGCAAGTCGCGAAAGATATGCAAAAATGGAAGGTTGTCTTGATGCTGCTGATATGTTCACATGTAAGTAACCTAAATTTGTTTTTTATCTGTAAAGCACGTGTTACCGTGTTATATATTTATGACTTTTTTAAAATGATCCTCTTGCACCATCTGGTAGGTAGGATAAGACTGCTTGATTTTGCAAATGGTATGGTTCGTGTTGAGGATCCTACGTGTTGTTCAGCTGCCAATGTTCGTGCCAACAGTGGTGCTTCTTCTAAGTCCATGAATAGGAAGGTTGAAGCTTCAGAATTACCACCTTCTCAGCGACCTACAACCATTACCAGGACCAAAAAGAGATACGACGATCACATTAAACAAACGTTATCTAACATACGTTGCTCCAAGAAACTACCAATTTGTGAATCTGCTATTGGTAATAGCAACAATGGTGTTCGCCATTCGGTGTCTACAACGCGTGTTCAGATGGGTCCCGTTTTAGCAACTTCTGGAACAGCGGGTTTCGCCTCTGCCAGTGAAAATGGTATGTGTAGTAGTATTCAGCTATATTACGAATTATCTCAGGTTGAAGGAGCTGGCAATAAGGGTGGCAAGGGTCCTTCTATTCGGGATGCATTTGCACACACAGAAGGTTTGCTAGCTGTTTTACTCGATATAAATATTATTTATCCTCATGATATATAGACGTTTATTTTGCTTTTCTCTTGGTCTGCCAGGCAAGGTAATAGACGGAAAAATTGGTGATGTAGCAGTAGATCAGTACCATCGTTACAAGGTATTCTTTAATAAGTGAATTTAAAAAAATAGCAGCTAATCAGTGAGTGGTTAATAAGCTTAGTATTCTCATATTAGCAAGAAATAGTAAAGACTAATGTAAAGGGTGTTCAGACTGACATGAGCTTTACCTATACATTTCTCAGGGGTTTGAGGTGGAAGCGGCTGACGACGGACATGTCACCAGCTGCTACTCAGAATGCTCAAGTCGAGTGACAAGAAGACAGGCCCAAGCTGAGCAAGATTGTAGCAGTAAGGATATGCCATTTTTACATGTACATGGTAATACGTCAAATTGGGGTTATACTCTTCTAGAAAATAAGATGCATATACTTTTTTAGTTGTCAGGATTTAGTGGTTGAAGTACATCAGGACTATTAGTACACGGTTTGGGTTCCTGTTTGGGTTATTTTGTATCCTGTAATGACCCATGAGGGACACAATGCCGTCTTTTAAAGACCAGCATGTAAACAAAAAAAAGCAATGACTAAATTAGGCGAATTTGCTTTACCATTAAGTGATGAATCAAATGTTGTTTCGTAGTTGTTTGTGAATCATTTTAAAAATTCATCTTTTATTTCAGATGCGGATTTCACATGGTTTCATTATCTACATGATCTCGAGTGGGTGAGGGCTACATATACTATTCTCAAAGCTTCCGGATTTTAGAAACATCTCCAGAACCTACCAACGCACACATAAAACTTTACGTTCATAAGAAAATATTCAGATGTTTATTGTTTTTTTCATGCAGGTATTGTAATATGATATTTTTTTGGTTTATGTATTGGGTCTCTTTAATTTTTATAAAGATTTTTTCTTGATTGGTTTTTTCAATGTTTTTGCAGGTTTTTGAAGCATCTGATTGAATTTAACTATCCACTTCTCAGATTAGGGGATGGGATCTTTGTTTTGGCCACCGTCCACGATAACTTCCTGACCGACACTAGGACCAGCCTATATTAAAAGCACTCCTGTTCATTTCTGTTTAACCTTTTATGTTTTAATTTTTTGGTTCCTTAAAAATAAACATACTCTAATAAACACATTTCACCTCTTTTTTACAGGAATCGAATGTGTATCTGAGAGTATAGGGTAGAGGCGAATGGAAGAGCGATGAGTAAAGAAGGGTGTACGATTGTTTAGGGTGTGTAGTAGGCTTACCGCTGGATGGTCCCATAGGCTCACTTGAATTTTTGGTAAATAGTTTGTTTCTGTTTTCCATTTTTTTGCGGTATCTTTGTTGACTTCCGAACTAAGATGGCCACGCTTTTTTTATATATCCTCATAATTGTATATATTTACATCTCGGATCCCTTTTTTTTTTAAATAAAATAAGGAAATGCTTATTTTTGAAGTCAAACAGGTGAATTTTAGGTTTCTATAACTATATGTTAATATAAGTAAATTATGGTCTTCATTATCTATAATTATAGTACTTTTGAACATTTATGCATATATGTTGTCTTCATTATTTATGTTTCTGCATATATACATATATGCATAAATGTTTTTTCCATTCCATAATAAATGACTGTGCGCATATTTGTTTCTGCAGCTGTAGATTTCTTTGAACCACATCGGTCATAATATTATACTGAAGCGGCGAATTTTTTTTTCTTAAGTGATAAAAAAAAGGTAGAAAACCCGGCCCAGAAATATTAGCCCGTAACAGGTATATTCACCTCATTTTCTATCTATAAGTCTATAATTAAATGAGTTACAGGTTACCTTATACTAATATTTTGACGAGTGTCGTTATTGTAGGTATAAATGAAGGATCAGAAGGAGGTTGTAGTAGATCGCGCACACCATCGTCTGATAAAGGTGGGTTAATCTATACACTGGACTGTAATAAAAGCCTCGCATCATAAATATCCATTTTTTTTTCTTTACATCAAGATATCACTTGCGGGTTGCTTCATATTGACACAACCATTGTTATTGTTATTTAAGGTACAGATAAAGCGGTGTTGGCCGATTTCCCAATGATGCCCAATGTAATTCTTATTATAGTTTTTCAATTATCAAATTCAACATAGCCCTCTTAAAAACCCCCAATTTTAATCAAAGGTTTCCTAATAATAATATTATACGTCACACAAGAAATACATTTTGTGTCATTTATAGACTGTTTGTCACATGGTCACGTAATCATTAAAGGACAAGTAGATACATCAGTTGTTTGGGACTGAGTTCACATGGTTGCCATAAACACCTTCTCCTCTTTTTCTTTCAAAACCATCATCTAATAAAGTTAGTGTCTTAAATGTCATCACCAAACTCTATTACTACAATATTTATCTAATATTTCGGAATAGAATAATACATAAGCTTTTCCTAAATAAGTATTTAGGGGAAGACTATTGACCCGTTTGGGACGCAGAGGACACTGGATGTCCTCACTGGTCGTGTCCCTAGGGGGAAAGGACAGAATGGATCATGCATGAATATTGTTTGAGTGACACCATTAAGGAAAAATGGTATGTTAATCTATGTTACTTAAAACAGCAAAATACTTTATAATCAGTTAAGAGTGTGTTTGTGTTTCATGAATATTGGTTTACTGATTATTTGGCTCTGTTTATGCAAGAATGCCTGGTGGTTTTTCGGCTTAGAAGAAACGGCAACTTCCAGTTAACTGAATCTTCAAAAGGTTCTAATGATCTCAGAAAAATATCAACTACGGATAATAGTCACTACTCGGGTGCAAATTAGAATGTGAATATTTAAGGGAACGGGTCTGATGAGGGTAATCATATGAATTCATGCTCAAAGGATTCTACAAGCAGCTACATGTCTCACCCAATCGAACATATTAGATCAGTCACCATTTGTAAAGTAATACAATGTAATTAAACTTTATATTAAAAGTAAAGAAAAATGGAATTTTTTATGTTATTTTATTTGAAAAAAGGTTTTTGACGAAACATTGGTGATTTTAATTTCATCAACTAGATAATTGCGATTTACTAAACACCAATGAGATTTAATATTAAGCTGGGAAATGTAGAGTGAACATTTGTTAAGCTAATACGTTTTAGCTAATACGTTTTCGATCAGGCAAAGATGCTAAGGTTATGAAGGTCCCGCCTCCTTGCAGGGTCAAGGGGCAGTACCCCTGGTGGGAGTTAACAAATTTTCATTAATTGTTATTAAAGGATTTAACAAATTTTTCCGCCAAAACAAATTTTCATTAATTGTTGTGACCGTTAGTGTTTAACTAGATTTAACTGCCATAACTGTCAAATATGTCTATTACATAACAGACACATCTGGTCTCATCCTAATATACGAAAACACACAATTCCTTTTTGTTTTGCTTTGTTCTCTTGTGCCTAGAAATAAAATGTTATTTTTGAATTATTCCAATAAGGATTTCATGATACGAAACATCAATAAGGTTGAAATACTTGATTCGAAAAGTGACCTTACACGATTCAAACAAGATAACTAAAGGTGCGTTTAGTATAAGGTATTTAGATATGGGTTAGTCTGACTCGGATAGACAACTCATTCTTCATGAATCAACACATGGTTCTTCAAGTTCATAGAAGTTAAATTTCATGAAACGAGTTAGGGGTCGAAATAGGCTGGTCGGGTCAAGTTGACTTCAAAAACTTTGTCCAGTTCTAATATTTGCAATTGAATAGGGCTCAACTATGGAAAGAAGTTTATATGCATGGAGATTAGGCAATGGGCCACTTCTATTCTTTCAGCCTATTTTGTCTATCTGACCTATGAAGTCATCAGAATTCATGCTGCTAAAGCAAAAAAGGGATTAAAGAAAGTGCTAACGGAGGGGAAAGGTAAATGTCGTAGTTTGAGTGAACAAACTCTTCAAAAGGCTGCATCTCAATATGGAACTCCATTAGTCAGGTAATTGTTACAGTTCCTTTTTATTCACAGTGTTATGGTGAACAATATATTAAGATTGAAGGTGATTTATCTTTAGGTTTACTCAAAAGAATATTCTTCTGGTTTTGCCAAAGGGAACACGGGTTACCTCTATAAATTTCAGACCACTTCTACACAGTATATATATGAGATAATGATTCCATATATCTAATATGGTGCATCTGGTTATGATTATAAGTATATTCCACTTCTGTTTCATTAATAAACATAGTGTATGTAAAGATTGTGTTCGTACTGAACTGTGAATCACCACTAAACCCTTTATCATTCCCTGGTCCATGCCGAAATATAACTTCTGTGCCTTGTCTTAAGCAAACATACTGATGGCTATTGTTATTTCTTATATAAAAAAGATAACATTTTATATACTTCTGGTGGTTATTACTTTCTGATCTAATTTAGAATTTAGGACCTTATCACATGTGTGAATTAAGTTTTGTCGTGTCTATGCAGGATCTTACTATGTTATAAATTACAGTATGATCTCCAATAAGCCATTGTCATTACTAAAAGCAAATATATAATTTAAGGTTGAACGGGTAATTTACAAAAATCCTACCTGTCCATTGATGTTGATTACAGAGATCATTTTTCATGTGTCTAATTAATATCAACTTTTGTTCCTCGAGTATATCATTTATTTAGCGATCGACTATACGTACCATTTCTGTTAACAATATCGACTATGGACATTCTCTTACTTTTCTCCAAACCCATGGACAATGCTGATGTTATTCATTTTGATATTTTGACCTTTGCTGCAGGTACTTGCACAACTGAAACCGTATGTTAGACTTGCTCAAAGAGTTGATATATTAGCTGAACTGTTTGTAGGAGGAACTGGTCTGAAATCCGTAAAGGTAACATACTCGTCCATTGGAGAACTTGGTTATCACAACACCCAGTTACTATGCTCTATGGTCGCCAAAGGTATCAGTTTAAGTGAAGAACGTGTAATTTTATACGAGTCATCCAAAGAGCAAGTCATTGAAGTCCAAATTGCTCACGTTGAATCCTGTTTTGAGGGTGAAATTTTTGAGTATGAGGATATTAAAGTCGAGGGGACACTGAAAAACGGAGTCCCGCATCTGACAAAAGTAGGTGCTATTGAAGTAGATGTAATTTTAAAAGGAAACATCAACATGGTAATACTGAGAGTGTTGGAACAATGTTTGGTGAGACGCTGAGGTTAAAGACATTGAGTAAGATTGGTGGGAGTCTAGGGTGTTACAAGGAGGTTGTGTTCCTTGCTTAGTATGACAAATGGTTTGAAATCGGAAAGGCTTTTTCGGATTAGTTTTCGTCAAGCTGGGCTGTTTTGATGTTAGACACAAGGGTGATATTATTATGTGTAAAGATTATTGTTACTATCTCTAAAAACCTATTGTATCTGTTAACATCCCTCACTATAATCTCCCTATCCACCACTCGACTAATATATTTTAACGCCTCATGACAATCCCTATAGATTCTTAGATTTTTGACAATCCTCAACACCTTTCCTGGTGGGGCTACCCCAACAACCAATACAAACACCAATGTCAATTTCTCACTGTGATACCAAAGTGCTTTCATCTTTTACCCTCTCCATACGGCATGCATCTTTTAATCATAAACTGGTACATATCCCAACTTTCGTATCATCTCTTGTAACTCATATAACTTTGTGTAGATTCTTTTTTGGTACACAAGGGTGATATTATTATGTGTAAAGATTATTGTTACTATCTCCATGGTATAATTAGTATGGGACGGGAGAATGGGTAGCTTAAGATGTGGGTTCAAACTGTCCAGATTGATATGGCTTGAAACTATTGTTATCCAAACACATCATTTTTTTAATAAATAGTTGGTGTCTCAATATGATTGTTACATCTGATTCTTGAAGATAAATGGGAAGTTTTTTGATGTTATATCCAATAACAATGTTGGTACAATTTCTGCATTACCACGTATGGTAATTAGGCAATTGGATAATAAGATGCCATTTAAACTCAACCGTCGGCAGTTCCATGTTTCGGTCTGTTTAGCAATGAAAATTAATAAAAGTCAAAGCCGAACTTAGTCAAAAGTTGGGTTGTTTCTATAGAGGTCAGTCTTCCCACACGAATAATTATATGTGGTTGTCTCAAGAGTGAAGAGGAAAAACGGATTGAAGATTGAAGATGCTTTGTTGTGTTAAAACAACAAACGTTTTATACAAAGAAGCTTTATTTCGTAGTTGAGTTTATTTGGTTGTATACTTTGTTCTTGCGTTCAACTTTGAACTTTTTTCTCTCATATTTGATAAATGTTTATTTCTTACCATTCTTAATGCATTCAATAAATAATTCCGTATGTTTATAGTTTATTTTCATTGAGTTACTTTTTCCAACGATATTTTTAATTCATGATGTGAGCATAGAGCCTAAGTGTAGTTTAATAGGTTAAGGAGTGTAATTTATTAGGTTATTTGCGTTTAATTTTTATAAGACATAAACCAAAGTAAAGAAAAAAAGTTCAGAACACAACTACCTAACAAAATTATGAGAAACAGATATGAAACATGTATTTGGGATATATTTAAGGGCTCGAGATTAATAATAATAAGATACAAATACAATAAGTTATCGAATAACCATTCTTTTTTTGTTGAGTTCATTATTCACTATATAAGTGTATTATAAAATTTATTGTCATGCATTTGCCTTTGCCCGTTAGGAAAGTAAATTATGTAGATAAAATTTAAAAAAAAAAAACTAATTTATAAATTGTTCTATTTAACTTTTAAATACTTTTTAGTGTATATTTGTTCAACTAAAACCTAAAAATAAAAACCACAAGTCATAAAAAAAAACTCCATGACCTACAAAAAAAATAACTTTATGGTAACATCAATTATAGTTGTAAATTGTTTTATTTAACTTCTAAATACTTTTTAGTATATATTTGTTCTACTAAAACCTAAAAATAAAAACCACAAGTCATACCCGCCCATCGGACGGGTTTTGACACTAGTATATATATATATATATATATATATATATATATATATATATATATATATATATATATATAATAAAAGAAGTCAAAATGTAAAAGAAAATAATAATTAAATTTTTGTAGCACTTTATTACGTGTAAGAACGTATAAAATAATTATTTGGAGTATCTGGTACATTGTGCATGCATACCAATTGTGATATGTATTTATTTATTTAATTAAATTTAAAAAATAAAAAATGTAAATACAATTAAAACCAAAAATAAGAATCGTATTATTGTGAATGTTCTAGCAATATGTAAACTAACTTTAGTTTATTCGTTGTGCATAAATGTTGATCCTCGGTTACACGATTTAACTTATAAAGTTATACGAAATAGTAAAATTTCAAATATTTAAAATAAATTTTTTCGAGTTTGAGACAATTATTAACCTGGAAAAATACGAGTTGTTATAGTTTACCCCCGTTAAAGAGAACTTCATCCCGAAATTCAGTTGAGTAAGGAACCGAGCTTGATCGGATAATATTGACTCTTCGCTCAGAATGCACACAATAATAATAACAAATAAGGGTGTGGGTGTCAACCCAAATAGTACCAGGAGATACTTTCAAATGGTACTATCAATACATCCTAACCTCTTGCAATCACACAACTTAAATCTACACAAAATAACTACATTGTAAGGCAAGCTTTCCTGTCCTTGTGTAAGCCATCAAAAACCTTCAGAAAATTTTAGGTAATTTGTGTTGAGCCTCAACTCGAATCTAGCTTAATCTCGCAACTCATCAAACAAGAACTATCAAGAGATTACGCTAAGCAAACCTAACCTTAAGCTACATAACATATTGAATTTAACTTAATTTCACAACTCATCAAATAAGAACTGTCACAAAATTAAGTTAAGTATCAAGTTGTAAGAAAAGAATTCAATGTTTTTGAAGAATTGGCTCAATTTTGGGATCGCTTTAAAACAAACAAAGTAGTAGATATCAAAAGCTTAGATTGATGTAGGTTGAGAAGATTCAACTAAGAGGGATGTGCGATTTTCACGTTTCGCAAGATATCTTCTCGTTTTCAAGTCGTATGACTTTGGAAAAGGCTAGAAAATGAAATATAAGTAATAATACATAATTGATTATTAAAATAAGTCTAGAAAATTTTAAGTCGTCACAACAAGAAATCACAAAAAATTGCAAAAAGAACTTTTCAGGAAAAGAGAGTAAATAATTTTAAGTTTTATGAACAATTTTTGCTCTAACATGTCGGTTGCTACAGTCTACCCCTGTTAAGAGAATTATAACCTAACAAAGGTCAGGGTCATGATAAAAGAACTAGAATTCTAATCAGGGCTCCAATGTTGCGGTTGGCAAGGGCAAATACTACTAAAATTTGTAACTCCTGACGGCTTGATCAAAGTTCGTATTGTAACACCCCAACCCGATAAGGGTAGAAGTATCACAGTATGGTGTCATATCAGAACATACATAATGAACATAAGTCAAACAGCGGAAGTCTTAATTTAATAAATCAAAGAAATGCAAGTCAACGTGACCTATCAATACATAAATTCAAAGAAAGAAAATTCCAAAATAGAAATATGATAACCGAGTCTAATAATATCATGACAAAATCATTTGAAGTCTAAGATGACTAGGCATGGTCTCTATAACAGCTCATCTCTCAACCCAAACAATCCCCAGCTCCTAGCTTATGTACCTGCCGCAGGAAAAGAAATGCGGCTGAGCTTAAAAAGCTCAGTGAACAGATAAAACGATACAATAGTAATAAAACTGAACTGAGAACAAAGTAAGTGAAGTCAGTCAATAAATCTGGTATATCAAAGGAATAGAGTAGGGTAATTGAAACATAGGAAAAGGGGTCAGTTATCCACCACGAGCCAACAAAACAAATCAAATCAAATCATATATCCATAGTAGCCTGTAGTAATCAATAGTAACCATAGCGTATATATAACATAAATGGAGTATCAGCTCCCAATTGTGAAGACGCGTATGCACACGACATCATTCACCAGACAAATCATAACATATCAGATAACAGAACAAATCTATGATGCATCCATATGCCCTACTTGAGACAGATAGTGGCCATACATATATATCGAGCTCATAATCGATAATGAAAGGGACGGTGTGTAACATCACTGCGTAACACACTAGAGTCATGCCATTGGTGCATCAATGACACGGACATGGAACCCCCATGCCTAGTGATAGCTCGGTCTCAAACTGACAGGTCAAGGCAATGTCATATCAAAAGGATTCATATCAAAGGTTCATATCAAAGTCCATAGCAAAAGTTCATAATCAAAGGATCATATCAAAGGTTCATAATCAGAAGGTTCATATCAGTGGTTCACTTTAAACAGTTCACATAGGAGATTCAATCAAAGGGAGCATAGCAGAGTTATAGGGAAGCCCTAGTAAGAAAGCTCAGAGTAAAATATAACGGTTCAAAGCTAATATCGAAATGTAAACGAATCATGAGAAACCCCTACTGAAAAGGGATAGAATATCTGTACCTTATTCGAAACAATTCAACAATGAAAGCAAATCAAGAAATGAGATCAACCCCGTCGCCCATAACCTATATGAATTAGATAATGTTCCATAAGAATCAATTTACTCATTTTAGACGGCTTTCCATTTTTAGCAAGTTCTCACTTTCTATTTTAGACAGGTTTCCATAATTAGTAACTTCCGTATTTGATGCATTTAAAGACATATTGGGTTAACTGAGTATTATTATACTTTAAGGGTCATTTTATGTGTTTGCGTTAAAGCGTGTACATGAGATTCTAAGGCAGATTAAGACCTCGCAACACCATATCAATAAAACATCATCATGGTCAAATTATTACAGGTTCAAAACAGATATACACTATGCTTCCATTATTATTAACGCATGCATGGTCCCATGTACATGTTTATGATTTAAACCCATTTAGCTTAGAGTATAAAGAGTATGTCGTGTATAATATGGGTCCCAAAACAAGTTCATGCCAAATTTTATCCTTCCCATTCGATACATACAAATCATGTTTTATATAATTTCATGTGACAAGTCTTATAGGTGAGCATGTAAACGAAAGAGTAAAGCATGACGTGAGGACCAAATTTCAGATTTATAACCCATACAGGATATACATGCTATACGACATACATATATATATAATCATGATTTTATGTAGTTTAGCACTTGGTTAGTCTTAGTTTAGTTTTATTGTTTATGAGACATGTTTTATATGTGTAAAAACAGGCGCATGGCTGGATATAGACCAAGACCAGATTCAGAAAAACAACAAAGGAAAAACGAGGTGATAGTGTTACCTTGTAGCGTGTGAAAAGAGGAAGAAAACAAGGATCAAGAACCAACAAACCAAGCACCTTCTTGTGCTCTAGAAGTCACGACCAGCAGCAGCAATATACCCACGATGCAAACCAAACCAATACTTGAAACGAACACGTGATTTCAGCCTTGAAAGGAGCCTTCGAACCTAACCTTGGATTGATTTTTGGTGTCGACAGAAAAAGGATGGAGGATGGAGAAAAATGATTGCCGTATACTTTTGTGCTAGGGTTTGCCGTTCTTTTCTTGGAAGAAATAATAGGGTTTCCAATGTGATTTCTTTTGAATGAGATTAGGCAATATATTGTGATAATGGTTAGTTAATTTTGGCAAAGATTGAGGAGTATAGAGCGTGTAAAAGGGGGCCAAGAAGTCAGGGATTGGCGTTTGATATGGCCGAACAAAAGGGCAATCACAATTAAATTTTACACCTTATTGATTCACTTTCCAAATTACTTGTGTATGATAATTAACTTGTTATTTAAAAAAAGTCCAAGTAACATGTTTATGTGTTATATGTATATCTTTATTAAGTTAAGTGTAAGAATATCTCCAATGTCCCATGCAAATCATTATAGATTAAGTATTTAACTAGTTCGATTTATTTTACGAGTTATCTGCTTGAGGGGCATCATGGTCAATTTACATGTTTATGATTTTTAGGGTTTTACAACTCTTCCCCTCTAAAAGAAAACTTTTCGGTCTAAAATTAAAGTGAACATAATGAAAACAAATGAGAGACATACAGTTATAGCACGAAATAAGGGTAGAGATCCAACGGTAGAAACTTTCTGAGAGATGGCGTCCGAGAATTCAAGCGTTATCAATCGTATAACGATTAGGTAGATTAAACGTAAAATGAGAATGATCCTAAGGTCTTGCTAACAAATACATCTTAATCAGTGTAGAAATTCTAGCTCTAAGGCTCATTGAGACATCCTATGATCACATGAGGGTAGTAAATATGATGTAAGTATTATTCACGTTGGCCAAAGCGTCATAATACCAACATCATATAGTATACCTTCATGATGACCATACTTTTATCTCGAACATGAAAATCAATCCTATCAACCACCTAACGGTCCATTCTACATCTTAGGGTTGGTCTGAAACAATCATCACTAAGCAGTAAATCAGAGAAGCAGAACATATAAGGAACGTAACGGAACATAGCGAGTACCATCAAACTGAAACGCGTCGGAAATAGCATCAGGTCTTCCACAGTTCGTCAAATCTTCCAGAACAAAACAATCATGCAACATACACAAAATTTATACAGAACAGAACATCATTCAAATAGAACAAAATTTATTCAAGTGATTTAAAACACAACGCGAGGTCGTAGTAACACTAAATTGTATGAAGCAGATGAATCTCCTCAGCATGTCAACGGTTGGATTGTTGACCACAATATGCCCGAATCTTGGTAGTAGTTTCGCCGCATGACTAAAGTATGCAGTAGGTCATACTATAGCTCATACATCTTCCAAGTGTCCACGGTTGAATCTCGTCTCCGTCTTTTAGCCTCGGTTGACTTGTTCGACTTCCTCAGCTGACATCTTGATGTCCCAAGCAGCATTGCGGTCGGTGCGGCTGCCACGACCCTTTCCATTTCAGAACATTGCGGCTTCGGGATCGGTACCATCACCTTTGACTCCACGAATAGTCTCCATATAAACGATCGATAAAGGAATGCGTGAAGATAGAATAACAAAACGCGAAAAGAAGAAGGTTGAATCGCGAAGACAAGAACATCGAAGGTCAAACACGGGCGAATATCAAAGAATGGAAAATCAAAACAAACGGAAGCCTAATGTCTACCCAAGTCCTCACAGGTCAAACCTAAGCTCTACGGGTCAAATCCTAGAGTCCATATGTCACAGTCGACTACAAGTTTCGTAAACACGGCTCTGATACCATAATTGTAACACCCACCCGATAAGGGTAGAAGTATCACAGATATGGTGTCATATGTCGAAACATAATGAACATAAGTAAGTCAAGCAGTCTTAATTTAATAAATCAAAGAAATGCAAGTCAACGTGACTTATCAATACATAAATTCAAAGAAAGAAAATTCCAAAATAGAAATATGATAACCGAGTCTAATAATATCATGACAAAATCATTTGAAGACTAAGATGACTAGGCATGGTCTCTATTGACTCATCTCTCAACCCAAACAATCCCGGCTCTAGCTTATGTACGCGCAGGAAAGAAATGCGGTGAGCTTAAAAAGCTCGATTGAGCAGGATAAAGCGATACAATAGTAATAAAACGGGCGAGAACAAAGTAAGTGAAGTCGGTCAATAAATCGGTATATCAAAGGAATAGAGTAGGGTAATTGAAACATAGGAAAAGGGGTCAGTTATCCACCACGAGCCAACAAAACAAATCAAATCAAATCTTATATCCATAGTAGCTTTGTAGTAATAGTAACCATACGGAGATATAACATAAATGGGTGATCGGCTCCAGTTGTGAAGACGCGTATTGCACGACATCATTCACCGGACAAATCATAACATATCGGATATGAGAACAAATCTAGGATGCATCCATACGCCCTATGGTGAATAGTGGCCATACAATATATATCGAGCTCATAATCGGATACTTGAAAGGGACGTTGTGTAACATCACTTTCATTACACACTAGAGTCATGCCATTGGTGCATCAATGACACGGACATGGAACCCCTGTGCCTAGTGATAGCTTCGGTCTCAAACCGACACGTCAAGGCAATGTCATATCAAAAGGATTCATATCAAAGGTTCATATCAAAGTCCATAGCAAAAGTTCATAATCAAAGGTGCATATCAAAGGTTCATAATCGGAAGGTTCATATCGTTGGTTCACTTTAACAGTTCACATAGGAGATTCAATCAAAGGGAGCATAGCAGAGTTATAGGGAAGCCCTAGTAAAAAGCTCGAGTAAATATAGCGGTTCAAAGCTAATATCGAAATGTAAACGAATCATGAGAAACCTACGAAAAGGGATAGAATATCTGTACCTTATTCGAAACAATTCAAAAATGAAAGCAAATCAAGAAATGAGATCAACCCCGTCGCCCATAACCTATATGAATTAGATAATGTTCCATAAGAATCAATTTACTCATTTGTGACAACTCGTACTTTCAGGTCATTTCTCAAAACAATTCACGTTTCACTATCTCAACATTTATCGTAAACTAGGTTTACGTGTTCCAAATTCACGTAACCGTAATGGTTTAGCTGTGAATTCATGATCATATCATCACGGACATTTCATATAGACTAGGTTTAGTCTACATATCATTAGCATCATTTTCATCATGTTAGTTCATTCATGATTTTGCATTCCACATTAAACGCGTAAATTTCATATTAAATAAACGTTATCGCGTAAGTTATTATTTTGAACATTTAATCCGATACTTCCAAAAATTATCCCGATATATTTTTATACTTACATTTAGTTTATAAAAATAATATTTTGAGTTTACCTAGTGTTTTAAATTTATTTTGTATATAAATCGTTAAATTTATATTATTACGACGCTTTTCTTAAAAACTACACGATAATTATTATTTCACTCAAATTTTGCAAGAAATGTATTTTTATAATTTTCATGACTTTAATATATTTTATTTTGACCCGTTAAAATTTATTTTTAGCTAACACTACCCTACAAGCTCAAATATTTACACAAGTTATTACTTATACTTACACAAATATACATTTACATTTACATACTTAATAAAAATAATAATGATAATAATAAACTAGCTAGCCCCACCCATCAACTCCCCTTGATTGGTGGATCTTGTCTTGCATAATATCTATACATAATGTATTTTAAAACTTATCATCTCATACACATACACATACAATTACAATATCTAAGTGTAAAAGACCAAAAATTGTCTCTCCTCTCTTGCTCATAACCGGCCATACACAAGGAAGAAGAAGGGTTCACCAAAAATCTTCAAATCAAGTTTTAAACAATCTAGTTACACTCTTATTAAAGGTTTTGAAATAAAAACCTAGGGTGTTTAGGTTAATCCCTTGTTCTAATCACCTCATCAAGTAACTAGTAAGCATATCACTTTCATTTCATATCTTTCATTTTCATTTCATATTTATTTCTTCATATCTTGAGCAAGCATGCAAGACTTATTGTTACTTATACCATTTTTACCTTGTTTTTAGAGTTTTATATATATAAGTCATCCTATAAATTATCCCTTGTTATATATTAGTCTTGATGATGTTTAGGAACCCATGACACCCTAAGAAGGTGTATGGTAGGATTAGAATAGCTTTGGAGTTGTTTTAAAGGGATTGGAATAGGTTTAGTACGAGAAAAACTATTTTGACAAGTATATAAAGTGGTCTGATCTTATTTTGTTTTTCTGGAAAATCCGACAGTAGACATGAGTTTTTGGCCTAGATATTTAGTAAATATACTTTAAAACGATGTGGTGGCGAGCGGACAAAAGCGGACTATATGAAGAAGTTATGATTTTTCAAGTTTGACGACGAAATATATATATATATCAAATTTCAGCAAACTGTTTTTGTATTGTGCGAGTCAAAACGAGTCTTAAGCTTTATAAATTATTTCGACTTATCAAAAATATATTAGTATACTTTGATACGATGCTAAGGACGTATAATACGTAGAAAGCGGTTTGTAACGACTAAGATATACACGTTTTTATAAAATTGCCGTAACTTTATTTTTAGAAAAACTATATTATTTTTAGTTGACAAGTGTTACGGTAAACAAAACGACCATATTGAAGGCTATTTTTAACTTTGATGTGGAACTTTTGTAGCGAGATGTCTTCTAATAAAATCGAGATCACCAAGCATATTTTTCAAAACGACCAACCGTTTGTATAGCGGAGTTGTAATAAATTATTTACGGTTGCTTAAACTTTGGCGAAACTCATTTTTAAACCATATTTGGACAAAATCACCATATTTAACCTCTATTATCTTTATGTTCGAGACCTCTATGACGAAAACTCATGTACTAAAACTTCTATATTTTGATACAAGCTTTCCAAAACCGTCGAGTTCGTTTTCTAGTTCGTACACCATTTTACGACTAGCTTTTCGAAGCCATTTTTGTCACTTTCATGAAATTTCCGACGACATTATTTCTGACGAAAAGTTAAAATTTCACAATAAATCATTACGAAACTATTGTAGGATGACATTTTGACGTAAATACTTGCAAAAGTAATTTAAGAATGGTCAAGGCGTCAAAAGAGTATTTTTCGACGATAAGTATTATTTTCAAAACTCACAAATGGTATAAATAACATACGAAATGCATGCATAACATTACATCATAATTCATTGCGTATCATAACATTCATAATAGGTCAAGATTAGCGTATCACACTATCTCGTACTCACTTTTGTCTTCGCATCATTTCATCAAGTGAGTTCGTAGCCCCACTTTCTATTACTTATTTGTCTTACAAACTCTTTGGGGGAGATACATGCTCAAACTATTTTCATTTACTTTCTCAAATACTCTAAACGTTCTTGATTACCGTGAGTTTTCATAGCCCCACTTTCAATTGTTTTGTACTATTTTTGGGGGAGATACATGCTCAAACTGTTTTCATTTACTTTCACAAGTACTTTAACTTACATGAATAACCGTGAGTCAAGCAGCCCTACTCTTTTAACTATTATGAATTACTTTTGGGGGAGATACATGCTCAACTATTTTTATGACTATCATTGATTATTTGAAACTACACCTTACTTGGTGAATGTTTAGTCATATCCTATATCATTATCATGGGCTGAATGTCTTGGGATTATCATTGATCTGAATGTCTTGGGATTATCATTGGTGAATGTCTTGGGATTATCATTGAGCTGAATGTCTTGGGATTATCATTGGGCTGAATGTCTTGGGATTATCATTGAAATTTGAATGTCTTGGGAACATCATTGAGTTGAATGTCTTGGGATTTTCATTGAACTATTGATACATTAAGTCATGCACTATAATGTGAATTCATTTGGCATCATGCACTTGATCATAAACTATATACATTTTGGCGATGGGTTGTGAACACACGAGGTTGCAAGTTTTGTATGGAAGGAACTTGGGTAGGTGGATTACAATGCCTTTCTTTGCATAAGCGATTTTGAAAGGCTTTACATTTCAACACAAACTCTATGAACTCACTCAACCTTTGTGTTGACACTTTTTAGCATGTTTTATCTCGGGTATCTAAGGCATTCACTTCATGGCATGCATGTGGACATATCATAGAGTAGCGGTGACGGCCCGTCCAATTGGGTTTTATGCACTTTAAAACATCGTTTGAATTGTAACAAACTTATTTCCGCACAAGTTGATTTTCATTTGGGACCTATACTTTGTAACTGTAACGCCCCGACCCCACAAGGGTAAAGGAATCACAAGTAATGGTGTCATATCAAAGCAAACATATAAACCAAAAGAAATCTTTAACATAAATATGGAAATAATCCAAGTCAAAAGACTTCAATACATAGGTCCCAGTGGAAAAATAAACTCCAAATGAAATGTCTAAAGCATAAAGTCTAAATGGCATCATAATATCAAAGCTAAAATCTCTAAGGTAAGTCCATTCAGCACTCATCCCAAAGCAATACCCACTCCATGCTTAGATACACGGCGGAAGAAAAGAAAAGTCTTGGGTGACGACACAAAGCCAGGTGAACAGATATACAAGCAAAGCGAATACTGAAAAATCGAATCGAAATAAAGTAAAAGAAAACGGTGAAGTCATATTCATTTCAAAAGATAATTCGAAATATCGAGAATAAGTTTTATAGTTTAACTACCGAAGCCGAACATATGCCATATCGAAACATATTATAATCACATAAGGCAACATATTTGTAGGGAGACCTACGAGTTATGAAGGGCGTGCATGCACGCACATCAATCATCGAGATAACAAATAACAAATAATATATGGCATATAAGGATCTAGGATGCATCCATACGCCCCACAGACAAATATTCATAACATAATTCAAATTGAGCTCATACAGATAACGAAAGGGCGTGGCGAACATCACTCTCTGCCTAGAGTCATGTCGAGAAAGTGCATTTGTGACAGGACATGGAACCCCATGACTAGTTATATTTGGCTTGGGTGTCAACTATCAGAAATCAAATAAGAATGTCATAAATGACATAGATCATATTTATCAGAAAATCATTCATCTTTCCAAAATCATAGTTTTCATATCGGATAGTTCAAAAATGAGATGTTTTATAATTTAAATCAAAGTTAGATAAGCAACATTTCGAATAATCACATTAGGGTTCATAGCAAAGGTTTAGGAAATCCTAATATGATATCGAAAAGAAAACTTCATACGAAACCTTCTTGAAAAGGTCGAGAATATCCGTACCTTATTAAAGCAAAAGATCAAAAAGAGAAGAGCGAAAACAAAGGATTACTCCCTCTTCCACGGAACCTATAGACATCAACGGTCGTCCAAGTTATTAATGATTCCATAATCGTCAAAATGATCTTTTAAATATTTGGTATCCATAATTAGTAATCTTTATACTTTAGGGTTTATTAATAAGTCTTAAGTATTTTATAATTAATGTTGTCGATTAGGGTTCGTTATATCATTTATTAAAGTCTAAGTTAAATGAGAAAATAGTTTTATAAGTTATAACTCACACATGAAATAACACTTACTATATTTAGCTTAAACCCTAATATACTCTTATTTACGTTCTAGGGTTTCTTACTCTTTAATATCTCATTAATATGCATTCATTACATGTTACGTCTTAATGACTCTCCACTTAACCTAATACGTAATTAATAACCTTCTTTACTTTTACTCTTTATCATACACGTTTTTGATTTCATGTGACCATACGTTATTAGGGTTTTGTATACCTACACGCTTAACATATTAAACTAGGGTTTATATTTACGTACCCATTACTTATTTATTACACGTCTAAATCTCATATACACTTATTTGGTTCAATTAGGGTTTTAGGCTAGCATGTTTTATACAAGACCTAGCTCATCGAAACATTACATATTCAAGTTACATGTTTTAATATTCCATTCGAACTCATGCATGTCTCGGTCCACTCATGCATGTCTCGGCTCACATTAGTTCAACATATACATGACCCGATTCAATATTACTTATCACCTACACGTTCCTTATCAATCATACGCTTAATATAAATTAGGGTTTCTAGTTTTCCTTTGTTACCACCTCTCGGCCCAAAACAAAAAGAAAAGAAACGCGACAAATCAAATATATCTCGACATATACATGCAAGGTATGTTAAAGGAAGATGAATAAACGATATACCTTCACTTGAATAAGAAAAATCGACACCAAGGTGTGTTGGGAATTCTCGGCCGAGCAAAAGAAAAAGAAAAAGGAGAGGCAAAACTAGGGTTCCAATTAAGTGATTATGTGTTGTATTTATAGTTGTAGTATTTGAGTTAGATTAGGAAAGTGATTGGGTTTGGGTTGGCTTGGATCCAACCGAAAACACACACACAAACAAATGGGCTTCGGCCCCCCTCCTCCTTGGCTCCCACGAACACAAACAAACATCCTCTTGGGCTTAGGCTTGGCGCAAAACAAAACAAATGACACGAGTCCAAACGGCCCAACTTATTAGCGAAACATTTACTTCCTTCGTCGTACCAAAGTCATCCACGAAATTATATTCGTTAAGTTTTTATTTATTAGGTTTTTAATTTCCGTACTTTATTATAAACGAGTTTTACGTATTTTATTATTCTTGGTTCCAAGGGTATTTTAGTCTTTTATAGGTTTTAGATTTTTCAGGTTTTACAATTCTTCCCTCTAAAAAATTTTCGTCCTCGAAAATTGAATGAAACAAACGATAACGAAGCGAAATGAGAACATACCAAACTATTCAAAGAAATGCGGATAACTTGCACGCATCGACTCCTCGGTTTCCCAAGTAGCCTCGCGTTAGGGATGATTTTTCCAAAGAATCTTAACAAACGGAATGACTTTATTTCTCATGACTCTTTCTTGTCTTTCGAATAGCTTTCGGTTCTTCAAATAAAGACATATCGGTTGAATTTGATCAAACGGATAAGAAGCAACGTGTAGAACGGATGATAATTGTATCCCCAAGAGTGATACATGAAAACGTCATGAACATGCGATAACTGAGGCGGAAGTGCTAAACGATACGAAACTTCTCCTATACGTTCCAAAATCTCAAATGGTCCAATAAATCGAGGACTAAGCTTGCCCTTGATTCCAAAACGTTTCACACCTCTAAACGGCGAAACTTTCAAAAACACTCGATCTCCAACCCGAAATTCTAAATCACGGCGATGCTTATCATAACTTTTCTCGGCGAGACCTAGCTTCCTTCAATTTCTCTCTAGCCACAGCTACTTTCTCATTAGTGATCTCGATCATTTCCGGTCCTTCAATCAAACGCTCACCTACTTCATCCCAACAAATAGGTGCTCTACATTTCCTTCCATAAAGAAGTTCAAACGGTGCCGCCTTCATGCTAGCATGCCAAGCGTTGTTATAAGCAAACTCTACTAAACATAAATATTCATCCCAACCGCCAGTCCATTCTAAAGCACAAGCCCTTAGCATATCTTCTAAGGTGCGTATAGTCCTCTCTCGACCCGACCATCTGTTTGAGGATGAAATGCCGTACTAAAATTAAGTCGAGTACCCCAAGCTTTCTGCAAACCCTTCCAGAAACGAGAAGTAAAGCGCGGATCTCTATCGGACACAATAGATGTCGGAGTACCATGAAGTCTAACGATCTCTTTGTGAAAAATCTCCGCCAATTTACCAATACCATAATCCTTCCGATTGGCAAGAAATGAGCGATTTGGTTAGTCGATCAACAACCACCCAAATCGCATCATGCTTCTTCCTAGTAAGAGGTAATCCAGTCACAAAATCCATAGATATCTTATCCTACTTCCATGTTGGAATCTCAATGGTCGTAACAATCCACTAGCCCTTTGATGTTCAATCTTCACTTGCTGACAAATCATACACTTCGACACAAACGTCGCCACATCTTGTTTCATGCCGTTCCACCAAAAGTCTTTGCTTCAAATCCCTATACATCTTGGTAGAACCAGGATGAATAGTGAAAGGAGAACTATGAGCTTCAGTCATAACTTTCTCACGAAGTACTTGATCATTGGGAACACAAAGCCTATCTCCATACCACACAATACCGTCATTATCAACCTTAAACTCCGTTTGCTTACCTTCTTCAACATTTTGCTTCTGCCCACAGCTCGCGTCATCTTTCGAGCTTCTTTGATTTGCATTATAAGGTTCGACTCCACCTTCATACTAGCCCAGTATCCATCAAAACCTCGTACACACAACTCAACATCCAAACTCTCTAAATCACGCAAAATCCTAGGCTCAATCTTGATACTCACAAGAATGCGATTTCGGCTAAGTCGTCAGAACTACGTTAGCCTTACGGATGGTACTTGAATGTTAGTGTCATAATCTTTAAGAAGTTCTAACCATCTTCTTTGTCTCATATTAAGTTCCTTACGGTGAAAATATATTTGAGACTCTTATGATCGATGAATACATCACACGCCTCTCCATACAAATAATGCCTCCAGATCTTCAACTAACACCACCGGACTAACTCAAGATCATGAGTTGGGTAGTTCTCCTCATAAGGTTTTAGGCGCCTCGAAGCATAAGCTATTACCTTTCCATGTTGCATCAAAACACAACCTAATCCTTTCTTAGATGCATCATTTGTAGATTTGAAATCCTCGATCCGGTTGGAAGAGTCAAAATAGGAGCCGACACCAATCTCCGTTTCAATTCTTCAAAACTCTTCTCTCGTTCATCCGTCCATACAAACTTTTCACCTTTCCTCATCTGTTGGGTTAAAGGCAAAGCTAGACGAGAGAAACCTTCAACAAAACGTCTATAGTAACCAGCAAGTCCAAGAAAACTCCGACCTCGATCCAACATGCGTAGGTCTTGGCCATTTAGTGATAGCCTCAACTTTAGACGGATCCATGGTTATACCATCAGCTGATACGATATGACCAAGGAAAGCAACTTGTCTCAACCAAAATTCACACTTCGAAAATTTGGCGTACAACTTCTTCTTCCTCAAAATCTCCAAAACTATCCGGAGATGTTGCTCATGTTCCTCTTCAGACTTAGAGTAAACTAAGATGTCGTCGATGAAGACAATAACGAACTTGTCGAGAAACTCATGGAAAACACGATTCATCAGGTCCATAAACACAAGCGCGTAGTCAAACCAAAAGGCATAACGAAATTCGTAATGACCATATCCGTACGCAAACGCGGTCTTAGGAACATCTTGATCCCTCACACGTAGCGATGGTAGCGGACCTCGGGTCAATCTTCGAAAAGAACTTAGCTCCTTGCAGTTGATCAAACAAATCGTCTATACGCGGTAAAGGATAACGGTTACGAATAGTAATACGATTGAGTTCACGATAGTCGATACATAGACGCATGCTTCCATCCTTCTTCTTCACAAACAAGACAGGTGCACCCCATGGAGAAACACTAGGGCGAATAAATCCACTTTCTATCATCTCTTGCAGTTGTTCCTTCAACTCCTTCAGTTCTACAGGTGCCATACGATACGGAGCCTTTGAAATCGGTTCAGCACCAGGAATTAACTCAATGCTAAACTCAACTTCGGTGAGGGGAAGTCCAGGGGAGTTCATCCGGAAAAACGTCAGCAAATTCGCAAACAACCGAAAGACTATCAATGTTAGGACTCTCCAAAGATGTATCCTTAACAGATGCTAGAAAACCTTGGCACCCATGAGCAATCATGATTCGTGCCTTCATAGCGGAAATGAGCTTAACAGATTTAAGGGGTTGAGAACCATAATAAACGAATTCAGGATGTTTTACGTCTCCAAAGATCACCGTTCTAGCATGGCAGTCGATTGAAGCTCTATGGTAAGCCAACCAATCCATACCTAGAATGATATCAAAGTCAACCATATTGAGAGGATCTGATTTGCAAGCGAATCACGATCATCAAAACGAAGAGGACACTCGACATATTTACGATCAATGATCACATGATTTTTCATAGGCGTCGAAATCGATAAGTGATTTGTTAACGGTTTGGGCTTCATATTAAGTTTCTTAGCAGATGTGACCGGATATAATAGAGTGTGTGCGCCCGATTATCAAATAAAAGCGAAACAGCAAAATCATCAATGAAAAGAGTGCCCGTAATGGTACTGAAGTTCGCTCCGCTGATTACGAGTAGTAGCATAGACACGTCCAGTAGTAGTTGGCGGCTTGATGTAGTTTCCAGAACCGTGCTGTCGGATTCTTCTTAGGGCAATCTTTAATCTTGTGAGTAGTGGAACCACAACCAAAACATCCACCAGTGGCCTTGAAACACTGCCTTGGATGAGCCTTTCCACAAGTAGTACAAATAGGTGGGGTGGCAAAACTTCACTGTCCTCTGCTGACTAGAAGATCTGACGCACGACCGATTCGTTCCTCTAGCGGTGATCCCTGTTGTAACTTGGTTATTGTTACCTTGGTTCACGGCGATCACTTCCATTCCTACCAGCATTCCTATTATCTTGACCCCTCGTCTCGAGCGTCCAGTGTCAACATTCCTTCCGGCCCGACCCGTGATCAAAACTCCTATCCACATGACCTCTCGAATCATAACTCCTACCCGAGTTTCCCTTATAGTCATTGCCTTGAGTCCTACCTTGAATCCGATCACCATCGCGATTACGCTTGTTAGAACCCGAAACCTCATGGAAGATCTCAATGTTACGAGCCGCATCATTACAGGCCGACACATTCTCATACTCAATATTAAGCAATCGGTCCAACACCCACTTCTTCAGTCCCCACTTGAAGTGCTTAGCTTGACGCCTACCATCTCCAGCAATCACTCCAACAAAACTCACCAACCTCATAAACCTACTCATGTACTCATTAGAGGTCTCATTATCAAACCGTAGATCGCCTGATAATCCCTCTCATACCTTTGTCGGCTCAAAGATCGGGGAAGTAACGGTTGTAGAAGATAGTCCAAACTCGGTCAAGTACAAGTCACAGCAAAAGCATCACCTCCTCTTGCTTGTTTCAATGCTTTCCACCAACTCAAAGCATCACCTTCCAATTTGAATGAAGCCAAACGAGTCTTAAACCCGTCTCCACAACCCAGTACTTCAAACAGCTTCTCAATATGAGTGATCCAGTCCTCGGCCTCAGTAGGAGTAGCGGCAGTATAAGCGAAAGAGGCTTCACTTACCGAAACGCCGATCCAAGTATGAATACCGACGGGTTGATTTCCTCCACCACTACCCGAAGCACCATTCTGATTACGCATGTTGTTGATCACCGCTCCATCATCTCGGTGTAGTCAAACCAGGGAAAAGAGAGTTGAGAGCATTCTTGTCGCGGCATCCATGTCGAGCATCATCGCCCCTCCCGAAGTTACCAAGATTCGACGAAGTTTGAACCATCTGAATGATATCCAAACGATTAGCAAAATGAACAAAGGTGAGATACGAAATAGAAACACGAAGGAATCCTAAAGTCTACCCAAATCCTCACAGGTCAAATCCTAAGTTCTAAAGTCTCGAAACCTAGGCTCCATATGTCACAGTCCCGACTACAAGTCGTAAACACGGGCTCGATGCCATAAATTGTAACGCCTCGACCCCACAAGGGTAAAGGAATCACAAGTAATGGTGTCATATCAAAGCAAACATATAAACCAAAAGAAATCTTTAACATAAATATGGAAATAATCCAAGTCAAAAGACTTCAATACATAGGTCCCAGTGGAAAAATAAACTCCAAATGAAATGTCTAAAGCATAAGTCTAAATGGCATCATAATATCAAAGCTAAAACTCTAAGGTAAGTCCACTCAAAGACTCATCCCAAAGCAATACCTAAATTCAATGCTTAGATACGCCGCGGAAGAAAAGTGCGGTGAGCTTACAAAAGCCCAAGTGAATGATATACAAGCAAAACGAATACGAAACAAAAATCGAATACGAAATAAAGTAAAAGAAAACAGTGAAGTCATATTCATTTCAAAAGATAATTTTAGAAATATCAGAATAAGTTTTATAGTTTAACTACCTCGAAGCCCAGAACATATGCCATATCAGAAACATATTATAATCACATAAGGCAACATATTTGTAGGGGAGACCTACCGAGTTATGAAGGGACGTGCATGCACGCAAAGATCAATCATCGATAACAAATAACAAATAATATATGGCATATAAGATCTAGGATGCATCCATACCCCATGCACAAATATTCATAACATAATTCAAATTGAGCTCATACAGATAATGAAAGGGACGTGGCGTAACATCACTCTATCGCCTCTAGAGTCATGTCGAGAAAGTGCATTTGCCGACACGGACATGGAACCCCATGACTAGTTATATTTGGCTTGGGTGTCAACTATCAGAAATCAAATAAGAATGTCATAAATGACATAGATCATATTTATCAGAAAATCATTCATCTTTCCAAAATCATAGTTTTCATATCAGATAGTTCAAAAATCGATGTTTTATAATTTCGAAATCAAAGTTCGATAAGCAACACTCGAATAATCACATTAGGGTTCATAGCAAAGGTTTAGGAAATCCTAATATGATATCGAAAAGAAAACTTCATACTGAAACCTTTATGAAAGGTCGAATATCCGTACCTTATTCGAAGCAAAAGATCAAAAAGCGTAAAGACGAAAACAAAGGATTACTCCCTCTTCACGTAACCTATAGACATCAACGGTCGTCCAAGTTATTAATGATTCCATAATCGTCAAAATGATCTTTTAAATATTTGGTATCCATAATTAGTAATCTTTATACTTTAGGGTTTATTAATAAGTCTTAAGTATTTTATAATTAATGTTGTCGATTAGGGTTCGTTATATCATTTATTAAAGTCTAAGTTAAATGAGAAAATAGTTTTATAAGTTATAACTCACACATGAAATAACACTTACTATATTTAGCTTAAACCCTAATATACTCTTATTTACGTTCTAGGGTTTCTTACTCTTTAATATCTCATTAATATGCATTCATTACATGTTACGTCTTAATGACTCTCCACTTAACCTAATACGTAATTAATAACCTTCTTTACTTTTACTCTTTATCATACACGTTTTTGATTTCATGTGACCATACGTTATTAGGGTTTTGTATACCTACACGCTTAACATATTAAACTAGGGTTTATATTTACGTACCCATTACTTATTTATTACACGTCTAAATCTCATATACACTTATTCGGTTCAATTAGGGTTTCGGCTAGCATGTTTTATACAAGACCTAGCTCATCGAAACATTACATATTCAAGTTACATGTTTTAATATTCCATTCGAACTCATGCATGTCTCGGTCCACTCATGCATGTCTCGGCTCACATTAGTTCAACATATACATGACCCGATTCAATATTACTTATCACCTACACGTTCCTTATCAATCATACGCTTAATATAAATTAGGGTTTCTAGTTTTCCTTTGTTACCACCTCTCGCCCAAAACAAAAGAAAAGAAACGCGACAAATCAAATATATCTCGACATATACATGCAAGGTATGTTAAAGGAAGATGAATAAACGATATACCTTCACTTGAATAAGAAAAATCGACACCAAGGTGTGTTGGGAATTCTCGGCCGAGCAAAAGAAAAAGAAAAAGGAGAGGCAAAACTAGGGTTCCAATTAAGTGATTATGTGTTGTATTTATAGTTGTAGTATTTGAGTTAGATTAGGAAAGTGATTGGGTTTGGGTTGGCTTGGATCCAACCGAAAACACACACACAAACAAATGGGCTTCGGCCCCCCTCCTCCTTGGCTCACACGAACACAAACAAACATCCTCTTGGGCTTAGGCTTGGCGCAAAACAAAACAAATGACACGAGTCCAAACGGCCCAACTTATTAGCGAAACATTTACTTCCTTCGTCGTACCAAAGTCATCCACCTAAATTATATTCGTTAAGTTTTTATTTATTAGGTTTTTAATTTCCGTACTTTATTATAAACGAGTTTTACGTATTTTATTATTCTTGGTTCCAAGGGTATTTTAGTCTTTTATAGGTTTTAGATTTTTCAGGTTTTACAGTAACTCTGATTATTTTATTAAATCAAACGATGTATTTTCCAAACGACACTTTAGGTCGTTCAATATAACTGTGATTGTCATGCTATGACAGTCAATCCCCAGGAATTCCATTCCGCTGCAAAACAGGTAATTTGGGGGTGTGACATCATTTTAGACGGCTTTCCATTTTTAGCAAGTTCTCACTTTCTATTTTAGACAGGTTTCCATAATTAGTAACTTCCGTATTTGATGCATTTAAAGACATATTGGGTTAACTGAGTATTATTATACTTTAAGGGTCATTTTATGTGTTTGCGTTAAAGCGTGTACATGAGATTCTAAGGCAGATTAAGACCTCGCAACACCATATCAATAAAACATCATCATGGTCAAATTATTACAGGTTCAAAACTGATTTACACTATGCTTCCATTATTATTAACGCATGCATGGTCCCATGTACATGTTTATGATTTAAACCCATTTAGCTTAGAGTATAAAGAGTATGTCGTGTATAATATGGGTCCCAAAACAAGTTCATGCCAAATTTTATCCTTCCCATTCGATACATACCAATCATGTTTTATATAATTTCATGTGACAAGTCTTATAGGTGAGCATGTAAACGAAAGAGTAAAGCATGACGTGAGGACCAAATTTCAGATTTACAACCCATACAGGATATACATGCTATACGACATACATATATATATATAATCATGATTTTATGTAGTTTAGCACTTGGTTAGTCTTAGTTTAGTTTTATTGTTTATGAGACATGTTTTATATGTGTAAAAATAGGCGCATGGCTGGATATAGACCAAGACCAGATCTAAAAACAACAAAGGAAAAAAAAACGAGGTGATAGTGTTACCTTGTAGCGTGTGAAAAGAGGAAGAAAACAAGGATCAAGAACCAACAAACCAAGCACCTTCTTGTGCTCTAGAAGTCACGACCAGCAGCAGCAATATACCCACGATGCAAACCAAACCAATACTTGAAACGAACACGTGATTTCAGCCTTGAAAGGAGCCTTCGAACCTAACCTTGGATTGATTTTTGGTGTCGACAGAAAAAGGATGGAGGATGGAGAAAAATGATTGCCGTATACTTTTGTGCTAGGGTTTTTGCCGTTCTTTTCTTGGGAGAAATAATAGGGTTTCCAATGTGATTTCTTTTGAATGAGATTAGGCAATATATTGTGATAATGGTTAGTTAATTTTGGCAAAGATTGAGGAGTATAGAGCGTGTAAAAGGGGGCCAAGAAGTCAGGGATTGGCGTTTGATATGGCCGAACAAAAGGGCAATCACAATTAAATTTTACACCTTATTGATTCACTTTCCAAATTACTTGTGTATGATAATTAGCTTGTTATTTAAAAAGGTCCAAGTAACATGTTTATGTGTTATATGTATATCTTTATTAAGTTAAGTGTAAGAGTATCTCCAATGTCCCATGCAAATCATTATAGATTAAGTATTTAACTAGTTCGATTTATTTTACGAGTTATCTGCTTGAGGGGCATCATGGTCAATTTACATGTTTATGATTTTTAGGGTTTTACACGTACTTTGAGCGTAATGAAAGGTTGTAAAAATCGCTAGGCGCTATTGAGGCGGTCGGGTAGGGCCTAACGATTAATCGGTTAGGCGGGGATCAATCGGGGATTAATCGGATTGGAATTTTTATGCACAAAATTGCAATTTTAGATATTATATTATATTATATGTATGAGATAAGTATAGTGTATCAAAGTTCAAATATATCAAGTGTTCAAATATAAACATAATACATAATTCTTTAAAGTTCAAAGTCAAACATAAATATTACTCTGTTTGTTGACCATTTTTAAGCGATCTTTGACTGATTAATCAGTTTGTTGACCTATTTTTAAGCAATTTTGTTGACCATTTATTAATCGATTTTGTTTGATTAATCCGATCATACCGATTTTGTTCGATTTTGTCCGATTAATCGGTTTGTTGACCGATTTTTAAGGTATCTTTGACCAAACCGATTAAATAGGCCGATTATGAAAAATCAAGGCGCTTAGTGAGCGATCAGCGATTATGCGGGGATTAATCGGCCGCTTGGGCCGATTTTTACAACAGAGGCGTAATGAGACGGGCAGTCGAAGGTAACTATCGAGTGTATAAATTTCGATGGAATAAGTTGTTTCGTCTTCGAGCAAAATCATCAAAACCTTAAACTAAGTAACAACTTGATTTTAGCTTATCTCGCAACTCATCAAACAAGAATTGTCACAAGATTAGGCTACGTATCAAGTTTTTGAGAAAGAGGAATTTAACATCTTCGATGATTTAGCTCTATTCTGGAATTGCTCAAAAACGAATGAATAGGTATCTATGGCTAAGATTGGTGAGATTAGCGAAGAAGGTCATGGATACTGTCGAGGTAATTGTTTCGTTTAGATAGAAATTGGTAAAGTCGATGGGGAGAAGTTTTGGTCTACGAGGTTTCTTAGATAGGTTTTGAATTAGGTCTTCTAAATATGATGTGACTAACTAAATTAGTTCTGGTATATGTATAGAATTCTCACCATAGTGTAATTTTTTGCAGAACATCAGGTATCTATCGAGGAGAGGAGGATCATTCGTTCCTTATCCGGTTTTTATCAAAATCCAAAATGGTTTGTAAGATTTGCAGCGCCAAATTTGTGTACCGGTGGTAGAGAGCTAATGTTGTAGGAATGAAAACAAGTCACTTGAAGTTAAGATTACTTGCACGAAACGAAGTATGAATAGATTATGATGATGTGGATTTGGCACGAACACTCATTACTCGTTTGGGGATCTGGTCGGTCTGCTGGGAACTACATTGTATAGTCAACTTGTAGAAGTGGTGGCTCTTATGGATACCGTAAGTGTAATACCTCCAAAAATCGGGTTCAGCAAAAGCATACAAGTCATGGGTGCTACTAATTGGTATCACAACACAAAGTATAGAACAACGGTTTTACAATAAGAAACTTCATAACAAAGGTATAAAGTTTACATTATTCAAAAATAGTACAGAAATACAGACCCATAATAATAAAGCGGTCCCAAATATAAATATCAGAGTCGTCTATGACCATGTCATGTAATTGCCCAAGCACCTCCAAGAGTAAACTATTGCCTCAATACCTGAAAATACATGATAAAAGTTTCAACACAAGGTTGGTGAATTCATAGGTTTGGGTAAAACGTTTAAGTTCCAAAAGAGAGCTTTCCGACCATTGTGTCACCCACAATGTCAAGGAAACATAATTTACCTTTTGTAAAATAGTAATGTGGACCACAAGGTTTTTCAAGTGTAATTCATTTCTCATAAACAAGTCAAATTTAACCAAGGCATACCCTGCCTATTTCCCAGAATCAAAACATTTATCCGGAAAATAGCTCATAAACAACAACTTGGACCATCGATCGACCTTGTGCATAAGCACCAAAACAAGCCCCTAACCACGGTGCTTATCCCCAAACACCGTATCCGACATGCTATACGTCTAACCAGTTGGCGCTACCAACTCTGGACGGGGTGTCACCCCTGATAGATCTATCTATAACATTCACGCTTCCCGCAGGGACTAACGGTTCATGAATGGGCAATTTGGGATACTAACCTTAGCCTAACCACGTAATAACTTCCATAAATCCACAAAAACATTTCCAGTTCCTATAAAAAATAGTTTTCAAGCACTTGTGTCCATATAAAACGTATTCAAACCAAATCACGCATTTCAAAAAACCCAAGTAAACGTCGCGTATTCAAATCAATCAAGCATTTCATTTAGTCAAAAACGAGCATGTATTCTCCCCCAAAATAGTTCAAAAACAAGTAAAAGTAGGGGCCATGAACTCACCTCAGTCCGAAGCAACGCAAGAATCACAACTAACATTACTGGCATCAGGAAGCAAAACGCAACAGTATCACAATGTAAGGCACAACAGAAAAAGAGTACAGGCACAACGGTACGTCATCGGCACAACCTAATAGCAAATTTTCTATCTCAGAATACGTCTAGAAAAGCAAATGAATTTCTGAAAGACAACGTGTCTTAGTTTTCGTGGAATACTCGCATCAATGATTTCAAAAGTCCAGTATCAATATCTCAAAAGTTTAGTTTTAACGTTTCGTGTGATGGTAAGAAAACATATATCAAAATATAACTCACGCCAAAATATTTCAAAATGCAACTCACGCCAAATTATGATATATCTCCAAATATATTATAAAGGAATAGTCAAGAAAGAATTGACCAAGACTCAAGTCGAGAGAACAATGACCAGAAAGATGTCAAGATAACAACACATAATTACTTCGATAAATAAGTCAATTGATAAGTTTTGGCATTTACCTCATAATCCCATATGGTTTAGAAACCATTTTAGTTTTATAAGAAAACACAATAGCTTACGAGTTTATAATCTTATAAGGATGGAAAGGTTTTATAAAGTTCAAAGATGACGCGTCCGTTTATATTACGTTCCCAAGTCATCGTGACTTTAAATGAATCAAGTTTGGAACTACAATATTTATAAATTTTGTTTTGTTATCATTCACGTAATTATTAGCTTTTGAGTTTATTGAATATTTTGTGAGTGTTCCATGTCTAATATATTAAATTCTTTTCGAGTATAATATATTATACCGTCAAGTCCCAAAATGTTCAATAATTCCAACATCCAATAACGATCCAAATGAGTCCAATCCAATATATGTCCAAAGTCAAGTCATAACCCGTATGTTACAATCCATTAAGTATCCGTAATGTCCAAATCAAGTATCAATTCACAATATTATCCGAAACATATCAAATAAACACCTAGTTAAATAATTAATCACCTTTGTCCGATATTCCAATAACTGTAAATAATTACACACTTAGTGTAAAAATATTTTTAACATAACTTAATTAATTTCAAATTTTCCCAAAACTCTTTTGTGTGGGCCTTGAACCACTCTTAAGTCCAATACACCCTCAAATGGGAGTGTGACCCATCAACCCAACTGCACCCTTGACAGAATCACAAAACCGCAAAACGAACACACTAAAACACAACACAAATAATTTGAACTGTTATGTTTTCATTAAACCAAGTAGAAGCAAAATAACACCATTACCATTTTTATTGTTGTAAAACCGATAGTAGGCTCACACTTGCGGATGTCGGTTGAACCGAGACACGACACTAACTCATTTATACCACGAACACTTATATGTTTTCAAACAAAAACTAATGCTTAAACACTTATCGGATTTTAGCTCGACTTATAATCTTGATACTAATGTAAAACGTTTCGTAATCATTTTTAACCCATGGAACCAATCACAATCAAATCCCAAACCAAAACAAAATCGCGACATGAACCGGGTCTCAACCCGACCTGTACACAAGTACAAACAAACAATAGGATAAGCAGATTCATGACAACCCGAGACAACTAACGCCTAATAAGCTGAACGAATTCAAATAAGTCAACCAAATCTGAAAGAAGCAACACTAATTGATAATCTGACCAAAACAGTGTGACTCGACCCGATTTATGCCAAACGAACAAACACAACGACTAAAATTTCTAATCAAATGATCCGACACAACAAACACCATTTTTTTATGTTTTCACCACATGAATTCAAGGTTATCATTAATCAAAACATTTTTACCACATGAAACAATTTTAAAAACATTTTACCCGATTTTAAATCAACGAAACTCATAAATACGATTTATTAAAATTAATGCTACACGATTTGATGCTCAAAATGTCTAAACCGGTGTATTATCCACAAAAACAATACAATATATTTTATATAACCATGAAAAATAACTTGTAGCAATTAGGGGTGTGCACGGTCCGAAAACCGGACCGGACCGGCCAAGACCGGACACGACCGAGACCCGAGTTCGGCAAAAATCCTAGACCGAGACCGGACCGAATGTGGTCGGTCCGGTCTCGGTCCGTGTCGGTCCGGTCGGTCCTTCGGTCGGTCCGGTCCAACAAGGCCAAATTCGTCGGTTTTGGTCCGGACCGGACCGAGGACCGAATTAGCCCAAAAGCCGAGACCGCGGACCGGACCGAATGTGGTCGGTCCGGTCCGGTCCGGTCCGTTCGGGTCATATGCTCACCCCTAGTAGCAATCGTTCATTAATCGGTTTAAAACAAAACTATTTATAAGATTTGATTAGGCTTTCGACATACCCAAACGAGATGAGAAGAAAAATGAAGAAAAATGACAGATGCGTGATGGAAATGGTGGAATGGATGCGAACACATGAACACAAGCTCGAACCAAAACTTATTTGTGACCCTCTCACACTCACCCGATCCAAAACACGAACCTTTGGAGCTCTCGCAACTTGTCGAAGTATTTTTTTGTGGGTTGCTGCAGTTATCTTTCAGCCTTATAGACAAGCCTTCTAGATACCTGCTAAGATGAACAACGCGTTAGTCTCGCCCCGGGTGTTATCCCAGGATCCGACTCCGGCGTAAGAATAAGTATGTGTTTTACCGAAAGGTATAGTATAAAATGTATGTGTGAGAAAAGTGATACCTTACTCTCAATTACTGTATGCGTATTTATACTACCTGATGTCGTTATCTGGTCCCTGGGTCTGTCGTACTTCATGGGACCGTTGCATCCCTCGACACGCCCCTCGGCGTCGTGTTCCGACATCCGGAGAATGAGACAAAGCGTGTCGGACTAGATGCCAAAGGTGCTGTCGGTCGGTAGCGTCCTTCGGACGGATGGTTCGTCGATGTACCCTTTGGTATAGCCTGGAATGCTTCAGTAGAATATCGGGCCCTTTCGGTATAATGTTGGACTCTTCGGATAGAGTGTTGGTCCTTTCGGTTCTTGGACCGAATGGGCATGTACGTCGTCATGTCCCCCCCAGTATCATGTTATTTGTTTAAAACAAGTAACGTGATGCTTAATTATGGTTGTCCGTTGGGCTCATTCGGAGTGACTGGGTATGTTCTGGTTTTATGGGCTTCGTCATGGGTAACGGGCCCAAGCCCATTGGGTGGAAGCAAGTTAAAATAATATATACCGTGTTTCGTGGGATCGTGCCACGTGGCAGATGGTATCCGTTTGACGGTTCAGATTCGTCCCCTTCTGACACGACGTGACCTTTTGTGTCCCCACTTCCTTTGCCTATATAAACCCTTTTACCCTCATTTGTTATTTTTAATTTACTCTTCACTTTTTACTATTTGCTTTCGAATATTCCGGCGAAACTTCAAAAGGTCCGCTTTTCTTTTATTTCATTTACGTTTGCGTTACTTCTTCGGTATTCTATGGCTTCGGTTGAGCATCCGGCTTCGACCTTGTCCCCAAATCGGACATGCATATATATTCCTCCGTGCTTTCGAAGGGGAGTGGAAGGTCTCATTAATGAGTATGGGATTCCTATGGACCTCCATCCTCATTTACCTCCGATGGATTTTACCATGGACAATCTGCCGAAGGATGCCATCGGACTGTATGAGCAATATCTTACGTTTTCGGGAGTTCGAGTTCCATTTTCTACCTTTCTTCTGAGGGTGATAAGGTACTTCAAGGTTCACATATCGCAACTTGTGCCCATCGGGCTGAATAGGCTTGTTATGTTTGAAATATATTGCCGAAGTCTTGAGATTGAGCCGACCGTGAATCTATTTCGAGTTTTTTATAAGTTGAATAAGCAGGGGCACTGGTTTTCGTTCGCTAGCCGGACCGGCGGAAATTCTCTGAGGCGTGTATTTAAGGAAACGTGCTCGAGTTTGAAAAATTGGAAGGACAACTTTTTTATGATAGACCGGAGAGCAATCCCCGATGCTATGCCGTGGAGACATCCGGACTCCAGTGTTTCGGACGATGCTCCGTCGGGGGGTTATTCGGATGCTGATGTTGCAAAATTGTGTGAGGGGGTAGTGGAGTTGAGACCTATTCATTCGGGTCTTTTGTACGAAGTTGGGTTGACGAAGGTCTGGAAGCATCCTGGCTTTCGTCCGGAGTTTAAGGATATCGAGAAGAATGGTAACGCAAACTCTCTTTTTTTTTTTCTTTTTTTTTTGTTCTTATGATTTTTTCTGACTTTGTGCAGCTCTGACCATGTCTCGTTATTTGCGTCTGAGGTCTGATCAAGGATCAAGATTTGGGAAAGGCGTGCTCTTCTTTGAGGGAGAGGAGATACCCGACATGTGACTCCTCCTTGGAGGTGGGGACGCAGGTTCCGGAGCCTAGCCGGGTGCAGCGGATTGTAGAAAAAGCTAATCCGGATGTCCTAAAGGCTAAAGAGAAAAAGAGAAAGCAAACGGAGAAAAGAGTGACCGGAGCGTCATCTTTGTTGAAGAGGAGGAGGCCTAACACCCCGTCCATTAATCTGTCATCGAGTCCGGACAATTCTCAGCGGACTCGCTCGGTGTCGCCTATAAATACTTTGAGACCTGGAGATGTGAATGTCGCTGAGCAAGGGAGTGTGGGAGGTGGCGGTGATCAGGAGGCTAGCGGTGGGGGTGATCAGGAGACCACTTCGGTGGAGGCTCCCCCCATTGTTTCTACGGCCACTCCCCATCCCTCTGGCCAAGGTATGCTTCTTAACCTGGGATGTATCGTCTCCTCCTTTTCTTTTTTTTTACAAGTGTTTTTTCTTCGTAGAAGTTGGAACAAGTGCGACGGGGACGAACGTTCAAGGTGCCACTCAGGCTGGCACGTTTGTCGGAGGTACTTCACAGCTGGCCTGTTCTTCCGGGGTTCTCTCTTAGTTTTGTATGCAAATCGACTTCTCTTTTTCAGTGGGTTTGGCGAATGGGCTCGGGAGCCATTCATTCTGGCCGGGTTTGGCCAGTTATACGAGCTTGAATGATCTTTGTCAGGCGGGATATGATGAGTAACCTTGCCCCACCTTTCATCTTGGCGGAGCAGGAGGATTTACCTGACGATCGAGCCTTGTTCAGAGGGTGGTTCGAATTATGTCATTGGTCTATGGCGTTCGGCGTGTTTAAGAGGTTCGAGCGTTTAAACCATCATTATGCAGAGCTATACAAAGCCCATTCCACCTGTTGTAGCGTCGATTCTCAACTCTCCGAAGCTCAAAATAATCTTCGGGTTCAAATGGAGGCTAATCAGAAACTTGTTCAAGATAACCAAGCCCTCCAGGCATCTCATCATGAGTGAGGCCGGAAAGAAGAAGAAATGGGTTCCCGTCTGGCTTCTTTGGAGAAAGAACTGAATGAGTTAAAGACTAAAGACGAGGAGAGAGAGAGAAAAAGGTGGGATTGTTGGAAGAGGCTTTGAAGAAGAAGACGGAGGAGCTGGATGAATCCGAGAGGGAAGCTGCGGTCTTGAGAGTGCGTTGAGAGGTTCGCCGTAAGTCGGCGGCTACGAGGAGATCTTAAGGTTTAACTATGTGAAGGAACGGTTCAGCGGTCATCCGCGCTTACACGGGAGTGCTGAATATCAGCAAGCTTGGGGGAGTGTTTTTAACGCCGCCATAGATTCTGGTTTTTTGGATGGTCTTAGGGAAGGTCGCAGTGAAGATGAGGTCGACAGGATCCTTGCTGAACAGACAGATTTTAATATGCAAGCGGTTAAGGGGTTTATGGTTGCGTACGATGAGATGTTCGAGAGGTCTTTCCCCTATGTTGAGAAGATCAAGCGTTCTTATCACCTTCCTCTAGCGGATTTGATGAACATACTCCCTGAAGGATCCGGATCTACTCCCGGTGTAGGCACTTCCGGCGGATCTTAGCTTTTATCTTGCCTTGTGAACATCTGAATGTTAGGATAATGTTATGTTTGTACTATGGTGGGCCTGCGTGCCTTTGGGTCATGTAATTAAACAATTTATTTCCGAACTTTCGTAATGTTATTTAGGTCATCCGTATATCCGAACGGCCGTTTTTGATGATGTTATGCTTGTGTATGTTTTTTGCGCTTTTTGTTAGTGACTTAGCACTTTTCGCGTTAAATTATGCCCGTGAGCAAATATGTTGCGGGCTTCCCTAGTGACTTAGCAACTTTGGGGTAATGTTTCGCCTGTTGGTAAATTTACCTGGGGGCTCATCCCTGGCATCGTCACGCCTCCGGGGTATCTGCGTGCCGTTTGGGCACATATGCCTCGGCTCATCCCTTAATGTCTTAGCATTATTCGGGGGTATGCAGTCGCCTACCGAATGGTATATGGCCTTCCCTAGTGTCATTGCACTTACGGGGGTAAATTTATTTTATTGAAGGGTTTTTGGATGTACGGGCGGAGGTAGCTAATCCCCGCCGGTTCATACCCTTCCCTTTTGTATGAGATGTAGTCATGGAAATTTTTCCTCCTCCGTTATAGGCAGGGAAATATATCATTGCTTACTGATAATGGATACAACATAATTCATGCCCGTAGGATTACATTCTTCTTCTGAATACTTTTAAAGAAAACACTTCTTCAAATTCACTGCATGCCACTTCCGGGGAATTTCCTCTTCGTCCAAGGTCTCTAATTTATAGGATTCGTTGAGGCCCGCTTCCTTGATCCGATAGGGACCTTCCCACTTTGGTCCCAATTTGCCTTGATCTTCGACTCTGCTGGCTTCATTCTTTCGGTATACGAATTCTCCTGGTTTGAAGGATACCAGCCGTGCCTTTCGGTTATAGTATTTTTCCAGCTTTGTTTTGTATCGAGCTTCCATCACCTCTGCTTCTTCCCTCCTTTCTTGTAGGAGGTCAAGATTGAGGCGGATTTCCTCTTCGTTCTGCTCTTCCATCCGGCGAGGGTCTTCCTCTTCGAGACCTTCCCTTATTCTTCTCACCCTGTAGGTCGGCATGCCTATTTCTGCCGGTATTACCGCTTCACTCCCATATGTGAGGCTGAAGGGCGTCTCTCCATTACTCGTCTTGATGGATGTCCGGAGTGCCCAGAGAACGTTTGGTAATTCGTCTACCCATCCTGCCTTTGCACGTCCTAACCTTGTTTTGATTCCCTCCATCAAGCTTTTGTTTGCCCTTTCTACCAGTCCGTTGGCTTGTGGATGGGCCACGGCGGTGTTGATCTGCTTTATGTTGAGCTTTTCGCACCAGCTCTTGAAAGGGTTGTCTATGAACTGTTTAGCATTATCGTGGCGATGATAGCAGGAAGACCAAGCGGCATACTACGTTATCCCATACTGAACCGTGACCTCTTTCCCGTGATCCTTGCTAACGGCAGCTTCCGCCCACTTGGTGAAATAGTCGATGGCGACCAAGAGGAATTTGACCTTTCCGGCTGCCGAAGGTAGAGGACCCACTATGTCCATACCTCATTGGTAAAAGGGCCATGGAGCCATGATGGGCGTCGGCTTGGTTTTCGAGTTGTGGCGGGAATGGATCTGGCGGGAGTCACACTTGATTATTTCGTTTCGGCCGTCCCTGTGCATAGTGGGCCAATAGTACCCTTTGCCGCGATGGCTTCGCTACAACCGATTGGGGGGAGTGCATTCCACATGCTCCCACGTGTATCTCCCTGATAACATAGTTTGCTTGTAAGGGACCGACGCACCTCATCATGGGCACTAGGTAAGCTTTTTTGTAGAGCACCCCATCTTCCATGACGTACCGGCTGATTTTCATCCTTAGGGTGCGGGCTTCATTAGGATCTTCCGGCCAAACTCCTTCCTCGAGACACCGGATGATAGGGGTCATCCGGTTGTCCCTTCTCTTCAACGACATTATTAACCTCCTTACTTTCCGTCGATCTCTCTCTTAGCACCTCCACTAGTACCTCTTTCGTCAAGTGGTCGAAAGCAACCGTGGCTAGCTTGCTAAGGACATCTGCCTTTTGATTCTGACCTCTGGGGATGTTTCGAATGGAGAAATTTTGAATCCAGCTATGTACTCTTTTGCCTTCGCCAAATACTTGATCATACTTTCATGACTTGCCACATAATCCCCATTTATCAGATTAGTTCCTGGAATGCCTCTTCCGCCTCCTTCGTCCACCGATACTCTTCCTTATTCTCCTTAGTGATGTTTTTGAGCGTTTCGAAGAAGGGTAGGGATCTTTCGGCTGAACGGGATAAGAAACGATTAAGCGCTGCCAGTTTGCCGCTGAGACTCTACATTTCCTTCAAGGTCCTAGGTGATTGCATGTCCACTATCGCCGTCTTTTTGGGTTTGCCGGATCCCTTCGAAGTTACCATGTATCCTGGAACTTCCCTTCTTCCATCGAAGGAGCATTTCTTGGGGTTCACTTCATGTTTATCTTCCGGAGGTTATCGAATGTTTACGCTATGTCCGCTAGCATTTCCTCGCTTCTTCCTACTCTTAATGACCATGTCATCCACATATGCTTCTAGGTTCCTCCCTCGTCGGACCGGAAAGCGGAGTCTATCATCCGTTGGTAGGTAGCTCCGCATTCTTCGGAACCGAATGGCATCTTAGTGTAACAATAGGTCCCCTGTTCGTGTAAAATGCGGCTTTTTTCTTCGTCTTCCCTTGCCATCACTTTGGTGATATCCTTTGTAAGCATCCAAGAAACACTTGTATTTGTACCCCATGACCACTCAATCTTCCGGTCGATCTACGCAAAGGGTAGTAATCCCGGGGCAAGGCGAGTTGGACGTTCTTGAAGTCGATGCACATTCGCCAGCTTCCGTACACTTTTTTACCAAGACAGGGTTGGATATCCAAGTAGGATATTTCACTGGTCTGACAATGCCGGCCTTGACCCACTCTTCTACCTCCTTTGGGACCACCTGGCTTCGATCGGAAGCCAACATTCGGCGTTTTTGGCATACTGGGTCCACCGAAGGGTTAGCATTTAGGGTGTGTTCGATGATTCCTCTGGGGACTCCCGTCATATCCGCTGGCTCCCATGCAAATATATCGAGGTTCCTTTGTAACAGTTCTTTGAGGCGCCTTTTTCCTTCGGGGGACAGGGCACCTCCTATCGTCACAGCCTGTTCTGGGAAAGCTGGGTTGATCGCCACTTCCTCTGTCAACCCCACCTCTCCTGTTTCTGATTCTGCCTTATCCTCCTCTGGCACGACGGCCTGTAACTTTTCTAAACTTCTGCACTCCGAAATGATGGCGGAGCGAGTGACAAGCGTGGCAATTCCTTGAGGTGTTGGGAACTTCATCATGGAGTGGACCGTGGAGGGTATGGCCCGTAGGATCTTCAACCCGGTTCTTCCTAAGATTACGTTATACGAGGATGGTGCCCGAATGACTGTGAATTTCATTCTTACCTTCATGTATAACCCTTCATCTCCAAATGAAACATCCAACTCAATTTTACCCAGTGGCCTGGTCACCTGTCCGGCGAACCCAAGTAGATCCGTCTGTGTCTGTTTCATCCGGGCCCTCACTTCCTGAGGTAGGTTGTTGAAGCAATGTTCAAACATTACTTCCACCGACGCTCCTTCATCCACAAAAACTCTTCTTACAAGATACCCCTCCATTGTGGCTTCAACTATGAGGGGATCTTCCGACGCATCTCCTTCGGGCATAGGGGGAAAAGTTATGGGCACGTTCATCCATCTTTCTTCTTGCTCAGACGACTTCCTCTTCTTTCTTCCGGGCCACGTTCGGATCATATTGATGACTTTATCTTTGGCTCCCGTTTCATTCTTGGAGGGATCTCTCCTTCCTATCTGACGGAGGTCCTTAATCAGATGATTCAACTTTCCCGACTCCAATGCTAGCTCTAACTGCTTTTTGAGTTGATAATAGTCATTCGTGTAATGCCCTTTTTCTCCATGATAATCACAATATTTATCTTGGTTCTCCCTGTGTGGTGGGTCACACATCGGCTTTGGAGGAGGTAGACGTAGCTGAGGTTCTGTGGCCAAAATTTTCTTTGGGGGCTTTATGAGCGAGTCTAAGGTTAGACGGGGGTTGCCTCGGTTCAGATGGTCACCACGATGGGGCGCGTAAGGCGCCGACCAGTCACTGTGGCGGTGCGAGCTTCCCCGATCTTTCCCTGAGTAAGCGTACCGTCCTTCATTATTCCTATCCCCTTCGTATTGACTTTTGGCAACCCTTTCGTCCTTTCGGAAGGGTCCGGTTGAGGCCCTTCTGGTTGTATCATAATGCTCCCCTCGAGGTAACTCGGTAGTGGCAAAAGCTTCCTCCAACCTTACAAAGTCATCAACCCTAATCATCATCTCATCCACGGTCTTAGGGATTGTGTCGGCAAACCGCTTGGCCAGCTCGGGGCATTTGCACCCATTCATGAACGAGGAGATCCTCATGATCTCCGAAGCTCCCTGTATGAATCCCGTCTCGGTGGTCCATCTCTCTTTGAACTCAGGAAATGTTTCATTAGCTTTCCTCGCTATCTTGGCAATTTCGGTGGGGTCCTTGACACATGCCTTGTGTAGGGAGAAGCGGGTTTCAAACTGGTCCCTAAAAGCCGCCCATTCATCTATGCTCCCCGGAGAGAGTCCGTCGAACCATCCCCTGGCCTTTCCGTCAAACGTCTGTTCGAACATGCGGTACCAAACTGGCATAGGCCATTCTCCATGTCCTGCAGCTCCGGTGAACCTATTGAGATGATCTTGAGGATCCAACGATCCATCATATAGCTTGATGAGAGTGGGCATCTTGTGCTCCAGGGCGGAGAACTCAATGATTCGCCTACTGAAGGGAGATTTTGAGACTTCCTTGAAGGGCTTTGCTAGATCTTCATCTTTCACTTTACTCCCGGTTACTATCTCCTTCTTCTTATCGGCCGCTCGCCTTGTCAAGGACCATTTCTTCCTCAAAATCCAAGTATCGGCTCAGCGGTATCCCTTCTACTGTTATGTTCTTTTATCAAAGGCTTGAGCGCAGTTACATACCCTTCCAACTGCTCTCTCGTCAGTGGGGTGGAACTTCCTTCTCCTCCCCCGGAAGCTATCGGGAGTGTCGAACCCGTCATCCTATAACTCTAGTAGATGGAATGCGGGTCCCACGGATGGCGCCAATGTCGAAGTATTTTTTTGTGGGTTGTTGTAGTTATCTTTCATCCTTATGGACAAGCCTTCTAGATACCTGCTAAGATGAACAACGCGTTAGTCTCGCCCCGGGTGTTATCCCAGGACCCGACTCCAGCGTAAGAATAAGTATGTGTTTTACTGAAAGGTATAGTATAAAATGTATGTGTGAGAAAAGTGATGCCTTACCCTCAATTACTGTATGCGTATTTATACTACCTGATGTCGTTATCTGGTCCCTGGGTCTGTCGTACTTCATGGGACCGTTGATGTTGTCAGGGCTGACACTGTCCCTGGCGTCGTGTCTGACATCCAGGAGAATGAGACAAAGCGTGTCCAGACTAGATGCCAAAGGTACTGTCAGGTCAGCGCGTCCTTCGGACGGATGGTTCGTCGATGTACCCTTTGGTATAGCCTGGAATGCTTCGGTAGAATATCGGGCCCTTTCGGTATAGTGTTGGACTCTTCGGATAGAGTGTTGGTCCTTTCGGTTCTTGGACCGAATGGGCATATACGTCGTCATACCAAGAATAAAAGTAGCGGTGGCGGTTGAGGTGGTGGTGTGGCGGCCAGGTGGTTGACTGCTGCGAAGTGGAGAGGTGGAGTAGAGGAAAGGTGTATTTGTGTCTAGGGTTTTATCAAAATGAACTAACGCTAATAACTTTTACCCTTTTAAGGATAGAGTAAGGATCAAATGAGAAGAAAAATAAAAATGAGAAAAATGAGAAGAAACCACAACCACATATATAAGATGCACCTACAAAAGTAGATGCATCTTTTCTTAAAATTCTCCCTCTTACTTAAAATATATGGTTAGAAAACCTTTCTCATTCTTCTCATTTTAATATTACTTCTCACTAGATCTCTTCCGAGATATACCATATGGACTAAATTTGTAATCACGTCAAAGTACAAGGGGAGTGTAGTAAAATTTAAGTACAGGGAGTAAAGCTATAATTTTTGCAAAAATTTATGATTTAACGGTTTGGGGCTCATTTGGACTAGCAAATGTCCGATTCTCGACACGCAATTTACGCCATTGAATTCCAATTATTTTTTTCAATAAAATGAGTATTTATTTTACTACTTTCTCACAAACAATACCAAAATCAAATCAAATCGTCGGTGGTGCCAGTACGCGTTGTGTTTAATTTTCTCGTTTTGCAAGATAACTTCTCATTTTAACGTCGAATGAGCTGTCGAAAAGTTCGTAAATGAAAAACAGACATTGTTAATACAAATAAACCATAAAAACGTTTATTTATATTTTACGATCTTCTAATGTTTTGTTAATAACAATCATAAAATTATTTTAACGAAATAAATAAAATATGTAAAAGCTTTGAGCCAATAGTTTACTAACACACTTTTACTAAACATATAAAATAATCAAAAAATGTTTAGTTAAATAAAGTTATATAAAACCAAAACCATTTTTATAAAACACTTACAAGTAACTTTTGTTTACTTATATTTTACAAAAATGTATATGTGCTTAGTATAACTTGTAATGGGTAAATGATGGGTAAAAACCGAAGTCCATAACCCATACCCATAGAGCATGATCCATAACCCATGATCCATTGCATGACATCATGCATGAAATCATGCATGAAATCATGTTGGATATTATTCATGATCCAAAGTCCATGACCCATTGACTAGGTTTGCAACCCAAAATCCAGACTAGCTTGACCCAACTGTCGGATCCCATAGATTGCATTTGCCGGATCCTTTGGGTAAGCGATCCGCCAGATCTGTAGGAATTGTGGGCAGTTTTCCTATAAATAGTGAGTCATTTCTCTCTTGCTCATTACCTTTTTTAGACATATCTTCTCTCTATGTTCTAACCTCTCTAACCTTAGATCTAAAGGATAATTCTATGTAGTTTTCTCTTTGTGTGATTCTCTAGGTTCCTCTTAAAGGAGAGATCACAACCTTTTGAAGACGTGCAAGCTCAAGGTCATGAGTTGCTAAGCTTCATCGTCATCAAGACCACTGAAGTGCATCTTGTTGATAATTCTTCTCTCCTTCCATTAGTGTGTCAAGTTGAAGGCATTGGTGTATAGTACCAAAGGTGTACATTTGATATGGGGCGTCGATGTATATTTTTGTATTTTGGATTAAAGGGTATTGATACCCTTTGAAGTGTTGAAAAAAGGAGTTTGTCTCATTTGGGAAGTGTTGGGTAGTAGTTCCTCCTTTGTAATGAAACTCGGTATTTAGCCTTATGTCGGATAAAGTGTAGGCGACATTGTGATAGGTTTGGTTCTACCTCGTGGAAGAAATCGGTGTCTATCCTTGTACCGGATAAAGTGTAGGCGACGTTGTGAAGGCTTCTCCGCCATATTAAGGATCTTGAGTTGTGTAGTGCTTAGAAACTCTCGAGTTGGGTGCTCGAGGAGTGGAGTAGGGCAAGGAAGGAGTCCTTGTAGCTGAACCACTATAAATACTCATGTCATAGTTTTGTGTTCCTTTACTCTTTATCTCTTTGCGTTATTTAGGTATATGTCTATCTATCAATATCCAACACACGAGCTAACTGGATTGACATAAGTCGATCTAAATACTTTAAAACAAAGTTTTAATCAAGAAACTATTCAACCCCCCTTCTAGTTTTCCACAAACCTAATTCCACGAGAAATGAATATCTGGAAAATCTTAGGGTGTTACAATGAGGCCGGTGTACTCTTCTGAGGAATGTGGTCTATAATGTGGGTTGTTCTAAAAGATTAGAATGACAAGAAAAATGAAGATCCTAAGGCAATAGGGATCAGCTTTTAAGGTGATTGATGAGAAAGTAAGGGTAGCACCAGGCATTGTGTCGGGTATCTTTCTCGAAAATAACATACTTGCTTGTGTCTGACGTTTGGTGCCAAAGAGTTGTTTGGTGACTTTTCATACTATCTTGTGAATTGCACCTCAACGAAATTAAGAAGAGTGTTAGTTGTAAATTTTTAGATAAAGAATAATTTGTTACTAAAGAAATTGTTGATGATATCCCCATTAGTGTTGAAGGAAGGAAAATATGGTGAAGTATGTTCTGGTTCAGTTAGACGGATCCGTGGTGGTAACTTGCATGAAATTTGTTGGTTATAAATTTAGAAAAAATCGTACGTGATAGGAAAGATTATTGTAGCTGTATTTCCGAATGAAGGGATGATCACTGTCTATGAAGGTCGAAGAAATAGATATATAGGGGCAATACATGAAGGTTTCCCAATGTGTGAAGAAGGTTGTTATAGAACAACTGAAGGAAACGAGAAGGAAATATCCAACTCGAGGCTAAGGTTGACAGTCGTAGTCTTGAAGTAGAATTATGAGTGAAATGTTTGTATGGTGCACAATGTCTTATATGTACACATCACAAAAGTCTGATGTACATGTTTTGTAACAAGGTGTTCATAATAAGTCAAGTGGATACAATGGCGAAGGATGTTTGACGTGTTATAGGTGAAATCTAAAAGCCTTATGGTCAGTTGCAACTTCTTGATACCCCCAAAATAAAAATGAAGTCTCGTCCCAATGCGACTAAGTTATCTAGATCTCCGAAAAGAATACAATGTCTCTTGAGTAATTGTACATCGATCGTTTAATTCAACGCGCTTCTACCAGTGCGACGGTCTTATCATACGGAATGAGTGGGAAAGTTGTACTTAAAAATAGTAGTGTGGAGGCATGGCATACTGCTATTAACGGTCTAAGGCAGTGGTGTTCGATTCACTTATAAAATGTTATGTAGGTATAGTTGTTGTTTTCGAGGTTTTTCCATGCGTAGCGCATTGGAGGTATGGTTTTAAAATTTATTAACAAGATTTATTTAGGTGGAACATTTTACAAATCTGACCATAAATGTAGTTTGGAGAAACGTTGTTTGAAATTTGCAATGATTATAGTCATGGAAAATGATACGACTATGAAATATTTTTTACTTTGATAAAAGCAATTTTTTTGTATATGGCTAGGATATTTACGTTCAAGAAATTGATGCTTGAACATTTAAAACAGTTTATAATCCAACCATTGAGAATCACAAATTTATCGTACCTCGTAAGGTTTGTAAAGAAACATTTCATTTGAAAAAAAATTGACCAATAGACTTTTGACTATCCGAACTGGTACCATCTCCGGAACACGAACACTACGGCGGCCATTGTTATCTCAGTCAACACAAGAACTTAATGGTAAAGTCATCACCTTCTTATGAATCCTATTTTCTTACTTGTATTTTCCAAAGTCATAATTGTACGTCAAAACCACTAATGTGACCACACTGGTCGGTGGGTTGTTCCTAGGGCGACTCGTCAGTTTAGAATGCGGTGTATTCAAACTTGCTAACAAAGGGAGAGGTGTGGGGAGACAGGGCATGTGACATAATGGCATAAGGAAATATTTGCGTGATCATGTATCCAAATCAAAAATAGGATTTCAAAATAGTGTTTCCAAAATAGTTTACCCAAAACAAAGGCATTAAAATAGTGTATCAATATGACATTTTCAAAATAGCGAAACAAATGTTGGTCTTCCAACAATGAGTTGTTGGGAAACGTCTAAAATAGTATCCAAAATAGTCTGACGTATCTAAGATAACGTATCCAAAATAGACTACCCAAAATAACATTTTCAAAATAACGTATCAATATATATATTTAGTAAAATATAACAGTATGAGTCTGTTTGCGTATAGGGATAAATAATATCAAACGCATGAGTATGGGGAATAGCACGAAAAATATTCAAACTCAAATCAAATAAAACCATATCAAATCGCATCATATAAATCAAATCAAATCACAACAAATCGAATTAAAGCACTCAAGTACGTAATTACAAGCATATACATTGTCCCAAAGCTACAAGTCTGGCACACATAATATAGAGAAGCATAACCACAGATGCACATAACACATAAGGCAAATGTACACATATAGACCAAATTCAAGTAATCTAGACTTTGACTCCAACCAAACACGACCCAAGGTAACTACCCCCATTACCCCATGATCCCTTCTGAATTAAGCATAGTTGATCAGGCTATGCGTAATTTAGGAAAAACGATGGAATGCCTGAGCTAATCAACTCGTACCATGTTTGGGGTTTTATAAAAGCTTTAGTATGGTTATAGTTGAGCTTTTTATTTTTGAAAAACCAGAATTCTCTATAACCTTAGGCTCTGATACCATTCTGTCACACCCTGTCAATGGCAGAAACAAGAGATGTAATCGAAAGGCACATTGCATAACATCATATATTCATACCTTAAAAATTTTACAACAATAGTTTACAAAATATTCCTCGGCTAAAATTTTGAAGTCAAACATGTCTCCTTTGAAAGCTTATCGTCTTGAAAACATGGTAGTAAAGTATCAAATAGTCTAACTCCAATAAACGTGTCTTCAAATACCTTAATAATGATCACCTGAAAATGGCACTAGAAAACATCAACATAGTGTTGGTGAGCTCGTGGGTTTAAGAGATAAACCACGAAGCTGTGAAATATAAATCATAGGACAATAGTGAATAAGATATACAAATATAAGCACTTAATGAAACCACGATGCATGCGACAACTGAACCTGCCAAGGTTGCTAAATACGAGTTGCTAACAGTGGGGAGCTACCCTGATAGTAATATCAATTGCTTCGGCTCCAAACAGAGCTAAACAGTTGCGCGTAAATGTCGCATATGATGAAATCACACAACGAGGCACATATTGCAATCAAGACGCACATATTTGTCAAAAAACATGAAAACAGTAAATCACAAAGATAAAATCATTTAGAAAACATTTGAATGCATTTCCACACCAAAGAAAAACATATTAAAAAGTGGGGCTACGAGAACTCACATCAAACAAATAGTAATACGATACTAGAAAGTGTGCACGGAAATTGAGGAGCGATGACACTGACCGCAACCTAAAGTAATGATATGTTTTAGGTCGCGCAATAATGTCGTGTATGCAATTTTTAAAATGTTATATCACCCGTACATGTTTGTATAAAAGTTCATTTGGTAAAAATATATTTTCGTCAAGATTTTCCGTCAATAGTCGTGATATATACTTTATGTGACTAAACAAGTATATTTCGTAGTTAAGTTTTAGTCGCCTCATTACTAAGTATTTTGAAAAGTTTCCGAATCGACTAATAAGTATAAACAAAATGCTACAACTTTTATTCAGTCCGTTTTAGCTAGTTCCGACGTTAAGTCGCTCAAAACCCACTTCAAAGTTAAAATTCAGCATGTACTAAAAAAACTGTTAAAAGAATACGTTTCATCCGAAATTCCCTCGAGCCATAAATTCTTCGTTATAGATCCATTTTTATCCATTCAAGCGATCACGTTTTCGTTATAAAATATGTTTTCTATTTTTTTATTCAAATCTTATAAAAATATAAGTCATTTTCTGTATAAACAAAATAAGGATATCACCTATGTATATATGTATTCAAATCAATTTTCTACCCTTTCAAACTTCCAATTCACTTCAATAACAACTCTAAAACTATCTTAATACCTTCCACCAAATCTTCAACAATTTATATAGTGACTTAACAATATATTACAAATAATAAAGTTCAAGAAATCACAAAAATTAAGTATCACTTATAAATAAATATGTACTAGTTTATACCTTGTAAATATATGTTTTTAATAAGAAGTCAAATGCAATAATGACAAGACAATAAAGCAATAAATATTTATTTTTTTTAAACATTTACCAACTTATTTTTAGTAGTGAAAATGTACAAACATGTATATGGTGATATATTTGTGTGAAATAAATGAAATAAGCACTTGTAACTTGAAATAAGACATACATAAGTTGTATAAAAAATATGAAAGAAATTTTTATAGCTTACTTGTAATTTTTAGGAACATGTGATGCTAAGAACACAAATATACCCAATTCAATACTCCAAAACATTTGTTTACTAATTATTATACCAAAATAAGCAGTAAATAAGCACTTTTAAACATAAACCAATCTTTCTTCCTTGTTTTTATCACTTGGCCGAACACCACAACAATTGTAGGATATTTTTTTGTATTTTTTTGTCAAACAAATGAGCTAGATCACTCCTTAAATAATAGAGCAATGTATGGCATTCATATTATAAAAATAAGTTAGTACATAAGCATCAATAAGCTAGAAAGTTTTCTCAAAAGGGTATGATGGTGGGGATGGGTTGATTTGACTGAAAATGGGGGAGGGCATGGGTTACCATGCTTCATTAATTAGCTGTCTAGATAATTTCTCAAAATATCTAGTTTTAGATCTATTTAAATATATTTAGGTATTAAGATAGCTAGAAATGAATTGTAGTAGAGCAAAATAGAGTGTCTAAATGATAGAATAGGGTGTAAAAATTTTGTATATGTTACTTATGTAAGTATTGGGAGTCTAAAATAGGTATTTTCTAGTAAATAATTAACTTAAAGTAATTATATATAGTTTTACATATATATATATATATATATATATATATATATATATATATATATATAAATATATATATATATAATAGAAGAAGTTAAAATGTAAAAGAAAATAATAATTTAATTTTTGTAGCACTTTATTACATGTAAGAACGTATAAAAATAATTATATAGAGTATTGGGTACATTGTGCATGCATACAAAATGTGATATGTGTTTATTTATTTAATTAATTTAAATAAATAAAAAATGTAAATACAATTAAGACAAAAAAATGAGAACTGTATTATTGACAATGTTCTAGCAATATGTAAACTAACTTTAGTCCATTTGTTGTGCATAAGTGTCGATCTTTGGTTGTGCGATTTAACTTATAATGTTATTCGAAATAGTGAAATTTCAAATATTTGTAATAAATTGTTTCGAGTTTGAGACAATTATTGACCTGAAAAAAATACGAGTTGTTAAAAGTATTAACCAAAAATGCCAGTTGTCACAACATGAGTTAGGGTTGCAGGAAGCTACTATAAATTCGAAGCACTATCCAGCCCTACATTTGGTATAAGTTGCGAAATGGCAAGTTAGTTTATGTTTGGTTTGACAGTTGGTGTGTCCAAAGCCCTATTAAACGCATGCTTACAGTTAGAGACATAACAAGATCAGGTTTCTTTTTATGTGACACGGTTTTTGATTTGATACTAGATGAGGTATGGTGATGACCAAATGATTGGTATACTAGGTTTTTGGATCTAGAGCAAGTCCAAGTTCTGTTGTTACAAGCTGATGTGAATAATGAGCTTATTTAGCGTGACTTGAATGGCCAAATGAAGTATTTTTTTAGTTTAGCATGGTAATCAATTCCTATGAGGGACGTGAAAGTTCCTTTGTTCTATATTGTATGGTTTCTACATTGTATACCTAGGCATGCGTTCAACCTTTGGCTTGTTGTTAATTGTAAACTAAAAAACGCAATATCGACTGAGGAAATGGGATGTTGGTCCAAAGACCGACTTAAACTTGTTTTGGTGTCCTTTGTATGATATTCAACCTTGATTAGGGATTGGATTTGGTTCCTCCTAGATTAGATGTTGCAATGAAGTTTATACTCTCGAAAACTTCCTCTTGCCAACCCGGGTTCAGTAGGAAAGCCCGAGTGATAAGGCGAAGGGTCTTCAACTCGTAGTATTATTGCTTATAACAACATGAAATACGGAAACGATATTTGAAATTTTGAATATGAATAAAACCTAAAGTGAATTATCTATACTACTTATAATGAATTTAAGCACTTCCCTCCTATTAAATTTTTAAGATTTCCTAATATAGATTTTAACCAAATGCAAGTAAAGAAGCATCATTTACAAGTATTTGAAGCACAAATAAAGCTTAAAAAATACTATTGAACACATACAATTAATACACAATTAAACTTACCCCTTCACTAAAATATACAGCTATTTAAATACAATGTACAATCTGATTAAGCTTACAAAATAAAAATCTAAAATCCATCAGCCCAAAACATAAATCTTCGATCCAGCAGCCATATTAAGATTAGGGGTGTTCACGGGCGGTTCGGCTCGGTTCGGTTAGAGATTTTTAACTATCCATCGCGGAGCGGGTAGTTCATTTTACTATCCAAAACCGAACCATAATAGGCGGGTAACCGGACATGCGGGTACCCGAAATGAGCGGTTACCCACGGTTCGAGTCACGGTTAACCATTTTAAAAAATTAATCGAATCAAATCAGGAAAACAATAACATAAATTAGAACATAATATGTCATTTTAGTAAGATTAAAAAACATTGAAAAGATTAGAGTAATAGTAATGTTGTTCCGTCGCACTAAAAACACTCAAATTATCATATGTAACAAAAGAACTAATACTAATTATTTGACATTTATAGATTACGATCATATTAATCATATGTAATCCATGAACGTAAGTAAATGATCATATTAGATAAGTAAAAATGCGTTATATGATAAAAGTAGTGCAATAATATAGTTAATACTTGTACATCTTTATGAATGGTTTGTTAAAACCTTCATGTATATTATACACGGTTCGGTTCGGGTAACCACGGATAACTAAAAGTAAATACCGAAACCGAACCGTGATAAGCGGGTTTTTTTTTGTTTCGGGTTTTCTCGGTTTCGATTTCTTCGGTTATCGGTTTTTTGCGGTTTCGGATTGATCGGATCAGCTTGGTTCATCCGTTTCTCGGATTTTTTGAACACCCTTAATTAACATGCTTTCGTTTTGCTATATCTGTCAATCGATTTTAAGCTCAGCCGCATTTCTTTTCCTGCGGCAGGTTTTAGGTTAGAAGATGGGCTTTTTCGGGCTGAGAGTTGGATTATCTGAGTGGACCAACCCTAGTTACCTTATTATTTTGGACTTATTTTGACTGGCTATTGTTTTGAGATTTCATTTTATTTTAGACATTTTGGATTTTGTAATTTTCCTTGTAAGTCATTTGTTTATATGACTTGGTACGTTATTCTTTAAGACTTCCGCTTGTAAAATTTTATATTGTATTTTCTGATATGACACCAGAATGTGACACTTCTACCCTTGCCGGGTTAGGGTGTTACAATTATGGTATCAGAACCAGGTTTCGTCTTGTTGACCTTAGGATTGACCTGTGAGGACTTGGTAGACATTAGGCTTCCACCGCTTTTGATCTCTTGATTCCTTTGATTTTCGCTCGCATTGGACTTGATTATTTTGTTTCATTTGAATTGACCTTCTTCCTTTCGCATTTGATTTTGTTTGATTTGTCTTCGCACATCTGTTTGTCGATCGTTAGATGGAGACTACTCGTGGAATCGAAGATGATGGTGCCTAACCAATAATTTCTGGAGAGGTTCGTGAGACAGAAGCCACACCCGATCGTGATGTTGCCGGAGACGTCAGGATGTTGCCGGCGGAGCCGACGATCAACCAAAGGCACAAATACGGAGACAAGATTCAACTGGTGGCAGAGAAGGTGCATCTACTTCATATGATTGGGCGCGACTTGTGTTACTCCGATTTGTTTGTCACGCGTTTTGAGGCGGTTTGATATTTTGCTATGTGATTTTGATCGGCATTACTTTTCTTTGATTTGTTCATAACTCGGTTTGAATCATGAAGTTTATGGTTTAGCATTTTGGTGATATCTCAGCTTTATTTTGGATCGTCGGTAATGAGTCATGAGGAACCGTTTCGAGCAAGTTGGTGGCCTTCCTTCTTTTATGGTATGGTAAGTTGGTTTGATGTATTATATGTTGCATACGTGTGAGTCTGTCTGCTTTAGTATGTTACTTGCTACCTGTATGTGTATCTGTTTTGTTGTGATATTGGTTATGTGGTTTGTCATGACCCGAGGCAAAATATGATGACAATAAGAACTTGTTATGTGATTCAAGTATTATGACGCCTGATCAACGTGATAATACCGAGATCATATAATCTGAACTTATTGAAGTCATACAACGTCTTGGGAAATGCCTGGGGTAGGTACATGAATGGACTAGGGCTTATATCCGTTATTTGTTAATCCTCATGTTCGTTTGGAATTTTGTACCGCTTTGCGAGATTCTCACCGACATCTGCTACGTGTAAATTTTGGTACGCTTTGGAACCGAAATCGTTATGATCTTTGTGGAACTATGGATTGCTACAGCCTCAGCTTTAGATTTGCCTACCTCTGCGACTTCAATTCGAGGACGAAAATTTTCTTTTAGAGGGGAAGAGTTGTAAAACCCTAAAAATCATAAACGTGTTAAATGACTACTTTGCCCTCTAGTTAATGTTTATAAAATACGTAAAATTCGTCAAGCTCATTAAATGTAAAATTTAACCTAACTTGTAAAAGATTGTCAAACCTAATGTACAAAATAAATGAAATCTTTCGACACTTTACGTCTATACATATTACACGTCTATATATTACATGAACCGAAAATTTCATAAGTTACAAAGCACATATTAACTTAAATGTAAAAGCCCATCTAATTTATAAATTGGAATTTGGAACTGGCCCATTGTTTTCCCCTTTGGCTCGTAAAAAAATGAACCGTATATCCCTTCCTTCCCTTTTTTTATACGCTCCACAAGAAAAAAAAATCACAAGAAAACCCTAGCTTCTTTTCATCAAAAGTGATGACACACATGTTTTTTTATTGTTTGGTGGCTGCAAATCAAGTAGAAGGACGAAGGTTTTGAGTATTGAATCTCTTGCAAACTCGTTGGTGGTCCTTGGATTCATTAGTATTCTTTCGTTGCCATGCTCACTTCCTAATTGATTGCTTCCGTTTGCTTTTAGTTTTCCGTTTGGCTTATATGTATTCTGATTTCCTGATTTAATTGCATGCTATTCTTATGTTGCGTGGATGCGACGTCTTCTATGCTTGCTTATGTTTCGGTGCTTGTATGTCTGCTTGTTTATGTGTGATAATCCATATGTCGTGGATGCGTTGCTTTGCTGTGTTCTCCTTTGATTGCTGTTCTTTCCGGATATTTGTTACTATCTTATCCTGAAAGTTTCTCATTGACTCATTGTTTCCTTTCCGTTGCGACTGCGTTACTGTTTCCTTTGTTTCAATTTGTATTCTGATTTTTTTTAGCTTTCGTTTTGTTATATATGTTCACTGGGCTTTTTAAGCTCAGCCGCATTTCTTTTCCTACGGCAGGTTTTAGGTTGGAAGATCGGCTTTGTCGGGCTGAGAGTTGGATTATCTGAGTGGACCAACTCTAGTTACCTTATTATTTTGGACTTATTTTGACGGGTTATTGTTTTAAGATTTCATTTTATTTTAGACATTTTGGATTTTGTAATTTTCTTTGTAAGTCATTTGTTTATATGACTTGGTACGTTATTCTTTAAGACTTCCGCTTGTAAAATTTTATATTGTATGTTCTGATATGACACAAGAATGTGACACTTCTACCCTTGCCGGGTTGGGGTGTTACATAGATAGTTTAAGAATCATGTTTCATGTTTAAATCATTCTCTTAGTTTTAGAGATATGTAGATCATTTCTCGTATTTTTTATTGAATGAAATTACATGTTATATGTCATATTGTCTTGAGAATATGTTTGGTGACTTAATACATATCTCATTTTTATGTTAACATCAATTTTCACATCACCATTGCTGTCTTAAGCTTACAGACAGATGGATCCCTGAGTTTAGCTTAGACGGATCCCTCAAAAGAGGGAACCATGGGATCCGTGCAACAGAAGACTTGTTTATCACTAACTTAAAGTCTTATTTGCAGGAAATTATGCATCATATACTTGTTTTCTAACCTTTTTTTTGTAGATTTTCAATATACACATGAAGACTTTGACACCCTTAGCTAGGGGAAGTTTCTTGTCAAAGCAAAACATTGCAAAAAGCATTTTGCAATATCATTCACATAGGATTACATTACATGACGTCCTCCTTGCAAAGTTGCAATCATCAAGGGGGAGCATATTCGTCACAAAGACGAAACCATTTGCAAACATAGTTGCAATGCACTAGTTTAGTATTTCTTCTTACTTGACGCCCTCACAAAGGGACGGACTCGTCAAGGGGGAGCTAAGTCGAGAATACTTCTCCTCACTTACTCTCTACTTTTTATTCTTTTTCTTTTTACATGTTTTTCTTAAAATAATGTGTTAGTTTCTTTTCAACGCTCTTTTTGTTTCGACAAAAAGGGAGAGAAGAGAGTAAAAACTCCAATTCAAACTTTTACGAATTTTAGTTTTTTTTTCCTTAAAATAATCTTATGTTTTGTCATCAACAAAAAGGGGGGATTATTAATACAAATAAGTTGTAAAAACGTTTATTTATATTTTACGATCTTGTAATGTTTTGTCGATAACAAACGTAAAATCATTTTAACGAAACAAATAAAATACGCAATAAGTTTGAGCCAATAGTTTACTAACACATTTAAATTTTCATATAAATCACTAAACAAGTAATAGTGTTTTTTATGTTATAATAATGCATACTTAATATGTATTATAATGGGCAATAGAATGGGTAGAAGTCTAAGCATTTGACTCATTGACTTAATACATTGAATGTAGTTGGGTAAAACCCAAAGTCCATGACCCATACCCATGGACCATAGCCCATTGCATCTTCTAGATACATTGTATCTACTTGGATACGCATGGTCCAAATTCTAGGACCCATGACCCATAACCCATGGGCAAAGAGGAGCGTCCTACGGTTCCTCCAGTTATACTGGACGGATCCCTCAAGTAAGGGATCCGTGGTATAGTAGCATATTTTGTCTATAAATAGTGAGTCATTTCTTCATTGTAACTCACCTCTTTCACACATATTTTCTCTTAGTATTTTAAACCCTCTAACCTCAGATCCAAGTGATCTTTATATGTAGTTTTGTGTTTGTGTGATTCTCTAGGTTCCTCTTAAAGGCGAGATCACCACCTCTTGAAGTCGAGCAAGCTCAAGTCCATAGGTTGCCTAGCTTCTTCATCATCAAGACTACTAATGGTATCTTGTTGATAGTTCTTCTCTTTCTCATTAAAAGTGTAGTGTCAAAGACATAGGTGAAAGATGTCTAAAGGGTCAAGACGAAGACATTAGTGAAAAAGTGTCGAAGAGTCATATTGAAGGCTGTTGTTCCCTATTCACTATCATTTAAAAACAATTAAGTACTTAAAACAATTTAATAGTGAATAATGACTGAAATTAAAGTAAGTAAAACACACAAAGTAATTTTCAACAACATATTCTTTATTAGAAATCAATCAAAAAGAATACGTTACCCAAGTACTTATGAACAAGACTTGGGATTGAAATGACAAAGTTTGGTGACCTCTCTGTAAGCTAAGTCCGAAGCACAACTCTTAGAACCCACCGAGCTATCTCGGGGATAAAGTCAGATTTGGAGGAGTGAAAAGATGGCTGCGGTTCCTGTTTTTACAATTCACAAGCGTAATCTTTTCACTCCATCTCTTATGCTATTTATACATGTATGATTTTTGAATCTTTTCCTAAGTGACAACCGACATCATCTAAGACAAAAATACCGATGTATTTTGTCTCTGTTTACAAAGACTATTCTAGGTAAGAGACAAGACAACTTTCCTAAGTTCAAGTGATGACACGAAGCCCGATCTTTGCCATTCAGGAAAGTTGACTTTGGTTGATAAGGACTTGTCTTATCTCGATTCAAACTTATCCCCTTTGTCCTCGCTCATTCTTTAGTCTTTACATCCTTCCGCCTTCTACTCGGCTTTGTCTCAAGTAAAGAGTTGGAGAGAGTCTAGGGATTCATGAGTTATTGTCATCACCACCGAATCCATCATCTTCTTCTTGACTCGTCTTCACCCTATAAGTTCCTTTACCGAGGGGAGAGACTTCTTCTTCGCCTGACTGAGTATCCCGAAGATGACTCACCGAGACTATGCACTTAGTGACTGTGGTACATTGAGTGTTCAACGGACTAAACACTTGGGCCATTTTCTATTCAAATCCTAGATTAAGGGGTTTGGGTATTTACTGAACCCAACAAAGGCATTAGTGAAAGGTGCCAAAGATCAATGTCAAAGGCATTATTGAAGGGTGCCGAGAGTCCGTGTTGAAGGCATTAGTGAAGGGTGCCTAGAAGTCAAGTCAAAAGGCATTAGTGAAAGGTGCCTAGAAGTCGAGTCAACGGCATTAGTGAAAGGTGCCTAAGGTGTACATTCGATATGGGGTGACGATGTACAAGATAGATTTGTATTGGGTCAAAGGATATTGATATCCTTGTAGATGTTGTCATAAGGAGTAGATCTCCTTTGAGATAGGATTTGTGTAGTGTTGGGTAGTAGTTCCTCCTTTGTAATGGAACTCGGTATCTAGCCTTGTACCGGATAAAGTGTAGGCGACGTTGTGATAGGTTTGGTTCTACCTCGTGGAAGAACCCGGTGTCTAGCCTTGTACCGGATAAAGAGTATGCGATGTTGTGAAGGCTTCTCTGCCACAAGGAGTTTGTGTTGTGTAGTGATTACTGAACTCTCGAGTAGGTGACTCGGGGAGTGGAGTAGGGCAAGGAAGGTGTCCTTGTAGCCGAACCACTATAAATACTCGCGTTGTGGTTTTGTGCTTCTTATTCTTTTTCTTAGTCTTATTTATTCATATGCTTATCTATCAACATCCAACACACACGTTTCAATAGATTGACATAAGTCGATCTAAATAGTTTAAAACCAAGTTTTAATTGGCAACACTATTCAACCCCCCTTCTAGTTTTCCACAGGTCAAATAAGGTTTATGGGTGGTGATTGCATGAAATGGGTCGTGGAGTATTGTAAACAAAAAGAAAGATGGGTAGTCTTGTGGGGGTAACTTTGAGGGTGATTGTGGGATTAATGGTTGAGTCATTTGGACTTTTGAAAGTGTGTCAGGGGACTCGAGTCGGGGGTTAGTCATAATGCATGTTCACGTGGTCATAAATGTAAGGTTCTTGAGCCGCGATCGAATATGAAAATGTGTATTTGAAATGGTTTACACTTGGTCTTCTGGGAATGAGTTCAAAGTTGATCTCAGAGTTTATGTGTGACTCGTTTGGTATTTTAAAAGTATGTCGTGGGAGATGAGTCGGGAGTTAGTCGTATTGCATGATTTCTTGGTCGTGATTGTAAGTTATATGAACCGCGAACGAGCATGAATATGGAAGAACATGTATAAGGGAAATAACTTGTTTTACGTTAACTTGAATTTGAAATATATACGTGAAAACTAAATTTGAATTATATTTTATATTTAAGTTATTTTCACATTAGACCTTCATCTTTAGGAATTTGTCGCATACAAATCCTAGAATTTATAAATTGGCATATTACACCCTAAACTATAATATTGATATTATTAAACCTTGAAGTCATTTATTTGTCACTTTTAACCCTAAACTATGATAACTTGTCGCGATAACACATAAACTATGATAAGTTACATGTTTAATCCTAAACTTTGATAATTGACGTATTTGACCCTATACTTTACTAATATGATTTTAAAGACCTTAAACTATGATAATTGTTATGTTAAACCCTTAAGTTTATTTATTTGTCATTTTTAACCCTGAATAAAGTTACGTATTTCGGAAAGTTTCTAAAAATAGAAAGAGAAACCCTAATTATGAAATATGAATAATGATGAACCCTAAAGCTATGAAATATCTTTCTAAATATTAAGCGATCATTATTCATGTAGATCCGCGGAGGAAGGAGTAGCCTTTGTTTTCCTTGTGTATTTCGGGTGATTTGCTTTACGGTTTGAGGTACAGATATTCAAACCTTTCTTATAAGGTTTCTCGTGATCCTTTCACATCTTTTGATTGCTTAGCTTCTGATTTTGATGCCTTTGCTATAAGCCTTTCTATTTATGACACTATGATATAAGCCTTTGCTATGCACCCTCTGGTATGAACATGTGATTATGGTATTTCTGATGACTTTAGATTATGTGTCATTACTATGGCATTCTGTTTGATCTTCAGTTTGATACCCGAGCTATCACTAGTCATGGGGGTTGCATGTCCGTGTCACTGATGCACCAATGGCATGACTCTAGGGTGGGAGAGTGATGACCCACCACGTCCCTTTCTGTTATATGTTTATGAGCTCAAGAAGATATGGTTGGCCACTATGATTTCTGTAGGGGCGTATGGATGCATCTTAGATCTGATCTGTTATGTTATATGATATGTTTCTAGTGATTGGTGTTGTGTGCAATACACACCTTTCACGATTCTGGGAGTTGATCACTCCATTATGCTACTTATATTACGTATGAAGATTATGATTATGATATTATGATATGATATGTTTCTGGGCTCATGGTAGAATTCTATAACCCTCACACCATTCTCTACACTTAGGTTATACCTTCGTTCAGTTATTTCCGTAGGCTATAAGTATCATTTAGTATTCCTATTTGCTATTTGTGACTGCCATGCTTGTACTTCTTGTGGGTATTTTCTGTTGCTATGATATTGGTTCGGCGTAGTAATTGATGTTTACCTGACGTGTTGATCTGTAATTCTTACACTTCTGATCATGCTACCGTTTAATTATGGAATTGGATTCAACTTATGTTATCTGTTTAGTTGCCATGCTATATTCTTGTTCGGTTAATTCATTTAATTATGATGTTCGTTCTGTATTCCTACCTGATACATGTGACTACCATGTTTATAATGCTTGCTGGTTATGATTCTTGTTTTGTTTATTAATTGTGGATTATCTGACTTGTGTTATTGTCATGCTTACATTCTATTCAGTTGCTTCCGCTTGCTTAGAATTTAGCTTAGCTTATATATATTCTGATTATCTGATTTATTTGTTTTTGCCATATTTATGTTTGGTTGATCCGGTGACTGATATGCTTGTACACTGTTTGGTTACTTGTTTTGATTATGATACTGTTTATCAACTCCTATTTGTTTATGTTCTGGTACGTGTATGTTTGGTTATTTATATGTGCTTATATATGTTCGCTGATGCGCTTCTTTGCTTTGGTCTCATTTGATTTCTGTTCTTCAGGTTATTTGTTAATATTGTGTTATGCAGGTTCCTCATTGACTCATTGTGCTCGTTTCATTACGACTTTCTTATCAGTTTCCTTTGATTTGTTTGTGTACCTTTATTATGTTTAGCTTTCGTTTTGTCATATCTGTTCACTGGGCTTTTTAAGCTCAGCAGCATTTTCTTTTCCGCGCGTACCAAGTAGGATCTTTGGGCTTTGATGGGCTGAGAGTAGGAGTATTTGAGTGAACCGACCCTAGTTTCCCTTATCATTTTGGACTCTTTTTAAGGATCATTGTTTTGATATTTCACTTCTTTTAGACATGTTCGTTATATATTTCCTTTTGAATTCATCCACTTATATGACTTGGCACTTTATAAGAGACTTCCATTTGTATTTTCATTAGTATGTTCTGATATGACTCCATACTGTAGCATTCGGACCCTTGTCGGGTTAGGGTGTTAAATTACTTTCCTAATGCTTGGTGCCACATGTTATCAAATATGGCACGAGAGGAATTCAAGACTTTTCAAGAAGAAATCCAAGACGCATGCTTTGATTTATGATGATATAATCACCAATGTTCGCTTGAAGCTTGTTACTATTGGTTTAAGAAGAACACTTCTCACGTTCGGAGTTTGATTGATCATTGGAAGTTGCCCAGTTCATTGATTATTTACGACTCGATTGGAAGTAGGTAATGTATGGTGTTTGTGCTAGCTCTACTGCTCCAATATGTCAAATTTTTGTAGTAGCTAGAGTGTTTATATGGTTATGGCATGTCATGAACATAATTAGATAAGTTTTTTGTAATCTATCAAGCTTTGCTTGAGGTTAATGGGTACCTAGCCACATTCTATTGTACTTAACGTTTATTGGTGATTAATATATTTTTGAAGGTAACCCTTTATCCAAAAAAAGAAGAAAAGAAAAGAAAAAGAAAATCGCCCTTCACACTATATATCCGAGCTTATCACTTATACAGGAACATGATGTCTCCAATAACATAACATTATTAAAATGCCTTATAGGAGATATTTAATTTACTAAAACTCGACACAAAATTCGCTTAGAAGAGTTCATAAAACTCCATAAGAAAAACATATTTAAAGAACATTGAGTTTGTTTGGGTTGGGCCGAGCAGAAGCGGAGACAAAGTTGTCCCCCGATCTGAGATATTTGAATCCCGAATCTCCCTATACACAAGCAAATTGTTGATAACTCCAAAATAGCATTTTCTTTTGATCCTAGTTTTTTTATCATTTAGAAAGGACAACAATTGTTCAGGATAGCAAACATTTTCTAGAATTTCTCGTATATTCAACCCCATAGCTGATAATAGAACTAGAATAGAGAGTTTTTGTTGCCTACTCACACGAACCCATATCCTTGCTTTTCTATCAATCTCTAATTCTAATCTTCCTCCCCAATATATTTTGAAAAAATTCAAAGGATATATGGTTTGGGTTATCGTTCATTCCACTTTAAGATTATTTGCAGCCTGAAACCTCACACCTAATCAAAAACTAAACCACATAACCCAATTGTCAGTGTAGTCGGGTATGTTAGGAGGACGTGGAGAGGGTAATGAAGATTGATTCCGCTATCTCACATTCGTGTTACAAGACTCATTATTGTAAAGCATATTTACTTTTCATTGTGTTAGATTGATGGGTTCCACCATAATGTGATACGTAGGGGTTATGGACACGATACATAAGGAAAGATCTTCGATCATAAGCTAAGGGTGGAGCTCAACTGCGTTCAATGAATTCAACCAATATCAAATATTACAAATTGCCTAATGAAAAGATAAATTACTTATGATTTAATGTATATAAAGTGATTGGTTGCCAAAGGGGATGTGTAAAAAGCCGACTAGAACCCAATTAAGCCCTCAGGTTAATTATCTTATTCGGGTTGCAACTCTTACCAACCCGACCTATATCCAAGCATGTTATAGCACTGTCATTTTTCTTCTGTGCTATAAAATGCCGACAAGCCTAGAACACAAAACCAAAATATGGGTGGTCATGGCTTTTGCGTTTTTTATTAGTCCATGATGAATTGTCTTCTTGCATATTTAGTTCCAGAGGGTCTACGTTGTTGGTCCTTGAAAAATATATACCAACATTATTAGTCCATAAAACGTAATATTATATTTAGTTTAAATTGTATGTTTATGTTTAAGGAAGAGATGACATTTTTTTGGTTATGTTGAGACATTTTTTAACAAAACAACATGCTAGTGCTATAACATGCTTGGATAGTGATCACCGAATTGTTAACACGCATTCTATGCGAAGTGCAAACAAAACCGTTATTACGAATGTAAGGTTATATTTAGAGGTGACAAACAACGGGAGGACAATTTTTGTATATGGGTTTGTCTATGATTTTAGTTTTAACATATATAACTCATTAACCCACAAGAAGGCCAAAACAAATCTGAACATAATATGGAAATTACAAGAAAATTCATATATTGTTGACTACAATGTAATTGTTTTACTCATATCAGATCTACATGACTACATTTCCTTATGCAGAAGTTACAAATACATGCCAGAAGGCGAAAACCAAAACTTGAAATACAAATTAGAAGTAAAAAGTAGAGAAAGAAAGCCAAAATCAAAACTTTGACAATTTCTCACCAACACTTGTACAAACACAATCTAACCTAAAAGTTTCTCGCATTTGAAATCAAAAGGCAAGAAGGAACATACCAGTATAATGGTTTGGTTATATTACTGAATGCACTCAATTTGTCAAGCATATTTTATGTAGTCCTAGTTCGGTACTGACAAGTCTAAGTAAAGCTTGCACCAGATCTCTAACACGAGAATTCCTGTACATGGAAAGTTCAAGATAAGTAAATGAACTTCAATATAGTGAGAATAGAATCACGTATAAAAGTATGAAGCAACAATTTGTGTTAATTTAATGAACATAGAAAAACTGATTACATGAATGCACATACATATGACATGTAACTTTTTAATGGGTGAAAATGTCTTCCACAGTGAATTATTGGTAAGATGGATGGAGGACAATTTTCATTTCAAGTACTATCTGACCCAGACCGACCCTACTACCATTTGAATGAGAAAAGTGTCACTATGTGATTAATAAATCTTTTTGGCTCAGTAAGGTTTGATATGGTTCATAATGAGATGAATTATAATTTATAACTACAACTAATGAACCCTTAGTCATGTCCGTTATAAGTGTATGCATGCTTAGTTGATAGTAGCTTTTTACCTCGATTTAACAAGCTCACATAAGGGCGAGAAAAGGACAAATAAATGTGCACGTAGGCCAGTATTCTCCTCTAAGAGACCACCCTTCAAAAAAGGATGTAACGGAAGAACTGAAGCCGTCTCTTGATGCATGGTAACACGCGCCATCTCTTGGAGGACAAAAGCAATCTCACTTATTCTTGCGGATGGGAATGGACGTTCACCTTCAAATAGTTGGTTGAAGAATGTTACAAAAGAAACCATCATGACATACACGTAGATGTGGCAGTTTCGACCCATTTAATAATGAATGGGTTGATTAGGGTTGTGTTTGAACTTCAAATGAGTTGTACAGGTCAAATAAGTTGAGCAGGTCAAATGGGTTGAAAGATGCCCAATGTCCATTGTTAATGCATACGGCCAACTAACATTTTATTCAAAAATATGAATTAATATTGTAATTATAATGTTTCTGAAATCACTTTTAACTCATCACTAGATTATAGAAAAGTTCTCTCCCAGTCTACCCAAAAGTATTGTCAACATGACTACATTAGTTTGTCAAAAATAATTGTCTACGTTTAATAGATGATAGTCATAATTAACTCTTTTCCTATATAAGACAAAATTTAATTGCCATAATTGGTTTGGCAACTGAAAGACGTACTATATACAAGGGTAAATTGACATTTATCAACTACAAGCTGAACACTTTGCACATATCCCAAAGGGTTTTTTTTATTACTACTTTTTTTTTCAAGTAAACATGGGATGGAGAAAGTAAGTAACTGGGAAAAGTGTTCGTTGGTCAACTAAATCCAACACGGACCGTTTCAACTAGAACCCGATCCCCAACCCGCACCCATCTTGCTGCCTCTTGACACATGATTGTTATTAAGGCTACTTACCTAAATCCTTCTCGTCCGTTAAATATTTCTTCAGAATGTACTCGCATCTTGTCATAAGTATCGTGACAGAAATCTTGCTTACTTCTGTTCGAGTCGAATTCCAGTTATTTGATTCATTATTATAACTGCACAGAAGCACGCATAGATTGTAAATAAATGTAAAGTAGCACATGAAAATAAGATACTTGGGCAATAAAATCATGCATAAGTTGAAAAATTATTCAGTGTATTCCAGTGACATTGATAAAACAAAAACAAAAACAAAAATGTTTACTAGAACAGGAATAAAGATGAAAGGATTCGAAGTTATAGATGAACATACCTGCTCAAGGAAAATAATTTATGCAAGCAAGTCAAAGAGAATCTGCTACAGTGAGGAGGCACAAGCTCAACTGTTTCAACTGGCAAAGAACACGTACGAGATGCACATCGGTCAAGAGTAATTATTAACCGTTGCATAATCTGTAGATGTGAGTAGAAGCATGAAATCAAAATGACATTGAGAAACATGTTTCAAGAAAATAAAATATCACATTGAATAACATGATGCATACTAAAATTAGTAGTTGTTCCTACTTCAAATGTCTAAAATATACCAGTTTTCTTCCTTTTTTCTAATGAATTATCTTACTTCAAACATCTATGTATTGTGGTTGCAAAACTTGCTGTAAGTCTGCAACAAATCAGAATAGTCATTGATGTTTGTGCATGTTTATCCATAACTTCAAAGCCATTTTGGAGGTGTCCAATAACACAAAGGTTTTTGCATCTTATCCATGAATGGCTACCAGCATAAAGTAGTAACCAACTTTGGTCAAATTGCTATTTAAGGTAACCCAGCTTTTGCAGGCTAGAAAAACCATCAAGGTGTTAGAAATATTAATCGAATTTTCAAAAGTTTTAAATAGACGCAGTCATAACAATGCGTGGTCATGACATCTCAGCAATTAACTTCAGAAAAACAAATAAATAACTTTGATGGTATTCCTGGCCTAAAATAAGTTGGTTTCCCAACACAGAATTAAAACCAAAGTTGTTTGCCTTAAATGCGACAATCCCTCCCTTATACATGCATAATTAGTGTCATCAAAAAAAAAATCAAGAGCATGTAGCTGGTGAAAGGAACATTACATCAGGAGATGCATCAATGTCTGACATCAGAATTTTATCCCCCAAAACATCTAAAAGTTCCATTTCAAGGGATTCATCATCCTCCTTTGATATTGCAGCAAGTGGATTGGAAGGAAGGGCCCGTCCACAATAGCCCACAAGAAATATTTCATAGACATCAGCAACTTCTTTCCAGAAACGAATTCTGGCAGGCTTGTAGGTGCCTAGATCAGACCCTGATTGATGTTTTAACTTGCTGACATCATTAACTAACAATTGGTTGAAGCTTTTAACAGCTAGTCCCCAAAGTCCACCATCTGGATTTTCTCTTCTTGTTATCATGCACCTGTAAAGATAAAACTCTTCACTAATAAAAAAATATGAAATAAAAATGAAAATAGTTTAGAATAAGTTTGAAGACTAATTTCATATGAAACTAGAACCTAACACTCAAATAAAGTTTCTGAACACTTCTCAACATTTGAGAACCATTATTACAAAAATAAAGTGTGAATGAAAAAGGATATAATAAACAAATCTGATGTCTAGCAAAAACATTGTCAAGATTAATAAAAAAGTAGATGTGGCAATTTAGACCCAACTTATTATAAAATGGGTCAATTTGGGTTGTGTTTCAGGTCAAACGGGTAACATACAAGCAATCGGTGGCTGTAATACATCTAGCAAATAATATATGGAACAAAGTTCACCTTCCAAGACCTTGGATGACGTAAGGAAAAATAATCAACTTCTCAGCTACTGGAGCCTGTAAGAATAGATCAACTAACACAGGAAGAAGCTTTTCAGCAAACAAATCACTTGAGATGGTCACAGCTGAAGCTTTTTTTGAATCAGAGCTTGAAGAGGAAGATTCAACTTCTAACTGATCGTTACTACTAGTCCCATTAGATTCTGTGGAGATAATACTTGAGCTTTAGCTTCTGGATGCAGAAGGTAATAAAAATAAACAAAAACTAATAGTAATAACAATAATAACATGCTGATGATGCCAGTACCAGATATATAACCTCTGGATTCAACAGGCTTTGCAGCATCTCCATTATGTACGGACGAATCAGAATTTGGGAGATAATGCAATAGCTTCTGGAAAAAGACCGTCCACAATGAAGGAAGATGATTAGGTGGACGTAATTGTGGAAAGATGTCTAGTACTACACGCTGCAGTGGCGGAACATGTCCCTGTAACAAGTATATGTTAAAACATACATATCAGCAAATCGCCCATGCATGTCCAGAAACTTACAAATCAAACTACGAACTATGTGATGACATTAACAATAACAATAACAATAACAATAACAATAACAATAATAAATAAATAAAATAAAAAATAAAATAAAATTCAGCTTAAGGGATAAGTTATAATTTTCTAGGCAAAGATTAGCATACTCACAAATTCGGCTTCAAAACTATTTTGAGTGATCTTTGCTTCTTTAATTGCAGACTCAATGACAGAAAGCAACTGCGAGTACATGCTACTTTCAAACATTCCTTGCGCATGTGTGTATACTTCTCCTGTTAAAGAAACAGAGATTCAAAAACTCGTGACACATGTAGGAGTGTACTGAAAACTGTCACAAAGAATAAAACATGGAAAAACTCTTACCTTCAGTTGTTATTTCCTACACTCGTGGAATTCAGCTAGAGAATGAATTTGTATATCTAGCTTTCCTAGTCAATTTCTTTGTTGTCATATATATATGCAGTTTTTATAATCAAGAGTAATATTTACTTGCTCACATGTCTTATAAACTATAGGTGTAGAAATTGACAAATGGAAAGGATGAAAACTGTTTTTCTATCATATTTTTTTTCCAAGCAGATATAGCAAGGACTGAAATAATTGAAGTGGTGAGACAAATGAAATAGGCTATATAAGGTCATTAGAATTACTCTACCTAGCCCTTGTATTATCTCCTGCTTTACTTTGTTTGCTGTCATATCATTGCAAGCAGTTGGATTGCGGAGAACAATATCATAAACATCAAGAACAGATTTGAGATATGGCATAGGCAGATTTCCCTGATTCAAAGAAACCTGTTGTGAGCAGATAGACATACATAAGCCTCTAGCTTAGACAGCCAAAAATGGGTAAAGTACATGGGATATAGAACTAATCTGATTTCAAATTATATGAATACAATGTTTCCCAAATTTCATACGAGTTTGCAACCTCTTACCTTCGGGGAATGAGAGAGAACTGTTGACTGCAAACAACCTACTGCAGCAAGGGCAACTTCTTTACTGCCATTCGCAATGCTGTTCTTCACATACCCAAGCAAAGACTCCCATCCTGTATAATAAGAAGTCGACTCAGACATTGTTTGAATTTGTTAAGAAGAAGCATACATAGTTTGCAAATGATCTACTAAAAAGACATACCAGACCAAAAGTTGGTTATACTTCTTAATAATGGAAAGAAAGTACGTAGGATACGAGCAATTCCACCAAATACAAGCACAAGTGTTTCATCCCATTGTTTTTGAGCTGTGTTCCGACTGGAAATTCATAACACCATGAAAATCTATTGCATGACTGAAAAGTAAAGCCTGATTACTAAAGATGGCAACTTTTGACCCCATTTACTTATAAATGGTCGATTTGGGTTCCCTTTTCTTCTCTAACTGTTCAAATGGGTCAAATCAAAATAATAGCTGAAAGAAAACCAGTCAAATTCTTCGAACAGGTCAGAAGTCGTCAGACGGGTATATCAATGCATAAAACTCCCCTAGTTCATTTCATCTGAGGAAGTAGATTATTGCTGAAATAATAATAATTAAAAAAATAAAGAATAAATAAAAAAAATAAAAAAAAAGAAAAAAGTTTAAATCAATGTTGCAAAAATAGTGAATTGTCGGGCAGTCGACCACCGCGATTAATCTGTCAAGGCGGGATTAATCGGTGATTAATCGGATTGGCATTTCCTGCAAGTTTTGGGTATTTCTCTAGAGACCAAACTAAAGATCTTAACTAATTCCAAGCCTACTATGTTTCCAAACCTCAATAAGAGGCTTCAATTCTGATTATGAGGCTCAATGTGCGTTATAAGTGAAATAAACAATCACCAAATTAAGTAGAATGCCTAAATTATTATTTTTTTTTAAGTTGACCAATTAGTCCGATTAGTCCGATTTTTGACCGATTCGATTTTTGACTGATTATTGGCTGATTTTTGCCTAGGCCGATTTTTTTCACCGATTTACAAAAATCAACAAGGTATAAGGCCGATTACCGATTAATCGGCCGATTTTTGCAACATTGGTTTAAATGCTAAATCTTTTACTCGTATTTGACATGCTAATATATCATAAGAAATAAAAACGGTTAGGAAAAAAAAAAAAAAAAATTTGTGGCCAGCCAAATTCAACCCGGCTCATTTAGATCCGTATACAGAACATACATGTTTGCGCCTTTGCGCAACCCGACCATATTGCCATCTCTACTACCTAAAAATATCGATTAAAGAAGTATATGGAAATACCTATGATGTATGAGCATATGAACTGCTTTTCCACCACGGACGCCAAGTTCTTTCCCATGCCACTCATCTTTGGAAGATGTTGCAGCCTGTAATCAAATAACAACTTTAAACTACAGCAAAACAGAGCATGAGGTATAACTTTACATACACTGCATCTTACCATGTGAGAAGCACGATCTAAAGTCGTAAAAACATAATTCCACAGACAATCTTCCCACATGCTCTTAGAAAGCTTTTGCCCATGGCTTCCAAGGGTTTGAAATAGTGTCCGCACGGCAGAGTTCCTAACCTAAGATATATAAGGCAAGAAAGTAAGAGTATAGTATGGTGGAGGTTGCAAACAAAGAATACATGAAATCACAAGCGTTTTATATTGTTGGATCATAGGCATCCCTTATACTGATAGATTCTATACTACCAGAAAAAATTATGGTATCTGGTAGAAAGGAGATCATGGATAACTATCAATCTATGTTAAGTAGTATTGCTTTATTCATTTCAAGCTAGATTGGCATGTTGAGTTAAAAGGTTGTCATATTCCTCTAATTTCAGAAAGAGAAGTATGGTATTCTAAATGCGTCGGTAATATTAATCAAAGCTATTATAAATAGAGTAGATGCAAACTAACATAAAATTCTAACACAAAGGTCTGATAAAGTATCAGAATCTCGCGAACAGGGAATTTCATAATTCATACAACTGGCAATTGGTACACATGAAGCCCGACTGGCAGTAATTCTTTTACCTCAGGCCTTTCATCAGCTCCAAGATTTTGGAGTAACGTAAAAACAGAAAACAGCAATTTCTGATGTTCAGCAACAGTTATCGTGGAACCTTGTTGGTCAACTTTTTTGGCAGTATTCCCAGACTGCTCTATCTTTCCACCACTCTTGTGCTCCAGAGTTTCTGCAGAAACATGATATAAAAATGAATTATTAGTTTACTCATTACAATCAAAGCTGGCCAACTGATACCAAATGAGAGCCAAACCTCTTCCTGTGTCCTCTGGAGGACCCTCTAATAGACCTTTGGCAAAAAAGTCAGTCGAAGTCCACAGCAGGCCGATTGCTGTTAAGCTGATATTCAATTCGGTCTTCTGAGAACTATATGCACCAGTAACATCTATACATCTGATAGAGTGCAAGAAATAGTTTACCAGTCAAAAAACAGTTGATAACCACAAAAAAGTATTGACGGAAGAAAAAGGAACTCAATTACAAGCATTTTATCCCAATGTAGCACATTACTATAAATGCATAAACACAAGTATTTTCACGTGTGCATGCACATACACATAAATGGATTTATTTGGATTCGTTAGAATAGTGCATCCATATAGGAAAGTATATATACTGTCATATAATGCCAAAGAATCAAGGGAATCTCATAGGTTTATTTTTCTCATACAACTAGACATTCGCTAGAGAACAGAAGTAGATCCCAACTCAATGCTAGTCCAATAAAGACAACAAAAGATTAAAACTAGAAAAAACAAAAATATCTATTGTTAGCTTGAATGCATATTTATTTGAACATATAGTGATGGAAGCGCCAGAAATACAGTTTAAGAATAATTCTACCGAGAGAGGAATTCTATCAGTGGGTAACATGAATAACATAAAGTTGAGAAAACTCACACGTGGAGAAATTCTGAAGGTACAGTTGACAGCCCGTCGTTCATGATAACTCGTAGACACTACATGAAAAGATTGGATAAAGTAATGATTGAGGAAAAAGTTTTCAGTGGACACGCCAAAAGTAAAGTAAAACAATCATTATAAATGTTCCACAAGTATAATTTTTCATCAATTATTGTGAATAACTGAATACTAACATTTTTATTAGCTTTAATCAGGTAATACATATTCTTTGGCAATGGTTACACTTGGCCTGTAGCCCTAAATTAGTATAAAGGAAAGAAAGACAAGCAAATCTTCAGCAAAGAATTGTGCAATCTTCTGATTTTAGCATTAACTGTGAATCTTTTAGAAGTTGCAATTTAATGTACAAGTTAACAACCTACACAGTTCCATCAAACCATGGATTTTTTTTTTGTTTGCCGCCCATTGAATTCCATTCAAAGCAGAAATTAGTAAGTGATGCGATATATGCCCAGGGTACAAAATTAAGCAATCAGATTTTCAGTGTTAGTGACCCTGGTCTTGTGATGGGCACATTCTACAGATCTATGAAGCACTAGCTAATAGTTTATGCTCACTTCTGTTGGATGAAACTAGTTTGGCTCAATATGAAAAATCTATGTACATCAGTACATAATAGGCCTTTTAAATTTTGAAACCTTATGATATCTGCACTAGATAAAAAGAAAATTCATGAGAGAGTGAGAGAGACCACTCTCAACATCAAAGTCCAGCTAATTAATGGTTTGGGACTTATTCCAACGATCACTTGCTTGACAGGGCATCATAGATACACTGTAGATACCCCTAAGCCAAAGGCTGTTGGACAAGAAGAGTTATACTGCTGATCTCTATTTACCAACTGATAAAAGCACTAAATTTAATTTGAAGCTATTGCTAACTATAATATTGATGTGTTTTTTATAGTTGCAGAATGTATCTGCTGACATGGATCTGTATCTGGCATCCTGCCGAAAAGAACACTAATCCTTAAGGTCATAGAAGATACATAATCCCAGTACTATGTTTCTTGAACCATTAACCTCAGGCATTCTTAGGCCTATTATTTCACAACCCTATTGTCTTCGACTAAATACCTTCAGATATCTAAAAAACGCCTACAACATTACCGTTATATAATATAGAAACATAACTTATAGGGTGAGCGATATGCCAAGAGGTCAATAACAGTGCAACACATAGATCCAGTATGTAATAATCACAAATATAATAGTAATGAGAACTCGTGGATATGTGGCCAATTTACTAACCTGGAATCCAAGAGTCACGAGATCCTTTTCAGATGATCCAGCAACTGATCTAAAGAAGAATGGGATGAGAAGTCAACCAACATCAAAGTATTAAACAAAAAACAGAGATGTCGCCGATAGTTACCTCAGCATTTCAAGAATATTTGGCCAGCTATAACACAGTTTATCTCCATGTCTCTGGAGAAAAATTTGCAGAAAAAGAATAAATATGTAGCTAAGAACAAAAAAAAAGTTTATACTCCGCCTGTGCCACAGAAATAGAAATGTTTGATTCTACGTGTTTGGTGAGAGGTGTCAAATACCCATCGATATTAAAAGAATACTGAAATCTAGTCGAATAAAATTAACATCTCGTTAAGTTGCAATGAAGAATATCCAAAAATAAGTGACATTATGCTTGAAGATAAAAAATAAAAATAAAAAATAATAATAATAATAATAAAAAAGGTTGTAGTGAATGTGTGCGCCCTACAATGAAAACCGACACAACTCATATACAGTGAAAATACTAAATACACAGACTTCAAAATCTCAGGAGCGAAAAACATTACCTCTAAAACATGCAGAAGAATTTTCAAAGATCCAGCATGGACATCACCGCTTGAACATGAATCATAGAGGACATGTAGTGGAGATATGACAGAAATTTCAAGTGCCTTCATTTCTGTTTTAATCTAGCAAAAGAACAGTGTTTATTAAGGGAACCATATTTATTCAATAAAAGGAGAGAAAGACATGTTACTTAAGCAGTGAATATATGTAACATCTTCACATACACCATGGTTTCTTGACAATGCATTCTCCTCAAACTGGTCTGAACCTAAAACAGCAGAAATTGATTGATCTAAAGCTTTAAGCGCCATTGCTCGCAAGTGGTGATTAGGGCTATTAGCAAGCTGAAATTTTACCCAAATTATATCAATAAGAAGTTATAACGATGATAAAGCATGTTTTAGAATGTATAGCATGTGATGTAATAACCTCGACAAAATGGCCAATAACTTCATCCCACAATGGTTGAATCCCTGAAACAAAATAGGTAAGGGTCAGGCCCTTTTGAAATAGCTTCTTGTATAATATATTAATATCAACATTACGATCAGGCCCATTTGAATAAGATTTCAAAAATCCCAAAACGAAATTAGTACCACGGTTTTTAGTAAAATAATATTGTCAACTCACAAACTAAACTGTGTCATCACTTTTGATATAGCATATATGTACTTAAGCAGATTATTCTATAAGAATTATACATGGCTCTGAGAAATCCGAAAAAAAAATACATCACAAATAAGACGGCCAATAGATCTTAAGGAACCTGACTAGTCTATTGATTATAGGTTATTCATCTAAGAACTAAACATATCGTTGACATCACTTAGGAGTAGCCAGTGGTCATCTCTTAAACAATATAAAGTGTATGTACTAATAATTGTTTTAATTTCTCTCTTTTGGCAGAAACAAAGATGATGCTTATTAAAGGAAGATGGATAACACTGAATTACGTACTGTGGAGATTATTTACTAGGATGGATATCATTCTCTCCACTGCAAAACTAATGCTTCCTGTTTTCTGACTTGATGTTTGTGAAACTCCACTTAAAGTTCCAGCCATTGATTGATATGACAGCTGTCGGAGGGCAGAAAGGAGTGACTTAACAGCAGATATATGCATCAGTCCAGAGCTTTCAAACAACTACACAAAAGAAAAGAGGAAATTAAAGCTTGCAGGCTATATATAGTACAAAATTATATGGGAAAAAGTGAGAAACATGTAAAATAGTAAAAAGATTTAACGATATGTATCAATCAAGAGTATAACCAAAAGGTAACCTGAGAATTTAATGATGAGAGAATGCTGAAGTCACTGTACTGGCCAGATGGTTCTCTAGTGAGCTTTGATACAGCTGCAGATACGTCCTGTAAATGAAATAATTTAACATGAAAGCATCAATTCACAGAAATTGGTCAATCTTCCTGAGTTGCAGCAATAGACAAAATGATCAGCTGTAACTGTCACATAGGGATATTTAAATGCCAGGTTTAACCATTGATAGATTCACAAGGCTGTATCATGGATTTTAGATGCTTCTATCATAATTTCTATACATACCGGACTGGACGTCATCCAAGAGAACCAAGAAATGTCATACATCATATCATTCCCTAAACATTCTGGAGTCAGTTGGATAGAATATAACTATTACCTGGGTTGTTGCATGTGGAGAATTAATTGCTCGATCAAGTGCTGCTAGAGTCTCTAAAACCTATAATGTAGAACATAAACGGCGGTTACTCTCCTCACACAAACTATAGTTACTCAGAGAAATATTAGGCAATCTGTATAAACATATTAAAAGTAAATAGCCATACCAGCACCCAGGAAGGTCCCAGAACATTGTATAATCGATGAGTTATGTTGAAGAGAGTCCTCAGGGCCTAACTTATATGAAAGACGAAAAATATACATCTTACAATCAGGTGCCCAAAGTAACCAAAAATTTGATTCCTATAGCAACAACAGTGGCACTAATTGAGTACCTGAAAATTCTTAAGGGTAAGCACAACGACATCCCTTTGATCCACCACTTGTTCTGTCCGCTTTGACCCCGGAGATTGTAGACTACGACTAAAAAAACATAGCAATGAGAAAGCTTAATCTAAACAAAAGATCATAGAAGAAATTTTAGAAAGTAGAACACGTGAAAATGTGGAATGAAAATTATTTAAAAACACTCAACATTGCATTTAATGAATATTAATGAATTTGCATCTTATATGTGAATCTCGAATTTTAACAACTGTATCTCTAATAATATAAAACCTAGAATCTAGTGAATGGATTAACTATGCAACATATAGAAGGTTAGCATGAAATCACTTCTAATTTGGAGTAAGTGGTAAATTATTTTCATAAACTTTAAGCCAGTTGTAGTCTCAGTTCAAGTTTATATAGGATCAGAAGCATTAGTATTATTTTGTCATTTTTTTGTTGTCTATTATTCATGGTCTCAGAACATCAAAAGACAGTTTCCATAACTTTCACATTTCATAATATATGGATTGCAACGTAGATCTCCTCCATAGTGGTTACTTCTCCACTATTGTATTATCGATGTTGTGAATGGCATCATCTAAGACTAAAAGTACATGTCCTAATCTACTGGATTATCCAAGTGTTAAACTTAAGAACGCTAGATGAACGATGCAACATAGCAATGTGTACTAACATCCAAGGACAAATTGTGGCACCTTGAGAAAACATTGTATAAGCCAAAGACGGAGCATTCTATCAAAATTGTACTCACTAATAGAATAAGAGATTGAAGAACAAAGCTATATAATACCAACAAGACAGCTTTTGAGTACCTTCTCCTTTCTGATTCATTTGATGAACTTATGGTGAATTTGCAAAGTGATGCAAGAAATGAATTCAAAGGCTCCACAGACCGAAGAACACCACATGCCTGAAAGAATAAGGGAATGCCAACATACCCATTCTATAAGATAATCACCAATAATATAAAGTAGAGTAGATATCTCAATGATCACTTACAAGAAAGAAAACGCCAGATAGAATCGGAATTACATTTGACAAAACAACCACATATCATAGCCTCATTATAAACTAGAAAGAAAATGCAGATGTATTCAACTATATAGTTGTATACATCTAAAACTGTGTGTGTGTGTGTATGTGTGTGTGTGTTTATATCAGCAATGCTCCATAGTATATTAATTTGTACAAACAACAAACCTCCTAAGAGTCCGACAGAAACAGCTCCGTCAGATGATAATCTCAAAACTTTTAACTTAATATGATGATACCATATAATATAGATGGGCTGGAAACAAAATATGTTATTTCATATCTTAGTTGTAGCCCAGAACATGTACGCAATGAATTAAAAGGTAAAATAACTGCTATGGTAATTATACAAGTATGATGACACAAATTCATCTCGATAAAATGCAATGTTTGTCTTGACATAAAATTGAATAAAAACGTTTGAGTATCAGTTAATATCAGGCACTCTCAGTAAGGACAAAAAAAAAAAAAAAAAAAACCTATGGACCAAAATCAAAGTTATCAATATTAAGTAATAAACAAATTATTGTGCTGATGAAAGTAAATTTGAATTTAGAAATTTCCAGAAAAGAAAGCCTATGCGGTTTTTGGATAATACAAAACAAGAAGTGTGGAAACTTTTTGAAGGAAAGGAGCATTCAACTTATCCAGGTAGAGCAGAGTTATTTTGGCATATCCGATATTCTAAGGGGGCGTTTGTTTTAGTTTACTTAGGGGGCTTATGAGCTTATTAGATTACATAACTAAAATAGCCCAAATAAGTGTTTGGTAAGAGCTTATATGGTTTGGCTTATGAGCTTATATGAGGGTTTTCATAAGCTCAATTTTTGTGGCTTATTTGAGGAGAGGTGGGCTTATGTAAGGGGGTGTTATACTTATAGCAAAAGACTCGTATATCCTTATAACACAATTACAAGTTTAAATGTTCATTTACTTCTTGGTTATTTTACCAAATTAACTATAATAAGCTAACCCAAACACTATTATGAGCTTATTACTTATAAGCCATAAACTGCTTATAAGATATAAGCATAAGCCCAAAACATAAGCTTAGACAAACACCCCTTAAATCTGTAAAGAAATAGCACCCACTATACTCAACAAGCCTCTTTTGTCTTAATGCAATGTACTTGAACCACATTGCAAAGTTTATAAAAGACAATTGTGTGTACTAGAAATACATGGACACTGAAAAGCAGTAACTATATAAACAAACAGCTGTCCATGAATCATTGCATGTTACTAAACACATTGTTCTTCAAGCCAACTAGATTAGAATAGAGCAACTACCTGTGTGAATGCTTGATAGCCCTTTAATATCTCCAACACTATAGCTTCACCTTGTGATCTGTTAAACAAACTTCAATGAGAAATAATACTTTGGTTTTGCAGTATAAACGCATGAATTTTTTAAAAACAAAGTACTTGGTCAGAATCAAGGATAGCGCATCAAGAATAGTCAACCACACTGAATCAACCATCATGGTGCAAAGGACTGTCGTTTTTCCAGTAAACTTTGCCGGTGGATCTGATTCACATCTGGGGGATTCAAGCTGAGACCAACAACCTTGTCATATGTAACAAAATAATAAACATAGGAATATTAAATAAGCAGATGCAAAGTTACCTCACCAACATCCACTGCTTCATCTGTCAAGGTAGCCACAGTAAAAACAACTCCAAGCAGGCCCTCAATAGCCAAAGTTACTGCATGGGCTTCACTTGCAACCAGAACAGCAGCATTGGATGCATCATTATCTAAACTCCATTCAATTCCTGATATACGTAGCAAATTCATCAATTAATATTCTCTTCAGCAATTTTAAAAAATAACTGCCATTAGTCCACAATGCTACAAAGTTCTTACAAAAGCATTTCCGATCTCATAATCAAGGTAGTTAAAGGCAAAAGCGACCTCAAAGCGACATGCCTTCCCTAAGGCGAGAAGCGAGAAGCAACAAAAAGGGAGCGCTTAGTGAACTTTTTACCTTTGTGCATATGATAGTGTCTAATATGAAAACAATGATTAAAGAAAAACGTAACTATTTTTATTATCTTCATTTTTGATAGAAAAAGACCCAAAAAGAAGTTTATTCAAATACTTAAAGCCTAAAGTCTACTATTTTTATTTGGAATAAAGAATGATAATAGTGGAATTTTGAAACGTGCGAGAGAGAGAGGATTATGTAATTACTAATTGTTACAACAACAACAACAACAAAACCCAATCCCGCCGGAGCAGGGGGAGGTGAGATGTAGACAGATCCTACCCCTACCACCAGGATAAACCCGACAGTAGAGAGACTAGAAAGACCTCCGGCCAGTGATGTAATTACTAATTGTTGATAAGTAATATTTATAATATTATATTAAAGGGTTAGTTTTGTAATTATTTAACATAATTTAGAATATTAGGGCCGCCTATAATACTTAATTAGTTAACAAAAATTAAAAAGTAGTTACAAAAAAAACGAGCGCTTCTTGATCGCTTCTCGGTCGCCTCTCAACGCTTTTTATCGCTCGAGTAACACGTGTCGCTTCTTTGGAATCAAAGCAGCACGCTTCGCTTCTTCGCTTAAGCGCACACTTTTCTCGCTTTTGACTACCTTGCTCAAAATCCTCCCATATTTAGTCAGGACAGAGAATAAACTAGGAATAACATGAGCTACTAATGTTAGTGATAACATGAGCTACTCATGTTAGTGATCCTAACAACGGAATCAATTTGCCTTTATTTGATTCACGATGAAAGGGACCATAAAAAAAATTTACGTAAAGGGTTATTCATCTATAGAATTTTCATTTCCGATATACATACTACATAATAAAACATAATTTTCACTGTAAATTTGATTTTGTTAACTTCCAGAGTTCAAGATTTGAACTCTTATATTTGATGTAGACTAATTACTGTATCATATTGTTTTATTATCAATCAATGGATACAATAATGAATTACTTTCAATCTAAGAAGCTAATAACATCAATCTTCATTTTTTAGTTCCAATTAAGAAGCGTTACATAAATAAATTCAAAGAAATATATATATGGATTCACCCTTCCTTTAGTCACAACTCACAAGCAATGTCACAAAACTAGCTATGCCACCAAAGCATTCCTACCGGCTAAATGCATAGCAATATTCACAATATAGAGTTGGTGGATAGAGACATATAAATGGAAAGATAGTGGCACCGGGACAAAATTATCTACAATTAATTTGCAAGCAGTGTGTAGTAATTGTATGAAATGTAAACCTCTAAACACACAATCATTATTGATCATCATTACCTTTGGCTTTACTGGTAAACATTCCAGCAACAGCTGCCAAGCTCTCCTCACTGGTGTCCTGAAACTGAAAATGCAAAGACCATATAGTTATCATCATTCATGTTCATAGACAACTTAATAGCCATATTACAAAATACGAAACGTTGTTAAAAAATATAGGGTATAACTGCCATAAAAACAAATGCATGTACAAGCTAGTGTCAGTGGACTTGACAATGCTTATATCACTAGGCTATACTTTTCAGGTTTTCTCCCCGGAACCTCCAAATAGGTTACGAGTCACTGTCATGCGATGAATAGAAGCTAACTAAAAAAGTAATGGAAAATGCGAAATCTGGTACTCTGATCATGTAGACCTCTATCCAGATAGTGTGTTTACACATTAGTTGGAATTGTTTAGTAAACATATAGGTTTTAAAATGCATGGCTTGCCTAGGGCATATTCGATTCATACATAACATTGTACCTATCCAAGTGTTTGACCTAACTAAACATCTTAGAACAGAGCATAGCGATTTGCGTCAAGAATCAATATTTTGAAAGAAAGGAAAGATTGCCACAACTTGAATTGCAATCATCTAGATGCAGTGATTTAGAGCAACCATAAGTGATGGGTTATAAACAATGTAAACTTAAAAGATTATAAATAAAAACCCGGCAGTACCTGGACGCTTAAAACCACCCTAGCAAGAGCTTTTATCATACCCTCGACTACGTTCGTGTTCTTTGGGTTCCTGCAACGAGAGCGACACATTCTTATTTTTGGTCAAGCTTGTGGAACTATATTGTAGACTACTTAGTGAAGCTTGTAGTACAACAAGCCAAGGTCTTATATTTGCCTAAAACAATAAGAATAGACAGAAAGTAACAAGAAATATAGATCTTTTAACTTTTAATTCATTTTAAAGGTCGGTCCATTAATAAGAACCACCAAACTGACACAAATCCACTGGGATTAGGGATTTAGAAACTAGACTTGCCAGATATTGAAGTGAAAAGTCCAATGTAAGCTAAAGCTCAATCAAATTAACTACCAAATCGTTAAAATCACATACCCTATTCGAGGGATACCTTGCTATATTCTATATTACTATTGGTATATGAAAATGATGAAAAACGTGAATGATATAGAAAGGTGGTTTGCAGTTCACCATATAACAAATTTGAGGCATGTCTTTACCCAGTCTATCCCTAAAAAAGATTGTTTGAGCCTGTTTTACAAGCTTACACAACAAAGTTGGTATTTTGACCTGCATACATTAATGTGGCATGAATTTACAAACATGATGGAATGTTCACATTTCTAACCTGAATGCCAAAATTTGCCAACAAAACTTACTTAATACCAAGGATAGGCCCTCTACAATTATTTCCTTAAACTAGTTGCTTTAGTCTGCAATACCCATGCCCCCTACTTCCACCGGGCATCCAATTGCTCATATGTTAGCGCATTTCAGAGAGATTAGAATATTGGGTTCACCTTTTTGTTAGAAAATAGAATTGAAAGTGAGTTGGGTAGAGCAGCATCATAAGAATACTCCACTATTTAAACACTTGCTAATTTTAATTTTTATGGCTAGCAATGTATATAATAAATAATAGAATATAGAACGCCATATCCAGTATGGTATTGGAGTTCTTTCATTCAACATTTGCACATCTCATAGCATCACAACACACCCATCTTGTGTGTTGCATAGTTCAACATTCATGGTCCTTCAACACACTCATTAACACATGGTCTATAATTTGTACTCAGGGTTCTTGCCCAGTTTCGAGAAACCCAGAACCTGATACATTGACAGATCTTATGGTACGAGACATTTTTCTGGAAATATGCATTCGTAAATTCCTATAAGTTATCAATATGTAAAAATATGATGATACTAGACGATGAAATTGTTTATAAACTAAAACAAGATTCACATTAGCAAAAAGAAAGTGAAGAAATCTGTATATGATTGTTTGGCAAATGTCATAATGAGGATATTCAATATGAACACGTGCATACCACAACTTGATACTTGTATGAGAAAAGGGACACAAATAAAGAAGTTCGCTGAACGGATTTAGACCATTAACATATGTATGATTACGAGCTTACATGTCAAAGTTCTGAAATAGAACTCTCAGAGTATGTGCTTCCAAACAGAAACCCTGCCAAATACACAAACTTTGATGGTTAGATGATAAGTACTGGGAGATAATACGTAGTATAAAAACTAGAGACTACATAAGTGATTATCCATATCCAATACATCCTATTTACCCTCAAGATTTCAAGTACAAGAATGCGATGCCACAGTGGTAAATCAAGTGATGTAGCCCTCACTAACATGCTGAGAAACACCTGTCCACGAATACAGGCCCCAAAATTATAATAAAAAATAAATTTTTAACGCGCCAGCAAGAAAATGTGCATTAACACTACAAATTTTAACTATCAAGAATAAAATCCATCAACATACTTTAGGCGCATCAGATCTATGAATGATGCTTGGACATTTAAAATTGAGTTTGATCTAATGTTCGGATGTCTTTATTCTACTTGGTAATAAGATATACTAGGATTTTATTATTCCAAAATTATCAATATGGTTGAAGAAGCAAGTACAAGAAACTTGAATTACGCTCACTAATAGAGTTTTGTGGTATACAATGTTTGGCTTTATCATTAACAGCTTAAATGTTCCGAGCACTTTGTGAGCTCCATTTAAAGGAAAACAAACACGCAAGAATGGAAATCAACTTCTTTCATTGTTTTATCATTTTCACTGCAAATGTTGGACTTGCTATAATGATGTACAGAACTATTGGTTGGTATTGTGTAGTTAAAGAGTGTAGCAGATTTTGCCAAAGTTGACTAGAACCTTGGTTGGGACCCATACTGATTGACCAATGTATAACCCTTAAATGTGGGCCAGTGTTCTTTTGTATGATTATGAACAAATGTATATCTTTTCACATAAGTGTGGCCCTTCCAATAATAGCCCTTCAATCTTCGGTCATAGTATTTCTATAAAAAGCATGTTCAGCTGCTCTTCTAACTATCCACGGGGAAAGAAAAGTTATACCTCGGATTCAGTGATAAGAGATGAGCTATAATGCCTAATTATGTGGGCCACTGACCGCAAAACAAGGCGACGATAGTAAGGTTCTCCAGTTTCTCCTTCAATCTAGAATGAAAGCAAGTGTTCCAAAACTAAATAAAATAATAATAGTAAAAGTAAAAGATGCAAATATGACATAACTAGAGAATGTTAGCTACCACTCACCTCAGAATTAGTACGAAGTGAGGTCATTAGAAGTGAACAAATCTGAAGACGTAAAACCTGCACATATACAAGGATTGTAGCGATTCAAAAGAATTTTACATGTACTTTTAAATGTATGATAGAGGCTATGTGCCCAAAAGTTAAAGAAGAGGCCATTACCTGCTCGTATGGTAGCAGAGTTCTAAACACAGCCACATAATTAGACAAAATAAACCTGAAGATTCAAAAGACACAAAAAATAACTTATTATGTCACTTGATACTCAAATGAAGTTAATCCAAACACCTTAATAACTTTAAAGCACCTTATCTTGCATCTCTGTTTTACAATGGCTAACATAAAGTTCTTTATAATTAAGTTTTCATATCCTTGCAATCAGTCAGACAAAACTTAGGCACAACATAGACACTTGTTTATTCCAAATAAGCTATTAGGTAAATAGCGTGCACCATACACGCATGGTTTAAAAAAACGGTGTGAGGCGGCGCCTCGAGGCGCGCCTCGAGGCGAGGCGGGCATAAAACGCATATGAGGCGGCGCTTCATGGTGGTATATTGGAACGTACGCCTCTGTTGAATGAGGCGGGTATGAGGCGGAAGAGGCGTGAGGCGGGTATGAGGCTGAATAGCGACAAAAACCCATAAAGTCTGAAACTTAAAATGTAGATCTAGGGCGCGTCGGTGGGTTTCACCACGCGTACCCTATGTCAAAATGATCTCCTTTCGACGATCTATCATTTAGTATAGGTGGTGTAATTTTCGGTGGGTGGCGGAATATTGGCCGGAGAAGACGGCGGTGGAGGTTTCCTCAGCAGAATTTTAGAGAGATGAGAGAGAAATGTGTGTGTAAAAGTGTGTTTATGTGTGTGTTGTGGGGGTTTTATTCCCCAGGAGGGACCGAAAATGTCAAATCCAAAACATAGAGGCCATGAAGATCATAACTTGGGAGATGATGCAAATTATGTTATTTGATTAATTATGAACTTTATTTGATACTAAGTATTTTTTTTTTAATATAAGATATTAGATATATAATTTTTATATTTTTTTTAATTCCGCCTCGATCTTACGCCTCGGTTCGCCTCGAGGCTTACGCCTCTTGAGGCTAAGGGAAAACGCCTCGAGGCTCGCCTTCCGTACTTTTAAACCTTGCATACACGCATATAAACTATAAGAGAAGCAGCGGCATCTGTAACCGTTAAAAAAATGTGCTCTTGAGATAGCTTCTCTTATGTATTTACACATTTACTTTGCAATGTGATATGTATTGTAATTTCAATACAAATCTCTCAATCATACTCGTGGTACTCTTTCAAAATTCTCTTCTACCTGTTTCGCGATATGCAACAGCTCATAAATAATAAGGCATATCAAAAGCCTCAAAATGCATGCTGAAATTGATATGATAAAAAATGTGGTATAGATTAGTTTTAGCTGCATAAGATCTATTTACAATTTGCAATTTATCTATTAATCTATCAACTACATATAAAGCATTTAGGTAAGTTGACTTATTGACTTTCAAGCTAACACTATCATTCAATCTAATCTATCCATTGAATCCAAAGGTCTTACATTAAATTTTCATGGGTCCCAGAACACACACTACACAAACACATGCACACTACATTACCAGCTCTCTCATTTTTTGTCTTCCCCTCTCACCTTAACATAATAAACCAAAACAAAAACACACAAACTCAGCCAAACACACATACCACACCAAACCTTATCTTTGTTTCATCCACATACACACCGGCCAAATACACACGTCACCCCAAACACACCGCCCATCACTGCTGACACCCGACACCGACAATAACCGAAACCACCATTACCGACAGCTAACCATCAACGCCGCCGATATGCCCGGGCAACCTACTATCAGAATGATGAGCACATAAAGAGACCAACTTCAATGTCTCTCAATGAAGAGTGAAATATTAAAGCCTAACAAGCTGAAGTGTCATTTAGAAATTAGAAGCACAAAAGGTCAACAAGGTACACCAAAGCTCCTCAGTTTTGCAAGGCTTTGGGGAGGGAAGCTTTCCTTTGCAGCCTTTACATTTTGCAAAGAGGCTGTTTATGTGACACACACACGCATGACCTTCTAATCACAAAAGAAAAGCCTTACCAATCACTCAAATGCATAAAAAGATAATTCTCAATCAAGATCTTAACATAATCTTTGGATATAGATAGCAGCGGAGACGCAAAATAATGAAACTAGAACTAATACATGGGTGACAATCTCAATCAGAATCTTAACATGTTTATCAGATAAAGATAGCAGCATAACAAAATTGCAAGAAGCTATTCCTATTGGGATGTACAACCATAAATTTCCATGAAGTGATCGCTTTTTTTTTTGGTTCTTAATGAGACAACATATAAAAGAACATAGCTATGAACAGGGGCGGAACTACATAGAGGATAGGGGGGGGCGGTGCCCTCCATGGTTCGCCAAAAAATGTCAATTTTTAGTGTAAAAAATTTTTTTTTAGGACCATTTTATTAAAGTGCACCCCATTATAAAATCAAATTGCCCCCCACCTTAACATGAAACAATGTAAAAACCTTAGATCTCTATCTTAATCTATCAATTTTTAGTGTAAAAAATTTTTTTTATGACCTTTTTATTAAAGTTCATCATAAATTTTATCAAAAAAAAATTTTTTGCCCCCCGCCCTTGAAAATCCTGGGTCCGCCACTGGCTATGAACATGCCTAGCTGAGTAGTCTCGCGAAACTAATACATTATACGGTGGAAAATCACTTAAGTGATAAAGACAAGGGTATCCTGACATGATAGAAGAGAAGTTTACAACATGTAAATGAGCAAGTGTCAAGTAAGAATCCTCACTCAAGTATATCAAGTGCAAAAGTCCGCTGAATGGAACCAACACGTAACCAGATTGCCTGAACAAGATGAGACATGCAGATAAAATTTAGTAACACCAAGCATATACACTAAAAGATACTAGTATATTTGACGTCAGAGAAACAGGTAATTTAGATACTTTTATAATATAACAGAACAGAAATTAGTACATACAGATCCACCTGCAGCAAGAGCTGTCAGGTCCTCGAGCAATCGTAGACCAAGTTTTCCAGCTTTTGTTGGGTTCTCCCTCATCTTTAATGTGCCTAAAGATGCAAATTCTTCATCCAATGACCTGCTGAGCACAATTTAGATGTGTTAAATAACTTGGGAATAACAAAATTCTTTCAACCTTACATGCAGATATTTTAGAGGGGTGGATTAGCAAGAACTAATAAAGAGAGAAAATGTAAGGCACACAAGAGTGAGAGAAAGTAGAAGAGAAGAAAAAGCCTATATATCACTGAATATTGAATACTTTTATACTGTTGTAGGTTTACAATATCTGAATCTGTAGAATTTTAGTATATGTATTAACACACAAACTTCAGTCACATGCAGCAGAATTCTCTACTTACTTTTCACTGAGAAATAATAATTACAGATAAGCTTATGAAAACAAATGTGATACAACTTATATTAAAATGGCATGCTACGTACTTTGAGTTGTTAATACTATGATTAACATCAGAAGTAACTGAAGCACTTCGTGAAAGGTATCCTCCATGAACAAACTTGCCAGCGGGAAGAGACTCAGAAGAAAGGACATGATCAAAGATTAACGCCACCGCTTGTCTAAAAGTTGCTGCAGCAGTACTGAAAATGGCTCGTGTCAGAAAATAAACTATATATAGCTCAAACAAGAAAACAGAACTGGGAGCATTTCATAGCTCACCCTCGTATATGGACCATATTCCATTTACGGGCATCAATATGGCCATATCATTGACGAATATTTTTAACAGAATTTTAAATTAATCAAAAAAGAAGAGATGCTGTTGCCTCCCATGAATACTTTAACCTCTAAGAATATCATAAATGAGATGTACGCAAGGCTAACAAAACTCAAGTTCTTAGCCAGATCAAGCATCTTTCTATGGTCGTTGTTAGTTGTACTTCTACATCTCTTTTTTTAACCAAAGCCACTGAGTTACTAATAAATCTATATAAATTTATCTCATCAATTATAGCTACCAACTGTGTCTCACCTACACCCCAAGCCACGGGCTTTGAGTCTCATGTCGCCAGAAAAAAAAAAAAAAAAAAAAATTAAAATAAAATTTTTTTAAAAATTAAAAAAAAAAAAAAAAAAAAAAAAAAAAAAAAAAAAAAAAAAAAACCCTACATTTTTGGAAAGGAAATATAAGGGTAGTTGTTTTTCATTTTAGTTTAAGTTACAGCGAACTTAGATTCTTTACCCTTTTAATATAAATGCAAGGACAAAAGATGCAACCAAGAGGGGTATGCTTGTGGACATTAGTGATGTGACACAGTGGCATAGATGTTACTGACATCTTCCATAAGCAACAATATTCCATTAACCCGTATGTACATATGTAGTATATTTCCAAATTCGGATTGCATCTTACTTCCGCACGCTGTCAGAGGATTTGTTGTTCTCCAGAAGGTGAAGACAGATACCAAGAGCTTGGGCAGTGTGCTCCTGAGATTCACAAAATAACCAATTCAATAAGATCATTAAGCATATTGGTTGCTAGTAAAACATACAATGTTCATTTGGAGTTCTCGCTTTTGTATTCTCCTAACATGATAAAAGGATGACATGAACAGAAACTACATAGAAACCTAGGTTGCACGGACACGGACACGGACACGGACACGGACACGGACACGGACACGGCGATACGGCAAAATCTAAAAATATAGGACACGGACACGGCGTGGACACGGGAATTAAATATTTATTTTATATATTAAAGGTGATCAATATGGAGCAACTCATGTCAGGCCAAAACCAATAGTCGGATCATTATTAAACACACAAGCCCGTTCCTGATTTTGATAGCAATCCAGCCCATCTTAACATATGAATACCCGGCCCAATCAAATGAAATACCCGGTATTAAAGTTGAGATAATAACCCTAATTACTAGTCATTTCTCATAACCCTAAACACATATCTCTAAACATCCGCCTACCCTTCTCTAAACTCTCCAAACTCATCTAGCAGTCAAAAGCTCATCTCATCTTCATCATCATCATCAAACTCAGTTAACATATTTCGATTTCATCAATCATAACTGAACACCTAAAACATCTATCCAATCGAATCAACACAAACACAAGTACAACCGAGCATTAATCTTTCTTGTTTCATCTTCGAAGAACACAAGGAGAATACTTATGGCTTTAAGATCTTGTGATAAAGGTCTCGGGTAGATTGATCGATTTTGACCGTGTCCAAATCCGTGTCCAGAAGTGTCCAAATCCGTGTCCGGCCAAAACAGCACGTGGGACACGGCACGTGCGTGTCCGACACGTGTCCGACACTGCCACGCCGAGGTTTTTGCCGTGTCCGTGCTTCCTAGATAGAAACTTGAACACTAATATTAGAACGGAAAAAGACAGCAGGCAAGAACCACACATCAATTGCTTCAACAACAAATCATTCAAATTACTAGTGGAGATGTTGACATGGCATGACTCAAAGTTCCTTGCAAAATTCTAAAACTAGTTTCAACCAAGAAAGCAAAAAATAATAAAAATCGACCAGTTAACAAGATTCATCAAATTCATTATGGGTTAGTTCACCCAGCAAGAATTGTGAATTACTCACTAATCACTCCAACTTAAATAAGTGATGAAATTGTATGTCGCTACAAAAGTGTGTGAAAGATAATATTTGTGAATTCCCTCCTGGCCAAGTTAACTTTCACTATTCCAAAAATATCTTTTGGAATGAGACTGTAACTGGCTCGGGAAGAAAGTTAAAACTGTTACACAGCTTACATTTTTCAACTAATTAGCTATATATCTTTTCACATGTTAGATAAAACAAAAACGATGACCAAAAAACTCAGATGGAAGGGTATCCTTTTTTAAACACGTCACGCAGGAAAAATATAGATCGATCCACACTTGTTGAAGTTGGAAAATAAAAAAGATCTTCAAGATCAAAATATTATAAACAAAATGATACATAAAGCCACATATACAGCAGAATAAACACATGTAAAATAAGAAAGGAAAAAAAAGCAAGAGAGAAAGGATATAACTCAGCATACACAGGTTCAAAAGCATTATGCAATTCTCACCTCACTATCAGGTTGTAGACGGGACTGAAATATTATGAGTACTGTTTGAAGGGTCTTAAGCTGCACGCCTTCATCTGCCATCTCACCATGCTGGAAAATCAACAAAAATATACAGGTAAAACTACGAATTAATATATCTTAAAACTACAATGAACTAAAAATTTATCATGTTCTTGAATTTTTTATAAAGGAAAAGGAAGTAAAAGTGGAGAGATTTTTAGGCTATTTGGAAGTAATTGGAAGTAAAGTGTTTCCTCCCAAAAGTGGGAGGAAAGTGTTTTACTTTACATTACATCCATTTTCTGTATGAACAAAACTCAAGAACACACCGTAAGTTTAGGATTCAAACCACTACCAAATGGCCTGGTGTTAAGACACCTAACCTCCTAACAAGAGGTCCAGGGTTCAAACCTTACCTTGCTAGGTACACATTTGGGGTGACCAAGGAAAGGGTTGGAAACAATATCTAAAGATAGGCCGTGTACAACTGAGTCAAAGGTGCCCACCCCGGGTAAGGTGAATAGGGAAAACCACATCCGTTTACCGTTTACAATGAGCCATTACCAACTAAATGCTTAAATTAAGTTCCTTCACTGACCATTTCTATGAAACAAACTATTGTAAAGAAGTGTTTGGACCTAAAGAAAACTAATTTAAGATAGTGACTTAAAATAGTAATATAAGACTCGGGTAAATATCAAGTATAACCCTATAAATGTACTAGGCAAGGAAGCATTTCCCAGTTCATAGCAAATGGCACAAAGAAAGCAAAACAAAACAAAATCCCTTAGAAGTACAAGAATACCAACAAAGATGGAGGAACATATGGAGGTTTTAGAGAACTTCCAAAAGACTAATTAAATATTTTACATACTATTCCTCAAAAAATAGTTACAGATGATCATAGTAATCAAACAATAGTTAAAATTTAACCTTTAAAAACTCCTTAGCACTAATTAGTGGATAATTGCTCATTATTACTTCTATGATATCACATGATCAAGAACTACTTGAAATAATTCTCATACCAAGCCAACATATATTGGCGAGTTGATGTCGTTCAGTAATATCATTCAACCTTATATAGTCTCCACATAATAAGTCAAGGTGACAATTTAACTATCGTATCAGATGGTCGATAACAGCAATCATACCCGTAAGATCTGGTTAGCTTACCATGTTTGCATCTCCCTTTTAACATATACTATAAGGATTGTTTTTTTAGGGGGGTACGAGGGAATTCCCACCCAAATCACCTTCGGTTACCTGGGAGGTAAACCCCGGACTCCACACACCACCCGCAAGACCCATGGAGCCTGGTAAATCACTAGCCCTCCACAATTGTGGATTATATAGGTAGGACGGGTGGCCACAAATTAATATTGGCCCTCTTGATCTAAACGGCAATTGGCACTTATAGTCATTAATAAATATCAAGAGGCATTTGACATTCAACGGGTAAATTTTAGAAATAAATAATCCAAGCATAAGGAATTTTGATCACTTTATTCATATGAATATGCATCGTTGTTATTCTCCTCTAACTAACCATAGAAACCAATGATGATTCATGTAATAGACGAATAGTAGTCAACAGTAAGAAGTTGATTGTATATACAATAATTAAATAGCCTAAATTAAACCCCTCGTTAACAAAAAAAGAAAGATGGAAGAATACTTACATCTTTTAAAGTGACAAGTATCTCATTCAAAGCAGGTGGAGCTACTGCATCATGTGCTATAAGCTTTTGCAAACACGATAAACCAATAACACTGAGTTTAATTGTCTTGACTTGACACGCCATCAAAAAAATCCTCAATATATCATCATTTTGTGCAATTTCACTAGAAGTTGACAACGTGCGGAGCTGCAAGTTACATATAATCCCAAAAACATGTTACTACCTCAAGCTTTATCACTCAATCATCTTATATACTAGCTTCTTTTGCATGATACAATAAAACCTTGTATAAAGTAGTACAACTCAGCCGTAAAGCAAAAAAGAATGTTTACATTTTTTTATAAAAAATCACATCCATTTCATAATATCTACTGATGCTTAGAATCAGTGAATATATGAAATTCCATGAATCTCATACGAGGCGTGGGTTAGTTTAAGTTTTTAACAGGATATATAACATTTCAAGTAAAATTATTAAGTTAACAGCAAGCAATGAAAACCCTAAAGTATTGAAAAGAAACAAGACCTTTAAAATAGCATGTTCAGCTCCGTCTTTGATGGCGGGATAACGACGGCGAGCTTCGGCGGAGAGAGCGCGTAGATCTGACTCCAAAACCGCCATAAAAGCCATCTTTTCTTCACATAAACTAATAATATGTGTTTGGATCGATTAGTGGAGATCTTGTGACTGTAAAAGCTAACCGAGACTCTGTGTTTGTCTCTCTTTTTACTTACATATTTTTTTTTTTTTCCGGCCGTATTTTATTACTATGTGACTACTTGCACGTGGCGGCAGGCAGCGGTTCCTAGCGGCTCATAATTTGCGATATTGTGGTAAGAGTTTCATATAACATTCAAAATAAAACGTGAAAAGATCAAAATGTAATTGCAAACAATGGTAACATCAACTCTAGCCAAAATTCTTAACATGTATCAAACGACCTATACAAATATTTAGTGAAGAGTGAAAAATAAAACGTTACATCAATTATAAACCGAACTCTTTAACTGGCTTCACTAAGACCTTTGTAGTTCTGTGCGATATCTTTCTAGATAAAGCAACATAAAGCTAGCCATGCGAGAAAACAGAGTCAGGCAAATAGACACCCACATTTGGAATTGTTTGGTCTTGAGCTTTATTAAGAGTCATCGCAAAGCTAAGGCAAATAGGGAATTGTGTTCTCTTTAGTTTGAAAGGGAACATGTCTTTTTCAGATGGAGCAAGAGGAATTCTTGGCAAGAGTACTCTAACTCCAGTGTGTTGTCTGACAGCAATCTCAGCATTGATGACATTAGGGTCAAAAAGTTTACATATGAACCTCGTGGCATTACATAATCCATTTGCCGGATCGAGATTCCTTAAAATACACGATTTATGTATATCTCTTCCTAAACTATTTAATATGTATAACTGTGAGACGAAATTAGTTTCGATATATATCTTGTATGAAAATAAACGATTTGCACTTGTCCTAAAATCTTTGGTCTAAGTTGACTTAACTCATAATTAAGTTGATCAAATTTTTAAGATTTACCATGGTTGTCTATACATTCTTTAAATACATTATTTAAAATAATGTACATGGTTTGTCTATATATCATCCTAAACTATTTTTATACGTATAACTATGGAACTTATGTTGAATAATAAGGTCGTCTATAGCATGGATACTTAAATTGTCACATTTTGTACCTATGCAAGAACTGTCAAAAATAAAATAAAAGTACTATGCTTAGCCATAATATCAGATGCCTTGGAATTTTGTTATGTCCATAGTTATACGTATAACTATGGGCTTTAGTTGTTAGTGGTTATGGGTTAAAAATTATGTCCCTTTTCGTCAAAAAAATCACGAATACACTTACCGTAAAACATTGAAAAAGCACAACTAAAATTGACTTAAAAATAACATAAGTTTATTGATAACGTAAACATAGTCGAAATTTATGTGAAGATTTAGACGTAAACAGCTAAATATCGTGCATGGTCGAAAATATAGTTGAAAATTATTGTGCATGGTCTGATGGTCTATAGCAATAACAATGGAAACATACATTTTGGTTTGACTAATTAATCCGTGCATCGTTTGACTTTTTTTTGCTATACTAATCCTTTTTTTTTTTTTTGCTATATTTAATTACTAGCCACAGGCCCGCCCGCTGGGCGGCTAGCTTCAAGAATTCTTAAAGACAAAATTAGTAACATAGTTTTCAAGATATCATTAAACTTAGTATAATGTTCACAATAAAAATACGTTTAAGTGAGTCATAATCGTTTAAGGAATAGAAACAAACAAAAATACTCTTAATATGTAAAAAAATCTCTTTATACACAATGTTTGTTGTAGCATTGGTATAGTTACCATCTTTGTTACAACACACACCTTAAGACCTTTTTAATCACATTCTTTTTTGAAACAAAAAATCCAAATAATATATACCGAAACATTTAGTTACAGTAAACAATAAGAGAAATAAATAGGCCCATTACATGTTTACATGTTGTAACCTCTTTGAGCAATTCATTTCACATATTCCATAAGATGAGTTTCCTGCTACAAAGTGAATAATGAGACAACCCTGTAGCGGTGGGTAAGTGTGGGAGGTAAGGGTGGGGCCCAACAATTGAACCTAAGATGTGATGGGTAGTTTTGACGTTGGTAACCCAGTCCCGCATGCCTTGTGATGTAGCGTCCTTTAATGTGGTTGTCCCAGAATGAACTGCTCTAACCTGAATTACTTAGACATCATGGTATTTTTTACGTAGGAAAACACGGACATAAACAACATAGTTAAAGATAGGAAGGAGCAATTCCCTATAGAGACAACACACAACCAAGTTTCCTCGTACATTCCTTTGACTTGCATAATGTTTAACGGGTACCAAAAATAAAACAATTGAAATCAATCTTTATATTAGTCAAAAGAATAATATCTTAAGCAAAACTGACAAAAATGTACGTTGCAAATACAACCAGCCCAATATGATTTATGCACAGTCGTGCAAGTTTATAGTCTACTGTCTAATAACCACATGATAGCAATGAGATAAAGTAGTCTAAGATCATGCAAATTTACTATTTAGAGTTCTTGATGTATACATTCAAAAAGAATTGCATGACAGCCATGAGCCAATGGACTACTGATAGTCTGACCATGAGCCCTTGAATCTATATCATCATTTTTTGCAACTTTTGAAAACCATGTACAGTTGAGTGAAACAATATAGATAAAATTCAATGATGCTTTTAAAGGAAAAGAAACCTAAAAACATGACCAATCACTGATGTAACTTTGCATTGTACCTGATATCCTAAAAAGCACCGTTAAACTCATGAACCTCATTACTTACTCTTCATGATGACATCCGCATAATCAGTGGATAAAATCCTACAAAAATCTGTACATGAAAAGAGCATTGAAAGCTAAGAAAAATGTTAAGGAAGCAGAAGCAAGCTAACCCACCAGATGATCCAATCTCTGGCCATCAGATCCTAGATAACAACAAACAAAAGAAAAATAAAAAGTACCAAAAATGATGAATCAATAAAAAATTGTAATGCACTTTGAATAAGTAACTTCAATATAAATATGGTGAGGTAAAAACTTTTCCATTTTCATATTTTATAAAATATTTTATATACTGGTATTGAAATAATTTTCCATTTTCATACCTAGCCGCTTTGTTAAATAATGGTGAGATCTCTTCCTGTATTTTATAAAATCGAGATATCATAATTTGCATAACAAAAATTTTTGAAGCCTTTTTAAAACTCAATGTATAAACATATCATTAGTTGATTTATTATAGCATAGTCAGCAAGAGTTTGACATTAGTGTAAAAAGTTGGGTGAGTAACTATTATTTTATAAAAGCGGCTAAATCATTTTATTGAGATAATATGATCTTGTAAAATTTGTTGGACTGAGTAACTATTTTTCTTATAAAGTGAATGTTCGAACTAAGCCCGAGCCAAACTTAAATAACTCATTTTGATTACTCATTACCTAACCCGACCATTTTCCCACAACAAATTAAAACGGGCGGAATCTTAAAGTATGTTGAACAGAAAAGAATGTTCAAAGATACAAACCTTGAGCATGATGCCATTGATACTGTAATCAGCTTTCTCATTGATTAAAGTATTGATTCTCTTCCTCAATTAAAGATTATATTTAATGTAATAATCAATTTGCTGCTTGACAAAGACGAGTATAAATTATTGAGGTGAAGATGTATACCTTGCATCCTTAACTTCTTTTAAACAACATCAAGATGATCATGATCATCACTTAGCAGTCGTTGAACGCCAACATGAAGATGAAAGTTTTATTTCTTAAGAAGGCTGCTGCAATAATGCTCTCCTTTTCCATATTCAAAAATCACCATTTGGGACTCTTAGGATTCGCGTATCAGACCTGTTCATATCATAGATCATGATGGACCAAGCTTCTACTTCATCCAAGGACAATTGATAGATCCTGAAACAACAACCACGAATGCTGATTTACTGTGCATAATTCCACTGCTGCGTAGAGAGTATAAGCAGCTCCTTTATGCTACCATTAAAGATGAAGTCTATTGACTCGATATAAATTTAGTAAAAAAAACCAATGTTAGATCAAAGTAATATATTAAAATGGAACAAATGAGTGATATTAATCTCAATACAGATGAGTGCATTCATTTGATGGATTAAAAAAAAACTATCAAAATAGAAATCTACTTTCATTAATGCAAAGATACATGATGGCACAGAGAGAGAATATTGGACTACACCTATACTAACATTTAAAAAAGAAAAAAAATCTTAATCAGGTTTTACGGGTTAGCCTGAAACCCGCATAAGCCTTAAAATCATGTCCTTAACCGACCCTAATAAGAGTTTGGGTTACTCAGGTTAATCCAAATAACCCGATTAAGATTTTATAACCCATTTAACCCGACCCATACAAGCTTATGCGGGTACGGGTAAGGTCGGTTATGTGGTCACAGACCTTTTTGACAACCTTAGTTGTGAAAGCAAATGCAAGGTTATAAACAACACTTAAATCCCAATGATGCAGAAAAAATAAGTAAAAACATTTGATCATTTAACATACTCTTTATAAATGTCACACTTCCATTAATTTATTTCCCCATAAAAACGATCATGAAATCTGCAAGTTACCTTGATAACATCTACCAAAACTGTTACACATTGACCAATTTTGCCCTAATAAAGTGTGGTAGCGTCCATGAAGGTGCTTGAATAAAAGCGTCTAACCTAACAAAGTCCAAAAATCTGAATCAATATTCTAAACACTCAACTCCAAAGAGCATATATTATATGAGATACTTTAACGATCACTTGTCGTACATTTTGCCACTATGTATCTACACACACAAACTTGATTTAGGATGGAGCATGCCAATAATCCAAACGGAAAATGCATATTTAGAGATGGAATAAGATAAACTTTGAAGAAAAAACAACTTCATTGCAAGATAACACAAAATTGCTAATACTACTATCTTGGAATTTTTGTAGCAAGTTATTAGTCAGAATTTTATGAAAATGTGCTTTGTTTCAACATACACTTTGACCGAAATATTGAAATAATAAGATCATACCTTTTCTCCCCTTACTCTTCCACTTCCCAATGGCTTACCTTTCTAACCCTCTTTGGCCTATCTTTACCTAACGTTCTGCAATTAATAATAAAAAATATTGGGTCAGCCAATGGTATCCTGTCACTTAAGAAACATTGTTCATCTATACACAAAATAATCAATAGCATCCACAAATAAATCTCCATAATACAGTGTAATAGACCTAAAAAATTTAAAAACTGTAACCTTATGTCTAGTAGCAACAAAAGGCGTAATAGTTCTCATCAATCTAGCAACAAAACTAATCATAATATTGAATCAAAAGTTCCAATAAATGAGCATATGCAAAAATGAAAGTACCTTTATTCTGTAAAACATTGATCACATCATATATCAGTCCCGTGAATATACAACGCAAACCACAATTACTGTAGCCAAACACTCCATAACAGCATCATCCAAACACCCTCTTTAGACTCCATAACAGCATCATCCAAACACCCTCTTTCAGCAGCAAAACAGTCCCTAACAGCATCAACCAAATACCCCCTGACAGCAACCAGAACACCCTTAACAGCAGCAACCAAACACCCCATTACGGCAACCACCAACAACTTTGACAGTAGCAAACACCCCCTTACTGCAGCATCCAAACACCCCCTGACAGAAATATATAACTCATCTTTGTATCAATTCATACAATATCATAATCAAGAAGAAACATTTTATCCCGTACATTCAACAACTGGAATAAATATTTTTCGTTTCAACTTGCATTTTTAAAGTAAACTTCAACTTAACTTACTTGGTTTCTCATATGGCCTCAGTAAGAGATTTGTCGTATTCATCTGCAAAATCAAATGTAGCAAGATAAGGCCACATTAACAAAAACATCACAAAAAATACCCAAGCATAATGACCACATTATTATTTAAAATCTAAATATTGCAAACAACCATCTGACACTTTAAATAATGGATGGTATTTAACATTACTTTATGGTATTTTTATGCATGTAAATGACCTTACTTGATTCCTTTTCATTAATTCATCCAACTATAAATTAACCACAACTATCATCAGTTCATCTAACTGTCACTTAAACTATTTATCGACAGGATAACACTATATACATAGATTCAGAAACTTGAAGAATTCATGCCATTGAGGAAAATAAAAAAGAATGAGACGTGTGACCCATTTTCCATCTCAAGCCTACTAATAATATTCTCTCTTAAAGTATTTACTACGCTATCTAATTTTTTATTTAACATAATGAAGCGAACTCTTTCTAGAAGTCTCAATGGCAATTTATTTTTCATCATGGCACCTACTATGCTAATATCTAAATGTAGAATGTTATATGGATTTTATTTTTATCATACACCAGACACAACATGAATGAATATTCACAGTGATATCATCGACACAACTTATACGGGCAGTAAATATTGTCACTTTATCCTTCCTTACTCCGTATGTGAATAATGTAAAGATTGACCCTCTTAAAAAAATATTAAACTGAATTTTTTTCAATGGTGTTAATTGCATTTATATTTACAAAAGATGCAAATCCAAACGCCATTTCCGAAAGTTCTTATTTCCATGGGCTTTACGAAGTTGTGTAAAAGTCGAAATGTTTTTAAGCTCATATTTATAGATGTATAAGATTATCAATTTGAACGGTCCCAACCACAATGTGGCATCACTTTGTTGATAGTATAAGCAAGCAAAGTACCCCACCATGCCCTAATCAAATAAACTTCGTCCAAACATTTACAAAGCAACTTCCTTAGACTAATAGTAATGGGACCATGGACGATCGATAATCCCATATAATAAGCTAACTAAAAGCACCCATATAACTATTATCTGCCTATAAGCTAATCCAAGCATCCCTAATTATCACAGATAAACCATTACCTTGTCAAACGAACTTGTTTTTTCCGCTTCTCTCTTCTCCAATCCCCCCATATGCGTGTCTCACAATCTCCACTTCCACAGTCCAATGTGAGTTTCCTACTCGCTTCACCACACCATCTTTAAAGTGCATTTTTAGAGCTGATCCAATCTGTAAAAGCATACAGCCACAACTAAGTTATGATTCAATGTGATATCGACATAAAAGAATCTAGAATAGTGCAGAAACTTACATGTAACGTCTTAATCTTTAACGATACTGATGAGTGTGTAAATACTCATCATTTTTTATTAAATCTGAACTGCAAAACATTTAAAAATGCTCAGAAATGCATCAAAATACTGAAAATATTCCAAAATTGAATTTTATATGTTTCAGATGCAAAATGTTTAAAATCAGATGAAAAACGAGCTAGGTTTGCATAATTGGCGATTTCAGTCCCCAAGTTTCAAAAATTGTCGAGAAATAGTCCACAGGCCCTTATTTCAAAAGTAGAATCACCAAAGGTCCTTTTAAAATCATAAGTTGTCAAAATTAGTCCTTTGGTGAAAAATATCAAAAATTTTGAGAAATTACAAGTTTGGTCCTTCAAGTTTAAAAATTGGCAAAAATGGCCCTTGGAAAATTGGAAAATGTCAAGTTTGGTCCTTGTACTATTGGAACTTGTTAATTGTGGTCCCTTGGAACAACTTTGTGAAAATGGCAGCCTAGGTCCTTGAATTTCAGAAATTACAAAAGAGGTCCTTGATAATTAAAACCCTTAACACCTTTTTGGCCTTGTCAAATTCCTTGTGACCCCTGCCTTTTACCTTTGGACCCTTCACAAATTGGACCCCCTTCATAATAATAAGCAGTCAAACCCACCAGTCAAATAAACCCCTACCCGCCCTTTTTTCTTCTTCAACATCTAGCCTGCAAAACACCAGACCTTCCCATCCCCTCTCCTCACCTTTACTCCTCCATATGTTCTCATCCTCAACAACACTCCAAAAGACATTTAATGCCTCTTTAACCCTAGCACTCAACACCAACTGGCATAAAACTTTTTCCCGCCAAAAACCAAATCAGTGGCCAAGATGAATTCAAGAAATCCAATGGCCTTGATTATATGTGGGATTAGCTCAGAGAGAGACAAGAAAAAGAGTTGGTGTATAAAAGAGGAGGAAGAAAGAGAAGAGACCAAGTAGTTAGTTTAGTTTTAAAATGTATGTCATTTTTTAATTTCTTATGTCTTAAATAGATTCATAGTTATAATTTTAAGTTTGTTTGTATCAATCTAAGTTGTTTAAGTTTATTACAACTGTTTTCAAATATCAATTCAAGTTTATGTTTACATTTCATGCCTTTGTGTTTACTGTTGAAAATATCAGTTTCAATTTCCTACCTTCAAGCTTCAATTAGCTTCTTTCCAAGTTCTAATAAGCTTATAAAAGCTGCTTATAGCTTTTTATAAGCTTACAATTAAGTTTCAATCAACTTTGTCACATGGTCAACAAAAGTCAAACTGTGAGCTCAAATGAAATTGGAAATGGTTTGGGGTGTTGCAGAGCCTTGATTTGGGTTGGAATAGCTTCAGTTAGTATAGTTATGGTTTGGGTATAAGCTGCATAGTAGCTGGACTGCTGTGAGCTTTTCTTTCTCTTCATGTCATTTTTTTGTTCAAATCTGTATGTGGTTGTTTCATGTAGTTAGTGTCAATTGTTAACTCAAATCATTGCAATTAGGTTCAGTTTGGTTAGTGATAGTTAGAATAGGGAGTGACTCACACTAGTTAAGTGAATTGTTAGTTAAAGTTTGCTTACAAGTTACATGAACCTGTGTTTGGTCTAAGCTGGCATTTGGGATTGCAGAGCTTATTAGTGGTTAGATTCAGTTTACTAAGCTCCCTTTAGGCTTACTAGGATCATTTGAGTCACTCATTTGCATACCAAATCAGTGGAAGTCAAAATCACAGTTAATGGGTTCTTAGGATCACCTCATCTTACTTCCATAGGTCTCCTCTTGCATTTAGGTTTGGATTTAGTTAACATAGCTTGTATTAGTCCTATTTTACCTTTAAACATCAATCTCAGTTCACCATTTAAGCTCAAAGTTCATTTTAGTCAACCTTAGTTAGTTTTTATAAAAAGTCAAAATTTCTAAATACCCGTTTTTGAATAAACTTTAGAATTTAATTGTGTGTTTAATACTAAGAGTTAGTTCATAAGCTTCTAGGATATTTAAATATAGCTGCTAAACTAAATTAGAAAAATACTAGTTTACTCTTAATCAGCTTATAAAGTGCTTATTTGTTAGCTTGTTCTAGATACCTTTTCTGGATAGTGCCTTGTGCACAGATTTGATAGCTTAGTTCATAAGCTCTCAGAGAGCTTATTAGTTAGCTTCAGCTTGTACATCTTAGCTTTTTGAGAAGCTCACCTAGCTATCTCAAGGATCTAAGCTTAAAATTCCAATTCCTAGCTTATTTAGTTGGTCTGCAATTGCTTTTTAGTTTTGTCCAAATCATTTAAGTGTACCAGTTAAGTCAGTGTTTTCCAGTTTTTCAAAAGCTTCTCACAAGCTCATTAGCATAATCCAATCTTTGCATTTTAGCTTTTTGGAAAGCTTAACTGGGTATCTTGTTAACTCCAGTTTTCATTTTCAATTTCTAGCTTATTGTAGTGCTTAAAAGTTAGCTTAAAGGTATCTAGTAAACCAATAGAGTGTACTGTGCAAACAGTGTAGCTTGTGCTTATTTGAATCTTGTTCAGTGCTTATTCCTTAATCATTTTGCTTATTCAGTTGTTATATTAGCTTATAATCAGTATCTTGCTTATTTCCAATTCACCTTGCGCTTATTCATTAGCTTATTAGTTATTTAGCTTAATCATTGTGCTTATTTCCATTTCTTACACCACTGTTGAGAAACATAAGCTCAAACTCAGCTTATTGGTCGTTTTCATAAAAAGTTGTAATTGTATAAATTGCTTATTTTCATGTGTTTAATTAGTTTGTAAAAAGAAAAATCGAAAAAAAAAATAAATTGCAAAAAGGGTGGGGAGGCAGGCTCGAACCTGAGACCTCCCACCCTTGGGAGAGTGATAGGATAGTACCTGTATGCCATTGCGCCCTTGGGTCTTTGGTGTCATATCTTGCACCATTTAATTTCATATATACGTTTTTACTTTTAAAGCTAAATAAGGTGTTTTGCTTATCAACTGCTTATTCTTTACAGCTTTTTTAGTCTTTGTATTTTTCCTAGGATTAGATTTAGTTTAAGTATTTTCCTGCAAAATTTCGTAATTTTCCTAAATGTTTTAGTATTTTTAATTAATTAATTAGTGTTTAATAGATTTTAATTCATAATAAAAAATATAAAAGTCAAAAAAATATAAATCTTTTTCTAAAATTTTCTTTTGTCATATATTAAGTAAGAAAATTGTTTTTACACTTGTAGGACTTTTATTTCATAAATTGTACGTTTTTGCTTGCACTTTCAGGCGTCATTTTATACTTAACGTACGTCTTCATTTTAAGTCACGTTTTTAGAGAATTTAAGTTTACGTTTTAGTTAAAATAGTTTATTTAAGTCATTTTGTTTTATAAATCAAGAAAAACATCATTGTAAAAATAGTGATAGCGTTTATTTAATATATTTTAGCTTTTTAATTTTCTTAATTTGTATTTAAGTCGCTGTAATTTATAAACTTTTTCTTTAGGTAATTATCCATCAAAATCCTTACTGATCACTATCCTTAGTGATCATTCTATCATCTGATCAAGTGTTAACACACCATTGAGTCTCCGTGGGACTTAACGACCCGGGAATTCATTATATTCCTCTGATCTTAAATTGCATTTGGTGTTTGACCTGTTTTGAGTTTCTTACGGTTAGCCATTCACAAGTGGCTAGCTTGCGTGAGATAGCTTGACGGTTTTGCACCAATCAAATTTTGGCGCCCGCTGCGGGAGAGCTTTAGCGTGTGTTAAACCTTTTCAGAACCCATTCTTGCACATATACCATCTTTTTGTAAAAAGTTTTTGTAAAGTTATCAAGAAAATCCAAAAGTTCATTAACACTTTTTCTGAAGTGTTAACAACACCAAAAATATTTTCATTCTTTGTTTTTATAGCATGTTTTTCAAAAATCCAAAAAAATCCATCCTTTATCTTCAAATATGTTTAATTCTCCATTCCTTATCCTCTATAACCGTTTAATTCTTCATCTCTTATCCCTCTTATCCGTTTAATTCTTTATGTCATGGTTTTCGACATGTTCGTGGTGTGGAGGTCCATTTAACGGTGGAAATTGTCGGTGATGTACCAATGTGAGTTTCGGAGACAAATTTGTCGGTAATCCCGATCCCATTTCTAATAATGAAACACCCGATTTTTCCTACCTACCTCCACAGCCCCAATACGAATCCTACTCATGCGAGTTTTGTGGGAATGATTCTCATTACGGTTTTGATTGTCCACCACGGGTCCCGCTTGTCTATGAGCCAGAACCATGTTACAATCAGAACTTTGGTGAAAGTTATTTTCCCAATTATCTCTGTTGTAAGAATTGCGGGGGTCCTCATGCGACTTTTGAATGTCAACCGATGAATCAAAATTTTCACAATTCCAATTCTCCCGGTTTTGACAATTTCCAACCCCCACAATATTCCATCATTCATCAATATCATCATGATAAAACTATTGGAGAATTACTAGCTGAAGAACGAACGGCTAATCCTAGTACTCGGACTTCGAGCCTTCACAGCATTTCAATGATTACGAGGAGTGTAATCTTCCACAAAGTTATGAAGAAATACGCATTCGAAAGCAACTACAAATGAAAAGAATGGTATGTAAGCTTCAACAGATGAATATAAGAATCCGATATGATGACGATGATGATGAGGATACTATTCAAATATGGGAATATTATGAGGACGACGAGGAGAGTGTTATTCCTTTGAAAGATATTATTTCTCAACTCCCTCAGTCTATTGCTATCACACCTATCTTAACTATTATTGCTTCCAAAGACTCTCTCACCATGGGGGATAAGCATCTCAGCACTATTTCGGAAACGGAATCATCGAGTGTTGAGGATCTTGTCCCAATCCCAAGTGAGTCTGAGGATATATCCGATAGTGATTGTGATTTGCCTTTTTGTGAATCTCTTGACATTTCGAGGTTACTTCCGGATTTTCTCAAATCCTCTTTTTGAATTTAATAATGACTACACTTTTGGGAAAGTAAATCCTCTTTTCGATGAAATGTCGAGGGCCGATACAGAGACCATCACGGAAGTGGTGGAAATTGCTAGCTCTCCGAGCACACCACTTGTCCCACCTCTGTATTCTAACTTATCTCTTCCATCATGTGATGACGATTCTATCCTCACTGATGAGATTCATGATCCAAAAATCATGAATTCCCCTTCCGATAATGAGGAGTTAGTCATGATTTTTATCATGATTTTCTTTCTTTTCTTCACATATGGTGTGACTTCTCGTTCCCTTTTCTCCTTCAGGAATGAGGACACTATTTTTGATCCCGGCATTTTCATTTATCATTTTTGATGCGGTTCTATCTATATCTCATCGGAGTGGAACTTTCAACACATTCAATGTTTATACAAACATCTTGAATGAAAGTCCGATGGAGATTGTCTCTTCCACTTACTTCCCCATGAACCATTGAATGCCGGGTCGAGTCAAGCTAGCGACTCGGTAATCAAAAACAGTAGCACACACCATATGGGTTTTCACCCATATTTCGTCTTCTTTCTCGTTCTACCACCCTAGTGTGGGGAGTTGCCCCCGCTATATATATATATATATAAAAAAAAAATCAATCAATCTTTCTAAATAATGGCCGTAGTATTTCCCTTTTTCCGTTCTTTGTTTCGGCATAACCGCCGGTACTTTAAATATTGAGGGCAATATTCATTTCTAAGTGTGGGGGAATTCTCACGAATTTTATCATGTAATTATACCGCCTAATTCCCCGGTTTTTGGCCAAATTTTTTTTTGTTTTGGAGTAAGTGTTTTGCACTTACTCAATTGGTTATCAGTCCGCCATGTCTAATAAACAAAAGGATTGGCTAATCCAGGAGCAAACGGCTCTTGGTAAAGATATCTCAAATCCGTTGACGGCTTGCAATTTGCCCAAAATTGTATGGTATTCAACTCACCATATCCTTAAAAGTGAAGAGTTGGCTAGCCCGCAAGTTTATGGCTTGTGGTAAAGGCAGTGGAAAACCATAATTGGTAATCAGCTCACCAAAGATAATATTGATAATTTATCTAAGAGTTGGCTAGTCCAGAGCAAACGGCTTCCGGTAAAGACAAATCAAATCCGTTGGAAGCTGGTGGTTTGCTCAAAATCACATGGTTATCGGTGTACCATGGTTCTTACTTGAGCTGAAACATTTGGCTACTCCAGAAGTAATGGCTTTTGGTAAAGAGATTCAAAGCCATTAAATTTTTCTCAAAAGATTGCTAGGGACTAGCAATAGTTTAGTGTGGGGGATTGATGAGTGTGTAAATACTCATCATTTTTGATTAAATCTGAACGCAAAGCGTTTAAAAATGCTCGAAATGCATCAAAATCTGAAAATATTCCAAAATTGAATTTTATATGTTTCAGATGCAAAATGTTTAAAATCAGATGAAAAATGAGCTAAGTTTGCATAATTGGCAGTTTCAGTCCCCCAAGTTTCAAAAAATTGTCAGAAATAGTCCCTGAGCCCTTATTTCAAAAGTAAAATCACCAAAGGTCCTTTTAAAATCATAAGTTGTCAAAATTAGTCCTTTGGTGAAAAATATCAAAAATTTTGAGAAATTACAAGTTTGGTCCTTCAAGTTTAAAAATTGGCAAAAATGGCCCTTGGAAAATTGGAAAATGTCAAGTTTGGTCCTTGTACTATTGGAACTTGTCAATTGTGGTCCCTTGGAACAACTTTGTGAAAATGGCAGCCTAGGTCCTTGAATTTCAGAAATTACAAAAGAGGTCCTTGATAATTAAAACCCTTAACACCTTTTTGGCCTTGTCAAATTCCTTGTGACCCCTGCCTTTTACCTTTGGACCCTTCACAAATTGGACCCCCTTCATAATAATAAGCAGTCAAACCCACCAGTCAAATAAACCCCTACCCGCCCTTTTTTTCTTCTTCAACATCTAGCCTGCAAAACACCAGACCTTCCCATCCCCTCTCCTCACCTTTACTCCTCCATGTCCCCTCATCCTCAACAACACTCCAAAAGACATTTAATGCCTCTTTAACCCTAGCACTCAACACCAACTGGCATAAAACTTTTTCCCGCCAAAAACCAAATCAGTGGCCAAGATGAATTCAAGAAATCCAATGGCCCTGATTATATGTGGGATTAGCTCAGAGAGAGACAAGAAAAAGAGTTGGTGTATAAAAGAGGAGGAAGAAAGAGAAGAGACCAAGTAGTTAGTTTAGTTTTAAAATGTATGTCATTTTTTAATTTCTTATGTCTTAAATAGATTCATAGTTATAATTTTAAGTTTGTTTGTATCAATCTAAGTTGTTTAAGTTTATTACAACTGTTTTTAAATATCAATTCAAGTTTATGTTTACATTTCATGCCTTTGTGTTTACTGTTGAAAATATCAGTTTCAATTTCCTACCTTCAAGCTTCAATTAGCTTCTTTCCAAGTTCTAATAAGCTTATAAAAGCTGCTTATAGCTTTTTATAAGCTTACAATTAAGTTTCAATCAACTTTGTCACATGGTCAACAAAAGTCAAACTGTGAGCTCAAATGAAATTGGAAATGGTTTGGGGTGTTGCAGAGCCTTGATTTGGGTTGGAATAGCTTCAGTTAGTATAGTTATGGTTTGGGTATAAGCTGCATAGTAGCTGGACTGCTGTGAGCTTTTCTTTCTCTTCATGTCATTTTTTTTGTTCAAATCTGTATGTGGTTGTTTCATGTAGTTAGTGTCAATTTTTAACTCAAATCATTGCAATTAGGTTCAGTTTGGTTAGTGATAGTTAGAATAGGGAGTGACTCACACTAGTTAAGTGAATTGTTAGTTAAAGTTTGCTTACAAGTTACATGAACCTGTGTTTGGTCTAAGCTGGCATTTGGGATTACAGAGCTTATTAGTGGTTAGATTCAGTTTACTAAGCTCCCTTTAGGCTTACTAGGATCATTTGAGTCACTCATTTGCATACCAAATCAGTGGAAGTCAAAATCACAGTTAATGGGTTCTCAGGATCACCTCATCTTACTTCCATAGGTCTCCTCTTGCATTTAGGTTTGGATTTAGTTAACATAGCTTGTATTAGTCCTATTTTACCTTTAAACATCAATCTCAGTTCACCATTTAAGCTCAAAGTTCATTTTAGTCAACCTTAGTTAGTTTTTATAAAAAGTCAAAATTTCTAAATACCCGTTTTTGAATAAACTTTAGAATTTAATTGTGTGTTTAATACTAAGAGTTAGTTCATAAGCTTCTAGGATATTTAAATATAGCTGCTAAACTAAATTAGAAAAATACTAGTTTACTCTTAATCAGCTTATAAAGTGCTTATTTGTTAGCTTGTTCTAGATACCTTTTCTGGATAGTGCCTTGTGCACAGATTTGATAGCTTAGTTCATAAGCTCTCAGAGAGCTTATTAGTTAGCTTCAGCTTGTACATCTTAGCTTTTTGAGAAGCTCACCTAGCTATCTCAAGGATCTAAGCTTAAAATTCCAATTCCTAGCTTATTTAGTTGGTCTGCAATTGCTTTTTAGTTTTGTCCAAATCATTTAAGTGTACCAGTTAAGTCAGTGTTTTCCAGTTTTTCAAAAGCTTCTCACAAGCTCATTAGCATAATCCAATCTTTGCATTTTAGCTTTTTGGAAAGCTTAACTGGGTATCTTGTTAAATCCAGTTTTCATTTTCAATTTCTTGCTTATTGTAGTGCTTAAAGGTATCTAGTAAACCAATAGAGTGTACTGTGCAAACAGTGTAGCTTGTGCTTATTTGAATCTTGTTCAGTGCTTATTCCTTAATCATTTTGCTTATTCAGTTGTTATATTAGCTTATAATCAGTATCTAGCTTATTTCCAATTCACCTTGCGCTTATTCATTAGCTTATTAGTTATTTAGCTTAATCATTGTGCTTATTTCCATTTCTTACACCACTGTTGAGAAACATAAGCTCAAACTCAGCTTATTGGTCGTTTTCATAAAAAGTTGTAATTGTATAAATTGCTTATTTTCATGTGTTTAATTAGTTTGTAAAAAGAAAAATCAAAAAAAAAATAAATGGCAAAAAGGGTGGGGGCGGGGCTCGAACGAGACCTCCCACCCTTGGGAGATGATAGGATAGTACCAGTATGCCATTCGCCCTTGGGTCTTTGACTGTCATATCTTGCACCATTTAATCTCATATATACGTTTTTACTTTTAAAGCTAAATAAGGTGTTTTGCTTATCAACTGCTTATTCTTTCTGACTTTTTAGTCTTTGTATTTTTCCTAGGATTAGATTTAGTTTAAGTATTTTCCTGCAAAATTTCGTAATTTTCCTAAATGTTTTAGTATTTTTAATTAATTAATTAGTGTTTAATAGATTTTAATTCATAATAAAAAATATAAAAGTAAAAAAAAAATATAAATCTTTTTTCTAAAATTTTCTTTTGTCATATATTAAGTAAGAAAATTGTTTTTACACTTGTAGGACTTTTATTTCATAAAATTTACGTTTTTGCTTTTTCGCGTCATTTTTATACTTAACGTACGTCTTCATTTTAAGTCACGTTTTTAGAGAATTTAAGTTTACGTTTTAGTTAAAATAGTTTATTTAAGTCATTTTGTTTTATAAATAAAGAAAAACATCATTGTAAAAATAGTGATAGCGTTTATTTAATATATTTTAGCTTTTTAATTTTCTTAATTTGTATTTAAGTCGCTGTAATTTATAAACTTTTTCTTTAGGTAATTATCCATCAAAATCCTTACTGATCACTATCCTTAGTGATCATTCTATCATCTGATCAAGTGTTAACACACCATTGAGTCTCCGTGGGACTTAACGACCCGGGAATTCATTATATTCCTCTGATCTTAAATTGCATTTGGTGTTTGACCTGTTTTGAGTTTCTTACGGTTAGCCATTCACAAGTGGCTAGCTTGCGTGAGATAGCTTGACGGTTTTGCACCAATCAATACCCTATCTCCATTTCTCATTCCCACACTCATACAAACTGATTCAAAACAAACCTGCATATTGCAACATTAAAGTGAGTTTTGAATTCCGAATTGAAATTGAACGAACTTTAGACTCAAACATGCCTTACAACTTATTGTAAACTTCTTTATCAGTAATTTGTGTTTGAATTTTCACTAAAGAAAGAATCTTAATAGCCGTGTTTGCTATCTCTGCACCCGTCAGTTTAGTCGCATTGCCAATAGCAGCTTAGAACTACTTTTTTTTCCATGTTAAACCTACCAAATCAAAGCAACAAAAAAAAAAGTGTAAATCAACTCATTCACATACTAACATGGATAAAGCTGATAGCACAAACTGAACATAGGCCAAGAGAAGTTATTAATAAGTGGTTAATTAGACCAAAATAAGCTCTTTCATTTTACAATCACAAATCAAAATCTACTTTCGAAAATCTCACCAGGCATTTATTCGCTGATTATTTGATAAAATCTGTTAAAAGGTCAAAGCAAAACACAAATTCAGCCTACATTATGCAGGGTTTGGTATATCCTACTTAATTAGGAGCCTTTTTTTAAATCAAATCTTCCTACAATATCAATATGAAATTTCAAATATCAAATATCCTAACAAAAAATTCAGAGTAACAATTTACGAACAAAAAATATACATATATCATAATAAAAATAATAAAAACAATACAAAAAACGTAATCTAAAATAAAATGAAGGGAATTAACCTGTATCAACGAAATCAGTGCAATGACCGAGTGATGTATAAAAAACAGATTGTTAATATTATGTTGATGAACAATCATAAAAACAATAACCCCAAACACCAAAAGGATCCATATAATATTTTTCATAATTAGTGATTAATACCAGTTAGGTTCATTGATGAAATCAAGAGGGTTTGGGAGCGGGGGTGAGGATTTGGGGAGGTGATGTTCATTTTTAATTGATTGAGGTTATATGATTGATTAAATGGAAAAGGATTTAGGTGATATGAGATCCGTAATTGGGGGAATTGATTGATAATCAATGACTGAATATGCGTTTGTGCTATTATTGTTTTTGGGCGGGATAATAAAATGATCGGACGGTTGTCAGGGTTTTGGGGAAAATAAATACTACGTGGCATTTTATTAGAATTTTGGGGAGATCTCATTCAAACAAACCCTCCTTTATATGGAGGAGGGTTTGGTATTTCTTTTGGTGTGTAATTAGTAGTAGCATTTAGAAGTACTCTATTATAATTCATTAAAGGGAGAATAAACTATTTGTTGGTAAGATGAGATTCTGAATATATCTTTTAAAAGTGAATGTAACCATCTTTTATAGTCATACATTTGATTTTTTTTCTTTTAAGTGAATGTAACCATTAAAGCGAGAATAAACTACTATTTTATTGGTAATTCTTTCTGTGTGTAAATTTATGTGTTAACTCAATTCAAAGCCAAACGACCCATAAAGACCCACTGTGTCGAACACCCAAAAAGACCCATAATACCCACTGTGCCAAACACCCAAAAACCTGCAATAGAAGTTAACCAAGAACAACATGCACTGATATATACACCTACTGCAAACACTACAAAAAAAAGAGCCATTTAGTGGCAAACGTTTTTAATGAAAAATTTATATGTGTCACAATATTGCGCTTTTAGTGACATATTATGTGCCACTAATTTTTTTTATAACTTTAGTGGCACTTTACGATTTGTGCAACCATTGTACCTGATATTTGTGGCACGAAAATAGGCATGTTACTAAAAGTCCGTATAACTTGTGATACACCCAAATATTGTGCCATTAAAAGTTACCAGTTTTCTTTATTTCTTTTTGATTCTGTAACTAATTTCTGACTAAAAATCAAGCGGCATTTTCACTAAAAAATAAATTAAAATGAGCGGGCTTTTCTTTTTTAGTTCCATTCGATTGTAAAGGAGTATATATCCCCAAATTAGTTTCTTCCTAATCTCCAGTCCTAGATCTCATTTACAACTCACAGTCATCCCAAATTCACAATAAGAGTATTTCTTAATTCGGATCATCGTCTGCATCCTTTTGTCAGGTAATAAAGTCGAACTTTTTATCTATCTTTTTCTTGATACAACTCAATCGTGATTCAATGTGATTATTAATAATTTTACTCTTTGATTATTACTACTGCTTGTTGTGTTGTTTGGCATTAAAATTGTATAATACATAAAATGGGTTTTTAATAAATCTATGTTTTTAAGGATTGGCATTGTTGAGTTTTTTCGATTGTTGTCATTTGGTTTCTTATGTTGTCGGTAGTCGGGTTTCGTTATGTCTTTGCATTTAAGTGTAATTTGTATAAACTTATTATATATGTGTCACAATTAGGAAATTTAATCACCCAAAATATGTAAAATTGAACATTCATAGTTAGGTTCTGATGTGATATATGAAAATGTGGTCAAATAAGTTTATGATTATTACTTTTAGTGTTAGTCAACTTTATTTCGATGAAAACAAATAAGCATCAATGCACTAATTTGTTTGATGTAGTTTACAATAGGTAATTTAGTAAGGAGAATGTATAAACCATAAGGCAGTAGCCTTCATGTATACAAAAAAAAACCAAACAGTAAACTAGCAATTTAGCAAGGAGAATGTATAAACCATAAGGCAGTAGCTTTCATGTATAGAAAAAAACCAAATAGTAAACTAGCAATTTTTAGTTGCATGCAGTAGGCTTCAAAATAAGGATGAGCAAGGTACCATTTTGGTACCGTACCGGCATCGTTTTTGAGGTACCGGATTATTTCCTGCCCAAAAGTGGTAGTCCCGTTCCCGGAACCGATGGTTATGCTGGTACCGGTACCAGTTCCGACACTGGGTTCGGGTAAATCGGTACCATACCGTGTTGAGCACCGTTTTTCTATAAAATAAATTTTTTTGATTCTACGTCATTACTATGGTCATTTTGAGCTAATACTCTGATAGCTGTATATATGGTTGATCATCATCTATGTCTTTTTTAGATATGTTTTGGGAATTTGCATTTTCAGATAAATGGACAATTGTACATGAATGGATCCTCTTTAAAGGTTTTTATGTGTATGATAAATTTTTCCTGTATTTTCACTCTAACCCACAACAGTGGGTCTAAATGAGCATTGAGTATTAGGATGATAAATTTCTATAGTTATTCTGATCTAATTGAAAATAAAGAGGCGGTAAGGAAAAGTGTAAAAGATAAGAGTTAAACATAAACAAGGGCACAAGGAAAAGCTAAAACGATTTCTAGAATATAATTATAACTTGAATACAGAAAATAGGATGTATAAACAAGCCCATGCAAACCAAATCACAAGAAAGAGAAGTATGTGGAATATTGAAGTATGAGTAACCATTAGATCAGTTGTTTAGATGTATCTGACCATCAAGATTTTCAATTCGACCAATGTGATTGGTCTAGCCATCAGAACCAACCCTTTTAGCCTTTGATGGTATTATCCATGGCTTAACCAGGTCTTGTGTGAGAGTTATGTAGCGTGTAAATGGAGTAAGTACGCATTACTAGTTATACTTTTAAACGGAACATTTCCTTATGTTTAGTACTTGCTTACACAGATTTTGTCTCGACATTGTTTAATGGAACTCCCCACGAACATTCTTTTATCCCTAAATCTATAGTTGTTTCACCTTTTTTCATTTAATTGGATATGCTAATAATCTATTCTTTGTGTCTAGCTGTTCGATCTTAATTTTGACTTATGGGACGGATTATGAGTGTTTGGATCGAAACCATAATTAAGAAAAATTGGCCTTTTATATTCCGGTACCGGAACCAGTACTTCTTGTTTTTTCCCCGTAACGATTTGAACGGTACCGAATTTTTTTGAGCTTGTTTCGTAGTACCGGTACCGTACCGTGTATTGTAAATCGGTACCGATCCGGGTCTGTACCGGTACGGTTCCGTTGTCGTACCGTTTTTCCGGTACCCATGCTCATCCTACTTCAAAATTTAGCTCTTATGAATTACCAACTTAATATACTCACACAGTTTGATACAGTAGCTTCAAATTTTTATTTGCATGAAGTAGCCTTTGAAATTTTAATATGTTTAGGTAGTAATCAATTAAGGAGCAATGAATTGTTGATTGAAATGTCCCCTAGAATTATAAAAACTTGCGGCTTTATAGCATTTTAGGGAAAAAAATATAGAAACTAAACTTCGTTTCTTATCGGGTTGACCCGATAAGAAAATTAATTAAACTCTAACCCGACCCGATAATTATGTCGGGTTATTGGGTTCGGGTCAAAATAACCCGATAAGATTTTAAAACTTGATTTAACCCGACCCTATAAGCCTTATCAAGTTCAGGTTCGGGTTCAGGTCAGGTGAACCTGACCCTATTGACACCCCTACACACGGTTGTTTTTAGATGTTTTAATATTCCCTATAATTGAAATTGTTTTGACTTGTCTACAATCAGTATTTGCTCACCTAAATTTAGTGAAACTATATCATTATACGATTATTGCATGCAAAATAATTAGGTACTCTATATCATACCTCACTCTACTTTGCACACCGGTAAAAATGTGTATGATTATTGTTGTGAGATCATATATTGTTATTTATATATTGTTATTATTTTAGTAATTTTAATTTTCATTCACAATTTATATTCTCATTGTACTTTCTGTAGTAATTTTAACTTCCCAATCTTTATTGATTCCTGATCACTTTACTCCGGGTCAAAACAACTCATACTCATGGAAATCAAGGATGTTCAGTTGCTGATCAAAACATTGGTAAAAGACCATCTTTTTTTTATAGATATGACTACGTAACATTAGTTCGCTCATCAAATATTGTTTCTTTTTTACTCAGGTACTCCCACAAATCTTTCTTGAGTATGCTTTCCAAAGGTACACTTCCTCTTCATGCGCCGAAAGTTCTTTACTGGTTAACACTTTTCTTGATCTGATTTAGATAATTTGTTACATATTCAATGAAAATTTTGTATGTTCAGGTAGATGCTTAGTTGCCTTTGTCTTGAATTTGAATTTTTATAATTTTGTTTTTGTTGGCTTAGAGATTTTTGGGGTGTGAAGAGGTTAAGAGTTATCACAATGCTTGCTCCCTTTGATGAAGTTACAATAAATTTGGTAGTTTTTAGGTGTCTTTTTTTATATTTAGTTGGAGCTTTAGACTTGTTTGCTTTTTTGTTGGATATTCAAGAATGTTATTTGCTATGTATATGTTAAATATATGGGAAAATGATGCAAATAGACCGCGCGTCCTGAGGCTAGTCACTTTCCGGACCACTTTTATTTTTAATTTGAAAATGGACCGAGGGCAACCGCTGTCATTGGGCAACTCATCGACATTGTGACAAGTGTCTCGTATGTGTAAGGTATTGTTTTTTGGGCAGCTAAAAAGCGCTGGGCAACCGTATTTTTATCAAAGGATTTTTTTGTCATTTTACATAATTGTCAAATACACGTATTGAATATAAACATCTATCTATAATATCATTCCTTCCTGTTATCCGCCAATTTCTTCCCAAATATTTTTCAAGCCATAATTCTCTCATCCTTCCCCTAATTCTGTCATCCTTCCCTAAACCCTAATTCTGTCATCCTTCCCCCATTATCCTAATTATGTCCACCTTCTCCAATAGTTTCTTTTGGAAAAGCTCTCCATTTATTATATTTTATCATTTAAAACCCGATTCAACCATGAATGACTTCAAGAAAAAACCAAGAACCAAAGGTAAGTCGTAATATTTGTGCGCACCTGATTATTAATTACTATGTATTTAATATTTTAATTTTACACGATTATTATTAGGTCAATTAGTTCACTGATTTATGTTGTAGCTGGAATGATTTAGAGATATGTGGTTGAATTCCTTCTATTTTTTAGGTTCTGGTTATTATCACACACACACTTTTGATCTGGGTGGAATAAGATTAACTTGCATCTATCTACACATGTCCCCTGTTGGAATTTGGTTTTGTCAGTTTCTTCATCGACATTTCTGCATATACGTGTACCCTTGTGGTATTTTCTTATTGTGTTCTCAATGTTTATACTTTACTTGTAGGACTCTCAAATCATTGAGCAGATAGACCGAGATGTAAAGCGCACTCACCCAGACATGGAGTTTTTCTCTGGCGACTCTGCTTATGCAAAAGCCAATCAGGGCTCTTTGAAAAATATACTGGTCATATTGGTAAAGCTGAACCCGGGAATAAGATATGTGCAAGGGATGAATGAAATTTTGGCCCCATTGTTCTATGTGTTCAAAAATGACCCCAATGACGACTATGCGGTAAGTAAACAACATTGATTGTCATTAGTGAAATGCCATGCTTTTATAAGTTTTATGAGGCATCACTGACTGATTATTGGAAAGGACTCTGATTTTGGATTACTTGGCTGATTTTTTTATTATATTACAGGTTAACGCAGAAGCAGACACATTCTTTTGCTTTGTTGAGTTATTAAGTGGGTTTCGAGATTATTTCTGTCAGCAACTTGATAATAGTATTGTCGGCATCCGTTCAACAATTTCACGGCTGTCGCAGCTCTTGAAGCAACATGATGAAGAGCTATGGCGACATCTTGAGCTCACAATAAAAGTACGATATCATATATATTTTCTGTCACTTAATGCCTTGTGAAACACTTTCAGGTTTCTTTTCAGCTAAATTGTATTCAGAATCACATACTTTTTAAGATCTAATCTGTATCAGAAGATATCCTTGTCTGACAAATGTGCTTTGTAATGACAGGTCAACCCACAGTTCTATGCATTTAGATGTATTACGCTTTTGTTGACTCATGAATTCAACTTTACCGACAGTCTTCACATATGGGATACACTCTTAAGTAACCCTGAGGGTCCTCAAGTGAGTCAACAGACAGCTCCTTCTCAACACTTGGTTTATTGGGTTTGTTAATAGGTTGGGTAATGAATAAAAGTAGTTTGGGTCAAATGCGTTCAGTTGATCTAACAACACTCTGTTCTCCACTCAGGATCAGTTAAGCTATTAGACATGAGTATTATAATTAGTAGTCCATTTTCTCAAAAATAATATGATTTAATACTTTTTAAACATTTGAGTGCATTTAGACACCTTTTGACTTTATCAACCTTGGGGTGGGCCTAGATGTACCAAGTTACTAACGTTTTCGTCTTTGTTTGCAGGAGACTCTGCTTCGGGTTTGTTGTGCGATGTTGATTCTTGTGAGGAGGTGTTTGCTCGCGGGAGATTTCACAGCAAATCTCAAGTTACTCCAAAGTTACCCTTCGGCAAATATTAGTCATCTGCTCTATGTTGCCAACAAGCTAAATTCACATACAACTCCATGACTTTGTAGGCCCTTTTTCTTGTTTCTCCCTTTGTATCTTAAATTCGTAATCTTTGTCTCTTTAGATTTCAGTTCTCGTTACTAGGTTTTTGTGTGATCCACATCATGTAAAATGCCTTTTGAAAGTGTAGCATGCAGGAATAGTTTTGTAGTGTTCTGGTTCGCTTATTCATCCTGTAACACCCCCAATTTCGTGATACGCAGCGGAATTCAAACTGGGTGATACTTCATGGCACAACAGTCATAACAATAGAAAACGATCTCTAAAGGAGTAGTTTTACAAAGGATTTATCATTCAAATAATTCAATTATAACAGAGTTTACAAAATAGGTCCCATTTGGTTCCATTGTTTACAAAATACATCAATATAAAGTCTTTGATGTTTTGTGAATGATAAAATATTTATAGACTTCTTGATCTAGTCCTTGCTCTTCCGTGCCAGCTTCCGACATTATGGACCTCAGAGTAAATGATATCAAATGTATAATGAGAATGATGGATATGCCATGAGAACTTCTACGAGCAACAACTTTTGGCTTTCAATTAAGAAAGGAGTAACTAGTAAGGATCGGACTTTGATTGAACACTTAGGACCTTGAATTGAGCTAGCTTTCTACACCTTGGCACCCTTGTGATCTTGAAGAGTTGGTGATGAAGTATTAAGTGACTTGAGTGGATCTAAACTCAAGAAGATCACTTAAACTTGCTAGAGATTTGATGTAGTAACTTACTACTTGAAACTTCTTTGCACAAACTTGGAGTTTATAGATCAAATTATGGAAGATATGAATGTTTTGTGATATGAACGACCCAAATCAGAATATGAGGGTTCTTAGGATGCATTTCACTTGCTATTTATAGGAGGGTAAGTTTGGTTAACCATATATTAGGTTAAATGTTAACCATGGTTAAGTTAGGACACATGTAATGATCTAAATGAAGCATGGTTAGGATTAAGCCACCAAGATGATGAATCCCCCCCTAAGGTCGGCCAAATGAAGATAAGATGACTTAGGTGGATAGTCTTGGTATTATCTTGGTTACGGAGTGAGTTTTGGTTCCATTAATCGCTAACTGTAAGCCGTTAAGTCACGAAACGTAAAATCGGGTATCGTAAAAATATTAAACTTATAGGAATGATTAAACTCATCAATATACTCATTATTATCTTATAAAAATGAGTAATAAGTTTAATGGGTCGCGTAAACGCTGTTAAAACTGGAAACGTAGGCTAAATACGTGGAAAATGCAATTTATCAGAAAAGAACGAGATTTCAGGGAATTGACCGTGAATTTATTTAAAGTAGACTAAAATTAGTCTATACGTGATATGAGATGTCAAAATGTGGTTTTCGTTATACGTGGGATAACTTAATAGTTATACGTGAAGTCTAAAAGTTACGCGATTTAAGCAAAAATGTAGAACGTACAAGGTTAATTTTTTTATGGTCAAAGGAGGAGGGAAATATGTTTGACTTTTCCAAAAATATAAAAGTGTCTAAAAATCTTAGAAAATACAGTGCAGGAATGGTTAAGTCTGGGTCTAAGTAGAATTGTTTAAAACGTAAGTTTAGTCTCGTACGGCTCAGGGTTTATTTGGTAACATTTAAATGAAATCTTAAAAATTCTCATATTGATTATGAGTGATCTAAAAATTAATCTGATGTGAGGAAAATTGGTCAGAGTTGATTTTTGTTATGCGCGTGATGTTTAAATGGTGTTCCTGCCAACACGAAACTTTAAGACGATGTTTCTTAATAACTTTTGCGAAAATGATCTAACGATTGTCAAACTCTCAGGTTATTACTAAAATAAATTAACTTACGAGAATGTGAAATAAAAATTTTATGGGATGAATAGTGAAAGTGAATAGTAAAAGTGGATAGTAATTTCTCTAGATGAATAGTAAAATTTGAGTATGGATAGAAATCCTAAAAATGCGAATTGTTACACATCCGAAACTGTAAACTGCAATACAATTGGATATGTTATAGAATTGTAGGTTAGACTGGAGCTGGGTTACAAATTTTTTTGTCAGGTTTTTTGTTTGTGGAAGCATAAAGAATAACACGCACAAACTACACAAGCAATTCAATATAGGTAATTATTATAATGGAACGTAAAGAATACAGAATTCGGCATGTTTTCCACTTAACATATGTCAACTACAAATATTTTGATCAAAGATGTGCCAAACACGCTTATAAAAGTGGTTGGTTCAAAATGCCAGTCTCTTCCTAGCATGAATTGTTTTCCTTTCTATTTTGAAATGCCAAATCAGAGGTATCCCATTTTTTTTGTTCACAACAATTGATAACTCAAATAAAATCCTGATTTCTTTGTCGGATCAAATCTCATGTTATTCTTAAGATAATTCTTTGGCTAAAAGTCTTGTCGAATGTGAAGTTTTTGGCACACTTTCTAAGGTAAAAATATGCTGTAATATTATGAACACGCCTTATAGATCAAGGGTTGCTATCTTTCGATATGATGGTTGACATCTTGAATCAAGTAGGGATGCATCCGGAAAAAGAGTACCGTGGGCAACCAATATAGAAGAAAATATAAGTCATACAACTCAAAACACATTTTGACTCTAATACCATGTATCATACCAATAATCTAACTCACATATATCCTACTTGTGAAACAAGCAAAATCTAAACACCCGTCTAACAAAGGGAAGGGAACCGTGGAGACGTACACCTCTGAGATTTTATGTGGCTGTCTTGACACGAGCCTCACTCCCAATCTACAAGGGAGCCTTCGACATGGGATTTCAAAACTGTATAAACATTTTTGATTGTACTTTGCATTTGATCATCTCAACGTTGTCTAATGTTGACACTGTAGTTTAATAAACCCCTTCTTGGACTCATCACTTGCTAAAAAAGAATCATGATGATAATATTCCATATTTAGCCAGCTATGCTCTAACTTCCCATTTAAATTACATATCAACATCATTTGATGGACATCTATCAGCAGGATTTGATGCCGATGTTTTGGCGGAAACATTCGGACCAGAATTTGTATAAAAAGACTCGGCGAGATCCGCTTGTGGGGCCCACAAAGTTAGTTTGCATCACACACATAACAACCTCTTCAAAACCAGATGCGTCCCTTTTCCCTCTCAATGAAGATGGGAGCAAGACCTTTCTGTCGGTCGAAGTGCATTACGGAAACCATGGTAGAGCCGGTGGCCCAAAAGGTTATTGGCAAAATTGCTTGGTCCGTCATAAAGTCGGCATAAAATGTTTGATAGAAGACAAACCATGTAATCAACAGCCGAACCAAGTAAACACTGGCTGTTATCTTTTAACTTGCTAGATGAATCCACAGTCTTTGTGATTTTCAAGCGTGGAAACATGGACACGAATGGCTTCATGAACCGCTCACCACCAAATAGTTCACCACGCAAGGTATATTCGAGGTGGAGCTGTTGAAACCCATTGCATGTAAGAACAAACCCACCTATAAAATATACAAAATCAAATAACTTTTGCTTAAATATTTGAACAAGCATTAAGAGTTGCAAATTTAAACATTGTTTCAGTAAATGAAGAAAAGGTAATTTAGAGGAACCTCTTCTGGAGTTAAAGGACATTTTCCAATAGCCCTTCTTTCACTATAAATAAGTTTCTTCTCAGCAAATTTTTCCTTCCGATACTTTTTTAGTATCTTTTGCTCCTCAGGGGAAAATATATCGAAGCACCTGCATTGATACAAACAAATGCGTTGACTTGGGTTATTCTTTAGCTCTAACGGGTCAATTAAAAAATGAATTTTAAAAACGGGTCAAAAAGATTTAATTCCAAAAAAAAAAAAATTAAAAAGGGTCCAAAAGGCATCTTGAGTGAAATGAATGCATAAAACCTCTTAAACTGGTCAATTAAAAAATGAAATTATTGTGGTAATACATAAATCTAATCATATTTAATATAAACATAGACAAAAAGTGTATGCTGGTTGGCCCAAACCCATTACTCAACCCCCACCCATTTTTTCTAGCTAGACGCTAGGATCTTTGTCATGATATTGAAGCAAATAGATACAACTATATGGTAACTTACCCGGCAAAAGACAGCATATCCATTTCAAACCGCAGATGTATTGACATGAAATGACCTTGTCCGCGAAGCTTGTCAACTATTTTATGACTCAACTCCATGATATGTGGTTTAAATACAAGGGCATGATAATTGACCCTGCATCTTAATCGTTGGTATTCAGGGTTGTCAATCTCTTCTGCTAGTCTATGGGAAAATGGAATGAGATAAATAGCACCATATCAGACCTTGCCAGACTCGGGAAGTAACTCATAGGCCATATGAGTTGACAAAAAAACAGATATCCGTTGGCGAGATACCTCTACGTCTGCTTCTGATATCCTTGGCAATGGCTCATGTGATGTCTTTGTGACAACCCGTACTTTCAGGTCATTTCTCGAAACGATTTATGCTTCACTATTTCAACATTTATCGTAAACTTGGTTTACTTGTTTCAAATTCGCGTAACCTTGAAGGTTTAGCGGCGAATTCATGATCATAACATCCCGTACATTTCATATGGACTAAGATTAGTCTACATTTCATTGACATCATTTGCATCTCATTAGTTCATTCATGACATTTCATTTCACTTGTAACGCGTAATTTTTATATTTAATAAACTTTATCGCGTGAGTTATTATTTTGTATATTTAATCCGTTACTTTCAAAAATGATCCCGATGTATTTTAAACTTACACTTAGTCTATAAAAACTATATTTTGAGCTTAACTAGTGTTTTGAATTTATTTTGAATATAAATCGTTGAATTTATATTATTACGACACTTTTCTTAAAAACTACTCGGTAATTTTCATATCACTCAAATTTCTCAAGGAATGTATTTTTACAATTTTTATTATTTCATTACACTCTATTTTGACCTATTAAAAAACTTACTTGTACCAAAAATTCTCATTTACCTTTACTTATACCTTTTCTTACACAATTACTTATACTTTCTTACAACTTGTACAAGTAAATACTTACACAACATTTTATAAAGAAAAAAAAAATATCATTGAGAAACATTGTCCCCAAAAATCCGGCCCTAGGGGGAGGGTTGGCATTTATTTGGTTGGTAAAAATTTTCAACAAAGTATAGATTTATACTTCACTTCCCATCTCATTCATGTACCTCATTATTTCAAGTTAGTAGCAAAGTGTTTTCTCTTTGTTTTCCTCTCTATAACCGGTCATCAACATAGGAGTATCAAGGGATCATCAAAATTTCAAGATCAAGCTTTATAACAATCTAGAACACACTCTTAATTAGGTTTTGAAATAAAAACCTAGGGTGTTTAGGTTTAACCTTGTTCTTTGCACCTTATCATAAGAACTTGTAAGCATATCATTTATATTTTTCATATCTCCTTTTCATTTCATAAGTATCTCTTCAATTTTGGAGCAAGCATGCATGATTTGTGTTGTTTATACCATTTTACATGATTTTTAGAGTTATTTATATATATGGTCATCCTATAATTATCCCCTTGGTATACTTTGGTCTTGATGATGTTTAGGAACCCATGACACCCTAAGAAGGTGTATGGTAGGATTAGAATAGCTTTGGAGTTGATTTGAAGGGATTGGAATAAGTTTAGTACGAGAAAAACTATTTTCGATATGTATAAAAGTGTTCTGTCCTTGTTTTGATTTTCTGGAAAATCCGACAGTAGGCACCAATTTTTGGCCTTGATATTTAGAAAATATACTTTAAAACGAATCCGTGGCCGCTTGAACGGATTAAAACGGAGTTATAACGAAGAAGTTATGAATTTTTCAAGATTGACGACGAAATATATATTTTTCAGAAATTTCAGCATACTATTTTTGGTTTGTACGAATCAAAAACGAGTCCTAAGCTTTACAAATTATTTCGACTTATCAAAAATATATTAGTATACTTTGATACGAAGCTAAGGACGTATAATACGTAGAAAACGGATTTGAAACGACTAAGATATTCACGTTTTCATAAACTTGCCGTAACTATTATTTTTAGAAAAACTATATTATTTTTACGAGATAAGTGTTACGGTAACTAAAATCACCATCTTTAACCCTTATTATCTTTATGTTCGAGACCTTTATGTCGAAAACTCCTGAACTGAAACTTTTAGATATCGATACAAACTTTCCAAAGCGGTCGAGTTAGTTCTCAAGCGATCGGCGTACACCGTTTTACGACTAGTTTTCCAAAGCCATTTTTGTTAATTTCATGAATATTCGGCGACATTGTTTTGCGACGAAAAGTGGAAATTTCACCAAAAATCATTATTAAACCATTATAGGATGACATTTTGCGTAAAACTTGTAAAGTCATTTTGAATGGTCAAGGCGTCAAGAGAGTATTTTAAACGATAAGTAATATTTTCAAAACTCGCAAATGGTATAAATAACATACGAAATGCATGCATAACATTACATTGCAACTCATTACATGTCATATCATTCATCATAGGTCAAGATTTACGTATCACACTACATCTCGGTGTACTCACTTTTGTCTTCGCATCATTCCACCAAGTGAGTTTTCATAGCCCCACTTTTAATTGTTTTTATACTACTTTTGGGGGAGATACATGCTCAAACTGTTTTCATTTACTTTCACAAGTACTTTAACTTATATAAATTACCGTGAGTTTAAGTAGCCCTACTTTTACTTGCTTTCATAAGCTGTTTTGGGGAGATACATGCTCGACTATTTTTATTACATTCATGACTACTTGCAAACTATATGTTTATCCGAACTAAATGTTTAGTCATGCGAAGTAACATTATTGCCATACTTAGAATTTCTATTTCATAAATCATAGAGCTAACGGACTTGGTATATTCATTGGTCTAACGGACTTGGTATATTCATTGGTCTAACGGACTTGGTATATTCATTGGTCTAACGGTCTTGGTATATTCATTGAGCTAACGGTCTTGGTATATTCATGGACTAACGGTCTTGGAACGATTTGAACCACACTCATATTCATTTGAACATAAACTGTATACATTTTGGCAGTGGGTTGTGAACACACAGGTTGCAAGTTTTGTATGGGCGGAACTTGGGCAGAGTGGATTCACAATGCCTTTCTGCATATCGATTTCGATACATTGAGCCATGCACTATTATGTGAAATCATTTGACATCATGCACTTGAACATTAACTCTACATATTACGTGAGTGGGTTGTGAACACACAGGGTTGCAAGTTTTGTATGGGGGACTTGGGCGAGTGGATTTACAATGCCTTTGCTGCATAAGCGATTTTGAAAGGCTTTACATTTCAACTCAAACTCTATGAACTCACTCAACCTTTGTGTTGACACTTTTAGCATGTTTTATCTCGGGTATCTAAGGCATTCACTTCATGGCATGCATTTGGACACATCATGGAGTCGTGGTGACGGCGCGTCTTATGGGATTTATATACCTTAAAACATCGTTTGGGTACGTACTAAACTTATTTTCCGCACAAGTTGATTTCATTTGGGACCTATACTTTGTAAACTCTGATTATTTTATTAAATCAATCGATGTATTTTCCAAACGACACTTTAGGTCGTTCAATATAACTGTGCTTGTGATGCTATGACGGTCAATCCCGAGAATTCCATTCATTGCAAACAGTAAATTGGGGGTGTGACAGATTGGCATGAGCTTGATTATAGAGAACTAGGTTGCATCATTGACCCTAGACTATAACTACATTATCATAGCATCTCATCATTTCATCATAAGTGCATGTTTACTTTTCATGCGATTTATCATTACATTTTTTTGAGTTATTTACTTTCATTTCACATCGATTGTCACATGGATGCCTTTAATTACCCATCCCATTATCTCTTCCTCATACTCTAACGTGGAGAATTCCTTGTCATTCCCTATCACAAATTTTTATATCAGTGATCCATTATCGATAGCGACGAATGCCGAGATGAACCTTTAAAGAGAAGAAGTCACTCTCACTCCTTTGTTTCACCACTAATATGTCGAGTTACACTTTATTCACACACTAAGTCACTAAACCACCATACATTTGAAGCACTTACTACACATCATAACCCATTTCTTAGGAAACCGTCAATTATTTTGAAAGATAACCTCAAACTTATCATTCTTATCACATTTCTTTGGAGCGTTTAGTATTAACACCGGATTTTGCTACTTCTCACATTTCCTCTTGTTTTGAAGAAGATATTGCACCGAAGAAAGCCACAGCTGAAATGACACAAGCGGCTATTCAAAAGTTGGTGAATGATAGCATAGCGATGCTCTAGAATTGAAAGGAAGCGGTGGCTCAGCTGCTGCTTGAGGCAGCGACTGCTGCTTTGTAGCCGCAAGGCTTGCTACACTCTGGAAATGCGGGGAGGATCGAGTTAAAATCGTTCGTATAAGGATTTCAAAGTGGAGATCCCACCAAGTTTAAAGGGATTGAAGGAGCCACTGCCATGGTGCGATGGTTAGAAATTGGAGTCCGTGTTTTTTTATTGTAATTGCGGGATGATAGTAAGGTCAAGTTTGCTACAAGTACACTACTCGATGGAGCATTGTCGTGGTGGAACTCATATGCTCAACCGATAGGAATGGAGAATGCTTTCAAGCTTACTTGGGAGCAATTCAAGGGTTTGGTAACTAAGAAATTTTGTCCTCGTCATCGGAAGTGAAAAGTTGGAGACCGAATTCTATGAGTTGATAACTATTGGGTATGACATTGACACTTACATTCGAAGGTTTCAAGAATTGGCCGTATTATGCCCATCTATGGTTTCGGATAATGAGAAACTACTGGAGGCTTTCATTGAAGGACTTCCCGAGATTATTCAAGGCGATGTGACTTCCTCGACCCATAACGATTGAGGAAGCTATTGATTGTCTCAAAAGCTCATGGCCGGTAGTGAAGAGGTAAGTACACAACACCAACCAAAACAACAACAACCCCAACAACCGCACCAACTACCACAATAACCAAAACAACAACGACGATAACCAACTCAACAACAACAAAAGGAAATGGAAAAGCGACCAAGGAGATTATAACAACAACAACCAAAAGCGTAACACTAACCATCATCAACAACGAATAGGGGCAAGAAGGCGCAATGGTTTATGTTCTTTGCACCAATAGCGAGAGGGTTATGCTGGAACCTACCCACTATGTAATCGATGTAAGTATCATCACACGGGACTTTGTCCTGTTAAGTGCTACAAGTGTCAAAAACTAGGACACAATGACAGGAATTGTAGAGGCAAGACCATAGTTCACGTGCTTAGCGGATGTGGGGAGCAAGGACACTATCGAAGTCAATGTCCTCAAAACCAAGGTCAACAAGTCGAAGGTGCTCATGGGAATGTATATATGTTAGAAGGAGGAGGAGGAGCGCGTCAAGGTATCAACGGCGGAAGAGCTGAGAAGTTCGAAACTAACAGTCTTATTTCTCCTTATGTACTATGTCGTACCAAGTTTATGTCTAATCATCGTATCCGAAACTTTATAACTTAAAGATGTACTACTTTTGCTAAACCACTCGTTGTAAAATATTCTCATCTATCGTACTTTATTTTCTTTCCGATTTGTTATCATTTACGAGGATTTTCATTCTTTTTACTTCAACTATCATTTAACGACACTTCTCCATGTCTTCTCTCCTCGATGTTCATCACAATTTTTACACCGGTTGACTTAACACAAAACATCATATGAGTCGATTAGTCCAAGCATTGCATAGTTACTCCTAAATTATACATAGCCTGATCACCTATGTCTAATTGAGGAAGAATCATGCAATGAAGGGTAATGTAGTCTCATATGAGTAAATGCAATCCAAAATGTCGAGCCAAATTTTCAAAAGATTTTCTTCAAACCACTTGTTTCGGTTTGATCCAGCGTGGCAGTTCTTGTTTGATGAGTTGCAAAGATCGAGCTAGAAACAAGTTGTTACCTAAACCGATTTAGCCTAATCTCATGAGAGTTCTTGTTTGATGAGTTGTAAGATTAAGTAAAAATCGGTTACCAAAAGTCTTTGAGGGTTTTGCTTCGAGAATGGAAACTTGCCTCATCAAACCCTAACCGATAGACTAACACGCGAATTGAATTCAGGGACTGAATTCCTTTTTGAATGGGCGAATGTGACAACCCGTACTTTCAGGTCATTTCTCGAAACGATTTATGCTTCACTATTTCAACATTTATCGTAAACTTGGTTTACGTGTTCCAAATTCGCGTAACCTTGAAGGTTTAGCGGCGAATTCATGATCATAACATCGCGTACATTTCATATGGACTAAGATTAGTCTACATTTCATTGACATCATTTGCATCTCATTAGTTCATTCATGACATTTCATTTCACTTGTAACGCGTAATTTTTATATTTAATAAACTTTATCGCGTGAGTTATTATTTTGTATATTTAATCCGTTACTTTCAAAAATGATCCCGATGTATTTTAAACTTACACTTAGTCTATAAAAACTATATTTTGAGCTTAACTAGTGTTTTGAATTTATTTTGAATATAAATCGTTGAATTTATATTATTACGACACTTTTCTTAAAAACTACTCGGTAATTTTCATATCACTCAAATTTCTCAAGGAATGTATTTTTACAATTTTTATTATTTCATTACACTCTATTTTGACCTATTAAAAACTTACTTGTACCAAAAATTCTCATTTACCTTTACTTATACCTTTTCTTACACAATTACTTATACTTTCTTACAACTTGTACAAGTAAATACTTACACAACATTTTATAGAAAAAAAAAAAAAAAAATATCATTGAGAAACATTGTCCCCAAAAATCCGGCCCTAGGGGGGGGGTTGGCATTTATTTGGTTGGTAAAAATTTTCAACAAAGTATAGATTTATACTTCACTTCCCATCTCATTCATGTACCTCATTATTTCAAGTTAGTAGCAAAGTGTTTTCTCTTTGTTTTCTCTCTCTATAACGGTCATCAACATAGGAGTATCAAGGGATCATCAAAATTTCAAGATCAAGCTTTATTACAATCTAGATAATACTCTATATTAGGTTTTGAAATAAAAACCAAGAGTGTTTAGGTTTAACCTTGTTCTTTGCACCTTATCATAAGAACTTGTAAGCATATCATTTATATTTTTCATATCTCCTTTTCATTTCATAAGTATCTCTTCAATTTTGGAGCAAGCATGCATGATTTGTGTTGTTTATACCATTTTACATGATTTTTAGAGTTATTTATATATATGGTCATCCTATAATTATCCCCTTGGTATACTTTGGTCTTGATGATGTTTAGGAACCCATGACACCCTAAGAAGGTGTATGGTAGGATTAGAATAGCTTTGGAGTTGATTTGAAGGGATTGGAATAAGTTTAGTACGAGAAAAACTATTTTCGATATGTATAAAAAGTGTTCTGTCCTTGTTTTGATTTTCTGGAAAATCCGACAGTAGGCACGGAATTTTGGCCTTGATATTTAGAAAATATACTTTAAAACGAATCCGTGGCCGCTTGAACGGGTTAAAACGGAGTTATAACGAAGAAGTTATGAATTTTTCAAGATTGACGACGAAATATATATTTTTCAGAAATTTCAGCATACTATTTTTGGTTTATGCAGAATCAAAAACGAGACCTAAGCTTTACAAATTATTTCGACTTATCAAAAATATATTAGTATACTTTGATACGAAGCTAAGGACGTATAATACGTAGAAAACGGATTTGAAACGACTAAGATATTCACGTTTTCATAAACTTGCCGTAACTATTATTTTTAGAAAAACTATATTATTTTTACGAGATAAGTGTTACGGTAACTAAAATCACCATCTTTAACCCTTATTATCTTTATGTTCGAGACCTTTATGTCGAAAACTCCTGAACTGAAACTTTTAGATATCGATACAAACTTTCCAAAACAGTCGAGTTAAGTTCTCAACGATCGGCGTACACCGTTTTACGACTAGTTTTCCAAAGCCATTTTTGTTAATTTCATGAATATTCCGACGACATTGTTTTGCGACGAAAAGTGGAAATTTCACCACAAATCATTATTAAAACATTGTAGGATGACATTTTGGCGTAAAACTTGTAAAGTCATTTTTGAATGGTCAAGACGTCAAGAGAGTATTTTTCGACGATAAGTATTATTTTCAAAACTCACAAATGGTATAAATAACATATGAAATGCATGCATAACATTACATTGCAACTCATTACATGTCATATCATTCATCATAGGTCAAGATTTACGTATCACACTACATCTCGGTGTACTCACTTTTGTCTTAGCATCATTCCACCAAGTGAGTTTTCATAGCCCCACTTTTAATTGTTTTTATACTACTTTTGGTGGAGATACATGCTCAAACTGTTTTCATTTACTTTCTACAAAGTACTTTAACTTATATGAATTCCGTGAGTTTAAGTAGCCCCTACTTTTACTTGCTTTCATAAGCTGCACTTTGGGGAGATACATACTTTCGACTATTTTTATTACATTCATGACTACTTGCAAACTATATGTTTATCCGAACTAAATGTTTAGTCATGCGAAGTAACATTATTGCCATACTTAGAATTTCTATTTCATAAATCATTGAGCTAACGGACTTGGTATATTCATTGGTCTAACGGACTTGGTATATTCATTGGTCTAACGGACTTGGTATATTCATTGGTCTAACGGTCTTGGTATATTCATGGACTAACGGTCTTGGAACGATTTGAACCACACTCATATTCATTTGAACATAAAGCGTATACATTTTGGCGGTGGGTTGTGAACACCGCAGGTTGCAAGTTTTGTATGGTAGACTTGGGCCGGAGTGGATTCACAATGCCTTTCTTTCATCGATTCGATACATTGAGCCATGCACTATTATGTGAAATCATTTGACATCATGCACTTGAACATTAACTCTACATATTCTGGCGGTGGGTTGTGAACACACAGGTTGCAAGTTTTGTATGGCGGGACTTGGGCTGAGTGGATTTACAATGCCTTTGCTGCATAAGCGATTTTGAAAGGCTTTACATTTCAACTCAAACTCTATGAACTCACTCAACCTTTGTGTTGACACTTATTAGCATGTTTTATCTGGGTATCTAAGCATTAACTTCATGGCATGCATTTGGACACATCATGGAGTCGTGTGGCGGTCTTACATGGGATTTATATACCTTAAAAACATCGTTTGGTACTAAACTTATTTTCGCACAAGTTGATTTTCATTTGGGACCTACTTTGTAAACTCTGATTATTTTATTAAATCAAGCGATGTGTTTCCAAGCGACACTTTAGGTGGATTCAATATATCTATGTGATGCTATGACAGTCAATCCCCAGGAATTCCATTCCGCTGCAAAACAGGTAAATTGGGGGTGTGACATGTACCATCCGAAACTCTTACCTACAATAAAATTCCCATACATGAAAGGGGGACGAAAATGCAGGGGCATGGACCAAGTCTACTAGTTAAAGTTGAGTTTTTTTTACTTTCTTAAAAAGGTTATTATGGTAAAACCACTAAACATTTAACTACGATGGTTTAGTCATTTTAACTTTTTGATGGTTTAATCCTTAACTTGTGTCTCCCAGGCATGTGGAAGTAAGCACTAATAACTTCACGGTGATAAAATTTACAGTTTATGGAAAAATTGTTTAGCAAGTATCTTACCACTCGTTGAAAGGCATTATCCACATCCATGCTTGAACGAGAATTGATATGTGGACTCGGGAGCTATGATTATAGTGCGGCTCCTGGTTAAAGAGCGGTATTCTGATACCATAATTACCAATTACAAAAGGTTGTTGTTGCTTTCGTCATTAAGCCATCACCATCAATAATAAATTTATCTGCAAGATGAGAATAATAGGTAAAAAGTACTAGCGAGTGGTTACCAAAGTACTAGCGATTGGCAGTGGTTTAGTAATGCTAGCAGTGGAAAGGTAAAGCTAGCAGTGGTATAGACCGTAAACGTAGCAGTGGTAATCAACTCATGACCGTAAAAGTATAGTCGGATCATAAAGACTAATGTTCAAGTAAGAACACAAACAACGATTTCAAGTATATCTTTAATATGTTTAGTTCGCAAAACATTAGTCAGAACTTCGAAGACTCAACATACAAAGGTTCACTTTCGGATAAAAAGCCTTAAAACTAGAAACCAAAATGGTAAAGACTTATTAGCTTAGACAACATATGTAAGTCCATTTTAATTATGCGGACAAGCTTAGGCTTATAAGCTTCTTTATGAGGGTTTAATAAGCCCCTTTTTTGTAATAAGGGTTTATATATAGGTTTATAAGCTTCTTTTTCACCTTTCGTGATAAGCTAATCAAACACTCAACATTAGCTTATGAGCTTATTCTTCATAAGCCATAAGATACTTATTGGACACAAGCTTAAGACAAAAATAAGCTTAGACAAAAACACCTTAAGTCATCGGTATGCACACACACATGACAGAACTTCGCCGTATTTTATCGGACATTACCACAAAAAGATGACACACACAAAACCTAGTTGACTCTCTAGAGTCTAGTGATATAGCAATACTACGAAATTTTCAAGACATGTATTTTACTCAACCAACCAACCATCACGATGGTAAACTAAACATATATGTTCTCTGCACTAACCAATGGGGATCCACATATAGAGTGATGTTACGATCACGATCATGGGGTCAAATTGCTTAAATAGAATGCGAGGTGAAGCCCGGTATAACAAGAACACACTACATGAAAGCGAGATAACAAATTTATGCCATGAAATTGCATTACCTTGTAAGCTAATATGGTAATGATCTAGGAGCAGTTTCAATCACAGTCACTAAATTCTTAGAAACCATTTCGTAATAACTTGTATATCAAAAAATGAATGAATCAACTCACCAAATGTGACCCATCTTCAAATAAATAGCGAATTCCTTGATTCTTTGAGATGGAACCGTCAACATGATCTTTGTATTCAAATTCATCAGCACTAGCAACATTTGTCACATCTGATCTTATACCCTTTATGGTACTGCATAAATAAATAGCACAAGGTAAATACAAACATTTAAATAATGCGAAACATGGTCAATATTTCATCACAATTGGGTAAAAAAGAAACGGGTCAAATGGGACTTACATGTTAACATCAGCGAGAAGCACAATAACTTGACCATTGAGCCATCAGTTCTTTTGCAGCACCTGCACTGCTTCACAACCTCATTAAGGCCAGGCTCGTATATGGGTAGCTGGTCACTGTTCCAGGCATTAACAAACATCAAAGTCCATTTTGTACATAATTCACCATTTTGTTGCATTTTATGGACCATATTTCAATTGTTGGTTCCATCGATCCCACCGCTATAAAATTTACTGAAAACGAAGAAACATCAATGATCTTAATGATCTGTTTGAGAATACTTCACCTGTACAGTCTCATCATAAGAGAATTCAAGATCATTTTTAATTTTCTTCTCCAAGAAATTAATCGCCTCTTACTCTTCCAGCCCAGCATTTGTTGCCTGCATATTTGTCATAAATATTACTATAGGTTTCACAAGTACACATTGACCAGTGTATATAAACTAGAATCTTCATTCTAAAACTAAAATCCAAGTTCAGATACCTTATGGCCAAAGAAATGGCAGCGGGATCGCATTTAAACAGTTTGGGTCCTTTCTCATCATCAATGCCCAAAACCATAGCCACTGTAAAGTAAAAGATACAAATCAAAATTTGTGTATTTAAAAACAAGCAACTAAACCAAATAGTTCCCTAGTCTGAGTACATGCTGGATTTTATTATCAAATGTTAGTTAGAAGGCAAAAACTTGTGACAGAGTTTTGTGACTCGAGGAAGACAAGAAACAGACCTACTCTAAGTGGTCTCATGTAAGCATGTTGAGTAGAGATTTGAGACTTTTCTACAATCATGCACATTTAAATAGTATAATATAAGCATAGTTTTACCTGATACCCACCTTCCCTACCCGTCCATCTGGCAACCTCTATATAAACTACATGATTCGTTATATATCCTCCTATGGGAGCATATGAAACCATAAGTCATTGACAAATACATTGTTGTACACTATATACATTAGAAGGTTATAAGTCGAGGGATAGTTTCTAATCCAATGTTCTTACAAGTGAAACCTACTTGAGCATCGGTTTATTTCATCTAATTACTACCTAACTAAAACTAGCATTCAAAATTTTAAATGTACAATATCATAGAACACAATTTATCCCCATGTTAACTAAGATAATTATTTCCTAGTGGCACCATATGCAATAGTCTCTCCATTTAGGCTTGGAATTTCTTTCATGCAGAATAAAAACTTCAAGTATTATCCTACTAAGACCATTAGCATGCTTACAATTTTTTTGTAGTTGTACATTCATTTCAATACAACATGGGACTGATCCAATGGCACATAAAACCTCGGTAGCAGTTAGGAATCAAACTCCTAAGTTCCTTTCGTAAGTGCTCTTGGACAATACACAAGTTACATTGGTAGCTAAAGTAAGGAAAAAGGTTTTTTATACTTACATTAGCAAATTGGTTTTTAAAGTTTTAACAATATGTAGTATTGTTTAAAATGTGTAAGCGACTATGTGTTGTACCAGTAGCTAACAACCCAACAAATTTAGTAACAGGAAACAGATGTGTAACACTGGTTGGATCCAAAAGCTTGTCCTGCATCAACACTTGACTATAAGCATTCACATAAGATCAACAAAAATGCATAGACACCAAATGATCTCATACTTAGTTGGATGATGAACTTACCAAGACCTTCTTCTGTGTAACAACACAAACGGAGTCTTTACCTCGGACACCAATAGAGGTAACCCTAGCTGCTTTCACTACTTTAAAAGCATATTCTTTTTACGTTCACAAAATTTTAACACAAATCAGCCAACATATTTATATACAAAAAACGAGATAGAATCACTGGTAACATCAATAACAATGATATAGTCAACTCCAAAATCACAAGCTCATAACCATTTGTCGTTTTTAAACACTTATCACCAAATCGAGAGCAAAAGCATTATCAATCAAGTTCAACATATGATAAATCTTTTAGACACATAAACAGCTTCAAAACATATATTCACCACTTCATTTCCACTTTTTTACAAAACAAATTTAACCCCCTCATCTCTCAAATTTAACCATTTGTCATTCATTACAAAACTCTTGATCAATTTACTTAATAGTTTATAATTTTTACATATTTTCCTCCATAACCAAAACAAAAACATGATTAATCACTAAGCAAATAGTTGGAAACCAAATCACAATCACCCATATAGAACGATAATTCATATCTAATTAACAGATTAACAAGATCCTAATTTTTGCTTTGGGCTCAAAACCTAATTTTTATTTGGATTGAGATCCCCATTATTCGGCTTTTAACAAAAGAACATGAAAAGATTCAAGAATAAAATCAATATATAAAAGATATTAAATTACCTGACATTAAGAGCAGTCGATTGGATTTGGATCAAGAATCGATTGTTGAAGTGTACTTTGATCTTTGGTTGGATCAATAATCGATTGTTGATGACGATCTTAATTGCTGCTGCTGCTGCTTTTTCAAATGAATTGTATCCAGAAGATGAAGACTTGGATTGGATTTTGTGTGGGTGCGTGATTTTTTTTAAAAAATTTAAAATGTAAAATGACCAAACTATCCTCGTGTATAAATACAAGTTGCCAAAAAAATATAAAGATGCCCAAATAACAATACAAGTTGCCCAAAAAACAATACGTTACAATACATGACATATACCTTCAAAATACGTACTTGTGTCATAAGTTTTCGGACACATGGCAGCCCCTGGTTGGGTCCAAGAAAATCGGTGGGCAACTGGTCTATTTTTAAATTTTAAAAGGGCGTGGTCCGGAAACTGATAAGCCTCAGTGGTCTATTTGACTAATTTTCCCTAAATATATCTAGTTTGATAATAAAACAAAACCTTGTTTAATGGCTATTGTATTCTTGTTTAAATATGAAATTGTTAGTTTTTCTTTTGTTGTAAAATTGAGAATTAATATTACATTGAGCTACTATTTTGAAAACATTAATGGCAAAGGCCTATTGTAACAAATCTTTATGGCAAATGTTTTGTCACTAAAACCAATTTACTTTGTGATCATAGTAAGAGTATAATGACACAAAGTAAGTTACACAGAATCCTTAAAGCTTCATGTGACACACAATTGTGTGTCACTAAAGTTAAAATGGTCAATAGAAGCACAACGTAGAAGTGCCACTAAAACCCATAAGGTTTGCAACAACACAAGTATAAAGTGTCACTAAAACCTTTTAGTGGCAGTGATGTTAGTGACACTTTTTTTTTGCCACCGATTCCCCATCAGGTCTTTAGTGACACATATTTCGTTTTTAGTGACACTTTTTGTGTGCCACTAAATGGCCTTTTTTTGTAGTGAAATGACAATTTTATTTATAAAAAGATAAATCAAGGAAACAAAGACAACATCGTTTATATTTTTAGTCTAAACAAGATGTTTTAACAAGAAACAAACGACATGGATACTTAAAAAACAAACGACATGGATACGTAAAATCAAAACATAAACTTTATTCTTCATCAGTGTCACTTTCATCAATCAAACTATAAACCCTTTTCCGACCAATTACTCGAGTACTTAGCAGGTTGGCGTTGGAATTTCTTCCTTCTTCATCATCATCGTCATCACTTGAGAGATGACAATAGCGTCATCTAATTATAGTTTATCAAGTTAGGGTTGTACAATGAAGGGATGTGAAGCTGTAAAAAAATAAGACTAATGTTAAATAAGAAGACGATCAAACCAACCAACCTCGAATGCAAGGATACAGAAATGAAACCAACCTCAAGATCATCGTCAATATTCTTTTCATTTTTCATTGCCATGTCTATGCGAATGAAAGTAAACAAGATGAACTAAATCAATGCATTATGTTCTTTATATAGGCATTTGGAAAACACTTGCCATATATAATGTTTGAAGTTTGTAGTTTAAATTGAAGTGAGGAACACAATTTTCCGCCATGTTTTGAAGAGATGAATCGCTTATAAATCTTTTCCTTGCTATAGTATTGAATGGCTGACCTTTAACTTGTGTCGAAATCACTTTGTTGATTGGGTACTTTAAACAACTCATTCAATAGTTTCCTCTTTAAAGTTTAAAGAGCCCATTCAATACTTACTCTTTAAACAACCATTGAATACTCTGTAAACATTCCACAATTAGATGCATGGCTATTTATTAGGCATATTGTATTTTAGTTCACAAGTCAATATTTCAATGTTTAGTTAGACACATGGCTGTAAACATTCCACATTGAATACTCTATAAACTACTTGGCTGTTTAAACATTTCAATGGGCATCTTGAGTTTTCATGCAAGACGCATTTAATATTGATTGAGAACCGTTTGACTATTTTCATATTGTATTCAAATTTTTATTTTTGACATTTGAAAAGGTTTAAAAAAACTTGACTTTCAATATTCAATATTCAAGTTTTCATTTTTTCCCTTTGACCATTTTTCCATTTTAGATAGTAAAGATGGGCAAATGGTGTAGACATCATTATCATTTAATCAAAATATTAACTTTTTTTAACCAACAAATTTTTAATTTTTTTATTAAAATTTTAAATTTTTTTAATCATCCTATTGTAGACATCCTTACCATTTAATCAAGGATAAATTACATAAATAGTTCATGTAACTTCAAAATTTTACACCATTCGTCCTCATTATCATCTAATCAAGAATAAATCACATAAATCGTTCTTGTAGCTGAAAATTTTTACACCGGTCGTCCTCAAAATACAACTATTACACCTTATTATTCATGAGCCTAGAAGGCACTAAATAATGAATATTTTCGCAACTTAAATTCTTAATCTAGGTTTAAGACAAGGTTCCTAAAATCTAATTTACTTAAACCTATGGCTCTGATGTCAACTGTAACACCCCGCCTTTTCAAAGCGTTACACCCTCTAATTTAACTTATATCAGCGGAAGCGTCTACTCATACTCGGTCTCAAAAATATCTTGATTCCTAAAGCAGCTCATCTGGGTTGCAAAAATTTTAAAAGAGTTTTGGGTCATTCAAAGGTCTAGTGAGAAATCATGATTTTCATGCACAAAACAAATTATATAATCCAAAAACTTTTAAATAATAACGAACTTGTCAAATGATCATGCAATTTGTTAAATTCACATAAGTGCTATTCAGTTTCAACATATACTTAATCGATTCAATTATCAACTATTTAAATATAAACCAATGATTCAACTTATACCATGATACAACATATACCAACTATTCATATTTTCGTTCGGTTCAACAGTTCCAACAATTCATATTTTTACCCGTTCGGTTCAACGGTTCCAACACAACATATACTTTTACCCATTCGATTCAACGGTTCCAACAATTCATGTTTTACCCATTCGATTCAACGGTTCCAACAATTCATATTTAAACCCGTTCGGTTCAACGGTTCCAACAATTCATATTTAAACACGTTCTGTTCAACGGTTTCAACAATTCATATTTTTACCTCATAGTTCTCAAATCACAATTAACGGTTCACAGTTCAACATTTATATATCTCAATGTGTAACTATAACAATTTACTCAACTTTCATATATTATCAAATAATCAAAACATGTAGCAAATAACGATCATTTAAACAAGTCGCATGATATCATTTCAAATAAAAGTGCGACCCAATTTAAAAGCACATGAAAACTCACCTAAATAATGCTCGAAATGAAAGTTCACCTGTTTTCAACAAGGTCTCCAACAATTACAATAACATCTCACTAATTCAATGCAACATTTTTTTATTATATAAGAATCCTAGTTGATTGGTTGAGTATCTCATTAAAACCTAAAAGAAATTTTATTAAACACTTTATACAAGTTGATACAAAAGCATTTAGTTAGAGATTTTATGAGCTGATTAGTATCTCGGGTTTATTAATATTAGAAACATACAAATGCAAACGTGACCATACATATACAAGTTTCAATTTTTATGTTCTCCACAACCAATAATGTGACCAATAAATAGGCATATATTCCTGCCACATTTTATATAAGCCAATTCATATTACTTAAACCATCAAAAGCCCTTCTTATACTATTACATGAACTCAATTTAAAACACTAATAGTAGTAACTATATGAGTGGTTTGGAACAAAAATATGTTGAGATGGTGTTTATTCAAGTATTTTCATTTGGCTCTCAAAGCATAATCACAATTCTTTTTTTTTTCTTTTTTTAAGCTTATATGATGGTTACCAATTTTTTATATACAAATTGAACTACCAACTCTAGTACCTCGGTTACTTTAACCATTAATGGAACTTTGGTTAACAAGTCTTAATCAACAATTCACGTAGCAACATGTTTGATCTTTATAATTACTAAACAGGTAGGAGCAAACCAGTAAACCCCAAACTACTCTTAATCGACAATTCATGTAGCATCGACAATTCATGTAGCATCGACTAAAGATTGAAGATCAATTTTATCTAAGGAAAATAAAAAAAATTAAAAGTAAAAAAAAAAGAAAAAGAAAAAAAACTCGGCCAATCCACTATGTGTATTATACGATTCTAATTTGCATGCTGTCGAGGTTTAATGAGGGGGTTACCTTGATGGTGGAACTTGGTCGAGAATCGAAAACCTATTTAGCTCCTTCTACTTGTTGCTAAACATTCGTCTAGGGTTTATATGTGTTGTTTGTGTATTTCCTAATGGTATGTATGTGTGATATTTAAGAGTGGTTATGCCCATAATCTCGTGAGAATGACATTTATGCAAGTCCAGTACCCCACGTCTAGATGACAATCTCATCTATGTATATACTTATATAAGTTGAAACACATAACACATGCAACTCTACTTACTTTACAAAACCACCCTTCATGATTTGTTCAATTTATATTTAGTCCTAAAGTTAAGGAAATCACAAATTTTCATTATACAAAAATTTCGGGTTCTACAACTCTTCCCTCCTAAAAAGAATTTCGTCCTCAAAATTTAGTGTTAGGTTCCCAAATATGCAACACAAGTAACAATAGAAGAAATAGAGAAGAGATGAGATCGGTTGAACAATAAACCAAACCACACCGATATAAAAAGAAAGGTTAGGCGTAGGAGTATGTGAAAGAGATAAATTGAGCAACCAACCTTCAAGTGAAGGTTATAACAAGGTATTTATAGGAGGGAAGCTAGGGCAACACTCCTAGTTCCCATCCTTTTCCTTTTTGGACTAGGCCTAGGCTTATGGGCTTCTTACAAACCTAAGGCTAATTACCATAAACATATTAAGCTAACTATTACATATGAATCACTAACACTTTATTTAGGTTTAGGAGTGATTCCAACAATCTCCCCCTAAGTGTTGGTGATGAATGAATATGAACGGTGAAGGCGTTGATGTAATAATAGAAGCTTTGGCGTCTCGACATTCTTCTTTCTTGTGAGAAGAATTGCCTTGATTTGAACAATCTCAGTGTAGAAATTGTTTTCTTTAATAGTTACCTTTGGCGTCATCTTTATCTTTGTTCTTTGATCATTGTTCTTTTGTGATGAAAGTTATAGTATGTTGTTGTTTATGCATCAAGTCGCCTCAGTGCCCGGCTCGGTGTCTCATGTCATTCTTCAACATGCTCACACGCTCTTTGACGTTGGATTTTGAATGCTGATGAAGTTCTTTAAGTCTTTAACTTTGTAGATTCTTTGGTTTGACGAAGAATCATTCTTACTTTTGTGTTGCTTTTAGTTAGAACTTCCATTAGTGATGATGTTGGCATGATCATGTGAAGAATCTGCCGCGATCGTTCCGCTCAGGCTTCCATAAAGTAAACATAAGAAGGTTAGTAATAAGCGGTTAAACTTACAAGTTTGAACCGAGAGTGTTAACACATAGTGTGAAAACACAACTCTAATTCTCACAAAGGCGTTCTGAACGAGTCCCACAGTGAGATAACGATGTACCAGAGTACATCTACGGTTGAATCGTCGCTGAGGTACAGAAGCATCACCTCTGATGTAGACCGTTTGAGACCACTAAGCGTAATCAGGGGAGTTAGAAGTGACCTGCTGTCGGTGGATGTTGACCACAGGGGAGTTTCCATTCAATCACCGAGGATCACAATTGTGAACCTCTCATAAATGTTCTCGACAGATTGCTAAGATCTGTGAAGGACTCGATAACGTACCACCGATGTTCTTATTGTTGAACACCAAGTGATGAAATGTCAAGTGTACCTAAGAGATCTTTTGATGAATCTCGTGGCTCTAGACTCAATATTGCATTTTGGTTTTCTTGGCGAGACTAGGGAGGGTCTCCTTCTTCAATACCGCAATCTCTAAGAGAAAGTAGTTTACGTAGGGTTCCTGTGAGAATGAAACAAGCTCTTGTTGAGAGAAACTTGAGTGGCTAAGAAGGTTTAGTGCATGCGTCACTGGGTCCATGGCGACTTTTAATCTTCAATACCGGTGTCATCTAGTGACAACCTGTAGCATATGAATTGAACGGTGTGCGCCTAAGTTGAATAATTTGGAGGGCTATTTCTTTTCACCCTTTTTTGCATTTCTTTTAATTCTTTAAATCATTCTTTCTCCGATTCTCATTTTCTCCTTTTTATAATCATACCTAAGGACTTCTAATTCTAACTATTTTTAGTGTCCTTGGGTAGATCCCTCCGGCTCTGGCGGATCATAGGACGGTTATTCCTAACCTTAATCACCTTATAACTCCATTGCCATAAAACCATTTTCAAGAAAATCTCTCGTAGTGTTTGTGAAAGAAAAACATTTTGTACCCTTTGTGAGAGTTTTATCTTTTAGCATAAATACTCCCCTCCTGCGTGCTTAATAGTTAAGGCAATCGCGGTGAGAGAAGAAGCCGCACTTTTGAATTGATCGACTCAAGATAGACAATCCCCAGAATCACGGTTCGTTGAATAGTTAAGAGTTACATTGTCGAGTTTTTAGGTGACAACTAGCTCTAATAACTATCTTGAAGGTGTGGACAAACCTCGAAGGTTGTCAAACCCGTCAAAGATCATGTCTACCAGGAATTTCTCGAATGGTACATTCTACTCGGACAAGTCCTTTGAGACACGTTTACATCACTAGCGAACTAGCTTGAAATTATTACCGTCGGGACAAGTCTTCGAGTTACTAACAGTTAAGATATCGTCAATTCATTGGTTAAGATCTTTTCACATGAGAATTCATGAGCAAAACACAACATATTTCTTATCACATAGTTTTCTCCCCCTAAAAAATGGCATATAAATGTTATTTTTGAAGAAATGTTGAGAATAAATATGTCCATTTTGAGTTTTATGGGAAGATGACCACTAAGAACAATTTGTGAACAAAGTTTTAATTCAAATACTCCCCCTCAACAAGTGATATAAACGGTTGAGGTTTTGAAAATCATAAGGGAAGTACTTGTTCTTTTGAGCAAAACCTTGAAAAGTGAAAGGTTTGATAAGTTTTACTCAAAAGTAAGAAGCTTTCGCTCCTTTGATAGGATTGTGGCCTGACGTACCACGGGGTCCTTTATTTACAAGTGCGGGTTGTACACTGTTATGTGTGCACAAGCCATCGACATATAAATCACACATCCAAAATATTATGAAAAGCGTTCAAAGGGTACCGGGAAGTCCATCAATGTTTCGGGGAATGCGAAGGCGTTGATAGCCGGTGAGCAATCCGGGGACGACCTACAAAGCTTTCCAGTGTCTGAGGCCAGATCCCTTGATACAACCTTTCATCAATCATGGTGATGATCCTCTTCACATCCTATCTTTCCTTAGAATTCCATCGCTTTTTAGACCCAATTCCTTCATGAATATCCTTCACCTATAAGCTAATCCATCCTAACCACCTTCAATGTGTGATCCCCAAACTTGTGAAGATCTCTACACGCCATCAAGCAATTGCGTAGTGTTTCACTAAGGTAAACCACTCCGAATGGTTGGTTGATGAGTGTGTATTGTGAAAGCTGGTTAATGTCGGGAAGATCTAGCCGAGGTGGAGTGAAGAGACACGCAGATGCGATATGATTCAACGGCAAGCTGGAGATCTTCTACATGTTCTGATGACTATGCGTCGATGAAGATAAGCAAGGACTTGATGAATTCGCGTTGTACTTGATTGAAAATTGTCTCATGCGACCCCGTACTTTGGCAAGGTACATGTCTTCAATGTCGTTGATAGACAAATTCTCAAAGTCGCGAGAGAATGCATAATCCCTTTCGTCTTGCCTTTTGACCACAATATTCTTGAGGAAAGTGTAGTCCCATTTAGACGAAAGATCAACATGTTTGATGGCAACGATACTCTTAGTAATGAACACTTCATGTTGAGACTTCGAACTGGCAGCTTACGTAGTAGATTCTTGGCGTTCGGCCAATGGTGAATCCCATACAGGGCATCACGGTCATACTCTTCCACATTGTTGGAGAACATGTGGTTAGTTCTTTCCTCGATGGCTATCGAGTTAGAGTAGATGGCTCGGGAATGGAAGTGTCGATGATGTAGCGTATTTCCTTGAACCATCGCCACCGTGAAGAAGAAATTCCAAGTCTTTGTTGAAGAAATATCTGAATGGAATCCTAGGCTGATCAGGTTAGCCAATTGTTGGTAGGGTTTGGACCGTCGGTGTAATATGGAGGATTGTCCGTTCGGTGAAGTCGATGTTTGCTTCTTGGTTGAGCCAATCCATATTGTTAGACATGGCTCGTGCTATATTATCAAGGTGATACTCGACTTCAATAGCACTTTCCGAGCTGTCTTTTAGCGGTTGAAATGCTTCATTCTTGATTCGCTTCAACTCGGATTTCGTCATCTTTTCACCGAAATTTTTCTTGCATAGTTAGCATGCTCCAATGTACTACATTCTGTAACCTCTTGACCTTCAGATGGGTAGGGAGTGGAATCAACAAGCTTCGAGAACCATTCAAATTCATTATCATCCTCGTCGAGCCATGATAAGACGTCATCATAGGGCCTTTTCTTCTTTCTTTGGCCTGTTGAAGATTCGGTTTCTTAGCTGGGTCGAGAGATGGGTTGTTGTTGTGGCTCGGGATTTCCTCATCGTCACCACCGTATACTCAAAGTGATCACCGGTTTTCGAGTGCGGGTGGTGTCTCAGAATCGAGGTTTTTCATTGAAGAGCGAGGAGGGATCGTTGTTGAGTGAAGTCCTTTGGGATGGAGGCGCATTGAATCTTGAATGGAGGATGATTCACCGGACTTCTTCGTGTGTTTGGGCTCGTTATCCTTATCGATCTTTGTCTTCGTCGTCTCGTGAGCGTTTAGGCCTTACAGCTTCTTCTCGAATCTTGACCGAGTTGGTATTCCAGCAATGCTTCAAACAATTTAGCCGTGAGAGGCAAACGTTGCGAGCGTTTCGACATTTGAGCTACTAGCCGGTTCACCAATTCATCATCTGAGAAGATTGTGGATTCAGCTGGATTGATGCTCAAATTCATTGGAGTTGATTTCATGGCTTGCTTGGCTAGGTGTAAGAGATTTGGATAAAGTTGTCTAGTATACATCTCCTTTGTCAGTTTAGGAACGACCTCCATGAGGAACTTGTGAGAGTATCCTTTGATCATCTCGTCCATTTTCCCTTGAAGATCATCTTTCATGAGCTTCTGGACATACTCCCTTTCAACTTTCATCTCTTCTTGCTCATCATGAAGATATCGTATCTGTGGTCACAAGAAAATCTAACTTCTTCTTAGTAATATTTTTCTCGACTGTTTGGCGGCTTTGATTCGTGACTTTGCATGAGACATCAAGATGCAGTTGGCTATTTCTTCTTGATTTGGATGATGATTTGGTTGGTCTTTTGATGGTGGTGGTGAAGAATGAGAAGAAGAATCGATGATGAAGAGACATGAGAGACTTCGGGGTCCTTAGGAGGTTCCGAGGTTTTCTCCTTGGGGCGTGTTGGACTGTCTAGAAGAAGCTTATCATAATCAGCGTCATCATCTTTTCTAGACTTAGTAGTATCATCAGTCTTTGTTTCATCACCGGAAGTCTTTTCAGTCTTTTCCTTTTACGGTTCTTCAAAGTCATACTCAAGAGTGTCTTCCACACGTGTTTGTTGTTGTACCAAAGTGGTGGCACGGATCCCTTATCGGGTCGACAACGCGCGTCGGGATTTGGTGTAGGTTGAACTCCACCACTTGACCCTCCGGGGCCACCCATTTGATCTTTAGCAAATTCTTTTGCAAGGTGTTGGAGTCTAAGGAATTTGAACTTCTTCACGTATGATGTATCCTCAGTTGCTCTTCATCGAGCTTTCTTCATAAGGCACAAGTCTGGAGTCTTCCCTTTTCCTTGGAGGTGGAGGACTAGGAGGTTTAGATACCGTTGTAGTGTCATCTTTAGCAGTTTAGAGTAGAAAGTCTCTTCATCGATGCGGTACCCTCTGAGTCTTCGTCCATTAGCTTTCTTTGCGGTTCAGACTTAGGTACGGGAATAGGAACAGCTTCCTTGGCGGGAACTGTCCTATTTCGTGGAGGATTCCTCACGGGGAACTTCCTCGACTCTCAGTGCTTGCAGCACTTCCTCGCACTTCCTCTTCGGTTTTCCTTAAAGGCAAGTACGAAGATTTTTCATCAAGAAATCAACTTTGTTCTCTTCCACAGCAACCAAATATTCTTGTTATAAGAGTAGAGCTTTTTGAGTTCATCGAGAGAAGATGATCCGGCAACAACAAAGCACCTTGTTTCTTAGTCGTTGACTCCTTAAATCTTTGTTATTAGAGTGGGTTCATCAACATGTCATGATTGTCGGGGTCATTGATTCTTTTGGGGATGTCAGGGTTGTACCCAAGTGCTCTCCGGATCAACAGTTTAGTATATCTGATGTAGGGAATCTTTGAGCCAAGCTTTTTGAGGAATGTCATCATGTCATCCCAAATCAGAGCTTCAACTTTGATGTGCTTCATGTTGATTAGAGCCCAAAAGATTTGCAGTTCCATGAGCTTGGGATGCTCATAGCCGCTATCACGACCAGAAATGGATTTTGTGATGATGATATAAAGGGTTCTCCAAGGAATGTTCTTGAGATCCACATAAGAATGTTTGATGATTACCCGAAGCTTCGTCGTACCCAATATCAATCAAGAATTGCGAGAACCGTCTCTTCGAGTGCGTGCAGAGAATTAGAGTTGGTATGATGTCAGGAATGAGGAGAACAGCCCGTAAGTCTGTAGGAGTGATGGTGAGTTGCTTGTGATTAAGCGTCACTGTCACAGCATTTTGACCTTTGACCATCTGCATTGTATTCGGAATTGCAGTATGTAGATTTCGGAACAAGTGGCAGAGTTGGTGAGCATGTTCTGATAGGGATGATTCTTCAGAATATCCACTGCAATGAGACAAGAAGATTCGAGAGGTGAGAGTTTCAAAGTCAACTCTGAGATTGTTCTTTCCAATCTTCATTGGATAGCCATGTGGGAAGATATCAACAATGGTGAGAACATTTGGTGCATTCACATTCATTTGAGCAGCCATGTCGTGATCTAAAATACCATTAGCCAAAAGAACCAACATATCGAAAGACATAATGTTAGTCAACAGAAGGTTTTCTTGTCTAATTATTGAATGTGCAATGTCAATGATAGTTACGAGTCCAAAGTCACTTGTTTGTTCAATAGTCCAATGTCGTCGCGATAAGTTTCATGAGTTAGTTAACTTTAAGTTTTAAAGTTTATGTTATCACTTATTTAACACAACATATTGAACGTTTAAGCTTATTAGTGACATTATTGGTTTCATGGCGTTATGATTTATTTATTTACAAGTTTGCACGCGTAACAATTCATAATGAAGGTTTGATCAAGGCTTATGCGTAGAAATGGTAGCTTATGCGTAAACAGGAGAAATATACGCGTAGATGCAAGCTTATGCGTAGGATCCTTGCACGAGCGTAAGAAATATTACAGCGTAGAAAGGGGACCTTATGCGTAAAGCTACGGCGTGAGCGTATATAAAACCTTACGGCGTAAGGCTTACTCGTAAGTAGACCTTATGCGCGCTGAGGTCGCTTTTTTACATATCCTCGCTCACAGGATATCGGCGTAGTCCCTTTGTAGAACCTTACAGCGTAGCGCTACATGTAAGATTTATCTTACGCATAACATGCTACGCGTAAGGTGATCCTTATGCGTAGATGGTTAACAACCTTGATTCGAGTTTTACGGTAGCAAGCGAAATAACATCACCATAACATCAATATTAACATTAACATTCATTCTACAACAGATCACGGCATGAAACTCATCAAGCGGTTTATCGTAAAAGTCTTAATGCGTAAACCAAAACCTAATAGTTCAAAGATTACGCGTAAGATTTTTAGCCATAGGATTAGCACCAAAATTTTTATGGTAAGTCTAGGAAGCCTATAGAGTTGTTTTACCCAAGTTTTAACATTAAACAAGTCATGAATCAAAAATACTCAAACCATATGAACATAAACCCTAAATTTCAATTCTTTCATTGTTTTATGTTTACGGGCAAGTTCAGGTTTTAATATGATCAATTCAACTTTAAAACAAATTATTACAACAATCTTTATTACCAAAAACGTTCTCATTTGAAAATACCCAAAACGACTCATGAACCCTAGTTTTGAAAAACAATCAATTAGTGTTTACGGGTGGATTTTGAGGATAAACATAGTATCATTGATGTTATTAAAGCGTTTTGACATACATATTTTAACCACAAACACACACCAATGATTGTGTGTTCATACGATTATCATTATAACACATAATCACTCATATCTCATGTTTTAGCCGTTGGATTTGCATAAATATCAAAACCCTTGCTTGTAATTACGTTTAGATTACGAAAACACTTACAATTTGATGATCAAAAACACGGAATTGAAGCTTGAATATTAGGCGTAGGATGAGTTTGGTATGAGTAATAAATGTGAAGTAAAAGTTAGGTGGAGGTGTTTTTATTAAAATAACTTTAAGCTTTTTGGTTTTTAGTCCCTCCACCTTTTCCATTTTTATCCAAAGCCTTTTAACTTCCATTTTGGTTACCAAACGAAGAATTCATGGAAATAACTTTGCGAAACTCCCCTCGACTTTAGAAATAATGAAAGGTTATGAATTTTAGTCTGAGAGTGTCATTTGAACGGAAAAATTTACCACCATTGATAAAAGAAACAATCGGAAAAGGTAACATGCAAAGTACACGGTTATTTTGAAGACAGTTAAAATTTATTTTCTCCCCTCAACACTTGATCGGAAAAATACTGAATTTTGAAAGATTAGAGTGTTGACGAAAGAAATGTACTTGACATGTTAAAAGAAATGTAGATAGAAGAATATTTTTGTTGTTTTATCTGATTTTATATTTTTGTATTTTGTTTTGAAAAATATTTACAAAAGAGGTTTTGGTGTTTGACTGGTTTTTAAGAATGTTTTAAGAGTTCATTCAGTTCCTCTTGAGTCAAACACCACATACCAATTCGGTGGACCAACTCATTAAACCTAGCAGGAACTAAGGCTTTGGTGAAGATGCGCCAATTGGTATTACATTACTCACAAAATATAATTCAACGTACCACTTTCCACGTGGTCCTTGATGAAGTGATATCGAAGATCGATGTGCTTTGACTTTGAGTGTTGAACGAGTTGCGAGATCGCAATAGCACTCCGATTGTCACGATTACATCGGGATTACGTCAAATCGTAACCATAGTCTTTGAGTTGTGTTCTCATCCAAATGACTTGAGCACAACACACGGACATGGCTACATATTACGCCGGTTGATGGCGGTGATGTACAGTCCTGCTTCTTCGATTGCCATGACACGGTTTATCACCAAGAAATTGTAGAGCTCACGAAGTACTTTTCGTGAATCTAAGCATCTTGCGTGGTCGGCGTCTGAAAAAGCTATTAGTTCAAAACCGAGAATCCCGGATACGGATCCCCAAATTAATGGTTCCCTTGATGTCGGAGGATTCTTTTAGCCTCGAGAGGTGGGTTTCAGTTGGTTCGACCTGATAAGCGGAGCAAAGATAAGCGGCAAAGACAATATCAGGAATTCTGGCTGTTGTTAGATACATGAGAGACCCAATAATACTTCGGTATTTGGTAGGGTCAACCTATTTCCCATGCAAATCGCGTCCGACTTCTTGGTATGTGCCATTGGTGTGGCACAAGTATCACAAGTATTCATTCAATTTGTTCGAGAATTTCAAGGGCATATTTGGAGTGACTCAAGAAAATACCACGGGGTGATTGATGAACTTGCAGTCCTAGAAAGAGCGTAAGTTCACCCATCATGGACATTTCAAAATGTTTCTTCATTAGTTTTGCAAAGCGATTGAGTACTTTTTATGAGTTGACCCAAAATGATGTCATCCACATAAATTTGAACAATTAAAATATGTTCCCCGTGATATTGTATGAAAGAGTTGGGTCGACCGAACCTTTGGTAAAATTATTGGCAATGAGGAAAGATGATAGCTTATCATACCATGCCCAAGGAGCTTGTTTGAGACCATCTGAGCTTTGTTCGAGTTTGTAGACATGGTTGAGCGGCGGGATCAGCGAATCCTTACGGTGGTGACATAAACCGTTTCTTTCAGTTGACCATTCATAAAGGCGTTTTGCGTCCATTTGAAAGGCCATTATGTTCATATGAGCTGCGAGCGCCCGGAAATATCGAAACGACCTCAAGGCGAGCAGGGCAAATGATTCTTCAAAGTCAATACCCTCTTCGAAAATCTATAACCCTTAGCCACGAGATACTGACTTGTTTACGATGACATTCCCTTCACATCAATTTGTTCTTCCAAATTCATTTTAGACCAATGACGTAGACCCACGATGGTCTTTCAACCAGTTCCCATACTTCAAGACATTTGAATTGGTTGAGTTCTTCTTGCATGGATTCAATCCAGTTATCTTTTGTCATTGCATTCTTAATGTTTTTGGGTTGATTTAGAAAGTGAGTGCATAAATGCAATGTTCACCGTTTGTGTGAAGACGTTGTCTCGTAACGACTGGTTGATTCGGTTTGCCAATAATATTTTCTAGAGGATTGTATTTTGTCCATCGATGTGTAGAGGGTTGATGTTGATATACATTATGCAGATTCCGAGGATTCAAATGGCTTGTAGATGATTCCGACATCGGGTGCAATTTCATTAGCAAACGGATTAAAGAAGCATTTGGATCAAAATCGCGGTGGGTACTTCATTGAACATCATCACCGGTGGTTCTGCGTCGTTGGATGCAGTTTGTTCAAGCTGTTGTAGTAAGTCAAGCGGTGGTGCATCTTCAACAATAATTGTTGTAGTAGGTGTATGTATATGAGTATTATCGGGTTGAGCAATGAAAGCGGCGGATACACTGGAGCACGCGTTCATCAATATAGATCAGCTATGCGAGGAGGAGCAAATAGTCTTTCCATTTGTTGGACGAGTAAGGCGAGGGCTTGAATCACCGGTGATGATGGGGTTTGGGGAAAGTTTAAGCGGTTGTGACCGGGTTCAAAGTTGTTATACTCAGAAGCCATATCAGTGAGTTCATCAAAATTAGCATGAATCGTTTCCATAACCTGCTTTGTCCGACGATTCCAGATCCGATAACCTTTAGAATTCTCACAATATCCAATAAAGACTCCAATGTCACTGTTAGGTTCCCAAATATGCAACACAAGTAACAATAGCAGAAATAGAGAAGAGAAGAGATCGGTTGAACAATAAACCAAACACACACATACGATATAAAGAAAGGTTATGCGTAGGAGTATGTGAAAGAGATTAATGGAACAACCAACCTTCAAGTGAAGGTTATAAAAAGGTATTTATAGGAGGGAAGCTAGGGCAACACTCCTAGTTCCCATCCTTTTCCTTATTGGACTAGGCCTAGGCTTATGGGCCTTCTTCATAAGCCTAAGGCTAATTACTAACATAAAGGCCATATTAAGCTAACTATTACATATGAATCACTAACACTTGATTTAGGTCTAGGAGTGATTCCAACAATCTCCCCCTAAGTGTTGGTGATGAATGAATATGAACGGTGAAGGCGTTGATGTAATAGAAGCTTTGACGTCTGCTGACATTCTTCTTTCTTGTGAGAAGAATTGCCTTGATTTGAACAATCTCCCTAGTGTAAAGAAATTATTTTCTTTAAAGCAGTTACCGCTTTGACGTCATCTTTATCTTTGTTCTTTGATCATTGTTCTTTTGTGATGAAAGTATAGTATGTTGTTGTTATGCATCAAGTGCTTTTCAGTGCCTGCTCTCAGTGTCTCCATGTCATTCTTCAACATGCTCACACTTCTTTGACGTTGGATTTTGAGTAATGATGAAGTTCTTTAAGTCTTTAACTTTGTAGATTCTTTGGTTTGACGAAGAATCATTCTTACTTTTTGTGTTGCTTTTAGTTAGAACTTCCATTAGTGATGATGTTGGCATGAGCATGTGAAGAATCACTTACGATCGTTCGCTCCGAGCTTCCATAAGAAGTAAACATAAGAAAGGTTAGTAATAAGCGGATTCCAGCACTCACAAGTTTGAACCGAGAGTGTTAACAACATAGTGTGAAAACACAACTCTAATTCTCACAAAGGCCGTTCCTGAACGGAGTCCCACAAGTGAGATAACACGATGTACGAGAAGTACATCTACGGTTAGAATGAGTGTTGAGGTACACGAAGCATCACCTCATGGCCCAATAGACCGTTTGAGACACACTAAGCGTAATCCATGGGGAGTTACCGAAGTGACACTGCCGTCGGTGTTTGATGTTGACCACGGCAGGAGTTTCCATTCAATCACTGAGGATCACAATTGTGAACCTCTCATAAATGTTCTCGGCAGTTGCTAAGATCGTGAAGGACTCGATAACGTACCACCGATGTTCTTATTGTTGAACACCAAGTGATGAAATGTCAAGTGTACCTAAGAGATCTTTTGATGAATCTCGTGGCTCTAGACTCAATAGTGCATTTTGGTTTTCCTGAGACTAGGGAGAGGGTCTCCTTCTTCAATACCAGCAATCTCTAAGAAGCCGATAGTCACGTAGGGTTCCCTGTGAGAATGAAACAAGCTTCAGTTGAGAGAAACTTGAGTGGCTAAGAAGGTTTAGTGCATGCGTCCGTCCATGGCGACTTTTAATCTTCAATACGGCGTCATCTAGTCACAACCTAGCATATGAATTGAACCCGTCATACCCTAAGTTGAATAATCTGGAGGGCTATTTCTTTTCACCCTTTTCTTTGCATTTCTTTTAATTCTTCAACTCCTTCTTTCTCCGATTCTCATTTTCTCCTTTTATAATCATACCTAAGGACTTCTAATTCTAACTATTGGTAGTTTCTTTGGGTAGATCCCTCGACTCTGGCGGGATCATAGGACGTTATTCCTAACCTTAATCACCTTATAACTCCATTGCCATAAAACCATTTTCAAGAAAATCTCTCGTAGTGTTTGTGAAAGAAAAACATTTTGTACCCTTTGTGAGAGTTTTATCTTTTAGCATAAATACTCCCCCACCACGTGCTTAATAGTTAAGACAAGAATCTGCGCGGTGAGAGAAAGAGCGCACTTTTGAATTGATCGACTCAAGATAGACAATCCCCCGTGAGACACGGTTACGTTGAATAGTTAAGGAGTTACATTGTCAGTTTTTAGGTGAAAACTAGCTCTAATAACTATCTTGAAGGTGTGGACAAACCTCGAAAGGTTGTCAAACCCATCAAAGATCATGTCTATCAGGAATTTCTCGAATTGTACATTCTACTCGGACAAGTCCTTTGCGAGACACGTTTACATCACTAGCGAACTAGCTTGAAATTATTACCCGTCCAAGACAAGTCTTTTCGAGTTACTAACAGTTAAGATCTCGTCAATTCGTTGGTTAAGATCTTTTCACATGAGAATTCATGAGCAAAACACAACATATTTCTTATCACATAGTTTTCTCCCCCTCAAAAATGGCATATAAATGTTATTTTTGAAGAAATGTTGAGAATAAATATGTCCATTTTGAGTTTTATGGGAAGATGACCACTGAGAACAATTTGTGAAAAAAGTTTTAATTCAAATACTCCCCCTCAACAAGTGATATAAACGGTTGAGGTTTTGAAAATCATAAGGGGAAGTACTTGTTCTTTTGAGCAAAACCTTGAAAAGAGAAAGGTTTGATAGGTTTTACTCAAAAGTAGAAGCTTTAAGCTCCTTTTATAGGATTGTGGCATTGCGTACCACAGGTCCTTTATTTACAAGTGCGGGTTGTACTTTGTTATGTGTGCACAAGCCATCGACATATAAATCACACATCAAAATATTATGTAAAGAAGCGGTTCAAGGGGTACCGGGGAAGTCCATCAATGTTTCAGGGAATGCGAACTAGGCGTTGATAGCCAGCGAGAGCAATCCTGGGACGACCGCCTACAAAGCTTTCCAGTGTCCAGAACTGATCCCTTCGATACAACCTTTCATCAATCATGGTGATGATCCTCTTCACATCCATTCTTTCCTTAGAATTCTATCGCTTTTTAGACCCAATTCCTTCATGAATATCCTTCAACCTATAAGCTAATCCATCCCTAACCTTCTTCAATGTGTGATCCCCAAACTTGTGAAGATCTCTACACGCCATCAAGCAATTGCGTAGTGTTTCACTAAGGTAAACCACTCTGAATGGTTGGTTGACGAGTGTGTATTGTGAAAGCGGTTAATGTCGGAAGATCTAGGAGGTGGAGTGAAGTTGACACGGGTGCGATATGATTCAACGACAAGTCGAGATCTTCTACCGTTCTCTGATGACTATGCGATCCGATGAAGATAAGCAAGGACTTGATGAATTCGCGTTGTACTTGATTGAAAATTGTCTCATGCGACCCTGTACATTGGCAAGGTACATGTCTTCAATGTCGTTGATAGACAAATTCTCAAAGTCCGCTTCAGAGAATGCATAATACCTTTCGTCTTGCCTTTTGACCACAATATTCTTGAGGAAAGTGTAGTCCCATTTAGACGAAAGATCAACATGTTTGATGGCAATGATACTCTTAGTACTGAACACTTTATGTTGAGACTTCGAACCGGCGACAGTAGTAGATTCTTGGCGTTCGGCCAATGGTGAATCCCATACAGGGCATCACGGTCATACTCTTCCACATTGTTGGAGAACATGTGGTTAGCTCTTTCCTCGATGGCTATACAGTTAGAGTAGATGGCTGCCGGAATGGAAGTGTCAGTGATGTAGCGTATTTCCTTGAACCATCGCCACCGTGAAGAAGAAATTCCAAGTCTTTGTTAAAGAAATATCTGAATGGAATCCTAGGCTGATGTCGTTGGCCAATTGTTGGTAGAGGTTTGGACTAGTCGGTGTAATATGGAGGAATGTCCCGTTTGGTGAAGTCGATGTTTGCTTCTGGGTTGAGCCAATCCATATTGTTAGACATGGCTCGTGCTATATTATCAAGGTGATATTCGACTTCAATAGCACTTTAGTCTCTTTAGCGGTTGAAATGCTTCATTCTTGATTCGTTTCAACTTCGGATTCGATCATCTTTTCACACGCGAATTTTTCTTGCAGAGTTTAGCATGCTCCATTGTACTACATTCGTAACCTCTTGACCTTCGGATGGGTAGGAGTGGAATCAACAAGCTTCGAGAACCATTCAAATTGATATCATCCTCGTCGAGCCATGATAAGACGCGTGGTCATAGGCGCTTTTTCTTCTTTTCTTTGGCCCGGTTGAAGATTCTGGTTTCTTAGGCGTCGTTAGTCGAGAGATGGGTTGTTGTTGTGGCTCAGGCATTTCCTCATCATCACCACCCGTATACTCAAAGTGATCACCGGTTTTCGAAAGTGCAGGGTGGTGTCTCGAAATCTGAGGTTTTCAAGTTGAAGAGCGAGGAGGGATCGTTGTTGAGGAGTCCTTTGGGTGGAGGCTGCATTGAATCTTGAATAGAGGATGATTCACCAAAATTCTTCGATGCGTTTGGGCTCGTTATCCTTATCGATCTTTGTCTTCGTGTCTCGTGAGCGTTTAGGCCTTACAGACTTCTTCTCTGAATCTGACTGAGTTGGTATTCGGCAATGCTTTAAACAATTTAGCTTGCGTGAGAGGCAAACGTTGCGAGAGCGTTTAGACATTTGAGCTACTAGCGGTTCACCAATTCATCATCACGAGAAGATTGTGGATTCAGCTGGATTGATGCTCAAATTCATTGGAGTTGATTTCATGGCTTGCTTGGCTAGGTGTAAGAGATTCGGATAAAGTTGTCTGGTATACATCTCCTTTGTCAGTTTAGGAACGACCTCCATGAGGAACATGTGAGAGTATCCTTTAATCATCTCGCCCTTTTCCCTTGAAGATCATCTTTCATGAGCTTACGGACATACTCCTTTCAACTTTCATCTCGTCTTGCTCATCATGAAGATCTTGTATCACGGTCACAAGAAAATCTAACTTCTTAGCAATATTTTTCTCTCGACTGTTTGGCCTTTAACGATTCGTGACTTTGCATGAGACATCAAGATGCAGCTGGTTGGCTTCTTCCATTTGGATGATGATTTGGTTGGTCTTTTTGATGGTGGTGGTGAAGAATGAGAAGAAGAATCGATGTGCGAAGAGACATGAGGAGACTCTCGGGGTCCTTAGGAGGTTAGAGTTTTCTCCTTGGGCGTGTTACTGTCTAGAAGAAGCTTATCATAATCGGCGTCATCATCTTTTCAGACTTAGTAGTATCATCATCTTTGTTTCATCACAAGAAATATTTTCGTCTTTTCCTTTCTACGGTTCTTCAAAGTCATACTCAAGAGTGTCCTCCACACGTGTTTGTTATTGTTCCAAAGTGGTGGCACGGATCCCTTATCGGGCCGATTAACCGCGATCGGGATTTGGTGTAGGTTGAACTCCACCACTCGACCCTCCGGGGCCACCCATTTGATCTTTAGCAAATTCTTTTGCAAGGTGTTGGAGTCTAAGGAATTTGAACTTCTTCCTGTATGATGTATCGGTTGCTCTTCATGAGCTTTCTACATAAGGCACAAATCTTGGAGTCTTCCCTTTTCCTTGGTCACGGTGGAGGACTAGGAGGTTTAGATACCGTTGTAGTGTCATCTTTAGCGGTTTCAGAGTAGAAAGTCTCTTCATCTGATGCGGTACCCTCTGAGTCTTCGTCTGTTAGCTTTCTTTGCGGTTAAGACTTAGGTATGCGGGAATAGGAACCTTCCTTGGCGGGAACTGTCCTCTTTCGTGGAGGATTCCTTGGGAACTTCCTCGACTCTCGTCTTGCAAAGCACATCACGCACTTCCTCTTACGGTTTTCCTTAAAGGTAATAGAAGATTTTTCATCAAGAAATCCAACTTTGTTCTCTTCCACGACTAAGCACATATCTTTTATAAGCGTAGAGCTTTTTGAGTTCATCTGAGAGAAGATGATCCGCCAACACAGCACCTTGTTTCTTAGTCGTTGACTCCTTAAATATGACTGTTTGAGTGGGTTCAGTCAACATGTCATGATTTTTGGGGTCATTGATTCTTTGGGGATGTCGTGGTTGTACCCAAGTGCTCTCGGATCAGCGGTTTAGTATATCCGATGTAGGAATCTTTGAGCCAAGCTTTTTGAGGAATTTCATCATGTCATCCCAAATAAGAGCTTCAACTTCGATGTGCTTCATGTTGATTAGAGCCCAAAAGATTTGCAGTTCTACGAGCTTAGGATGCTCATGCTTATTTGTCACAACGAAATGGATTTTGTGATGATGATATAAAGGGTTCTCCAAGGCTGAGGAATGTTCTTCAGATCCACATAAGAATGTTTGATGATTACTCCGAAGCTCATTGCACTCCAATATCAATCAAGAATTGCGAACCGTCTCTTCAGAGGTGAGAGAATTCAGATTGGTATGGCGATGTCGGGAATGAGGAGAACAGCCCGTAAGTCCGAAGTGATGGTGAGTTGCTTGTGATTAAGCGTCACCTTCGAAGATTTTGACCTTTGACCATCTGCATTGTATTCCGTAATTGCCGTATGTAGATTTCCGAACAAGGGCGTGAGTTGGTGAGCATGTTCGATAGGGATGATTCTTCGAATATCCACGCAATGAGACAAGAAGATTCGAAAGCGGTGAGAGTTTCAAAGTCAACTCCGAGATTGTTCTTTCCAATCTTCATTGGATAGCCATGTGGGAAGATATCAAAGAATGGTGAGAACATTTGGTGCATCCACATTCATTTGAGCAGCCATGTCGTGATCTTAAATAACATTAGCCAAAAGAACCAACATATCGAAGACATTATAATGTTAGTCAAAGAAGGTTTTATTGTCTAATTATTGAATGTGCAATGTCAATGATAGTTACGAGTCCAAAGTCACTTGTTTATTCAATAGTCCAATGACGCGCGATAAGTTTCGTGAGTTAGTTAACTTTAAGTTTTAAAGTTTATGTTATCACTTATTTAACACAACATATTGAACGTTTAAGGTTATTAGTGACATTATTGGTTTCGGGACGTTATGATTTATTTATTTACAAGTTTGCACGCGTAACAATTCATAATGAAGGTTTGATCAAGGCTTATGCGTTGAGATGGTAGCTTATGCGTGAAACGGGAGAATATACGCCGTAGATGCAAGCTTATGCGTAGTATCCTTGCTTACGCGTAAGAAATATTACGCGTAGGGAAAGGGGACCTTATGCGTAAAGCTACGCTGTAGGGCGATATAAAACCTTACGGCGAAGGCTTACTTCCGCTGTAAGAGTAGACCTTCTCGTAGAGGTCACCTGTTCACGCATATCCTTTACGGATGATGCGCGTAGTCCCTTTGTAGAACCTTACGCGTAACGCCACGCCGTAAAATTTCTCTTACGATAACATGCTACGCCGTAAGGTGGTCCTTATCGCGTAGATGGTTAACAACCTTGATTCGAGTTTTACGAGTAGCAAGCCTGAAATAACATCACCATAACATCAATATTAACATTAACATTCATTCTACAAAAGATCATGGCATGAAACTCATCAAAAAGCGGTTTATGCGTAAAAGTCTCTAACGCGTAAACCAAAACCCTAATAGTTTAAAGATTACGCGTAAGATTTTTAGCCATAGGATTTGCACCAAAGTTTTTCTGGTAAGTCTAGGAAGCCTATAGAGTTGTTTTATCCAAGTTTTAACATCAAAAAAGTCATGAATCAAAAATACCCAAACCATATGAGCATAAACCCTAAATTTCAATTCTTTCATTGTTTATGTTTCTTGGCAAGTTCTGGGTTTTAATATGATCAATTCAACTTTAAAACAACCTATTACAACAATCTTTATTACCAAAAACGTTCTCATTTGAAAATACCCAAAACGACTCATGAACCCTAGTTTTGAAAAACAATCAATTCGTGTTTCTGGGTGGATTTTGAGGATAAACATAGTATCATTGATGTTATTGAAACGTTTTGACATACATATTTTAACCACAAACACAAACCAATGATTGTGTGTTCATACGCTTATGCGTATAACACATAATCACTCATATCTCATGTTTTAGCCGTTGGATTTGCAAAAAAATCAAAACCCTTGCTTGTAATTACGTTTAGATTACAAAAACACTTACAATTTGATGATCGAAAACACGGAATTGAAGCTTGAATATTAGGCATAGGATGAGTTTGGTATGAGTAATAAATGTGAAGTGAAAGTTAGGTGGAGGTGTTTTTATTAAAATAACTTTAAGCTTTTGGCTGTTTTAGTCCCTCCACCTTTTCCATTTTCATCCAAAGCCTTTTAACTTCCATTTTGGTTACCAAACGAAGAATTCATGGAAATAACTTTGACGAAACTCCCCCTCGACTTTAGAAATAATGAAAGGTTATGAATTTTATTCTGAGGAGTGTCATTTGAACGTAAAATTTACCACCATTGATAAAAGAAACAATCGGGAAAAGGTAACATGCAAGTACACGATATTTTGAAACAGTTAAGAATTTATTTTCTCCCCCTCAACACTTGATCGAAAAAATACTGAATTTTGAAAGATTAGAGTGTTTGACGGAAGAAATGTACTTGACATGTTAAAAGAAATGTAGATAGAAGAATGTTTTTGTTGTTTTATCTGATTTTATATTTTTGTATTTTGTTTTTGAAAAATATTTACAAAAGAGGTTTTGGTGTTTGACTGGTTTTTAAGAATGTTTTAAGAGTTCATTCAATTTGTTAATTTCAAGGGCATATTTGGACCTGACTCAAGAAAATAATACTTGGGTGTGATTGATGAACTTGACGTCCTAGAAAGAACGTAAGTTCACCCATCATGGACATTTCAAAATGTTTCTTCATTAGTTTTGCAAAAGCGATTGAGTACTTTTTATGAGTTGACCCAAAATGATGTCATCCACATAAATTTGAACAATTAAAATATGTTCCCGTGATATTGTATGAAAAGAGTTGGGTCAACCGAACCTTTGGTAAAATTATTGGCAATGAGGAAAGATGATAGCTTATCATACCATGCCCAAGGAGCTTGTTTGAGACCATCTGAGGCTTTGTTCAGTTTGTAGACATGAGGAATGGTGGGATCAACGAATCCTTTCGGTCGGTCGACATAAACTCGCTTTCTTTCTGACCATTCAAAGGCGTTTTGACGTCCATTTGAAAGACCGTTATGTTCATATGAGCGCGAACGCCGTAAATATCCGGAATGTACGACCCAAGACGAGCAACCACTGTGAGCAAATGATTCTTCAAAGTCAATACCCTCTTCCCGCTCTATAACCCTTAGCCACCGACGTGACTTGTTTCGATGACATTCCCTTCAAAGATCCAATTTGTTCTTCCAAATCCATTTTAGACCAATGACGAGACCCACGATGGTCTTTCAACAAGTTCCCATAATTCAAGACGTTTGAATTGGTTGAGTTCTTCTTGCATGGATTCAATCCGGTTATCTTTTGTCATTGCATCCTTAATGTTTTTGGTTTGGCGACGGTGAGTGCATAAATGCAATGTTCACCGTCAGTGAAGACGTTGTCACCGTGCAACGACCGGTTGATTCGGGTTGCCAATAATATTTTCTAGAGGATGGTCTTTTGTCCATCGATGTGTAGAGGGTTGATGTTGATATACATTATGCTCGAGGATTCAAATGGCTTAGATGATTCTGCGACATCAAAAGCAATTTCATTAGCAAAGGGATTAAAGAACGATTTGGATCCAAAATCAGTGGGGGGTACTTCATTCGAACATCATCACCGTTCTCGCGTCGTTGATGCGTGTTGTTCAACCTGTAGTAGAGTCAACTGTGGTGCATCTTCAACGAATTGTTGTAGTAGGTGTATGTATAGGAGTATTATCGTTGAGCGTGAAAGCAATGGATACACCGAGACACGTTCATCAATATCGTCATCGAATCAAGAGGAGCAAATAGTCTTTCCATTTGTTGACGAGTAAGGCGAGTGAGGGCTTGAATCACCATGATGGGGTTTGGGAAAGTTTAGCTTGGCCAGGGTTCCAAGTTGTTATACTCGAAGCCATATCAGTGAGTTCATCAAAATTAGCATGAATCGCTTCCATAACCTCGCTTTGTCCGACGATTCTAGATCCGTAACCTTTAGAATTCTCACAATATCCATAAAGACTCCAAATGTCGACTTTGGCTTTGAGCTTTCCAAAGTCATCACGATCATTATTCGGATAGCAAAGAGAACCAAAGACATGAAAGTGTTTGATATTCGGTTTACGGTTGTGGAGAAGCTAAAATGTTGTTTTGTTGTGGCGTTTTGTAATCATTGAACTGCTCCGAGTGTAGCATGCGGTTGAGACAGGCTTCAGCCCACAAGTAACTGGAAGTTTAGCATTGATTAACATCGTTCGGGCGGCTTCCACTAACGGCGTTTCGGTCTTTCAACAACTCCGTTTTGTTCTGGTGTGCGGGCAATAGATGTTTGATGCTCAATTCCTACTTTCTCATAATATTCCCTAAGAGTTTGATTCACAAATTCAGTTCCTTTGTGTGCATTCTAATTTGTCTGTGTTCGGAGCTGAATTTGAATTTTCGTGAGAAAGGTGATGATCATCTATGGAGCTTGAACTTTACCAAGAAAATAAACCCAAGTCCATCTTGAGTAGTCATCAACAATTACCAAGATGTATCGTTTGCCATTTATCGCTCGCGATCGGGCCACACAAATCCATGTGAAGAAGATGAAGCACATACAGTCGAGAGTCGTGTTCCACCTTTGAAGGAAAATGATCACGAGTGCTTTTCCCTTGTTCACAGGCTGAGCATAGGTGATCTTTAGAATACACTCAATCGTGGGAGACCTTCAACTAGTTTGTGTCGAGCAAGGTTGGTTATGGTTTGAAAGTTTAGATGTGAAAGACGACGGCACGTAGCCAAGATTTTGTAGATGTAGCCTTTGAGAGTAAACAAATGGGAGATGAAGCGATCATGTCTTGCATGGAGATAGTGTAAGGACTGGATGAGCGTTGGCGGACATAAAATAATTTCCTTGAAGATCACGAATGAAACAAGTTTTCTCCCTGAAAGCTACTTCCAAGTCTCCATCACAAAATTGACCAACCGAGAATAGATTGTGACCGAGGCCTTCCACATAATAAACCCCGCTAATTTCGATGTTGCCATTAATGTAATCTCCGTAGCCCATGATAGCTAAGCAGAGTGATCATTCCCGAATCCTGACAGTTGCAATGAACTTTGAAACAAAGTTTGATAACAGCTTAAGGTTGCCTGTCATGTGTCGGGAACATCCGCTATCAACAATCCAGGATGATCTCGTATCACCTGCATTGAGACACGTACGAAACATATGGAATAGAAGTAGATGTGGAACCTGGGTGTTAGAGGGTTCCTCAGCAGTTATAGTTGAAATACACACATGAATGATTTTAGGCATCCATTTAAATCCTAGTGTATTATGTAACTATTTTTGCCATCTCCAACTAGTCTTAGCTTTAGTCTTAGTGAATGTGCTAGGTGGTGCTACATTCCTAGGAGGTGAAACTGGAGTTACAAGGACAAAGAATGCGTTTTCTAGAATCTAAAGAGGGGGTTACCAAGCACATATATAGAAAGATTAGTGGGCCTAGAGGTATTCCGATTCTTAGGATTCCGTAAACGAGAGATGATAGCTTTAGCAACACATTTGTCATGACAATCAGAATTCATACTTTTACGACAAATAACACAAGGTGTTGTATTGCCGAATCATCTTCTCTTAGATGAACTCAAAAATCTCTACTCTTATAAAAGATATTTGGTTGCTGTGGAAGAGAACAAAGTTGGATTTCTTGATGAAAAATCTTCTGTTACGCCTTTAAGGAAAACCGTAAGAGGAAGTGAAGTGCCTTGTTGCAAAACTAGAGTCATGAGGAAGTTCCCCGAAGGAATCCTCCATGAAGAGAGCTCCGCCAAGGAAGCCGCTCCTATTCCCGCATACCTAAGTCTAAACCGCAAAGAAAGCTAACGCATAAGACTCAGAGGGAAGCATCAGATCGATGAAGAGACTTTCTACTCTGAAACTTCTAAAGATGACACTACAACGGTATCTAAACCTCCTAGTCCTCCAGTGACCAAGGAAAGGAAGACTCCATTGTCGTGCCTTATGAAGAAAGCTCAGATGAAGAGCAATCGGATACATCATACAGGACGAAGTTCAAATTCCATAGACTCCAACACGTTGCAAAAGAATTTGCTAAAGATAAAATGGGTAGGGTTCTGAGGGTCAATGGTGGAGTTCAACCTACACCAAATCCCGATGCGTTAATCGACCGATAAGGATCCGGTGCCACCACTTTGGTACAACAACAAACACGTGTGGAGGACACTCTTAAGTATGACTTTGAAGAACCTAAAAGGAAAAGACCGAAAAGACTTACGGTGATGAAACAAAGACTGATGATACTACTAAGTTTGGAAAAGATGATGACGCTTATTATGATAAGCTTCTTCTAGACAAGCGATCCAACACGTCCCAAGGAGAAAACCTCTAACCTCCTAAGGACCCCGGTCTCCTCATGTCTCTTTCGTCATTCATCGATTCTTCTTCTCATTCTTCACCACCACCATCAAAAAGATCAACCAAATCATCATCCAAATCAAGTAAAGAAGCCAACCGCATCTTGGATGTTTCATGCAAAGTCACGAATCGTTAAAGTTATCAAAGCTCAGTCGATAGAAAATATTACTAAGAAGTTAGATTTTCTTGTACCCGACTGATACGCGATTCTCATAATGAGCAAGACGAGATGAAAGTTGAAAGGGAGTATGTCCAGAAGCTCATGAAAGATGATCTTCAAGGGAAAATGGACGAGATGATCAAAGGATACTCTCACAAGTTCCTCATGGAGGTCGTACCTAAACTGACAAAGGAGATGTATACCAGACAACTTTATCCAATCTTCTTAACCGAAATAACACCCCAAAATTTCACAGCGGAAGCGTTCGGGTCATGGGGTGCTACTAAATCAATATACACAACACAAGGTAATAAAGAATGGAAATTCTATTCCATTTTCAAAATATAGATTTATTTAAAAATAGTTTTACATCATTGTTTCAAAGTGCTGAAGTAAAGCCCATAAAAATATATGTTGTCCCATTAAAGTTGTATTAAATATGATTAGAAACACTTCGGATGCCGCCTTCTTCAACGAATGCAGCCATTGCCACGCCAATAAGTAAACCTCGAAAAACATGCTAAAATGTCAACACAAAGGTTGGTGAGTTCATAGGTTTAAGTAATCAAGTTGGACCACGGTTGCTGCACATATAGCATCTCTCGTGAATGACGCTATATGCAAAAGGCTATTACGCTTAGTACCAAGTTCATGCTGATCAAACTACGACGGTGTGCATGCATCTAGAAGCATGATAAATAAAAGCCCAGTAAAGTGTATTTCCAAGACACTCAATCAATACGATATGATATACCGACGTTTGCCTATCCGGGTCAAACTCGAACGGGGTGTCATCCCCATAGATCTATTCATAACAATCGGCCCCCCAAAGGGAACTAACGGTAGCATAGTTGGGATTCAAGGTTGTTTCACGTAATAGTGTTTTCGGCCTCGGTCCAAAAGAGTTTTGCATGTTTCTCACCCCATAGTTTTATAAAGCAAGTAATAAAAGTAAAAGTGGAGCTATAAACTCACCTTAGCAGTTCGGTGAATAAAGCACAAAGAGATCGAGTGTGATCGGAAGGCTCCTACCAAAACCTAAATTAGTACGGTAAATTTAGTCTTTATCTCATGTTTAAGACTCATTTAAGAAAAGTTTTCAAGTGTTTGTTGTTGTTGTTGTTGTTGCTTATGTGGCAAAGATTTAAGTTTAAAACAGTTTTGCAAGCATTGGCTCTTGGAAGTGCGTAAATATATAAGTATATAATAACAAGACTTTCAGGGACTAATAAGTTTCGTAAAAAAAGTACTCGAAAGAGAAGGTACGGGGAATGATCACAAGTATAGTATCGCAAATAAGAGACGCCGTCGGAAATATAAAGTGTCATTGACTAATAGCATAAATAGGTTTAAGTTAATTAGAATAGTTAGTGGATGATTATAAAAAAAAGATGTAAGTTATGTTTCGTTTTTGTCTTGTAGTCGAGTTTTGGACAAAGAAATATGCTACATGTTTATTTTCGAAAAACAAGGCTCGCCCGTATACTTTTATAGTTGTTGAAATAGCCAAGTGTTACTATTTGCATGTTAGAATAATAAACCACTATATATTGCTTATTAATTTAAATAAGTATTCATAAATCAAATAAGTACAAAAAAAATCTCAAATAAGTTAAAACTTATATTTTAGTTTAGTTTGTTTTATATTTTAAACTTATGGTTTTTAAAGATGAGAAAATATTAAGTTTCAAAATAAGTTATTTTAGAATCCACTTATAGAATGCATTACATAAACATTTTCGGGAAAATTAAGTCGAGATCAATTAAGTAAATTCGAATATTAGTTGGACTTGGTGTGGCTTCGGCCCAACTCACCCGCGGCAATCAACAAAACAAACTCAGTGCATGTTTGACTCAATAAGTTTTATTACTAAATACCAATACATTATAACCTATTTATTTTAGTCTACTTGAAATGGGAAATGTAAAATTGGAACAAAGGATTACAAACAATGGTCATCACCGTTTCATTCAAACATAAGCACCCAACACAAAATGAAAATATCCCATTTTCAATAGATTATAAATTTTATCATGAGGTTATTAGTTGTTGTTTTTGAAACTTGCTTGATGACATCGCTGAGTAAAATAAAAGACCAAATGTTTTTGACACAAACACAAACCAAGCATAAACCAAGATGAAAACACAAGTTAACCACTTGGGAAACCTTCCTTATGCATCAAATAACAAAACCCCTAACCTAATTTTAAAAACCCCTTTGATTCTATGAACCCTAATTTTTGACTTGTTGGTGAGATGAAGTGATGAAGCTGTGATAAAACTCGAACCTATTTATAGATGAAATGGAGGAGTGCTTGGACCACCACTTTTGGGTCTTGAAGATGATAAGGATCCTCTTTGAGTAATGATACCAAGAGTCTTGTGTCTTCACGTGGCTCTTCCCGAGCTTAGCCTTTAACCGAAACTCCTAGGGACAAGGACCGATGGGGACCTCGCCTTGTCGATTTGTTTCCATGGAAAAGGGCCAAGAATGGTTCTATGTTCGGTTTAAGGTTGATTCTTGAGGTGGGATGATTATTTTGGATGGTTTACTATTTTTAGAGGAGTGTTGATGGTGATGGTGGGGTAGAGAGAGAGTCTAAAATGGAGGAGAGGGAAGCGGAGAAGCGAGATGGTTGCGAGAAAACATGAAAGAAAAATGAAGAGGATAAGGGGAAACGTGGGGTTATGTGGGGATGATTTAGTTTTATTTATTTTGTTTGTTATTAATACTGTATAACTTGTACTGCGTATGTTGTCGGGTGTTAGGAATTAGAAATTCCGGGTATTAAAGAGTCGGTCACCTCAAGTATATGTAATCATTAGAAAGCTCGTAGTCGTAGTTATTTTAAGTTAAGTAGTTTTTAGTTAAGTAACACGCGGAGGGACTGGACGGTCTTCTACCCCTCGTATGCCCCGATCCACGGCCCGTTGTGTGGCGATTTATGTAAGACTATAAATACTCTCTACCTCCAAGGTAGAGAGTTGGAGCTCATAATAATATCTTTCACTTTCTCACTAAGTTCCCTAAACCTCTAACTTTCTCTCTCTAGAATTCCACTCCTTATCACTTTGTGTTATGGTTTGATGTGTAAGTGAAATCCAATATCCAACAATTGGTATCAAGAGCCATGGTTAGATCATATCTTACACATCTTTGGATTTCTAGTGGTTTTTAGGTGGTTTTTGAGTTTGAAAAAGTTTAGTGGTTTTTGCATCATTTGGTTTGTTTCTAGTGTTAAAGTTTGGATTTTGATTGTACTTTTGTGTTTAAGATCATCATAAGTGTTTAGGTTTTGATTTGGAAGGCTTGAATCATCGTGGTTGGGTTGTTTTGGATTGAAAAGTGTGTTTTGGAAGTTTTTCAAGTTAGCGACTTGGCTCACGGTATAACTTTCTTGCTAGCGACTTGCTGCACAATTTTGTAGCGAAGTTACGCTTTGGAGCTAGCGACTTAGACCTAGCGACATTAAAGACAAGTAGTGGACTCTCCACTACGTAGCGACTTGGTGGTAGTGACTTGATGTCCAGTAGCGAGTTGCTCTTTAGCTTAACTTGAAGTTTTAGCGACTTGAGTAGCTTAATTGCTGCCAAAATTGTTAGCGATTTGGTGTTAGCGAGTTGGTACCTAGCGAGTTGCTATTTAGCGCCTTGACAAATTAGCGACTTAGTTCTTAGCGACTTCTTTGTCACAAAATTTTGCTAGCGACTTGGAGCTTAGCGAGTTGTTACTTAGCGACTTGGGTCCTAGCGACTTGGTCTTAGCGACTTGGTTCAAAAATTCTTAGCGACTTGTTGACTTTTCCCGACAAAACTTCAAACGGCTATAACTTTTGATCCGTAATCTCGCTTTCAGCGTTCTACCCATCAAAACGACCGTGAGAACGAGGAGAATGGCGCGCCGAATGAACAGTTCAGTTAAACCTTCGAGGGCTAAATCCGCTCAAATGAGTTATTGAGGTTTTATGTTTTTAGACCTAAATTTCTTGGGAAAATCGTGCATAAACCAATCCAAATCTCAACCAAACAACATCTCGATTATCCACAAACAATCATAAGTCCTAACACACAATTTTCTATCATTGTGTCGATCCATCAATCATCTTAACACATTCCATTGGTCATTGCTTAACGGTTTGGTCTTGATTTTAGTAAAATCCCACTAAAGATTCTATTTCTCGATTTAAATCATAGACTTGTAAAATCCGTGCATTTACCACATCATGTCTTACCCTCTTGACCCGTGATTTCGTATGCTTAAATTGTATGATGTCGTGGACAACAATGATAAAGTATGCTAACCTGAACGGTTAAAGATGTTTGAATTGAACAATGAGGATGTGAGATCTTCATGTTTCAGTACAATGTGAATGCCGAAATGGAATGCGCATTGAGCCATATCGGCTACTTCATCCACCTCATACAATCAGTATCCATAGCGGGATCGAACATGTAGTGCTCTTTTCCGCCAGGACTTACCTACATTGACAAGAAGCTTTCTGTTGAACTTAGAACATTTAAAGCTACAACTTACCAATAAAAAGGTTCAAAGGATGGTTCCAGCAGCTCTTCAAGTAATCTACAAACAATTTCACCATTCATCGGTGGGGAATATTCAGCCAGATTTATCAACACTTGACTGAATTTCCTTCAAAACATACCGGAATGGAAATTCAGAATTCATGAGACATTTATCCAACTCATGGATAATGTGAAAAAGTACATTGAAGAATGCCAAAAGAATGAAGACGGAATGAGTGTCAAAATGAAAGATTGTTGTGATAAGTTGTGTAATGTATATGTTGAAGAATCTGCAAGTTGCCGAATGCGAATGTCATGACAACAAAAAAATGATGAGTCGGATAATGGAAAAATGGAATCTTCGTGCTCAAATTCACAAGAGAGAGAGAGGTGCACCGACACACAACCCGTGCGTAAGTTAATGCAAAGGAACGCTCCATGGAAGCTTCGGATGTACCCAAGATAGAGATGCACCCGCCAACACCGCGCATGTCAATGCTCGTAAGTTGCATGGATGTCATTGTACCTAGTTGTGTATCTTCTACTCAAAATGATGATTATGAACTGCATGAGTACGCTGCATTTGTGCCCGATGATTCCCTTACCACTGAGCTTAACATATATAAGGATCAGTTGCTATTTATGAACAAATGCTAAGTTTGAGTTGACCACCCGTGAGCGTGGAATGGATGTCCAAATACGCATACAACTATTAGAAAAAGTAGGTTTAGAGAAGAAGTATTAAAACAAGAGTTAAACTCCTTACAAGAAAAGCTTTCTAAAACTGCTAAGCAAAACACGAACTTCAAGAAAATGTTAAAATGCTTAAGCAAGAATTCAAGGCTAAGGAATCAAAACTTTTGAATGATTTTTCCAATCTAAAAACTTTGCAGAACAAGCTTGAAAAAAATAAGTTGTACGCATAAGGAATACCATTGACCGCACATGATCACTAAGCATAGAGTCTTAAGCGATAAGCATAGCATTCCCCTTGTTGAGGAACCTAATCCAGAGGTAATTTAAAAGGCTAGAAATGCCTTGTATGATGGTAATGAGATCCTTAAGCCTAGAGCAGAAAACCTAGTCATACTAGTGTCGAGGAAGATAAGAAATCGATGAAGTCACTAGAGAAAATGAATAAGAAGCTAGAAGATCCCGAGTGTAAAAGAACAAGATAACGATAAAACCCCATGATTACACTAAGGAAAATTGGATATCCTTAAACATGTTTAAACCTCAGACTCTATTGACCCCTGAACAAGTGTTCTGGAAAAAGGATATGGACTTGCAAAAGTTGAAAATCTTGTTGAAAAGAATCCCCTTGTAGGAAATTCCCTAAAGCGAATCGTGTATCCTCCAAATACACCAATGCATTTAGTTCCTAGAACTATTGCCACTAAGAGCAAGACCTTAATCAGTCAATATGTTATTCTTCATCTATTGCGATTTTGAGAAAACTTGTAAGAAAAGGATCACACCCACTGGGATAACTGAAGGGAAAGGGGTTTTGAGCAAATGAAAGAATGTTATTTAACCGAGGTCATGCCTTTCTTTAAACAACTAAAAGATCATTTTGAGAGTCTTTAAAAGGGGATAAAATCGATATTAAAGAAATGGAAAAGGAATTTGATGCAATGATAGTTGAGGTTAGTGACTATGAGCTAGAATTAAAATATAATGAGATTGAGAGGAAGAACTTGCATACCTTGAATGAGAATCTTATTTCTTAATGTATTTCTCAAGATGTGTTTTACAATTTACTACGAATTGTTCCATTAACTTCTCAATTTCATGAATTATCTTTGCTCGAAAGTCTCCCATGATCGTGTCATTGAGCTTGAAAAAACTAATTGTAAATTGCATGAGAAAATTGAGTGATGATCATGATAACCTGGTGAAACAGTTTTCTAAATTGAAGTTGAGCATCTTGCTTTGCAATTAAAATATCAACATCTAAAGAAAATGTTAAAACCTCAAATATCAAGACATCCTTGGATGCTCCCTGGAATTTGATCGCTTTTGAAATTAGCAAACGTGATGAACAGATTCGAGCTCATTGTAACACGATCGGAAGATTGAGAGCCCAAATCTCTCAATTAAAGGGTCAAAAGAACAATATGACGGGCTCCCAAATGCCTCCTCCTTTAGATTCTCAGAATTCTCAAACTTTTCATCTTCAAAACATAGTTAATGCCTTACAAAAGGAAAACGAGAGTTTTCTAGAAGAAAATGGAAAAGTTAAAAGACATTTTAAAGAGTTATATGATTCAACAAAAGTCACCCTTGACCAAAATAACGAAAAATAACGCCTTTACAAAAGGAAATTGAGAATCGAGGTGTCGAAATGGAAACACCACTTGTTTTCAATAGGAATGTTGTCTCAAAGTCACCCTTAGACTGCAAATACACTGTGACAGTTAAATATATTCCTCCTCATCTTAGGAATAATGAACATGCTTTTCATGACTACTGTGCTCACCTTAAGGATAGTCTAGAATGTCTCCGTGAGATTGTCGAAGAGGATTTCATTAACAAACCTCTTGATAGTGAAATTAGGTTTGCTTGCCTCCAGGCCAAACGATCTCAAGAGCCGCTTGAATGTGTAATTGCAACATGTCCAAAACCCTTAGGTGAAAAAGGCAAAGCTGTGAAGCCTTGTTCTATGCCTAGTGCCAAACAAGAAATCCGTTCTATGCCTAAAGCCAAGCATGTGACCCTTGATATGCCTTGTTCCATATCTAAATTCAAGCAAGCAACTTGTGATGTGCCTCCTAGAACTTCAGATCCCAAAGACTTCTAGACCAGAATGCAAAGTAGTGAAGCCATGTAATGTTCCCATCGTTACTTCTACAGATGTTAAGATTGACACTAAAGTTAGCAGGTCAAAACCTAGAAGCTATGCAAAGAAGGATAGGATTACGGAAACTAAAAGTGATCATGATAAGGAAGTGAAAGAACACCATAGGGACAAGAAGTTTGATTTGAACAAAAGAATCGTGTTAGTTCTAGTATTAGCTCTAAGCTTACTAAAATTAATTCGAGGCCTTATGATGTCTGCAAAACATGTAAAAAATGTTTAATTTCTGGTAATCATGATAAATGTGATGTGTTATTTCGAGGTCTAAGATTCATAACCCGATTAAGAAAGTTTGGAGAGCGAAAGAGATTAAGCAATCTCGAAACCTACAGGAATGTGTGTTTACAAATGTAGGATTTCGGGGAAATACCAGTGTCGAATATTAACGCATGGCAAACGTTACTCCTTAGCTAGATCCACTATGCCTAGAATAGTGCCTGTTAAGGTTTGGAAGCCAACTGGTAGAATAATCCCATTAAGCACAAAATGTCATTTGACTAAGTCTGATGCTTCTACTAGTTCAGCTCCTAGGGATAATGCAATTGCATCTAGGGTTTCACTGGATTCAAAGATTGCTTGTGCTAACCAAAAGGAACCCATCAGACATTGTGGGATCCAATGTTTCCAATTCTCTATCTTCGTCTGTTGTCCAAAGCGAGGTCATAAATCGGCCCCTTGGTATTTGGATTCGGGCGGCTCTAAATATATGACTGGGCTCTTAACAATGACGTATGAACACAACAGTTCATGCCTCGTTCTCTAAAGAAAAGAAAAGTGTACGTTTCAGTGCGCTTTATCTTCAAAAGAAGAAAAATCTTCTTATGACATGCCTCACATCGGGCCAGCCTCGTGACTTCATCATTATGGCGTCGCAGATAACTCTTCAGCCCCGTTCCTCAAAGAAAAGTGCTGTGTATCGCTTTCTCAAAGGCGCTTTTATCTTCTAAGAAGAGAAATCTTCATGTTTATGACCATTCTCATCGACATTCTTCATCAACAAGCTTCATGTTTCTCCCATGCTCATTCAGCCATCAAGTGGATCTACATTCATTAGTGTATATTCTTATTCACTTGCTAAATCAAAAATGGCAACTTGGATGTAATTTTGAGGGGAGAAGAGTGAATATACTAAATGATGATGGATGTTTGAATAATGGTTATATGACTTAAAGTTTGATGACTCTCCTCCAACGCCTAATGTTTCACTCACTAAGGATAAATGGTATTTATTGTTTGGGATTCATTGGTTCAAGATATGTTTGATGAGTATTTACAACCGCTAGCTTAATATTTGATGTTCATCAAAGAATATGTGATTCATGAGTTCAAGATATGTTTGATGATCATCAAAGAAGTACAACCTCGCACTACTCAAAAAGCCCAATCTCCGGTTATTCCTCGGCGTTGATAATGATTATCATAATATTGCAGTTGCACTCATGAATAATGATCCGTTCTTTGGTATTCCTTTGCCAAATATTCACGGATTATTGTTCATGAATAATGATCCACTCTTTGGTATTCCTTTGCCAAATCTTCATGGATTATTAGTCCTCTCATCGTGCATGCTATAAATCAACCACGTGAACTTCAAGGAAAATGTCTACCTCATCCGCTCGAAGTTATTGGTGTATCCTCCATATCGATCTCTACATGAATACTTTTAGGAAGAATACATTGATGTTGAGGCATCATTTGTTCTCGTTCATTCTAAGGGTGAATGTACATCCGGTTGTATGTTTATTCACACGTTGGGCATTTGACACAAGTTGATTACTTCGAAGTTACTCTTTTATCACTTATTTGAGGTTGAAGTTGACGCTCACAAAGGCGTGATCTTATTTGATAACTTGCTCGAGCTTAAGAATTAGAGTTGAAGTCATGGGTTATCTAGTTACGTGCAATGAGGTGGATGGTTGAAGACTGGTTAACTATCACTATTAGGAGTTACGCTTGTTTTACTCAAGGTCACGCGTATATTACGTTGTGGATAATCGTAAGAGGTGTTAATGTCTCATACTTTAATTGAGTATTGAGTACTTAAGAGATTTGCTTGGTGCATAAATTCTCTACACCGTTCTTCCATCTTTAAGTGCAAGCTTAAGACACAAATACGGGGAATTCAACTTCAGTTTCAAGTTTGGTATATTGGGTTTTTTTTTCATTAAACAAGATTGGTCACTTCAAATTGTCTACATATGGGTTGATAAAGATAGTTAGAGAGAGTTTATGTAGCAGTTGATTCTCACATGATTCATTTGGGCTATTTGAGTTCTTCTCACAAGATTTCAAGCTTATGGTTATATTATGTTACTTCAAAGTTGTTCATTGGAAGAAATGTGAGAAGAATATTTGGAGCGTGAGATGATACTGCCTATCGACATCTTATATATGGTTTATGATAAAGTGCTTTCGGTTATATGCACAACATGTTCACTTGATCGAGCTAATTCAGTTATTTCAGAGTTGACATCCACAGAGATGATTAGTGACTCAACATGTTACATGGATGTTATCGTCTCTACTCTTGTTGGGTACATGTGTACATTATGTGCTCATTGGTTATATGTTATATAACTGGAATGCACTTGGTAAAATGAAGATGTTGATATATTGTTCCCTAAATAGACAACTGGTCAATCTTGAAGAGTAAGGTGTACATCGGGATGCACAGTTCATGTGATTCGGTCGTAATCGTTAATCCGGATTTGATAACCACCGGAGACGATCTATGTTTCAACTTGTTACTTGATGTTCTCGTGTTCTTCGTGGTGCCGAGCTTCAATCAATGAGACCGCTTTGTATTCAACTCCACTTCTTAGGGAAATGGTCTTTATTCGATGTTTGTCGGTTTGGGGGTAAGCTACCAAAGATTCAAATTGAGAAGGCTCTGTCCGACGATTTTTCTTAGAAGCCTCAATGCTTTGGTGGCGAAAAGTTTAAGAGATGTTGATTCCTTTCTCTACAAGCGTCTATTGAAGATATCTTTATCTCTGTACTCATTTCATCATTCTCTTAAACTAATTTATCTCTTGTAAATATTTATTTCAAAACAAAATACAAAATTATAAAACCTTCAAAAAATCAAATAGAAAATTATAAAACTTTCAAAATCCATAAAAATCTGAAAAATTAGAAAAATCTTCATATATATATATATATATATATATATATATATATATATATATATATATATATATATATATATATATATATATATATATTGTCTTTTGTCATGTTTCTCTGATTGGATAATATCTACGAAAGTCTTGATGTTGTCATTCAAAGAATGACACGGGACTTTAGATGTTGTTCGAATTTTTTATAAAAAAAAAAAATCAAAAAATCCAAAATTATTTTTGGAGAAAGAGAAACAATGGTTATTGTCATTTTCAGCAATAACCCCAGGGTTTAAAAAGAAAGAATGAGCCATGTTTTACCATGTTTTCAAATTCCATGCTCGATTCTATAAACATTTATCCCGAAAACTAAATGCTTTGAAAATAACTCGTCTCTATTTTTGATAATCATCGACTTAGTTGTCAAACTTCATCTCTCAATCAACAACCTATGTCATTGAGTGAGGGGAGAATGATTTCAATTAAATTAAAAAGTTATTTGGCATTAAATTGTTTTCAAAAGATGTACATGCATGTTTTATCAATGGAGTTTAAAGTCTTAAAATCCGATCCTTAGCAGGTAAAACGCTTTCATAATCAAGTCACAATTCTCCTTAAAAGCTTTCAAAATCAATTTAAATCTATAAGAGATCACAAATCTCAAATGATTTGATAATTGTGATCGGGAGAATGTGTGATTTAAATTGGATTTAAACTCGATAATTCGTAAATGGTTTTATAAGAATGTACATGATGTCCTCCCCGCATGTGACAAACGATTTCAAATTTTCAATGCACATGTTGAGGGGAGCATCTATCTTAAACCTATGATTTGAAACGTGATAACTTATCTCAATGTGCGTGTTCCTCTAGTATGTGTAAAACTCTTTCAAACCTAGAAGCACATATTGAGGGGGAGCAAAATCATGAAAATGTCATCCTTCCCCAAAATGCTTTATCTACTTGATTCGATTTGGGAAGTGATGTTGATATCTTTTAGAAAATGGTAATCAAAGAAGTTAATTCTTTCTCTTGCCTCCGCGTGCAAAACATTTTCAAATACTTGATGCACATGTTGAGGGGGAGTTCTCGTTCTTAAAATATCAAAACAATTCAGGTACAAAATGCTTTGATAATATATCACAAGTATCTGAATTGATATTTCAAATGGTTTTCATTGGTTCCAATCGGCGAGATGAACAATACCAAATAGACCGACCAACTTTACTTTATGTCCGGTGATATAAGGATGATAAGGTTAGGTTTTTGTTCCCAAGATCCGCCAGAACCGGAGGGATCTACCCAAGAACTATCCACTAGTTAGTGTAGAGTTCTTAGGTATGATAATAAAAGGAGAAAAATGTGGAATGGGAAGAGTGCGAGGCCGAGGCTGAAAGTGGAATAAACCCAACAAGGTTCTAGTTATGAAATCTCGGTAAGCACCGGCGGGGTTGAAGAATTAAAAGAATTGAATGAGAAAAGGGTGAAAACAAATAGCCCTCCATTTATTCAACCTTAGGCGTAAACGGGTTCAGGTTCAATTCATATGCTATCTGATGGTAACATCGGTATTGAAGACAAGACGTCATGGACCCAAGTGGACGATCCTGCACTTCAACTTTCCAAACCACTCAAGTTCCTCTTAAAAGGACTTGTTTCATTCTCACGGGGAACCGACATTATCTATCGACTTTCTCTTAGAGATTGTTGATATTGAAGAAGGAGACCCTCTCCCTAGTCTCCCGCACAGGATCCAAATATGCACAAATTGAGTCTAGAGCCACGAGATCATCAATAAATCTCATTAGGACACTTTCAATGAAGACTCTCTGTTTAACACAATGTAGAAAGAGAGATTATATCTTGAGTCCCACGATTATCCTTGTGGTATTGCGTGAACATCCGAAAGTGATGTGTCTACACATTCACAATGAAGATGGAAAGCCTTCTGGAGCCAACATCAAACAAGCTCTGGTAGGTGGCATGTGAGATCTATTATGGATCACCCATGTGACAACCGACAGAAACAATGGGGCGATTCAATTTCTTGAATCAATCACGTTCGGGTTAGGGATTGACGGATACCTTTGAAAAAACCGGTCTTTGTGCTTAACAACTCTTTTCTTTAGCACATCGACCGTGTACGGATATTTCAAATCAAAAGGTGTTTTATGATTGATAATTGATTTTCATTAAAACCTTCACTGTATTGCAAAAACAATTTCTATTGAGCAATACTCGATTGTTTTTCAATTATCTTTTCATCAATCGTGGACTCAAATTACTGGTTCACTCACTCGTGTTGTCTTCTTTGAGATGTTCGGTTTGAGAACAAATAGAGTACGCGAAACCCTCACAAGGAAATTCTTCTGAATTATACCCGACATACAGGCGTGCAAGACTTATCGATCAACGGGAACCGTGGGCGTGTACCTCAATTCAACGAAGTGATCAAAGACACTTTCAAGCGATTTATTGCTAACCTGTTGTATGCAGTATGCACCGGCGTAATACCAGATCGAATGAAGCGGTCAATCCATAGCCGCATGCTCACTTAACACATTCAACTCAAAAGAAATCATGTTTAGTGCATCAATGACTCTGATATTTTCACTCCAAGCTCTGCATTGCCGCCAATATCATGATTCAACAAAAGCTTCCGCTACTCTGATGAGAAGATATCATGATCCCGAATGTGAGCATGTCGGTCCGAATGTCACAACATCACATAATACCAACACCACAATGGATGTCAAAGAGATCTTTGATTGTCGATGATCTCTATAGTAGCTCAAATTTATTATCACGTGGATCAAGAAAAGACCTCCACATGAAGTAACCAAACATGCAATGTGAAGAATCAATGACTACGAGCTTCGATGCAAAGCACTACATCAAGAATGCAAGATCAATTTTAATGTAATATCTGTTTGTATTCAATGTAATTTTAGTACATGATTGAGGTGACCTCCTAGGGAGATTGTTAGGAATTAGAAATTCTAGGTATTAAAGAGTCGGTCACCTCAAATATATGTAATCATTAGAAAGCTCGTAGTCGTAGTTATTTTAAGTTAAGTAGTATTTAGTTAAGAAAATAACCGGAGGACGGACGATGGTCTTTACCCACTGTATGCGATCCACTGCGTTGTGTGGCAATTTATGTAAGACTATAAATACTCTCTACCCTCCAAGGTAGAGAGTTGGAGCTCATAATAATATCTTTCACTTTCTCTCACTAAGTTCCCTAAACCTCTAACTTTCTTTCTCTAGAATTCCACTTATCATACCACTTTGTGTTATGGTTTGATGTGTAAGTGAAATCCAATATCCAACATCGGTCTCAGCGTAGACGACTCTCCTGGTGTGTTAAAAATATAAAAATTATATTTTGAAAGCGCCTTCGAAAACCGATATAAAAATAATGTCGTTGGTATTGTTAGCTTCGCTTATATTTTAGCCGTAATGGGTCCGGATTATAGATTGAAGCGTAAGAAAAGAAAAGGAAAGAAAAGAAAAAAATATGGTCATGAAAAATCGGTAGGGAAATTTACGGCAGTTGTTATAGTACCTACCCCTTAAAAGAAACCACGTCCTCGTGGTTTATGATGCGAGGATCGCCAAGGTCGATATGGTGACGAGATGTGAGTATTTGCACTAAAAATGTGATATGGGAAAAGAGGCTAGTCGTTCAAGGAAGATTCGGTAACATGAGGCAATAAGTGAACAATAGATAAATGATTCGTTAAACGAAATACAGCGCGGTTTCATAAAAGAGTATAATAGTTGAGCTTAGAAACAGACGATCAATGTCGGTGTGAGGTTACGAAGGATAGAGCGTAAGAGTGCCATAAGATATCGTGAAGAGAGAGGTGGTTTAAATCACGTGGCGGTGAGACTCAAGTAGTTGTAGGTTACATAAAGAAATAACATAGAAGCAAAGGACGAGTGGTACCTTACATAGAGAAATAACGAGGTTGATACAATGACGAAGTTGTACATCACATACGTAAGTAACGCAGAGGTCGATACAAGGACGAAGTTGTAACGTTACATATAGAAATAACGAGAAACATTGATGAATTGTTCGTTACATAAAGAAATAACGTAGTAAGGCAAGCATTTGAAAACATAGCATAGTGCGATATTGTAATAGTGGCATGTTAAGCAGTTTAACATAGAGATGTAACAAGTATAAGCATTCATAGTCTACTCTACACTCTCCTTAAGTTAATTATTCCTTAATCATTCAGGTTTGTTACATCAACATTATTTTCATTTAAACTTCTACCCAATCAAACAAGAACAAAGCCTTTAAAGTTTAAATGTGAGTTAATTAGGAAACTTAATGACTTTGAGAAATAACTAATTTAATTCAAATGAGAGCTTATACGAACCTAAGATACATCAAGAATAACACATAGCAACTACATCGCAGTGTAACAATTAGGCAAGGCATGGCGACATCAGTACTGAGCGTTGAAGTGTTTTTAGAAAAAATTGGTTATAGTTTAGGTTTTGAAAAAGTACCTAATTCTCTATAACCGGCTTTGATACTAATCTGTAACACCCCAAAATTTCACAGTGAAGCGTCGGGTCATGGGGTGCTACTAAATCAATATACACAACACAAGGTAATAAAGAATGGAAATTCTATTCCATTTTCAAAATATAGATTTATTTAAAAATAGTTTTACATCATTGTTTCAAAGTGCGGAAGTAAAGCCCATAAAAATATATGTTGTCCCATTAAAGTTGTATTAAATATGATTGTAAACACTTCGGATGCCAGTCTTCAACGAATGCATTTGCCATTGCCCACGCCAATAAGTAAACCTGAGAAAAACATGCTAAAATGTCAACACAAAGGTTGGTGAGTTCATAGGTTTAAGTTTAATAAATCAAGTTGGACCCGCTTGCAGATATAGCATCTCCGTGAATGGCGCTATATGCAAAAGGCTATGTACGCTAGTACCAAGTTCATGCGACCGAAACTACGACGGTGTGCATGCATCTAGAAGCATGATAAATAAAAGCCCAGCAAGTGTATTTCCAAAGACACTCAATCAATACGATATGATATACGCCCGACGTTTGCCTATCCGGTCAAACTCGAACGGGGGTGTCATCCCAATAGATCTATTCATAACAATCGCGCCTCCCCAAAGGGAACTAACGGTAGCATAGTTGGGATTCAAGGTTGTTCCATGTAATAGTGTTTTCAGCTTCGGTCGAAAAGAGTTTTGCATGTTTCTCACCCCATAGTTTTATAAAGCAAGTAATAAGAGTAAAAGTGGGGCTATAAACTCACCTTAGCAGTTCGGTGAATAAAGCACAAAGAGATCGAGTGTGATACGGCAGTGGCTCCTACCCGGAACCTAAATTAGTGCGGTAAATTTAGTCTTTATCTCATGTTTAAGACTCATTTAAGAAAAGTTTTCAAGTGTTTGTTGTTGTTGTTGTTGTTGCTTATGTGGCAGCATTTAAGTTTAAAACAGTTTTGCAAGCATTGGCTCTTGGAAGTGCGTAAATATATAAGTATATAATAACAAGACTTTCGTGGACTAATAAGTTTCGTAAGTAAAAAAGTACTCGAAAGAGAAGGTACGGGGAATGATCACAAGTATAGTATCGCAAATAAGAGACGCCGTCGGAAATATAAAGTGTCGTTGACTAATAGCATAAATAGGTTTAAGTTAATTAGAATAGTTAGTGGATGATTATAAAAAAAAGATGTAAGTTATGTTTCGCTTTTGTCTTGTAGTGAAGTTTTGACAAAGAAATATGCTACATGTTTATTTTTAGACCTAAAACAAGGCTTGGCCGTGTATACTTTTATAGTTGTTGAAATAGCCAAGTGTTACTATTTGCATGTTAGAATAATAAACCACTATATATTGCTTATTAATTTAAATAAGTATTCATAAATCAAATAAGTACAAAAAAAATCTCAAATAAGTTAAAACTTATATTTTAGTTTAGTTTGTTTTATATTTTAAACTTATGGTTTTTAAAGATGAGAAAATATTAAGTTTCAAAATAAGTTATTTTAGAATCCACTTATAGAATGCATTACATAAACATTTTCGGGAAAATTAAGTCGAGATCAATTAAGTAAATTCGAATATTAGTTGGACTTGGTGTGGCTCACCCCAACTCACCCGCGGCAATCAACAAAACAAACTCGCTGTGCATGTTTGACTCAATAAGTTTTATTACTAAATACCAATACATTATAACCTATTTATTTTAGTCTACTTGAAATGGGAAATGTAAAATTGGAACAAAGGATTACAAACAATGGTCATCACTGTTCTCGACCAAACATAAGCACCCAACACAAAATGAAAATATCCCATTTTCAATAGATTATAAATTTTATCATGAGGTTATTAGTTGTTGTTTTTGAAACTTGCTTGATGACATCAGTGAGTAAAATAAAAGACCAAATGTTTTTGACACAAACACAAACCAAGCATAAACCAAGATGAAAACACAAGTTAACCACTTGGGAAACCTTCCTTATGCATCAAATAACAAAACCCCTAACCTAATTTTAAAAACCCCTTTGATTCTATGAACCCTAATTTTTGACTTGTTGGTGAGATGAAGTGATGAAGCTGTGATAAAACTCGAACCTATTTATAGATGAAATGGAGGAGTGCTTGGACCACCACTTTTGGTCTTGAAGATGATAAGGATCCTCTTTGAGTAATGATACCAGTAGCTTGCAGGTCTTCACGTGGCTCTTCCTGAGCTTAGCCTTTAACCGAAACTCCTAGGGACAAGGGATCAGATGGGGACCTCGTCTTGTCGATTTGTTTCCATGGAAAAGGGCCAAGAATGGTTCTATGTTCGGTTTAAGGTTGATTCTTGAGGTGGGATGATTATTTTGGATGGTTTACTATTTTTGGAGGAGTGTTGATGGTGATGGTGGGGTAGAGAGAGAGTCTAAAATGGAGGACAGGGAAGGCGAGTAAAGCAGATGTTTCAGAGAAAACATGAAAGAAAAATGAAGAGGATAAGGGGGAACGTGGGGTTATGTGGGGATGATTTAGTTTTATTTATTTTGTTTGTTATTAATACTCTGTATAACTTGTACAAGCGTATGTTGTTTGGTCTCAGAGACGCATTCTCCGGGTGTCGAGAAAAATATAAAATTATATTTTTGAAAGCGTCTTCGAAAAACTGATATAAAAATAATGTCGTTGGTATTGTTAGCTCGCTTTTATATTTTAGCCGTAATGGGTCGTGATTATAGATTGAAGCGTAAGAAAACAAAAGGAAAGAAAAGAAAAAAAATATGGTCGCGAAAAATCGGTAGGGAAATTTACGAGTTGTTATATACACCTAGCCAAACAAGACATGAAATCAACTCCAATGAATTTGAGCATCAATCCAGTTGAATCCACAATCTTCTCAGATGATGAATTGGTGAACCGGCTAGTAGCTCAAATGTCGAAACGCTCTGCAACGTTTGCCTCTCACGAAGCTAAATTGTTTGAAGCATTGCTTTGGAATACCAACTCGGGCGCCATTCGAGAGAAGAAGCTGTAAGGCCTAAACGTTCACGAGACGACGAAGACAAAGATCATGATAAGGATAACGAGCCCAAACGCATGAAGAAGTCTGGTGAATCATCTTCCATTCATTATTCAATGCAGCCTCCACCCCAAAGGACTCTAGCTCAACAACGATCCCCTCCTCGCTCTTCAACTGAAAAACCTCAGGATTCTGAGACACCACCCCAGACTCAATAAACCGGTGATCACTTTGAGTATACGGGTGGTGACGATGAGGAAATCCCTGAGCCACAACAACAACCCATCTCTCTTGACACAGCTAAGAAACCGAATCTTCAACCGGGCCAAAGAAAAAGAAGAAAAGGCGCTATGACGACGTCTTATCATGGCTGGACGAGGATGATACTGAATTTGAATGGTTCTCGAAGCTTGTTGATTCCACTCCGTACCTATATGAAGGTCAAGAGGTTACAGAATGTAGTACATTGGAGCATGCTTGAAACTACTGCAAGAAAAATTCCATGTGAAAAGGCACGAAATCCGAGTTGAAGCGAATCAAGAATGAAGCATTTCAAGCGCTAAAAGACAGCTTCGGATAGTGCAATTGAAGTCGAGTATCACCTTGATAATATAGAACGAGCCATGTCTAACAATATGGATTGGCTCAACCCAGAAGCAAACATCGACTTCACTTAACGGGACAATCCTCCATATTACACCGACTAGTCTAAACCTCAACCAACAATTGGCCAACAGTCGACCTAGGATTCCATTCCGATATTTCTTCAACAAAGACTTGGAATTTCTTCTACATGGTGGCGATGGTTCAAGGAAATACGCTACATCTCTGACACTTCCATTCCCAGCAGCTATATACTCTAACTGCGTAGCCATCGAGGAAAGAGCTAATCACATGTTCTCCAACAAAGTGGAAGAGTATGACCGTGATGCAATGTATAGAATTCACCTTTGGTAGGAACGCCGACGAATCTACTACAAAAGCTGCAAGGTTCAGAAGTCTCAACATGAAGTGTTCAGTACTAAAGCAATCGTGGCCATCAAACATGTTGATCTTTCGTCTAAATGGGACTACACTTTTCTCAAGAATATCGTAGTCAAAAGACAAGATGAAAGGGATTATGCATTCTCTGAAGCGGACTTTGAGAATTTGTCTATCAACGACATTGAAGACATGTACCTTGCCAAAGTACAGGGTCTCATGAGACAATTCTCGTGAGTGCAACGTGAATTCATCAAGTCCTTTCTTATCTTCATCAAGAATAGTAATCAAAGAAGCGTGTAGAAGATCTCAAACAGACTGCGGTTGAATCATATCGGACCGTGTCAACTTCACTCCACCTCAGCTAGATCTTCCCGACATCAACCAGCCTCCATAATACACTCTCATCACCAACCATTGGATTAGTTTACCTTAGTGAACTACAACGCAACTGCTTGATGGCATGTAGAGATCTTCACAAGTTTGGGGATCACACACTGAAGAAGGTTAGGGACGGATTGGCCTATAGGTTGAAGGACATACATGAAGGAATTGGGTCACAAAAGCGATGGAATTCGAAGGACAGACGGGATGTGAAGAGGATCATCACCATGATTGATGAAAGGTTGTATGGATTGGCTCAACCCAGAAGCAAACATCGACTTCACCAAACGGGACAATCCTCCATATTACACCAACTGGTCCGAACCTCTACCAACAATTGGCCAACCAGATCAGCCTAGGATTCCATTCAGATATTTCTTCAACAAAGACTTGGAATTTCTTCTTCACGGTGGCGATGGTTCAAGGAAATACGCTACATCACTGAAACTTCCATTCCCGGCAGCCATCTACTCTAACTGTATAGCCATCGAGGAAAGAGCTAACCACATGTTGTTCAACAATGTGGAAGAGTATGACCGTGATGCTCAGTATGGGATTCACCATTGGCTAGAACGCCAAGAATCTACTATAGAAGCTGCCAGTTCAGAAGTCTCAACATGAAGTGTTCAAGATACTAAAGTATCGTTGCCATCAAACATGTTGATCTTTCGTCTAAATGGGACTACACTTTCCTCAAGAATATTGTGGTCAAAAGGCAAGACGAAAGGGATTATGCATTCTCTGAAGCGGACTTTGAGAATTTGTCTATCAACGACATTGAAGACATGTACTTTGCCTAAGTACAGGGTCGCATGAGACAATTTTCAACTGAAGTACAACGCGAATTCATCAAGTCCTTGCTTATCTTCATCAGACGCATAGTCATCAAAGAATGTGTAGAAGATCTCCGCCTTGCTGTTGAATCATATCGGACCTGTCAACTTCACTCCACCTCGGCTAGATCTTCCGACATTAACCAGCTTTACAATACACACTCATCAACCAACCATTCGGAGTGGTTTACCTTAGTGAAACACTACGCAATTGCTTGATGGCGTGTAGAGATCTTCACAAGTTTGGGGATCACACATTGAAGAAGGTTAGGGATGGATTAGCTTATAGGTTGAAGGATATTCATGAAGGAATTGGGTCTAAAAAGCGATGGAATTCTAAGGAAAGAATGGATGTGAAGAGGATCATCACCATGATTGATGAAAGGTTGTATCGAAGGGATCGGTTCAGGACACCTGGAAAGCTTTGTAGGCGGTCGTCCCAGGATTGCTCTCGCTGGCTATCAACGCCCGGTTCGCATTCCTGGAAACATTGATGGACTTCCTGGTACCCCTTGAACTGCTTCTTTTTCATAATATTTTGGATGTGTGATTTATATGTCTGTGGCTTGTGCACACATAACGATTATACAACCCGCACTTGTTGTAAATAAAGGACCCGTGGTATGCTTCGAGTGCCACAATCCTATAAAAGGAGCGAAAGCTTCTTACTTTTGAGTAAAACCTATCAAACCTTTCTCTTTTCAAGGTTTTGCTCAAAAGAACAAGTACTTCCCCTTATGATTTTTCAAAACCTCAACCGTTTATATCACTTGTTGAGGGGGAGTATTTGAATTAAAACTTTGTTCACAAATTGTTCTCAGTGGTCATCTTCCCATAAAACTCAAAATGGACATATTTATTCTCAACATTTCTTAAAAAATAACATTTATATGCCATTTTTGAGGGGGAGAAAACTATCTGATAAGAAATATGTTGTGTTTTGCTCATGAATTCTCATGTGAAAAGATCTTAACCAACGAATTGACGAGATCTTAACTGTTAGTAACTCGAAAAGACTTGTCCTGGACGGGTAATAATTTCAAGCTAGTTCGCTAGTGATGTAAACGTGTCTTGCAAAGGACTTGTCCGAGTAGAGTGTACCATTCGAGAAATTCCTGGTAGACATGATCTTTGACGGGTTTGACAACCTTTCAAGGTTTGTCCACACCTTCAAGATAGTTATTAGAGCTAGTTGTCACCTAAAAACTGACAATGTAACTCCTTAACTATTCAACGTAACCGTGTCTCGCATGGGATTGTCTATCTTGAGTCGATCAATTCAAAAGTGCGCGCTCTTCTCTCACCGTGCAGTTTGCCTTAACTATTAAGCACGTGTGGAGGGGGAGTATTTATGCTAAAAGATAAAACTCTCACAGTGGTACAAAATGTTTTTCATTCACAAACACTACGAGAGATTTTCTTGAAAATGGTTTTATGGCAATGGAGTTATAAGGTGATTAAGGTTAGGAATAACCGTCCTATGATCCGCCAGAGCCGGAGGGATCTACCCAAGGACACTACAAATAGTTAGAATTAGAAGTCCTTAGGTATGATTATAAAAAGGAGAAAATGAGAATCGGAGAAAGAAGGAGTTGAAGAATTAAAAAGAAATGCAAAGAAAAGGGTGAAAAGAAATAGCCCTCCAAATTATTCAACTTAGGGCAGACACCGGGTTCAATTCATATGCTACTGGTTGTCACTAGATGACGCCGGTATTGAAGATTAAAAGTCGTCATGGACCCAGTGACACATGCACTAAACCTTCTTAGCCACTCAAGTTTCTCTCAACAGAAGCTTGTTTCATTCTCACAGGGAACCCTACGTAAACTATCGGCTTTCTCTTAGAGATTGCTGGTATTGAAGAAGGAGACCCTCTCCCTAGTCTCCGTTCAGGAAAACCAAAACGCACTATTGAGTCTAGAGCCACGAGATTCATCAAAAGATCTCTTAGGTACACTTGACATTTCATCACTTGGTGTTCAACAATAAGAACATTAGTGGTACGTTATCGAGTCCTTCACAGATCTTAGCAATTTGTCAAAAACATTTATGAGAGGTTCACAATTGTGATCGTCAGTGATTGAATGGAAACTCCTGCCAGGGTCAACATCAAACAGCCCTGACAGCAGGTCACTTCGGTAACTCCCGTGGATTACGCTTAATGTGTCTCAAACGGTCTACTGATCGTGAGGTGATGTTTCGGTGTACCTCAGCGACTCATTTGAACCATAGATGTACTTCGGTACATCGTGTTATCTCACTTGTGGGACTCCGGTTCAGGAACGGCCTTTGTAAGAATTAGAGTTGTGTTTTCACACTATGCTGTTAACACTCTCGAAGTTCAAACTTGTGAGTGCCAGAATCCGCTAATTATTAACCTTTCTTATGTTTACTTCTTATGGAAGCTCTGGAGCGGAACGATCGTGCAGATTCTTCACATGCTCATGCCAACATCATCACTAATGGAAGTTCTAACTAAAAGCAACACAAAAAGTAAGAATGATTCTTCGTCAAACCAAAGAATCTACAAAGTTAAAGACTTAAAGAACTTCATCAGTACTGAAATCCAACGTCAAAGAGCGTGTAAGCATGTTGAAGAATGACATGGAGACACTGGAGCAGCGAAGCAGATCTGAGGCAGACTTGATGCAGACAACAACAACATACTATCACTTTCATCACAAAAGAACAATGATCAAAGAAAAAAGATAAAGATGACATCAAAGCAGAACTGTTTAAAGAAAACAATTTCTCTACACTAGGGAGATTGTTCAAATCAAGGCAATTCTTCTCACAAGAAAGAAGAATGTCAGCAGAAGTAAAAGCTTCTATTACATCAACGCCTTCACCGTTCATATTCATTCATCACCAACACTTAGGGGGAGATTGTTGGAATCACTCCTAGACCTAAATCAAGTGTTAGTGATTCATATGTAATAGTTAGCTTAATATGGCCTTTATGTTAGTAATTAGCCTTAGGCTTATGAAGAAGGCCCATAAGCCTAGGCCTAGTCCAATAAGGAAAAGGATGGGAACAAGGAGTGTTGCCCTAGCTTCCCTCCTATAAATACCTTGTTATAACCTTCACTTGAAGGTTGGTTGCTCAATTTATCTCTTTCACATACTCCTACGCCTAACCTTTCTTTATATCGTGTGTGTGTGTGTGTGTTTGGTTTATTGTTCAACCGATCTCATCTCTTCTCTATTTCTTCTATTGTTACTTGTGTTGCATATTTTAGAACCTAACAATTTTTTTTATGTGAAAGAGATTAATTGAACAACCAACCTTCAAGTAAAGGTTATAACAAGGTATTTATAGGAGGGAAGCTAGGGCAACGCTCCTAGTTCCCATCCTTTTCCTTATTGGACTAGACCTAGGCTTATGGGCCTTCTTCATAAGCCTAAGGCTAATTACTAACATAAAGGCCATATTAAGCTAACTATTACATATGAATCACTAACACTTGATTTAGGTCTAGGAGTGATTCCAACAATCTCCCCCTAAGTGGAAATTTGTGAACCTAACAGAAATGTAATATTTGATGATAATTGATGATCTCTGATCCTAAAGAATACACGGGTACCTTGTCATAACATCATGTTTATTCAATATTTTAAGCTTTATTTTGCTACTAAAAGTTCAAATATTTTCAAAAATGTTTGCAACAAGCATAGAAGTGAAGGTTTCATCAAAATTAACCATACTTAATAATTCTAACACATCAAAATGCATAACCTTAAAATAGTCGAAAAGGTACTACTAAAAGTCACATGCTTCTTTATTATCTCATTTCTTATGCAGAGTGTCTCGAGCATTCTCAGCAGTCAGTTGAAAAACTCTTCCCTTTGTCTTCAGTGGTTGAGTATCTTTGTACTGCACTCAGTTGTCCCTATATCCCGTTTTCTCTTATGGATCGAGAGGATTCCATTCAAGATAATCAACAATCTTGTGTCCCGGTTTCTTACGTTTAAAACAAACCCAATAAGCTTTACAGTCCTTTGTTGCATGTCCTGGTTTTCCACAATTACGGTAATCCTCATGCCAACATTTCCCCTTGTGTGTCTTTTTTCATATCGTACTTGGTTTATACTCGCTTGTATTCTCCATTTTCTCACCACTTATTTTGATCCTTTTTAATGTCATCATCACGATTCTCTCTCTTTCTTTTGTTGTCTCCTCCTTATTCTAATTGACGATTCTTCTCTTTCTCAACCATCAAGGCAAGTTCTTTACTTCTTGGAAAGTTGAGGGTCTTGCTTGTTGGACTGGACCCCTGATCCCGGCTCGTAAACTCCATATGTATCATTTGATTCTTCTTTCCTCAGTAGCTACCTGTTATTTTGCAAACCTCTTCTTTTGATTGAACTTTGTCGTGTATTTGATCATATCATTCTGCTGTAGTTTCAAGAATTCCTTCTCAAGCTTATCCATCAATCCTTCGGGACAATAATTTTTCGAGACCAGCTCTTCAAATTGTTCCCGTGTCATAGTACTCACAACTTCATTACCACGAGCGATCTTGATCATATTCCACCAATGTCGTGTTTCTCTTTTAAGCATATGGGATGCATACTTCACCCGTTGTCCACGCGAGCATTCACCAATTTCAAATACGTCCTTTATCTCCTTTAACCATTTGGTGACAATCACAGTGTCGCTATCTCCATGAAATTCGGTCGGTTTGCACTTTAAGAAGGACTTGTAGCTACATCCGTCTCTCTAAGCTTCTTCATTTCTCCGTCTCTCAGCATCTTTTGAATTTTTCCTATCTTGTTCAACTTTTCTTTTTCCTTTCTTGCTCCTTTTTAGCTCTCTTATTTTCCATTGCTTTTCTCCTCCTTTCAGCATCTTCATTTGTCTTTTTCTTTTTCTCAGCTTCTTCTGCAGCTTTCCTAGCTTCTTCTGCCTTCCTAAAGTTTTTCGGAATTTGAGCCAGAATAGTGGCCATGTTTTCTGACATAATCCTTATGATCTCGTTACTTAGTTCCCCTTTGGTAATAGGCATATCTTGGTTCTTTCCTAGATTTAGCTTGGAACCACCACCCTTTCTTTCCATTTCTCAGTCCCATATTAACTGAAATTCAATAAGATATCTAAGAGGCTAACGTATTTAACTATTACTAAACGTATATTAAGACAACACTTCAATTTTGGATTATATCTATATAAAGACATCTAATTCATGTTAAAATACAGCTATTACACCTTATTATTCATGAGCCTAGAAGGCACTAAATATCAAATATTTTTGCAACTTAAATACTTAATCTAGGTTTAAGACTAGGTTCCTAAAACCTTATTCACTTAAACCTATGGCTCTTATGCCAACTGTAACACCCCGCCTTTTCGAAGCGTTAAACCCTCTAATTTACATTATATCAGCGGAAGCGTCTACTCATACTCTGTCTAAAAAATATCTTGCTTCCTAAAGCATCTCATTTGGGTCGCAAGAATTTTAAAAGATTTTTGGGTCAGCCAAAGGCCTAGTGAGAAATCATGGTTTTCATGTACAAAACAAATTATATAAACCAAACACTTTTCAATAATAACGAACTTGTAAAATGATCATGCTATTTGTTAAATTCACATAAGTGCTATTCAGTTTCAACATATACTTAATCGATTCAATTATCAACCATTTAAATATAAACCAACGATTCAACTTATACCATGATACATCATATACAAAATATTCATATTTCCGTTCGGTTCAACGGTTCCAACAATTCATATTTTTAACCGTTCGGTTCAACGGTTCTAACAATTCATGTTTTTACCTGTTCGATTCAACGGTTCCAACAATTCATGTTTTTACCCGTTCAGTTCAACGGTTCCAACAATTCATATTTAAACCCGTTCGGTTCAACGGTTCCAAGAATTCATATTTTTACCTCATAGTTCTCAAATCACAATTAACAGTTCACGATTCAACATTTATATATCTCAACGTGTAACTATAACAATTTACTCAACTTTCACATATTATCAAACAATCAAAACACTTAGCAAATAACGATCATTTAAACAAGTCGCATGATATCATTTCAAATAAAAGTGCAACCCAATTTAAAAGCACATGAAAACTCACCTGAATGATGCTCGAAATGAAAGTTCACTTGTTTTCAACAAGGTCTCCTACAATTATAATAACATCTCACTAATTAAATACAACATTCTTTTATTATATAAGAATCCTAGTTAATTGGTCAAGTATCTGATTAAAGCCTAAAAAACATTTTATTAAACAATTTATATAAGTTGATACAAAAGCATTTAGTTAGAGCTTTTATGAACTGATTAGTATCTCTAGTTTATTAATATTATAAACATACAAATGCAAACGTGACCGTACATATACATGTTTCAAGTTGATGTTCTCCACCACCAATAATGTGACCAATAAATACGCATATCTTCCTGCCACATTTTATATAAGCCAATTCATATTACTTAAACCATCAAAAACCCAAGGACTTATACTATTACATGAACTCAATTTAAAACACTAAGAGTTGTAACTGTATGAGTGGTTTGGAACACAAATAGGTTGAGATGGTATTTATTCATGTATTTTCATTTGGCTCCCAAAGCACAATCACAATTTTTTTTTGAGCTTATATGATGGTTACCTATTTTTTTATATACAAATTGAACAACCATCTCTAGTACCTCTGTTACTTTAACCATTAATGGAACTTTGGTTAACAAGTCTTGATCAAGAATTCACATAGCAACATGTTTGATCTTTATAATTACTAAACATGTAGGAGAAAACCAGTAAATCCCAAACTACTCATTTTAATTGCTACAAATCTTAATCGACAATCATTAACAAAATTTATTAATTTAATTAAGAAAAGCATAAACTTAAGTATATCCACATCACATGAACATCCGTGTACTAAGATCGTGTCAAATAATTGAAGTCAAAACCTGTAAGATACTAGAAATCATAACACACATATATGCTTGTGATTTGGCCGAATGTAGAGAGAGAGAAAGAAAATGGGAGTTCAAGTCTAGAGAGAGAAAATGTAAGTGTATTAGGTTAAAACAAATGAAGCTCCAACCCTTTCACTTGGTGTGAAAGGGTATTTATACTTCTTACAAAACACGCTCCTAACGGGCTATGGAACGGGTATACAGTAGATAAAGACCCGACCCGACTCCATGGTGATACGATAACTTAACGTTTACTAATAAGGCTATAACCTAACTAATGCTAGATAATACTCGGGGTGACCAAATCTTTAATATGGATTTTCATAATCCTAACAATCTCCCCCTAAGGTAGGTCACCCCAGAAATTATAATTTGAATTCTAACATTGTATTACATGAATTTCATTTCCTAACTCATAGTCTTTGATTCTTCAAAGTCAGCAATCTTTGTACTTCCAGTAGTGATCTTTTGATGAATGTTCCTTTGACTTATGTGATCTTTGAGCTTTCATTGAGATCATCAGCCACCTTAAATCTCCATCTCATCCTTCGTAGCAAAGCCTCCATGTGATGTTGTGACTTTTGGACCAGCATGCTCACACCTTTCTGGATCATGATATTTTGCATCAGAGTTGCGGAAGTAGTGTTGTATGTCTTTCAATTTATCATGATTTCTTTGATTGTGAGCGTGAAGTGTGAGCATGTGGTTATGAATTGACTTCTCATTTGCTATTAGCTGCAACCGTCAGGAATTCCTACAAACAACAGTTAGAAATAAACAAACGAAAGTGTCTTTGTTCACTTTTGATGAATAAGTTTGCAAGAACCACGGTTCCCCGTTGATTAGTATAAATACTGCCTGTGAACAGGTATAATTCTGAAGAATCTCCTTGACAGGGTTTCGCAGTTGTACTAGTCGTTCTCAAACCGGAACGTCTCAAAGTAGACAATACGGAGTGAGTGAACCAGCGAATTGGGATTCACTAATTAATGAGAGATTGATTTGAAGAACGGTCGCGTATTGCTGGATAAAGAGTTTTTGTAATACGACGAGAGTTTTATAAGGAAAATCAAGTTTCAATCACAAATACTTTTTTTTGAAAATTTGTGCGCAGTCGATGTGCTTGAAAACAATTGTTGAGCACATCGAAGGGTTTTTTCCAAAAGCATCCGTCAATTCATTTACTGGAACAAGGTTGATTCAAGTGAGAATCGCCCCATCGTTGTTTTCCAGTTGTTACAAGTTTGATCCATGAAGGATCTCACATGTCACCCACCAAGAGCTTGTTAGATTTTGGCTCTAGAAGGATTTCCATCTTCATTGTGAATACTTTACGTACCGCTCGGATGTTCTGGAAAAACCACGAGGATAATGCGTAGGATTCTTAATGTATATTTTTCTTGCTTTTCACGGTGTATGAAACAACAAGCACATTGGAAGTGTGTCCTAATAAAATTTATGGATGATCTCTTGGCTCTAGACTCAATAGTGCGCTTTGGTTTTCCTGTGCGGAGACTAGGGAGAGGTCTCCTGCTTCAATATCTACCAATCTCTAAGAGAAAGGTCGATAGATTATACCGGTTCCCCGTGAGAATGAAACAAGTCCTTTTAAGAGAACTTGAGTGGCTAGAAGGTTTCGTGCAGTGCGTCACTGGGTCCATGACGTCTTTTATAACACCCCTAAAATAGCTCAGCGGAAGCACACAAGTATTGGGGTGCTATTAAATTGATATCACAACATAAGCATAGAACAACTGATTTTTTATAAAGAAACTTTTATTCATTCTCAAACAATGTTTACATTATTGATTTGTGTGGAAAAATGGCCCATTATTAAAATGTGGTCCTAATACATAAATCAGAGTCGTTTATGACCATTCCATGCCTTTGCCTTGCGCCTCCAAAGATAAGCTATCACCTCAAAACCTGAAGATACATGCTAAAAAGTGTCAACAGGAGGTTGGTGAGTTCATAGGTTTTAATTTGTAAAAGTTTCTAAGAACGACAAGATTTAGTATTTAATTCATTTCATTATGTGACCCGTTCACTCGGTCATGTTACCAGTTCACTCGGCAATGTGACCCATTCATTCGATCATGTATGTACATAGCAAATGCGACCAGTACAATCGGTCATGTGACAAGTTCACTCGGTCATGCAGGCATAACAGTTTCAAATACTTGTGTCCATATGTAAAAGCAAGCAATAACATTAAACTTGTATGCATTTGAAAGTAATCAAGTAATTGGCAAGTAACACATAATACATTCAATCATTCAGCATAGTTTTTGTAAACAATTCACTTGTTCAGGTAAAATCAGCATTTAGTTTAAGTAAAAACGAGCATGTATTCTCCCCCAAAAAAGTTATGAAAACAAGTAAAAGTAGAGGCTATGAAACTCACCTTGGCAATTAGTAGTCCAAAGGGAGATAATCAATTAATGGTAGTGCACGGCTCCAACACGCAACCTAATTTAGTACGACAATTTAGTCTTTAATTCATGTCTAAGACTCGATAATGTTTGACAAAACTTTATAAGTTTTAAATGTTATGTTGTTGTTGTTGTTGCTTGTGTGGCTTTGGTTAAGTTTAGAACATTTTTCTAAATGTTTGTAGTATTGGCTCTTGGAAGGGTATACGCAGAAGTATATCAAGGAAGAACAAGGCTTTGGTTTGATGATAACCGAATGACGATGCACGAAAGGTATGTACATTTATTAGGACATTATCGGCCTAAGCGGATATCATAAATGAAGGAAGTATATATACCCATATATACACATTTATATATATTTATGTCGTTACTAATAAATATATAAAAAAAAGTTTTAAGTACAATTTAATTTGTACACATTTGTAAGTTTCACAATACATTTCATGTGCCATTGACATAAATGTATACATTTTAAAAGAAGATTAGGCCTTAATTATGTGATGTAGGGACTCTAGTTGTTCAAGATGTTTATTGTCAAGAGTTTAAATAACCGAATTACTAGTTGTAAATAATATTTACAAGTTCATATCATTATCAATTGAAAGTATAAATATCATTCATTTGAGTTTTATAAATGGCATCCGATTTAAAAGTATAAACTTGTTTTATTTTTTTATGACTTGTTTTCAAAACGCGATCCTATTTACTATTTATGTTGCAGGGGTAATTATCAAAGAGTTGTATATCATATCTTGTTAAGTTTAACATCAGGATTGAAAATGTATGTTTACTAGTTTACGTTTTTGGATTAAAAGTGTAAAACTCTCTTGCTAAATTATGTATTGTAATAATAGACTTATTTTTGTCACTTGTTTACTAAACTTTGTTTATGTTTAATATCCGTTTCGCGTCTCATTTATTTTTCTTTCAGTATTAAGGTCAATGATGCATTATGTGATGCGTTGAAATTTGATGAGTCAAGGGTAAATGGTACGCCATGGGTGGCAAATTGGGACGAGGTGGAAGACGAGTTTTATGAGAGGATTTTGGTATAGTGGAACTCGAGAGGGCACGACACTCAACACCCGAGTGGGCTGCTTAATGCGAATCAGGCCCTTAACTTATATGGGCTTTGCAGCCCAGCTGCCACCCAACAACAAGCACCCATTTTCAAGAATATGGGCCTCAAGCCCATACATATTTATATTCGATCATTTTGAGCACAGTTGGTACTGCGATGATTTTTTGACGTGAGGTATGTCGAGACCTTAGCCCGGACTCGAGGACACTTGATGCTACCATTTATTAACCCGTTATTCTTTCGGGTAATACAAAAGCTCAAACATACGAACCCAGACGCTAAAAGCAGCTCCCAAACGACCCTTCATGCTAGTTTTTAAGGCCGAACGACAAACCTACACCTTACTGGTGTGGTGAAGTAAGGCGCAACTCAACACATACGAGCACCCATTTGAGTGCAGAAAGTCGGTAAACAAACGTACCCTTTTGAAGCTGAAAATCAGCAGGTAAACGCACCTACTTTGGGGCTGGAACTCAGCAGTAAACGCACCCTATTTGGGGCTGGAATTCAGCGGTAAACGCACCTACTTTGGAGCTGGAAATCAGCAGTAAACGCACCCTATTTAGGGCTGGAATTCAGCATACACACACACCCTATTTAGAGCTGAAAACACATCCTTTAGGGGCTGATTGATAGGTTCAAACGCACCCTTTTTGGGGATTTTTAACAGCAGATCAAAAGAAACCAAGCACCCTCGTGACTGAAGACACAACAACACTCGTGAGGGTTCACTTGTACGCCAAACTACAATAGTGAAAATAGACTTCAATTGCCATAGTGATTAAAAACTAAGAATTGATATTACAGGAAACCTGGAAACTCAAACCGAGTATTGCCTCACGGCAATTGGGCACTACCCATACGTAGCAAAGTTCTATGCTTACTTTTCCCTTGCGGGCTTATGAGTTGCACAAGTTGGACAGGACCAGCGACAATCACACCCTTCGAGGTGTTAAATTCTCAGTCAACTCTTAAACACTAATAATCCTATGAATAACTAGAAAACATAAACTTGGAGAGGCATGTATGCCGAATATGATCTCGAATGAGCTCAGAAACACGCTATGCCAATACCAATTTTAGTAGTTTAAGTCCTTTTAATATCACCACAACTTAACAACAACAACATTGAACAAAAACATTCCTTTTTATTTGTACTCATACATTCGAATTAAAGGAAACATCAAATTAACAAATCAATTATCATTTAGGTTTTAAAACACAAAGGGGATAATTATCCTTACAATATAGATGTGTCGAACCAGGGAAAAACCAACCCAAGAAGGAGACGTATTCCAACTTTCTTGTACAATTCGACTCCACAATAGATTAATTACACCTTCAATTTACAAACCCCCATTTCAATTTTTAAAAACCCTAACTTTGTATGAACCCTAATTTTTTTGTGATTTGTGTGTGAGAAATGTGTGAACCTGTGAGAAATTCGCCCCCATTAATAGAGATATAATTGGAAAATCTTGACCCATGTTTCTTGGTCTTTGAATGGTGTGAAAACTCGTAATTTCAGGTCATTTTACAAATTTTGAAAATTTCACTATTCATCTCGGGAATTTACTATTCATCGGTTACTATTCATTATTTTACTATTCATCATTTTCGAAGTCGATTTAATATTCTGAAAACGTATTTCAAAATTTTACTATTCACGAAACACTATTCATTCCTGTAGAAAATCACTATTAATGCTTCACTATTCATCGTTTATCGTAAACTAGGTTTACGAGTATCAAATTCGCGTAACCTTAATGGTTTAGCTGCGAATTCATGAGCACATCATCGAGGACATTTCATATAGACTAGATTTAGTCTACATATCATTAGCAACATAATCATCATATTAGTTCATGCATGGTTTTGCATTTTACATTAAACGCAAAATTTCCTATTAAATAAACACTATCGCGTAATCATTTATTTTGAACATTTGATCCGACACTTCCAAAAATTATTACGATATATTTTTATACTCATATTAAGACTATAAAAATTATATTATTAGTTTACCCGGTGTTTTAAATTTATTTTTTATATAAATTGTTATATTTATATAATTACGACGGTGTTCGTAAATACTACTTGATAATTATTATTTCACTCAATTTTTGTAACAAATGTATTTTTATAATTTTTATGACTTGGATACATTTTATTTTGTTCTGTTAAAATTTATTTTTAGCTAACGCTACTCTAAATACTTAAATAAATACTACTTGATAATTATTATTTCACTCAATTTTTGTAAGAAGTATATCAAGGAAGAACAAGGCTTTGGTTTGATGATAACCGAATGACGATGCACGAAAGGTATGTACATTTATTAGGACATTATCGGCCTAAGCGGATATCATAAATGAAGGAAGTATATATACCCATATATACACATTTATATATATTTATGTCGTTACTAATAAATATATAAAAAAATGTTTTAAGTACAATTTAATTTGTACACATTTGTAAGTTTCACAATACATTTCATGTGCCATTGACATAAATGTATACATTTTAAAAGAAGATTAGGAATTAATTATTTGATGTAGGGACTCTAGTTGTTCAAGATGTTTATTGTCAAGAGTTTAAATACCCGAATTACTAGTTGTAAATAATATTTACAAGTTCATATCATTATCAATTGAAAGTATAAATATCATTCATTTGAGTTTTATAAATGGCATCCGATTTAAAAGTATAAACTTGTTTTATTTTTTTATGACTTGTTTTCAAAACGCGATCCTGTTTACTATTTATGTTGCAGGGGTAATTATCAAAGAGTTGTATATCATATCTTGTTAAGTTTAACATCAGGATTGAAAATGTATGTTTACTAGTTTACGTTTTTGGATTAAGAGTGTAAAACTCTCTTGCTAAATTATGTATTGTAATAATAGACTTATTTTTGTCACTTGTTTACTAAACTTTGCTTATGTTTAATATCCGTTTCGCGTCTCATTTATTTTTCTTTCAGTATTAAGGTCAATGATGCATTATGTGATGCGTTGAAATTTGATGAGTCAAGGGTAAATGGTACGCCATGGGTAGCTAATTGGGACGAGGTGGAAGACGAGTTTTATGAGAGGATTTTGGTATAGTGGAACTCGAGAGGGCACGACACTCAACACCCGAGTGGGCTGCTTAATGCGAATCATGCCCTTAACTTATATGGGCTTTGCAGCCCAGCTGCCACCCAACAACAAGCACCCATTTTCAAGAATATGGGCCTCAAGCCCATACATATTTATATTCGATCATTTTGAGCACAGTTGGTACTGCGATGATTTTTTGACGTGAGGTATGTCGAGACCTTAGCCCGGACTCGAGGACACTTGATGGTACCATTTATTAACCCGTTATTCTTTCGGGTAATACAAAAGCTCAAACATACGAACCCAAGACTGCTAAAAGCAGCTCCTAAACGACCCTTCATGCTAGTTTTTAAGGCCGAACGACAAACCTACACCTTACTGGTGTGGTGAAATAAGGCGCAACTCAACACATACGAGCACCCATTTGAGTGCAGAAAGTCGGTAAACAAACCTACCCTTTTGAAGCTGAAAATCAGCAGGTAAACGCACCTACTTTGGGGCTGGAAATCAGCAGGTAAACGCACCTACTTTGGGGCTGGAACTCAGCAGTAAACGCACCCTATTTGGGGCTGGAATTCAGCGATAAACGCACCTACTTTGGAGCTGGAAATCAGCAGTAAACGCACCCTATTTAGGGCTAGAATTCAGCATACACACGCACCCTATTTAGAGCTGAAAACACATCCTTTAGGGGCTGATTGATAGGTTCAAACGCACCCTTTTTGGGGATGTTTAACAGCAGATCAAAAGAAACCAAGCACCCTCGTGACTGAAGACACAACAACACTCGTGAGGGTTCACTTGTACGCCAAACTACAATAGTGAAAATAGACTTCAATTGCCATAGTGATTAAAAACTAAGAATTGATATTACAGGAAACCTGGAAACTCAAACCGAGTATTGCCTCACGGCAATTGGGCACTACCCATACGTAGCAAAGCTCTATGCTTAGTTTTCCCTTGCGTGCTTATGAGTTGCACAAGTTGGACAGGACCAGCGACAATCACACCCTTCGAGGTGTTAAATTCTCAGTCAACTCTTAAACACTAATAATCCTATGAATAACTAGAAAATAGAAACTTGGAGAGGCATGTATGCCGAATATGATCTCGAATGAGCTCGGAAACACGCTATGCCAATACCAATTTTAGTAGTTTAAGTCCTTTTAATATCACCACAACTTAACAACAACAACATTGAACAAAAACATTCCTTTTTATTTGTACTCATACATTCGAATTAAAGGAAACATCAAATTAACAAATCAATTATCATTTAGGTTTTAAAACACAAAGGGGATAATTATCCTTACAATATAGATGTGTCGAACCAGAGAAAAACCAACCCAAGAAGGAGACGTATTCCAACTTTCTTGTACAATTCGACTCCACAATAGATTAATTACACCTTCAATTTACAAACCCCCATTTCAATTTTTAAAAACCCTAACTTTGTATGAACCCTAATTTTTTTGTGATTTGTGTGTGAGAAATGTGTGAACCTGTGAGAAATTCGCCCCCATTAATAGAGATATAATTGGAAAATCTTGACCCATGTTTCTTGGTCTTTGAATGGTGTGAAAACTCGTAATTTTAGGTCATTTTACAAACTTTGAAAATTTCACTATTCATCTCGGGAATTTACTATTCATCGGTTACTATTCATTATTTTACTATTCATCATTTTCGAAGTCGATTTAATATTCTGAAAACGTATTTCAAAATTTTACTTTTCACGAAACACTATTCATTCCTGTAGAAAATCACTATTCATGCTTCACTATTCATCGTTTATCGTAAACTAGGTTTACGAGTATCAAATTCGCGTAACCTTAATGGTTTAGCTGCGAATTCATGAGCACATCATCAAGGACATTTCATATAGACTAGATTTAGTCTACATATCATTAGCAACATAATCATCATATTAGTTCATGCATGGTTTTGCATTTTACATTAAACGCAAAATTTCCTATTAAATAAACGCTATCGCGTAATCATTTATTTTGAACATTCGATCCGACACTTCCAAAAATTATTCTGATATATTTTTATACTCATATTAAGACTATAAAAATTATATTATTAGTTTACCCGGTGTTTTAAATTTATTTTGTATATAAATTGTTATATTTATATAATTACGACGGTGTTCGTAAATACTACTTGATAATTATTATTTCACTCAATTTTTGTAACAAATGTATTTTTATAATTTTTATGACTTGGATACATTTTATTTTGTTCCGTTAAAATTTATTTTTAGCTAACGCTACTCTAAATACTTAAATAAATACTACTTGATAATTATTATTTCACTCAATTTTTGTAAGAAGTATATCAAGGAAGAACAAGGCTTTGGTTTGATGATAACCGAATGACGATGCACGAAAGGTATGTACATTTATTAGGACATTATCGGCCTAAGCGGATATCATAAATGAAGGAAGTATATATACCCATATATACACATTTATATATATTTATGTCGTTACTAATAAATATATAAAAAAATGTTTTAAGTACAATTTAATTTGTACACATTTGTAAGTTTCACAATACATTTCATGTGCCATTGACATAAATGTATACATTTTAAAAGAAGATTAGGCCTTAATTATGTGATGTAGGGACTCTAGTTGTTCAAGATGTTTATTGTCAAGAGTTTAAATACCCGAATTACTAGTTGTAAATAATATTTACAAGTTCATATCATTATCAATTGAAAGTATAAATATCATTCATTTGAGTTTTATAAATGGCATCCGATTTAAAAGTATAAACTTGTTTTATTTTTTTATGACTTGTTTTCAAAAGCGATCCATTTTACTATTTATGTTGCAGGGGTAATTATCAAAGAGTTGTATATCATATCTTGTTAAGTTTAACATCAGGATTGAAAATGTATGTTTACTAGTTTACGTTTTTGGATTAAGAGTGTAAAACTCTCTTGCTATGTATTGTAATAATAGACTTATTTTTGTCACTTGTTTACTAAACTTTGCTTATGTTTTGTATCCGTTTAACGTCTCATTTATTTTCTTTTCAGTATTAAGGTCAATGATGCATTGTGATCGTTGAAATTTGATGAGTCAAGGGTAAATGAATGCGCCATGGGTGGCAAATTGGGACAAGGTGGAAGACGAGTTTTATGAGAGGATTTTGGTATAGTGGAACTTCGAGAGGCACGACCTCAACACAGGTGGGGTGCTTAATGCGAATCATGCCTTTAACTTATATGGGCTGCGGCGGTACGCTGACAACAAGCACCCATTTTCAAGAATATGGGCCTCAAGCCCATACATATTTATATTCGATCATTTTGAGCACGCGGTTAGTGCTAGATGATTTTTGGCGTGGTATGTCGAGACCTTAGCCGGACTTCGAGGACCTTGATGGTACCATTTATTAACCCGTTATTCTTTTCGGGTAATACAAAAGCTCAAACATCTGAACCCAAGAAGCTAAAGCAGCTCCCAAAACGACCCTTCATGCTAGTTTTAAAGGCCGAGCGACAAACCTACACTTACTTGGTGTGGTGAAATAAAGCGCAACTCAACACATCTGAGCACCCATTTGATGCGAGAAAGTCGGTAAACAAACCTACCCTTTTGGTGAAAATCGTGAGATGCACCTACTTTGGGGCTGTCAGCGATTAACAGCACCTACTTTGGGGCTGGAACTCAGCGATGTAGCACCCTATTTGGGGTGGAATTCAGCGATAAACGCACCTACTTTGGAGCTGGAAATCAGCAGTAAACGCACCCTATTTAGGGCTAGAATTCAGCATACACACGCACCCTATTTAGAGCTGAACACATCCTTTGGGGTGATTGATAGGTTCAAACGCACCTTTTGGGGATGTTTAACGAGATCAAAAGAAACCAAGCACCCTCGTATTTGAAGACACAACAACACTCGTGAGGGTTCACTTATGCATAAACTACAATAGTGAAAATAGACTTCAATTGCCATAGTGATTAAAACTAAGAATTGATATTACAGAAACTGGAAACTCAAACCGTATTGCCTCACGGCAATTGGGCACTATCGTAGCAAAGTTCTATGCTTACTTTTCCCATCGGGCTTATGAGTTGCACAAGTTGGGGGACCGCGACAATCACACCCTCGAGGTGTTAAATTCTCAGTCAACTCTTAAACACTAATAATCCTATGAATAACTAGAAAACATAAACTTGGAGGCATGTATGTCGAATATGATCTCGAATGAGCTCAGAAACACGCTATGCCAATACCAATTTTAGTAGTTTAAGTCCTTTTAATATCACCACAACTTAACAACAACAACATTGAACAAAAACATTCCTTTTTATTTGTACTCATACATTCGAATTAAAGGAAACATCAAATTAACAAATCAATTATCATTTAGGTTTTAAAACACAAAGGGGATAATTATCCTTACAATATAGATGTGTCGAACCAGGGAAAAACCAACCCAAGAAGGAGACGTATTCCAACTTTCTTGTACAATTCGACTCCACAATAGATTAATTACACCTTCAATTTACAAACCCCCATTTCAATTTTTAAAAACCCTAACTTTGTATGAACCCTAATTTTTTTGTGATTTGTGTGTGAGAAATGTGTGAACCTGTGAGAAATTCGCCCCCATTAATAGAGATATAATTGGAAAATCTTGACCCATATTTCTTGGTCTTTGAATGGTGTGAAAACTCGTAATTTCAGGTCATTTTACAAACTTTGAAAATTTCACTATTCATCTCAGGAATTTACTATTCATCGGTTACTATTCATTATTTTACTATTCATCGTTTTCGAAATCGATTTAATATTCTGAAAACGTATTTCAAAATTTTACTATTCACGAAACACTATTCATTCATGTAGAAAATCACTATTCATGCTTCACTATTCATCGTTTATCGTAAACTAGGTTTACGAGTATCAAATTCGCGTAACCTTAATGGTTTAGCTGCGAATTCATGAGCACATCATCGAGGACATTTCATATAGACTAGATTTAGTCTACATATCATTAGCAACATAATCATCATATTAGTTCATGCATGGTTTTGCATTTTACATTAAACGCAAAATTTCCTATTAAATAAACGCTATCGCGTAATCATTTATTTTGAACATTCGATCCGACACTTCCAAAAATTATTCTGATATATTTTTATACTCATATTAAGACTATAAAAATTATATTATTAGTTTACCCGGTGTTTTAAATTTATTTTGTATATAAATTGTTATATTTATATAATTACGACGGTGTTCGTAAATACTACTTGATAATTATTATTTCACTCAATTTTTGTAACAAATTTATTTTTATAATTTTTATGACTTGGATACATTTTATTTTGTTCCGTTAAAATTTATTTTTAGCTAACGCTACTGTAAATACTTAAATAAATGCACAAGTTACCAACTATGCTTAAACAATTACACATATATTCATATACTTATACATTTAGTTAATCAAAAAAAAAAAAACACTAACTTATGTTTTAAATCACCCTTGTCGACACAAGGATGACACACCCATTTTAGTACCAAAATATCTAGTGTACATATCTTATACTTGCATACATTTAATATATTCTAATACATAACATACCAACATAATTTCAAGGTGTAAAAAAAAACATACTCTCTCTTTTTCTCTCATACAAACTGGCCATGGCAAGAACACAAGAGAAAACCATAAATTTTTCATGATCAAGTGTTTATCAAACTCATTTAGTGATCTATGTTAAGGTTTTGAAATAAAAACCTATAGATTAATAAGGTTTTTATCATCTTCTTCACATAATCATTCAAGTAAGCATTTCATGATCTTCATAACTCTTTCATATTCATATTTATGTTATTTCATCATTTTTGCAAGAAAACATGCAGGTTTCATGTGTGTCTATACCACTTTTAGTGTTTTTATTACTTATTATGAATTATAATCATCCTATAATTAATCCCTTGAAACATATCATTTTTGATGATGTCTAGGAACCCATGACACCCTAAGAAGGTGTATGGTAGGTTTAGAATAGCTTTGGCGTTGATTTGAAGTGGTTAGAATAAGTATTACGCAAGAAAAACCCATTTCGACAACAATAAATAGTGGTCTGATCTTATTTGTGAAATCTGGAAATTTCGACAGTTTGTAAAATATTTTGGGCTAGATATTCAGAAAATATACTTTAAAACGAAAACGTGGCCGCTTGAACGTGTTAAAACGGAGTTATAACGAAGAAGTTATGCTATTTTCAAGTTTAACGACGAAAACTATATTTTCCGGAAAATAGCATGCTGTCCAGAATTTTTACGAGTCAAAAATGAGTCTTAAGCGTTATCTAAATGAGTCGATTTATCAAAAATATATTAGTATACTTTAAAACGAAGCTAAGGACATATAAAACGTAGAAAACGGACTTGTAACAACTAAATTACACGCGTTTAAACAAGGTTGTCGTAACTATTTCATATAAGCATAACTAATATATTTTCTAATTGCCAAAAATTACGGCCGTGAATGACCATGTTGGGAGTTGTTTTTAACATCGATGGAGTACTTTTTATAAAACGATGTCTTCTAGTAAAAGTAAGTTTGCCTAGCCTATTTTTCAAAATGTTCAACCATTCGTCAAACGGAGTTGTAACGAATAAAATACGGTCACTCAAACTTTGCCGAAAGTTACCCTTAAACAATATTTTGGTACAAGTACCCTACTTTACATATGTTTTTCTCCGTGATCGAGACCTCTATGATGAAAATTTAAAAGCTAAAACTTTGAGATAATGCTACAAGCTTTCCAAAACCGTTGAGTTTGGTTCCTAACACTCGATGTGCACCATTTTACGACTAGCTTTTCGAGGCCATTTAGTCACTTTCATGAATTGTCAAATGACATTGTTTTACGACGAAAAGTTATAATTTCATAATAAATCATTAAATGATTATCGTAGGACATCATTTCAACATAAATACTTGTAAAGTATTTTATAACATGACGAGATGTCATAAACATATATTTCGACGATAAACATTATTTTCAAATGTACAAGTGGTATGGATATCATATGAGTTTGCATGCACGACATTGTTTCATGATTTACATTAGAACATATCATTCATAATAGGTCGCGGTTAGAGGTTGCGCCTCATTTCAGTATTGCCATTATATCATCATAAACATTGCACCAGGTGAGTTCCATAGCCCCATTTCAATTGTTTTTATACTACTTTTGGGGGAGATACATGCTCAACAACTTTTATGACATTCATGTCTATTTGCAAACTATGTGTTTATCTGAACTGAATGTTTAGTCATACGAAGTAACAGTATTGCCATACTTAGAGTTTCTATATCATAAATCATTGGGCTAGCGGTCTTGGTATATTCATTGAACTGATGGTCTTGGTATAATCATTGAACTAATGGTCTTGGTATAATGTTGAACTCGCGGTCTTGGTACAAACATAAACTAATGGCCTTGGAACGATTTGAAACTATACGAATTATGGGTTATGTCAAGTAACTATTGATACATTGAGTCATGTACTATTGATTATGTGCTATGGTTCTACGTCGAGTTAGGTACTATTGTGAATTCATTTGACATCATGTGCTTGAACATAAATTATACACATTTTGGCAGTGGGTTGTGAACACACAGGTTGCAAGTTTTGTATGGGCGGAACTTGGAACTGAGTGGATTTACAATGCCTTTGCTGCATAAACGATTTTGAAAGGCTTTACATTTCAACACAAACTCTATGAACTCACTCAACCTTTGTGTTGACACTTTTAAGCATGTTTTATCTCAGGTATCTAAGGCATACACTTCATGGCATGCATGTGGACTTATCATAGAGTCGTGGTGACGACGCGTCTCACATGGGATTTATACACTTTAAAAACATCGTTTGGCTTGTATCAAACTTGTTTCCGTACATGTTGATTTTCATTTGGGACCTACACTTTGTAAACTCTGATTATTTTACTCAATCAAACGATGTATTTTCCAAACGACACTTTAGGTCGTTCGATATAACTGTAACTGTGATGCTATGACAGTCACCCCCAGGAATTCCATTCCGCTGCAAAACAGGTAATTTGGGGGTGTGACAAATGGAGACAAGCTAATCTTGGTTCCTTTCGCTTTCTCCCACGTTTTTCAACACAAATCCGTGACCACGCCTAGAGAGAAGAGAGGCTGAGCCATGAGGTTGAAAGGGAGTGCTCGTGATTGCTTGAAAAAGGAAAGGAGGCATGGTGACTTTTGATTTCCTGGTTTTAGGGAGAGACGAAGGAACATAAAGGATATGAGAGAAAAAGAAGAATAGAGTGGCTATAGGAGTAGAATAGGTTTAGATTAGGTTTTGTTCATTTGTCTTATTATCATCACACAGTACAAACTGTACTCCGTGTTTTATCGAAATTTTTCGTGAACGTACCTTCCCGGTATCCGCAAAGTATAAAAATTATACTTTTAGAAATGCTTTTGTAAGCGTAGTATTATGGCATCATTATTATGTAGAAATTTGATTATACGTGTTTGCCGTTACAAATTTGGTGTCGGTATGCGTGCGATGCCGTGATTTTCTAAATTCATGAGATAACCTCTCGTTTTTAGATCTAAATATTGACAACTGTCAGATAATAGCCGATTTGAATTTTCTGACGTAATAAATATTGTTATAATAATCCAGAAATTTACGGGTTGTTATATCTTGTCTTCAATATCGGCGTTACCTTGGTAACCACCAGTAGCATATGAATCGAACACAGTTTCTGCCCTAAGGTTTAATATTTGGAAATCTATTTATTTTCACCCTTTATCTTTATATTTCTTTTTCATTCTTCAAACCCTTTAGCGCTTACTGAGACTTCATCACTAGAACCTTGTTGGTTTTGTTCCAGTAGTAGCTCCATCTCAGTCGGCACTCTTCCCTTATACTCACTTTTCTCCTTTTTAATCATACCTAAGGACTTATACACTAACTAGTGGATTATCCCTGGGTAGATCCCTCCGGCTTTGGCGAGATCGTGAGAACGAATACCTAACCTTACCATCCTTATAATCCCAATAAAGTAAATGCAAGGTCAGTCATGTGCTACTGTTCTCTCTGCCTTAAAACCACTTGAAAATCAATCAAGGTACTTGTGATAAAATAGCAAAGCCATTTGTACGTCAATTCTTTTTGATTTTTTAGAAATGCTCCCTCTCAACATGTGCATCGGTATTTGAAATTGTTTAGCACATGGAGGGAGGAGTGCATGGTTGAGTCTTAAATAAACACACATGTTTTATCAGATTTTAATATTTAAATCGCATTCTCTCCCCCGATCAAAAATCTCAAACATTTTGAGATTTGTAATCTCAATTGATTTAAATAAGTTAGAAACTTTGGGAGAAAATGTGATCTGATTTAATATATACTGATAAAGGAACATTATAATGCTCCCCCTCAATCTATGAGGGAGAATGTTAGTGTCAGGTATGATAAATTTGAAAGATTTTGAATATTTTTAAAAATCATACACTGACACATAAAAACAAATATTAATTCACTACTTATAATGTACAAAGAGACATGTTTGATGATATAAAGTTTGAAAATATAAAATTTGAAATCACTCTCCCCCTCAATCGATGACCCGTTTTCTATTAAAAGAGCGGTAGTCATTGATTGAGTAACAAATTTTATGAAGAATTTAAGTCCGATTGAGTTTCAAAAATTTAAGACCAACTGATTTTCAAACAATATGTTACCACCATGTGAGACACAAATACTCTCCTAAAGAATTATAGATGAAAAAATATTTATATAATAACAACCATATTTTTGGCGACGTGCTTTCCTCATTTTGAAGAGCGGGTTGCCTATCTGAAATAATAGCAAGCCATTTAGACATGTTTTGAAAACTTTTGGAACTTCTGCTCAAACTTCATTTAAAGAACCGTGTCATTATTGAATGAAATTTTTAGGACCATAATGTTATCGATACCAGAAGACAGGCCTTAAAAAACTATTTTTGGTATTTTCTAGTTTTCTAATTTTTATGGTTTTTGAAGGTTTATTTTTCTATTTTTCTTTTTGGTTTTAAATATGTACAAGTGATACATGAAGCACCATTACTCCTCATTCTCTTCCTGAAGACATTTGAGTATTTCTGGCTTCAGACTCTTCATACCAATTTGCGGGAGAATAAATTGAAGCCGTTCTCTTGGAAGAGCTTTAGTGAAGATATCCGCTAGCTGGTACTCAGTCCTTACGAAGTAAAGTTCACCACGCCATTCTCAACTTGTTCCCTGATGAAGTGATGTTGGATATCGATGTGCTTTGATCGAGAGTGCTGGAAATTGTTGTAGCAAAGAGCAATGGCACTTTTGTTGTCACAATATATAGGAATCTTGTTGTATGCAAAGCTATAGTCCGATAGTTGGGATCTCATCTATAAGATTTGAGCACAAAATGCAGACATGGAAATGTATTCTACCTCTGTGGAAGATATGGATGTACTCTTTGAAAACCAACCCACTAATTTATCTCCTAGCAATTGAGCACCTCCCGACATACTTCGACGTGTATCTTGACACCCTGCATGGTCAACATCTGCATAGGCTGTTAGTGCCATGGCGGTGACCTTCGGATACTAGATTCCCATATTAATGGTTCCTTGGAGATACTGAAAGACCCGCTTTACCGCTTCAAGGTGCTTTTTGGTAGGCTTAGCCTGATACCGAGCACACATGCATACAAAGAATATAAGATCTGGTCTACTGGAAGTGAGATACATCAGGGATCCAATCACATACTATGGAACTTTGTTTGATCAACCGGGATCCCAGAGAGGTCCTCATCCAGTTTTGTTCCCTCTACCATGGGAGTGTGATGCGTGGGTTCGGGGTCGAGAAAACCTCCTTTTCTACGAGCAAGTTTTTTAACCCTCTAGGCAGTGAACCTAATCTTTGTAGTGTAGTATGGGGTAAGCCTCGTGGATTGATATCGTTCTCTAGGGGAATAGGAATGCTAGAAAGAGATTTATAACGAGAAGGTGGGGTTGAGGATGATTCTTTTTATTCTTTTTATGGGCTTTTAGAAAGCAAAGGTAAATATCTCGGGGTATATGATTGGGGGTGGTACTTCTATCGATTTCACTACTTCTACTAATTATCTAATTATCTAATTAACTACGGATTGTTTTATGCTAATTGAGGTGTGCTCGTATGGTGATTAAAGATGTGTTCACTTAGATACTATTACTCCTTAGTTATCTTTTATTGGTCGGTTGAATTGTCACGTCCTTTATCTTAACGCGTTGTATTCCTATTAGTCGGAGGGGGTGCTGATAAGGATTTAAAACGTACGCTTTTAGGGGGTCATTTAAGCCTTATTTCGACACATTTTATATCCCTTACTGCTTAAAATCGTTCGTTTTCACTTTTTAGGTCTTTTGGAAGCAAAATGCTAGAATGAAGCATATTTGGACGAAAAGGAGCAAAAACATGAAAAAAATGGCAAAGTCAAGATCGAAGACACTCAAGACTGCTTAAGAGAACCTGACGGGTAAAAATATGAATTGTTGGAACTATTGAACTGAACGAAAATATGAATAGTTGGTATATGTTGTATCATGGTATAAGTTGAATAATTGGTTTATATTTAAATGGTTGATAATTGAATCGATTAAGTATATTTTGAAACTGAATAGCACTTATGTGAATCTAACAAATTGCATGATCATTTTACAAGTTTGTTATTATTGAAAAGTGTTTACATTATATAATTTTTTTTGTACATGAAAATCATGATTAAATATTGAAAAGTGTTTGGATCATTTTACATGTTCGTTATTATTGAAAATTGTTGGGTTGAGCGGCATTCCTTTTCGGACATTGACTCTTGAACCGTCATGATTGTTAACCCAACTGGAACTTCCCATATGGAAATGGGAAAGAATCACAATGGAATTCATCACTAAGTTGCCGAGAACTTGTAATGGTTTTGACACCATCTGGGTCATTGTTGACCGTCTAACGAAATCAACTCATTTATTGCCTATCAAAGAGAACGACGAGATGAATACACTCGTTCGGTTGTACATCAAGGAGATTGTTTCTCGCCACGGTGTACCAATCTCTATTATATCTGATCGAGATAGCCGATTCACCTCGAGATTTTGGCAAACACTCCAAAACGCCATGGGTACCAAATTGGATATGAGTACCGCATACCATCCTCAAACAGATGGACAAAGTGAAAGAACGATCCAAACTCTGGAAGACATGCTAAGAGCATGTGTGATCGATTTTGGAAAAAGATGAGATAAGCACTTACCTCTGGCAGAATTCTCCTACAATAACAGTTATTACACCAGCATTAAAGCCACTCCATTTGAAGTGCTTTATGGAAGAAAATGCCGATCACCTGTTTGCTTGGCGGAAGTTGGAGAAGTACAACTCACAGGCCCTAAGATTGTCCAGGAGACAACTGAAAAGATAATGCAAATCAGGCAACGACTACAAGCAGCTCGAGATAGACAAAAGAGCTATGCAGATGTCAGGAGAAAACCGGAATTCCAAGTCGGAGATCGAGTAATGCTCAAAGTATCACCCTAGAAAGGAATGGTCAGATTTGGAAAAAGAGGAAAACTCAAACCCCGATACATAGGACCGTTCAAAATTCTGCAAAGAATTGGTCCAGTAGCATATAAGCTCGAGCTTCCGGAAGAGCTCAGTCGAGTACATGACACTGATGTGCGTATAACGCGTTCGGGGTCAAAGGAACTTCCTTTTCGTCGAGCAAGTTTTTCAACACCCTAGGCAGTGAACCTAATCGTTGTAGTGTAGTATTGGGTAAGCCTCGGGTATTGATATCGTTCTCTAGGGGAATAGGAATGCTAGTAAGAAGTGTACTATGCTAAGGTTGAGGTTGAGGAAGATTATTTTTTATCTTTTTTATATTTTTTAGAAAGCTAAGGGTAAAATCTCGGGGTTTGGATTTGGGGGTTTGGTACTTCTACCGATTACTCTACTATCTAATTATCTAAACTATGGGTAGTCTTATGTCTATTGATGTGTGCTCATATGATGATTAAAAATGTGTCTACCTAGATACTATTACTCCCTAGTTATCTTTTATTGGTGGTTGAATTGTCACGTCCTTACTCTTAACGCGTTGTGTTTTCTAAGGTCGTAGGGTATGCTTTTCTCCCTAACTCATTGAGACTACCTTAAGGTTATTGCCTACGAAATCTTTAGGTTTCATAAACTAACTCTAAGGTTATCTTTCGATGTTTAACCTACAATTCCGCTATGTGATTCATAAGCTAAGGTTCACAAAGATTACTCAAGCAATTAAACACAACAATAGCCTAGTGCATTCCCAAGCCAATTACAATTAAGATAAGAGACAACCAATCAATAATTAATAACTAGGTTTCATAGATCTAAGCAAACACACAAGAAATTTAGCCGGACATGTTAAACACGCAATAATACACACATTCAATCAAAGACATAATGAAATAAATGAAGTAAAACACTTACCTTGATGTAAAATAGGGTATGAGAACCCTAAGATACTGTCTAAACCGGACTACAATCGTTTTAGGTTTTTACTCCACAAGTCTACCTCTTAAAATTCTGAAAATTCGATTTCTATATATAGTTTTACATTCGCCACGGCGTCGCCCTATAGGTGGAACGTCGTCAGATCGCCGTCATTAGGGTTTCGTCTTGGCCAAGAAATAGTTGGGACGGCGTCACGTTGTGGTTGTGATGCCGTCGGGCTTCAGTAGTGACGTCGTCTGATTCTGGATCTTGGCCGTCTGAGCTGAAAAGTCTTTGTGACGCCCTTCCTCTTCAAGCCTAAGGTCGTCAGGTGTAATTTAGCAAAAAGTGTATTGAGCCGTCACATATTTAATTACGTATAAAGGGACGGCGTCGCCCTTGGATTGTGACGCCGTTAGCTTCAAATTCAACAGCTTGAGTGTCTTCGATCTTGATTTAGCCATTTTCTTCATATATTCACTCCTTTTCGTCCCAATATGCATCATTCTATCATTTTGCTTCCAAGAGACCTTAAAAGTGAAAAGGAACGAAATTAATTAGTAACAAATATAAAAGTGGGCGATTAAGGGATTAAATGACCCCTTAAAAGTGTACGTTTTAAATCCTTATCAAACACTTTCCATGTTTCGAACCTTAAGAAGTGTCTATCGGATGAAACCCTTGTCGTACCCCTAAAGGACATACAACTCAATGATAAACTTAGCTTTGTAGAAGAACCCGTTGAGATCATGGACAGGGAAGTCAAGAGGCTTAAGCAAAGCCGAATTCCAATCTTTAAAGTTTGATGGAATCATAAGAAACGAGGTGCCAAGTTCACCTGGGAGCACAAGGATGTAATACGTTCCAAGTATCCCCACCTGTTCACCCAACCACCCATGACAACCTCTACGAGTTAAATCGCGGGACGCAGTTCTCTTAAGGGGTAGATACTGTAAGCTCCCATAAAAGTTCATTGTAATTAAGACTTTAATCAGAAATAAAGCATGATTTAAATTATCATGAAATTTTCTACTTATCATATTTGCATATCATTCGACATATGCATGATCAACGCAACTTGAGCGTTCAAAATATACCGTTGTGATCAGAACGAAATTCCCCACGATCCTGATATTCTTAAATACTTAATATATATAAATAAAATTATATAAAATAAATAAAAATAAATAATATAATTCTATTGGACCGGGTCTAAGCCCAACTCATACCCGAGCACCATTGGGCCTCGTAACCCCACGACCCAAGCCTAATCTTGATGGGCCTACATTTATTTCGGGCCTAGACCTTAGCCCAACACCAACTATATCACCACTTTGGGCCTCGTCTTCTGCCAGCCCATCGCCAAATCAAGCCCACACCTCATTTCTCTTTGGGCCTTACCATTTCTACCACCCAAGCCCATGCCATAACAAATGTTGTGATAATTTTTTGTATGTTTTCTTCCTTCCTTATGTTCGGTCGTAGCAAGCCAAAACAAAACACAAACCAAATACATCCCCCTTCCCTTCTTGGCCCTATGTGTGTTTGCGTGTGTATGTTAAAGAGGAAACAAGCATGGACTTAAGCCACCCTAAATCCTCATTTAAATAATGCCTAGTAATATAATACTAACCTAAGAACACTTTGACCTAGCAAAGACTTTCCTACCTAATGGATTATATGTTCACTTGAAATCGACTAGACAAAGAAATCATGCCCATATCTCGCTGCCATAACTTGCACGCCCAAACCCAATTTCACATGTGCTAAATTATTCCTTGGAACTTGGATGAACTAAACTTAAAATATTACTAACACCTTACTTGTTCTTCCTTTAAAACCAACCTCCAAGTCTTGGCAAGAACTTACAATACATCTCACAACAAACTCTCTCAAACACACTCACTTATACTCACTTACGTCTCACTTAGAACACACAAAACTTCCACTGTGGTACTTGTCGAAGGAAGAAGGAAAGAAAGACGATTGTGAAAGGGGTACAAAGGTTTGGGAAAATCATTTATATTATAAGGAGAACAAGGGGTCTACTAGTCGCATCACTTCCATTTCATCTCTACTCATTTTGAGTATAGTAAGTTACTCTCGACTCATCTATATTCCGTTCCTTATTTTCATTCAATATCACACGGTAACTAGGTTGAATGCACCATGAATACACTTCGACACAATATAAAAAACGAAAGTAGCATGAACCTTGTTGTCCACAACATCTACACATGTGTAGAGTGTTTCGTAAACGCCTCACACAACACTCACAAAAAACGTTTGTAAAACCTTTTGAAACCCTCTCAACCTCTCGTACGTTTGATAAACCAACGCAACACAAACGGGCCTTAAAGCCCAAGACAAAAGCCCGATATACGCGTTTAAAGCCCAACGACCCAATCACCCGGCCCATTAGAAAGAAGAAATAAGCTAAAACTCTAAAAATAAGCTAGGAATAAGCTTGTAAAGGCTTTGGAAAGTTTTTGTATGTTTAAAGGTGCTTCGGACTTAAATTGCAAAACTTATAGTTTTGTGGTAGAAAATGAAACATTTTCTAAAGTAAAAGGTTAGTTTTTACGTAAAATATTTGCATGGAAACTCTAAGGGCTAGTTGTGAACATATTCGAAAGATAAAGGTTATATATGTACGCGTGCATGAATGCATGAAAACTACAAGGGTTGTTTTGTAAATTATCTAAACTAGTTATAAATGTGAAAATGAAACTTTTGGGTTAAATGTGTAAAGTTGGAAACTTTAAGGTAAAAACGTAAAAGTGCAACTTTGGGGGTAGTTTCGTAAAACAGTTTTGTTAAGGGGTTAAAACTGTCAATTCTGAAAAGTTTGATGATAAGGATTTAAAAGGTACACTTTTAAGGGGTCATTTAAGCCCTTAATCGCCCACTTTTATATCCGTTACTGCTTCATTTCGTTCCTTTTCACTTTTTAGGTCTCTTGGAAGCAAAATGTTGAAATGATGCATTTTTGGACGAAAAAGAGGGAATATGTGAAGAAAATGGCTAAGTCAAGATAAAGACACTCAAGCTGCTGAATTTGAAGCTGACGGCGTCAAAATCAAAGGGCGATGCCGTCCCTCTATGCATAATTAAATTTGTGACGACTCAGTAGACTTTTTGCTCAAATACACCTGACGGCGTCAGGCGTTGAAGAGGAAAGGCGTCACTCACAAAATCTACCCAAGATCAAAGATTCAGATGACGTCGCTACTAAAGACTGATGGCGTCATACATCTCAACTGACGACGCCATAAGCTGATCAAGACTATCACAACATGCGCGCGAAGTAGATGAAATGTTTTGGCCATAACTTTTGCATACTAACTCGGATTTTGGTGATTCAAAAGCCCACGCGACCGGAACGAGAAAATATACAGTTTGGTGAAAAAGTCTTCGTGACACCGTCAGTCTATAGAGGTGACGCCGTCACCCTTTTCTGATAGAAAATCTACCTATAAATAGAACATTATAACTTCACTTTTTGTAGGCTCTAAACCCTAACTCCGATTCCAGGGTTTAGATATGTGTTTTTCCAACAACTTTGAAGGTTTCAATCACTCCAAAAACATCTTGTAATGGTTTGTTGATTATGTCTTAATCCATATATTCAATTTATCATTATGTCTATCCCATGTTTGATTGATTGTGTGTATGCTTGCATGTTTAACATGTCTGGCTAAATTTTTTGTGTGTTATCTTAGATCTATGAAACCTAGTTATTAATTATTGATTAGTTGTCTCTTATCTTAATTGTAATTGGATTTGGAGTGCATGAAGCCATCGTTTTGTTTTTAATGCTTGAGTAATCTTTGTTGAATATTAGTTTATAATTACTAGTGGAATTGTAGGCTAAATATCCAAAGAAAACCTTAGTGTTAAGTTTATGAATCCTAGAGATTTCGTAGTCATTAACCTTAAGGTAGTCTCAAAGAGTTAGGGATAAAAAGCACACCCTACGACCTTAGAAAACACAACACGTTAAGAATAAGGACGTGACAATTCAAACACCAATAAAAGATAACTAGGGAGTAATAGTATCTAGGTAGACACATCTTTAATCATCATACAAGCACACTTCAAAAAGACATAAACTACCCCTTAGCTTAGATAATTAGATAAGTAGAGTAATCGGTAGAAGTACCAAACCCCCAAATCCAAACCCCGAGATTTTACCTTTAGTTTATTAAAAAAATATAAAAAGATAAAAAATAATCTTCCTCAACCTCAACCTTAACCTTAGCGTAGTAATTTCTCACTAGCATTCCTATTCCCCTAGAGAACGATATCTATACCCGAGGCTTACCCAATACTACACTACAACGATTAGGTTCACTGCCTAGGGTGTTGAAAAACTTGCTCGATGAAAAGGAAGTTTCCTTTGACCCGAACGCGCCTTGTACGCGCATCAAGTTTCTGGCGCCACTGCCGGGGAATAGAATAGCTAGTTAGATTTTTATCTCGTTTAGGTTCCCTTGCTTGATTCCCATCAAGTAAGAATTTTTTTCTCATTTTTAGCTTCCTTGTAGTCTATCCCCCTTCTTTGTGTTTGTGTTCATAAAACCCTTTTCCTTTGTCGCTACGGCAAGTGAAGTTTCATTTGAATCATTAACAAATGAGGAACAATTTTATTTCACAAATTTGATTGCTTTTTATTGTTCTAATGAATTTGTGAGTGATCTTAGAGATATCCAAAAGGAGACGGGTGTAAGGTTGGATGGATTTGATAAATTTTGTTCTTGTGTAGCTTCTATTCAACGATCATTGTTAGAATCAACTCCTTTTAGTGAGACCCTCTGGAAATTTTTTGAGAAAAGCCTCCTAAGCATAAACCATCAGTTGAATGATCTTAGGCAAATAGAACATGGAACATAAACCCGAACAAGATTGTGAGATGGTTAGAGTTGAACTACCTAGTTGCATGTGTGGGATAGATTTCATAACATATGACACGCATGAGGAATCCTTTAGGCAAATAGAACATAGTGATCAAATTTTTGAGAATGATTCTTATGAATCGGACCAAGAATTTGAAATGGCTAAAGAAGGATTTGAGATACTTAGGAGTGTATTTGGGTTAGTTCATATTAAAACACATGATGAACATTTAGGAGATCTAGATATAATGGAGAATGAGGTGGAAACTCCAAGCCCACAAGCCCTACCATCACTTGAGGAACACACATCGCCTATAGCTTACCCGAAAGAAGTAGAAGAGACTAAAGAAACCCCGATTGATATAGAACCTTTGGACCAAACGCCACTAGAGAATGTAGGTTTAGATGCTTGTTGTCATGACCTCTCTCTTAGTCCTAGGGAAGTTCCGAATTTTGATGAACCGGAGCCTCGACCAAAAACCTTACCCAATCTTCCGTCTTTAGATGTGATGCAGTTTTACTGACCAGGTCTTAATATTTATAGTGTCTCGTTATACCTATGGTCTACCCTAGTGCACTAACGGGCAGTGTACCCGGTCGTGTGTAGTGTAGTAATCGGTAAAGCCGAGGTCATCCCAAGAGCTATGTGTGTTGGATTATTACTAAGTCTAGGTGTCGCATATTAATAATGGTTTCAATAGGGATTTAATTAATTAAACTACTAAAGCAAAATAAAATAAATAAAAGAAAATAAATGGTAAAGGGAAATCAATAGAGAAAAGTGGTGCTAACCTAGTTAATCCTCCTAGCTATTTATGTCTACGTCTACTTACTTCCAATTACTTCAGGTGGGGTCAAAGTCGAGAGGACAGAATTTGGTCAATTCGCCCTAACCTATCAGCAAAGATGCCACCACAGGAGAAGTCAGGCGCACCGTCATAAGTCCTATTGTTCCTGGTCCCCTAAGCCAAGTCATTAAGTACCGCTACATGCTAGATTTATAATAGTGAATGCCCAGCCATTAGGAACTTAGACACGCACCCCCTAATTCTTAAGTTCATCCAAATGATAGGTGATCAGTTGGTCAAATCGCACAAGTAGAAAGGGTCGTCAGTTGGTCATATCTTACCCTTCACATCTCAGTCCGCTCACCTAGGGTCAGTTGGTCATATCTCCTAGGAAATTGTGTTAGGATCGTATATTTATGGTGTTTAGATGATTCGGGTGGTCTAGGTAGATGATTAAACAAGATAGCCATGTTAGAAAGATGAAGAGAGTAGAGAGGGTGTTCTAGAGAGAGAAATAATCAAATGAAAAAGGTTAGATTAATGAAGAAGCACCACCCCTTCCAAGGATGGAAGGGGTATTTATAGTTACAAATAATACGCCCTCCTGACGGGCTATGGATCAGGCATACAGTGGGTAAAGACCCGTCCTTTCTCCACGGTGTTACTCTAAACTAATCTACGCTACTAATTAACTAATTAAATACTAAACAATGTAAATAGCTACAAGTCTACGAGCTAACATATGCTAGACCATAATTGGGGTGACCGACACTTTCACATGAAATTTATAATTCCTAACAATCTCCCCCTAAGGGAGGTCACCCCATGATTTACATTTAGAATCCTAGCATTCTTTCTTTGTCTTTAGCTCCAAGCTCGTAGACTTCAATTCTTCAAATTCCGTATTCTTTGTGCTTGAGTAGCGATTCTTCAAAGTCCGACTGCTTTGTACTTTAAGTGGAGGTATTTGAATTGATCCACATCTTAATGATCTTCGAGCTTTCATTGAGATCATCAGCCACAGTAAATCCCTGGATCACCCTTTGTTGTGTTGCCTTCATGTGATGTTGTGACTTTCGGACCGACATGCTCACACTTTCTGGATCATGACATCTTTTCATCAGAGTAGCGGAAGCTTTTACTGGTTCAAGATATTTGCAGTAGCGTAGCAGAAGCAAAGTATAAAAATATCTGAGCCATGTTATGTAGATAAGCACTTGTCATGATTTCTTCAATTAAGTGTGGATGCTGTGAGCATGCGGCTTTGGATTGACTTCTCAACTCTGATCAGCTGCAACTGTCCAAATGTACCTGCAAACAACAGTTAGCAATAAAACAGACAAAAGTGTCTTTGATCACTTTCGTTGAATTGAGGTACACGACCCACGGTTCCCCGTTGATCAGTACAAGTACTGCCTGTGATCAGGTAGAATTCCGAAGAATCTCCTTGACAGGGTTTCGCAGCTGCTCTAGCCGTTCTCAAACCGAAACGTCTCAAAGAAGACAACACGGATTGAGTGAACCAGCAAATTGAGATTCACTGATTGATGAAAAATTGATTTGAAAACAATCGCGTATTGCTTGAAGAAAGAATTTTGCAATACGACTAAGGTTTTATGAGAGAAAGATCAATTTTCAATCAAAATACTTTTTGTATTTGAAAAGAGTACACATTCGATGTGCTAGAGAAAAGAAGAGATTCGCACATCGAACGGTTTTTACAAAAGTATTTTTTCAATCAGAGATACTTTTTGTGATTGAAATCATGAATACACATTCGATGTGCTAGAGAAAAGAAGATTTGCACATCGAACTGTTTTTCCAAAAGTATTCGTCAATTCATATCCTGGACCAAGGTTGATTCAAGAATGAATCACCCCATTGTTTCTATCCAGTTGTCACAAGCTTGATCTTTAGAAAAGATCTCACATGTCACCCAACAAGAGCTTGTTTGATGTTGGCTCTAGAAAGATTTCCATCTTCATCGTGAATATTTTCATATCACTCGGATGTTCTGGCAATACCACAAGGATAATGCGTAGGACTCTTAATATATTCTTACTTTCTACATTGTGTAAAACAGCAAGTCTTCATTAATTTTGTGTCCTAATGAGATATTGTGGATGATCTCTTGGCTCTAGACTCAATCGTGCATATTTGGTTCCTATGCCGGAGACTAGGGAGAGGGTCTCCTTCTTCAATATTAACAATCTCTAAGAGAAAGTCGATAGATTATGTAGGTTCCCCGTGAGAATGAAACAAGCCCTTTTAAGAGGAACTTGAGTAGCTTGGGAAGTTAGGTGCAGTGCGTCAGTGGGTCCATGACGTCTTGTCTTCAATACCAGTGTTACCTTAGTAACAACCAATAGCATATGTATTGAACCCGGTTTCTGCCCTAAGGTTGAATTATTGGAGGGCTGTTTCTTTTCACCATTTTCTCATTAAATTTTTTTTTCATTCTTCAACCCCTTCAGTGCTTACCGAGACTTCATTACTAGAACCTTGTTGGGTTTGTTCCAGTACTAGCTCTGTCTCAGTCGGAACTCTCCCCATATCTCATTTTTCTCCTTTTTTCATCATACCTAAGGACTCTACACTATCTAGTGGATTGTCCCTTGGTAGATCCCTCCGGCTCTGGCGGGATCGTGGGAATGAATACCTAACCTAACCATCCTTATACCACCATGCGTAAAGTAAATTGGTCAGTCTTTTGGTATTGTTCTTTCCTTCTTGAAACCAATTGAAAAATCATTTGGAAAATCAATCAAGGTACTTGTGATATAATATCAAAGCATTTTGTATCTTAATTGTTTTGATCATTTAGAAATGCTCCCCCTCAACAGGTGCATATGATGTTGAAATTGTTTAGCACATGGAGGCAAGAGTTCTTAGAAATATATTCTTTGATCTCAATTTCCTTAGAAAAAGCCATTTGAATTTCTTTGGTAAATTCTCCTCCTCAATATGTGCGTAGGATATTTAAAATCATTTTTTTCACATAGAGGAAAGAGTTCTTTTGAAGTACATCCACGATCACAAAAGCCATTAAGAAACCATTAGAAAATCAATCAAGGTACTTCATATTGAAACATAGAAATCTTTGTACCTTGAAAGTTTATTTTGTTTTTTGAAATGCTCCCCCTCAATATGTGCTTCGAGATTCGAAAGCGTTCAGCACATATGGGAGAGCATCCTGCACAATTGAATTAATCGATCACCTTTTATCAGATTTCATAATTAAATCACAAATTCTCCCCCGATCAAAAATATCAAACCCTTTGAGATTTTGGATCCCAAGTGATTTAATAAGGTTTAGAAAACATGGGAGAATATGTTCCTGATTTAAAAGCTCTTATGGTTTATGGTTAAATGCTCCTCCACAATCATGTGCATTATGTATTTCAAAATCGTTTGGCACATGAAGGAAGGAGTGCTTTAGAAACAATCACCCTTTTAAAACAAATTTGAGATTTAAATCACGATCTCTCCCCTGATCAAAAATTTCAAACCAATTGAGATTTTGGATCCCGATTAATTTAAATCATTTCGAAAATTTTGGGGAAAGACGTGGCTTGATTTAATTTTTTGAAATATGATTGATAAGAATCAATTTTTCGACATTAAAGATTGTTAGTGTCAGGTATGATAGTTTTAAGAGATTTTTAAGTAAAATAAAACAATTTCACAATCAAACAAGAACATAAAAAATTTCATTTTGAAAGATCTTTGAGTTTTAAAGAAAATCATACCATGACATAACATTAAATCTTTAGATCACCACTTATTATGTACAAGCGGACTTGATAGATGAAATATTGTTTGAAAATATTTAGTTTGAAATCACTCTCCCCCTCAATCCATGGCCGTAGTTGTTGATTGAGTGACTTATATTTTAAAATGAAGTCCGGTGATTTCCAAAATTAAATCCAATTTATTTTCAAAATCAATATTTTTCCATTTTTCAAAACAATATTATTCAAAAATTGTTTAAAAAATGGTATCATCACTATTATCCTGCACAAAGATACGTTAGGTGGTTGAGCTGCTTTTGTTGTTGTTGCTGAAGGTTGGAAGATGATAAGGTTTTAAAATGTACCTTTTTGAGGGGTCATTTAAGCCCTTATTTGATCACTTTTGTATCCGTTATTACTTAATATCGTTCATTTTCACTTTTTAGGTCTCTTGAAGGAAAAATGCTGGAATAGCACTTATTTAGACGAAAAGGCGCGAATATACGAAGAAAATGGCCAAAGTCAGAATCGAGACACTCAAAGCTGCTGAAAACATAAGGTGACGACGTCATCGCTTATTCACGCCGTCCGAGGATTTTGTGACGGGACAGAACCCAAAACTCTTATTTTCAAGTGACGACGCCCAGTTGTAAAAGAGTAGGCCGTCGCAACTCAGACGGCCTAGATGCAATCCAGACGGCGTCAGAAGCTGAAGAGGACGGCGTCACAAGCACAAGGTGACGCCGTCGAAATTATAACGTGGCCAAGACGAAACCCTAATGACGGCGACACGACGGCGTCACAAAACATAAGGTGACGCCGTCGCATATGTAATCTTATATATTGAATCCGAATTTTTCAGTATTAGTGTGTAGTCTTTTGGAGTAAAAACCTAGAACCGAACCAAGGCTGTCTTGTACAGTATTTTAGGGTTCCAAATCCTATCTTACATCAAGATAAGTTATTTACTTCATTAATACAATTATGTCTTTGATTGATTGTGTGTATGCTTGCATGTTTACCATGTCCGGCTAAATTACTTGTGTGTTTGCTTAGATAAATGAAACCTAGTTGTTAATTATTGTTAGGTTGTCTCTAGGCTATCGTTGTGTTTAATACTTGATAAATCTTTAATAGTTTATGAATGACTTAGTGGATTTCGTTTACTAAACCCAAAGATAACCTCAAAGTTAGTTTATGAATGACTTAGTGGATTTCGTTTGCTACACATAAAGGTGACTTCAAAGAGTTAGGGAATGCACACCTTACGACCTTAGAAAACACAACGCATTAAGAATAAGGACGTGACAATTCAACCATCAATAGGAGATAACTAGGGAGTAGTAGCATCTAGGTAAACACATTTTTAATCATCATACGAGCACACAACAATAGACATAGACTACCCTTAGCTTAGTTAATTAGATAATTAGATAAGTAGAGTAATCGGTAGAAATACCAACCCCCCAAATCTAAACCCCGAGATTCGTACCTTTCCATTTCCTATAAAACATAAAAAGATAAAAAAATAATCTTCCTCAACCCCAACCTTAGCGTAGTAACTTCTCACTAGCATTCCTATTCCCCTAGAGAACGATATCAATACCCGTGGCTTACCCTAATACTACACTACAACGATTAGGTTCACTGCCTAGGTGTTGAAAAACTTGCTCGACGAAAAGGAAGTTCCTTTGACCCCGAACGACGCGTGTACCGTTATCAAGTTTTTGGCGCTGCTGCCGGGGAATAGTTATTGCTTAGGCTTGATTTCTATCTTATTTAGGTCTACTCATAAGATTCCTATCAAGTGATATTTTTTTTCTTTTTATCAGCTTCCTCGTAGTCTATCCCCCTTCTTTGTGCCTTTGTTCGTAAAACTTGTCCATTGACTCTTCCGTTCACCATTATGGAGAACGCGAATCCACTATATCCGCGATTGGGTTATTTCATGAATTATGATATTACCGAAGCGGATTATTCAAGATGGTGGGAAGAAAGTAACCAAGTCCATAAACCTTTTGAGGGTTTCACCATTCCATCAAGCCCACAAAACACCTCATCTAGTGAAACCTATGAGTCGTATGAGCCTTCACCTAGGATAGACTTTCGTGAACAACCTCCATGTTTAGAAACTATTTTTAGTAAGGCCCTTAGGAGAACTGACCAAATGTGTGAAAGTATTATGGTAAGCAACCAAGCATTAAACCATAAGTTGGATCAATTACTAAGTTTGGTTTCATCACGACCTAAGGAAATAATACATGACGAGCATATAGATGATGTAGATGTGATTGAGGATAAGGTGAAAAGTCTAGACCCACAAGGTATCTCACAAGTTCCACCATCATTTAAGGCATACACACCGCACGTGACTTACCCAGAAGTAGTTGAAGAGACTTTAGGAATCCCAATGGAGGTAGAACATTTGAACCAAACGCAACTGGAGAATATAGGTTTGAATACTTGTAGTCTCAGTCTTACTCTTAGTTCTAGGGAATTTCCTAGTGTTGATGAACCGGAACCTCAATCTTTACCTCCATCCTTAGATAAAAGAGGAACCGACCCACCCATCAACCGATTTAGTCCGGGTAGTTTTAGGATGAAGGAAGCCATTCACACACCCCCTTCACCTCACGTGGCATATTTCCACCCTAAGGGTGTGTATCGCTACTATCACCCGAACTTAAACTTAAGTGTAGGGAAAACTTCCCCTTTATCCGTTAAATAAGGGTAGAGTCAGGCTCGTGACTCGAACAAAAACAAGCGCTTCTTGGGAGGCAACCCATGTGTATTTTTTTTTTCATTTTTATTTGTGTGTCGTATATCTTTTAGTGATTGTTTATTCTCATGTTTAAATTTGTAAAAATGCTTTATTTTGTCTTTAACCTCGTCTTAATTACATATAAAGGTATTTTACATAAAGGATAAGTGTATGGAGGATTACACACGTTTTCAAAAGAAACGTGAACATGAGAATAACGATTATTAAAAAGATATACATGTGTGTTTGTTCGAGTCAAATGCTTGTATCGAGTCATAATGGATGTTTTGCAGAAATTTTTCAGATTCTGAAGATGTAAATTTTCCGAATTTTTCCGAAAATCGCACCAGATTTGTCAGATAACCGACGGCGTCAGATTGCAACCGACGGCGCAGGAAGGAGTAAAACACCAGATTACTTTTTCTCGTTTTCTCGAGCTACTTATAAATTTTTGGAATTTTCCAGGTCTTAATTTTCCAGAAATTCTGGAAACATCCATTCCACAAGCATTATATCCTAGTTTAAATCGAGTCTTATATATATTATTACCGACGATTTTACGCGAAGGTTTCGTTTGTTTTCTTCAAGTGTGCAAGTTTAATTTATCAAGAAGAAGAAACAAAAGATTGGAAGGAGCTTTTCACGCACACATTCTTCTTGGAAAGGATTTAACCACTACTACACACGGATCCTACCTGAGCTAATCAGGGGAGTATTAGTTTCTTTCGTTTTTAATTACCTTCCATTATCATAACTTGATACTTTCGGGGAACATTGGGGACAATGTTCAGTTTAAGTGTAGGGAGGGAAAATAAAACGGGAACTTTGAAACTATGCTTATCCTTGATTATTTGCTTTGTCCAAGGGTATTTGTGTAATAAACCATGAGAAAATGTCGGTTAGGGTTATTTTGGCACCAAATTTTTAATTTTTCATGACATATAGGAGTGGGCCATTAGTCTTAACAAAAGCGCCTCACGGATAGGAAGTTGCATGACTAGCACAAAACCCTTTACCACCTAAATTCCACCCAAAATGTGAGGATCGCCCTTAGATTAGTAGGAATTAAAAGCATTCATCTTCAATGCTTAGAGTATGAACCGGTAGTATATTAGATTCTAGAACTTGTTTTGTGATGCATCCCGAGATCGCTAGTAAGACTACACTTGTGTAGTTAGGAATAACTAAATGATAAGAGGCATTAGGATAACCCTTGTTTGATACCGTAATATAATTACTTCTTCCACATTGGTTGAGTAATTCCCCCATACCCTTATGCGTTGTACTCATCTTTAGTACACGATACCCCTAGTTAACCCCTCTGAGCCTATCCTTTTCGCGGTTCTCGTGATGTTTCGGTTTTTCCGGAATATCAATGAAGAGCATTGTTTACACCCCCAAATATACACCCAAATCGCTTTTAGCCTACCCTTTTATGCACTCACTTTTAGTGCATTATTGTTATCACCCTAAACCCTTAGTTCAATTATCCAGTTGCTTGCATGAGTTGCTAAGTCGAGTCATATCCTTTGTATACAGCTTTGGGACGATTGGGATTCATGGGAAAAGTTAAAGTTTATGAAATGACGGGAAGGGAACGTTAAATTCAAATTCCCTTTGTTTGCATAATAATGTACCCCAAGTGTTTTGATCTCTTCAATTCGGGTCAAATTATTATTAGAGTAATAAAACTCAAGGGATGTGCCTATAAATCCCTATCATTTTGATGTTACCGTAGAGGATGGTAGAGTAAAAGTGTATGAAGAAAAAAAAAATCAAAAAAAAAAAATAGAAAAAGAGAAAAGAAAAAAAATAGAGTGAAAAAAAAAAAACATACGGGGCTACCATCCTACATCTATCCTTTAAATTTATGTTTGTTTGTTTCAGTTAGCTAGAGTTTAGAGTGTCGAGTCTTGGCTTAGCAACGCCATTCTTCGTTTACTTGCAACATAGAGATTTTTGACTTACCACCACTAAATAGCCTATCCCACCAAACCCTTTGTTTCCCTACCGTAAGCCTAACATTACAACCCTTTAAAGACCTCTTTGATAGTCTTTCCTAGGTGCTTACGCCAAAGCGATGGAGGTTTGATCTGGTCTCAAGCCTATGGTAATCTATGTACTAGGACCGGTTAATGAGTGTTTATTTTCCATTTCCAATTTGTTATATTTCATATACACCCGAGAGAGATGTGAGTATCCAAACACCCCATGTGAGGTGCTAGTATGTAATTTCCGTGCTTGTTATGACTTTTGCGGGGCTTATATGTGTTGTGGACTATTTTAAACCAATGCTTTATGACCCCTAACTTATAAATTAATTGGCTAAAAGCACATTTGCTTGAGGACAAGCAAATACAAAGTGTAGGGATATTTGATAAGGTTTTAAAATGTACCTTTTTGAGGGGTCATTTAAGCCCTTATTTGATCACTTTTATATCCATTATTACTTAATATCGTTCCTTTTCACTTTTTAGGTCTCTTGAAGGCAAAATGGTGGAATGGCACTTATTTGGACGAAAAGGCGCGAATATACGAAGAAAATGGCCAAAGTCAAAATCGAGACACTCAAAGCTGCTGGAAACATAAGGTGACGGCGCCATCGCTATTCTGCGACGCCGCTCGAGGATTTTGTGATGGGACGTAACCCAAAACTTTATTTTCGTGACGACGTCCAGTAAAAGAGAGGCCGTCGCAATCTGACGCCTAGATGCAATCCAGACGGCATCGAAAGTTGAAGAGACGGCGCTCACAAGCACAAGGTGAAGCCTTCGCAAGTCTAACGTGGCCAAGAAGAAACCCTAATGACGGCGACACGACGGCGTCACAAAACATAAGGTGATGCCATCGCATATGTAATCTTATATAGAGAATCCGAATTTTTCAGTATTAGTGTGTAGTCTTTTGGAGTAAAAACCTAGAACCGAACCAAGACTGTCTTGTACAGTATTTTAGGGTTCCAAACCCTATCTTACATCAAGATAAGTTCTTTACTTCATTAATACAATTATGTCTTTGATTGATTGTGTGTATGCTTGCATGTTTACCATGTCCGGCTAAATTACTTGTGTGTTTGCTTAGATAAATGAAACATAGTTGTTAATTATTGTTAGGTTGTCTCTTATCTTAATTGTAATTGGCTTAGGAGTGCGACTAGGCTATCGTTGTGTTTAATACTTGATAAATCTTTGATAGTTTATGAATGACTTAGTGGATTTCGTTTACTAAACCCAAAGATAACCTCAAAGTTAGTTTATGAATGACTTAGTGGATTTCGCTTACTACACTTAAAGGTGACTTCAAAGAGTTAGGGAATGCACACCTTACGACCTTAGAAACACAACGTGTTAAGAATAAGGACGTGACAATTCAACCATCAATAGGAGATAACTAGGAGTAATAGCATCTAAGTAAACACATTTTTAATCATCATACAGCACAACAACAATAGACATAGACTACCCTTAGCTTAGTTAATTAGATAATTAGATAAGTAGAGTAATCGGTAGAAATACCAACCCCCCAAATCCAAACCCCGAGATTCGTACCTTTCCATTTCCTATAAAACATATAAAGATAAAAAATAATCTTCCTCAACCCCAACCTTAGCGTAGTAACTTCTCACTAGCATTCATATTCCCCTAGAGAACGATATCAATACCCGTGGCTTACCCTAATACTACACTACAAAGATTAGGTTCACTGCCTAGGGTGTTGAAAAACTTGATCGACGAAAAGGAAGTTCCTTTGACCCCGAACGACGCGTGTAGCGTTATCAGAAGAAAACCGTCTGCTTGATGCAGCGAGACCTCTGAAGTTGCATCTATCGTGCCAACTATCCATGGAGAGATCTGATTAAGCTCCGTTTCTTCTTTTGTCGACCCAAGATATAGTTACCCTTTCCTTTCGGCATCCAATCATCTTCAATTGTGGGATCCGGATCGAGAACATTCTTATATACCAATATACCTGCATACGTTAGTGAACACACATACATATATATGGTGGTCAACATCACCCAAACAACTATCGACTAATAAAAGTCAATCCAACATATCAATCAGATCATACAAAGGCATGGGAATTATATATTTGTCAAACTATAGTCATCTAATTCTAGCACTCATACCCTAAATTCCTAGTCCTTCGACATAGGAAAATATCATTTTTAGTTAAGCACGAGGATAATTAGAAAAGCCCGATAGATGATATTAATTTGAAAACATTCTCCCCCTCAATCAATGACTCTTTCTCTGAAAAGTTTTAAAAGAGCTGAAGTCATTGATTGGGTTTTGCAAATTTATGAAAATACCGAATCTGATTGATTTTAAAGCAACTTTTATTCCACCAATTTGTTAAAACAAATATTTTTCTGAAGAATTTTGGAAGGAAAAATATTTGAGTAGGAACAGCAGTCCTTCGACATACTTTCCTCATTTAGTTTTAGGATAAGTGCACGAAAATTTTGAAAAATGGTTTAGCGCAAAGACTTTATTTTCTTGAAGATCCGGTTGCTATCTAAAATAATAGCAAACCATAATTGAGCACGGGTTACAGTCTGAAATAACTGCAAGCCATATTTTTAGACATGTTTTGAAAAAGAATATTTACACCTCCTGCTCGAACTTCATCTAAGGTCCCGTGCCATTATTGAATGACATTTCTAAGACCGTAGATGTTATCGATACCAGAAGATATGTCTTTGAAAAACAATATTTTGTCTTTTTCAAATTTTCTGATTTTTATGGGTTTTTGTTGGTTTTATAGTTTTCTATTTTCTTTTTCTGGTTTTATATTTTTGTATTTTCTTTTTGATAAATATTTACAGAGATAGATTAGATAATAGAGTTTAAGAAGATGATGATACGAGTACCGAGATAAGGATATCGAGCAGCCCCGTTGTAGAAGATAGAAGTCATCATCTCTTAAACATTCACCACCAAAGCTTCCAAGGCTCTTGAATCAAAGAGAGAAATTGAGCCATTTGAAAGTGAGACTTTGGTAGCTTCCCCCAAACCGTAAATCTTCTTATTGAGCAGATTCTAAGCTTTCTTTCAACCTTGCCTTAGCCAGATGCACAAAGACGCACACCATATCATCGATCTTGCTGCTCCATATAAGAATGATCATCGTAAGTCTCCGTTCGGGGTTATATCATCAAGTAGAACAACAAAGAATCATCCCACACTTGAATAATCTTCTCAAATTCCTTTTCCACTAAAGCCCTGCTTATCCATACCAAAAAGTTGTCAAGAGACCACTTCCCCACAGTAGATGAATTGATGCAGTACCTCTTAGACTAGAGCTCACGAACCCGAATACACATATACCCGAAGACAGAGAAACTTATGTTAATACAAATAAGCCATAAAAACGTTTATTTATATTTTACGATCTTCTAATGTTTTGTCGATAACAAACGTAAAATCATTTTAACGAAACAAATAAAATACGTAAATGGTTTGAACTAATAGTTTTCTAACACACTTACGCTTTCACATAAAACACTAAAACAAGTATAAGTGATTTTATGATTTAGATATACATATGTACAACAACTAGTGTTTACATATTGGGTTAACATATACTTAAACTAAGTATACTAAAATGGATAAAAACATGTAAATACTAAAATGGGTAAAAACATGTAAATACTAAAATGGGTAAATACTAGCAAATGGTTTTAACCCATAACCCATGGTTTTATACATACCACTTAACCAAGTACATTGTATCCTTAAGATACATTGTATCTAGAAAGAAAACCATGGATCAACCCATAACCCATGACCCATGACCCATAACCAAAAATACCCGTGGGCAAAGAGGAGCGGACCACGGATCCCTAGCTTTGTGCTAGCCGAATCCTTTGTGGTAGGGATCCGTGGGATCCGGGGAACAAGAGAGAATTTCTCTATAAATAGTGAGCCATTTCTTCATTGTTTGACACACCTTTCTAACCCTCTCCAATACTTTCTCCACTGAGTTAGATCTCACTAACCATAGATCCAAGAGATCTATGTTTGTAGTTTTGTTTTTGTGTGATCTTTTAGGTTCCTCTTAAAGGCAAGATCACCACCTTTGAAGTCGAGCAAGCTCAAGTCCATGAGTTGCCATGCTTCCTCATCATCAAGGCTAATGAAGCTCTCTGTTGATGATCCTTTTCTTTCTATAAAGAAGTATAGTGTTGAAGACATTAGTGAAAGATGTCTCAAGAGTCAAGACTAAGATATTAGTGAAGGGTATCTATCGTCTATAGGATAAGCACTTGTGATAGGTGCTTAGAAGTCAAGACCAAGAAGCATTAGTGAAAGGTGCTTTGAAGTCAAGACAAAGAAGCACTAGTGAAAGGTGCTTAGAAGAAAAGACACAAGACATTAGTGAAAGGTGTCTTGTAGATCTAGTCAAAGGCATTAGTGAAAGGTGCCTTAGATGTACATTCGATATGGTGTGTTTCGATGTACAAGATAGAATAGTATTAGATCCAAGGACATTGATGTCCTTGATGATGTTGTAAAGGAGTAGATCTCCTTTGGGATTAGTCGTTGGTGTAGTGTGGTAGTAGTTCCTCCATTGCAATGGAACTAGGTGCTTAGCCTAGTACCTAATAAAGGGTAGGCGACGCTGTGAAGGTGTAGTTCACCTAAGGTGTGAAAGAACTAGGTACTTAGCCTAGTACCTTATAAAGGGTAGGCGACGTTGTGAAAGGATTAGTTCTTCTAAGGTGTGAAAAAACTCGGTGGTTAGCCTAGCACCGGAAAAAGGGTAGGCGACGTTGTGAAGGCTTCTCCGCCATAAGGAGCTTGGTGTAGTGATTACGAACTCTCGAGTAGGTGACTCGGGGAGTGGAGTAGGGCAAGGAAGGTGACCTTGTAGCCGAACCACTATAAATACTCGCGTTGTGGTTTTGTGCTTCTTACTCTTTTCTTTCATTACATATCTTCTATATGCTTGTTTATCAACATCCAACACACAACCAAATAGATTGACATAAGTCAATCTAAATAGTTTAAAAGGAAGTTTTAATTGGTAAAACTATTCAACCCCCCTTCTAGTTTTCCACAATTGGCATCAGAGCTTCGTTACCAAGTTTCTTGAAGTATATTGTACTTTAAAAACTTGATACGATCCATAGTTAATTGAAAACTACAAAGAAGTTTTTTTTTTATAAAAACAAACACCATGTTTTTCAGAAACTATTTGTTTGGATGTTGATTTGATAAACAACATTTTTTTACTTTTTCATTTAAATGCACTAATCCTCTTTGTCATGTCGATTAGTCATAGCTCATACCCACCAAGCTTTAGGAGTCGCTTGGTAACAAGATTACCTTCCTTAAAAAGGTATCTTAAACGCAAAGGAGCAGGAATCGTCTAAGTGACGTTCGTGATGTCACTTGTAAAGACATTCCTAAGTGAGCTAGAGGTATGATTTTATGTTTACTTTACTTGGTAGTTAAATATACCTTTTAGGTATTTATATGATTATCTTGTGTGCTTGTACATGTTTTACATGAAGCTTCGTTAGGAATTTTTTTTTCGTGTTATATTTCTCGTCTATAGTATATACAACCTATGTTTTATTTCTACTAATTCATTAATAAAACAAAACACGAATTTCGAAAATTCCTACTTCCCCATAAATTCTTCCACCGTCAACCTCTATATCAAATCCTCACTTTTTCAAATCTTCCAATTTCAAAATTTCCTCTCATTCAAAAACTTCATCTTCCTTCTCATTCATCTCAACCAAACCAAGAAGATCCGCCATCAACATGGTTTACGCCGCACTCGTGCTCATCGCCTTAACACTCATCGCACTTGTGTTCCCTATGGTGAAGTTCACATATGGAGACATTTACTTTGTGTTGTTAATCTACATCGGGGTCATATACCCAACTCTTTGTATCATCCTTTGTATTGAAATGCAATATTATTAATAATCTAGTTTATCTAGGTTATTTCTTATAATGTGTTTGTCACTTGTTTTGATTTATATGTTTTATTTTCTTTCGTGATACATTAGAAGTCATGTATGCATACTAAAAGAAAATGTAGGATAAAACATATTTCGTGGTATAAAAACTATAAAACCTATGTTTTTATCAAAACTGTTTCTGTTACTACAGATCCACGGATCCCGAAGGATATACTAGCCGGATCCCTTTTGTAAAGGAACCGTGGGATCCGTCCTACTGAAAAACAGCTCATGCAAGATTAAAAACACTATCTTTCTAAAAGTAGTATTCCACTAAAATACCAAAACCATAAGTAAGTTAAATGTCTTTGCTGTTAAAAACATTGTTAATAAAAATCTAATAAAAACGTTAGATTATCATAGTTTGATCACATGCATCCTTTTTCTATTTCCTCTTCTATAGGTGTCACTATGACGCATGAATACAAGTTTGATTTTTCACTCACTAGCGTCTACACTCCAAACATCTCTCTTGAACCCAACACCAAGCAATCATGTCCGCGGGTTCAATAATCTCAAAACCGTCACTTCCATGAAGGACGTATTGTAGACACCTCTCTACAATTCGAAGAAGGTATCAATACCTCCTTCCGAACCATAGGATTGGAATGTCTTCTTGAAATTAACGAGAAAATATGTCCAAGGTTTGTATTGGAATTCTTCCGCCAAGTCGAACTCGTTCGTACTAGGATCGTTTCTATCTCTTTGGTTTTGGATCAAAAACCAAAAGTTTGTTTTAACTCTTGGGCAATTTTCTCAAATCCTCCAAATTCCAAACCATGGACAATGTGCCTTCACTGAAGATTGGTCTCTTGATTCTCTCTTTAATTTTCGTGAAGAAAATAGTCCATATTGTTCTCACACTCCTTCCCCACAAGACTTAATTCGCACACTGTGCAAACCCCATCACTCCCATCCAAACATCATCCACACACGGGATATTATTGAAGAATACAAACCCCTTGCGCTCATCCTACGTGAAAATGTTTGGAGCCTTAAGGTTAATCGAGAAATTCTCCCCGCCTATTGCGCTCACATGATGTATTGTTTGCTAACACAACAACCATACAATCTCGCCTACTTCTTTGCAAGACGAATTGTAAATCTTCAAGGGTCCAAGAACAAACTTATTCCTTATGGAATGTTCTTGACGCGACTTTATCATAACCTCATGTTTCACCATCCTCAACTTCAAAGTCCGTTGTAATGCATTTGTGAACAAGATGATGGAACCATTGAACATCTCGCACATGAAGACGTTCTTCATTCTCCCCGCAACCAACACTCATCAACCTCTTGATGATCCATCTAGTTTAAAACACTCAAAGAACTTAGTAGAATTTCAAAATAGGATCAATTCCATTCTACTCGTGCTTTATCAATGTAACTCTATTTCCTTCATGAAATAAAAACATCTTACATTTGATATCTTAGTCTTAGGACTCCTTTTAGACTATCCTTGAGATATAATGCATTGTCAAGATCATTGCATACCTTTAGTAAAGGTTCTGCCTAGCAGATAGACGGATCCCAACTGTTGTACTAGACGGATCCCTACTCTTAAGGAACCGTGGGATCCGTGAGACAGAAAATGCAATTGCAAGCATTGTATTTCAAACATATCCCTAGAACACCTCACACTTAGCTAAACATAGTGTCTTAAGGCAAATTAAGTCCTTATCAAGATAGGTAAATCTCTCTACTCACAATTCACATAGATCATACTCAAGGACGTTTATTGATCTATAGTTTCGTTTTTAAAATCCATCACTTATCCGCTTTCAAAACTCACACATCATATCTCATATGATTCCTCTCATCTAAACGTTGGAAGTCTCTCTCTTTTATGGTCGTAACCATTCTTGCATCAAAATTGATCAAAGTTGATCAAATTATAGCTTTCTCATCTCAAAAGTCTTTAGGATATTTTCCCAATCACAATCCTAAGTCACAACCTGATTTCTAGGATCATTTAGCTTCAATTGACACTCTCATCTTTAGTGTCATCCTTGCTCTTCCATTGGTACTCTTGAAAGTTCCAATTCCTTCCATAAAAGACAATCATTAGCTACACCACTTAATTACCTTCAAATACTCAAGCACCCCTTCATTTAAAACCATTAGGAGGACTGAAACACTCAAGATTTCATAGGTCTTATATCTTATAAACATCATTTCCACTCTTTCATAACTACTCAACGCCGGATCCCTAGGACTAGCCTAGACGGATCCCTCGAGGGGAACCGTGGGATCCGGATGACAGTATAAGTCAAATCTTGCTAAAAAAAATCATCTCAACTCATCTTCCTAACTCAAACACTCCATCTCATCTTAAATGAGTTCCTAGAACAACACAACCTCTGTAGTTGACTCTCGTGCATGTTAATCATCACATTCCAATGAATCTTAGTGGCTTAAGGCTTAAATGCACTTGCCAAATCTCTTGGTTTATAAACCACCTTGTTAGGACCTCCATAGTCATCACTCTCATCCTAACTTTCAGCTTTTGCAACCTCTTGAAATTATCTCATCATGAGGAAAACCCCAAGTAACAACCTATCCACAAAAGAAACCACCCATCAAAAGGGCTCGTGTTGTACACGAAATCTCTTCAACCGAATCATCTCCGGTCAAACCAACAAATGATAGAAACCTTCATCATCCAATCAAACCAATTCCTAAAAGGATAGTACCCACAAAACTACATATGCCAAACACCATACCTCCTAGGCCAAACAATGTCATCTCTACTAAACCATCACCATTGGTTCCTAGAACTATTTCATTCACATCCCCACAATCATCACCACACCTCTATAATTTAGAGGAATTACCTCCTAGGCCGTCATCCGCTTCACGACAACATTCTCCTCATTAGGAGGAATAATTGTACAAAATCAAGGTGTTGAGTCAACACTTGCTCCGCTTCTTTTCGCCGCTCCATCATATAATCCCATTTGGATTATGAGAAATCATCAAAGTCAACCACCCGACCATATGGAAGTTGACACTTCTTTACCACCATCATCATTCTTGGTCGAACCATTCTCAAATGGACCTCCACCAATCCCTCCATCATTCAAGGCCTCAAACCGCTTCATTGATCCTTTGAATCAAGCCATTTCATTTCATCCACCACCACTACCTAGCCATGACAAAGATTGCTATCATTGTCAACATGTTGAAAGTTTGATACATGAAGTACGAGAAGACCAACGTTTCATGTTCTATCATATCCTCGAACGTTTCGACGAGATCAAACCTAAAACTTGAGCTAGAATATTATAGTGGTGTCTAAGCTTCAAGCGTTAGTTGGTCTAGAAATTCCTAATTATGTATTGTCTATTTTCTTATTTTTTTTGAGTCATGTATATCATAACTCTAGTTTTATTAAATGAAACTACATGCTACTTGCTATTTTGTCATGCATATGATTACTTTGTATTCATATCTCATTTATGTGATATTATTACTTGTTATATCACCTTTGCTGAAATTGATCAGCAACTACGGATCCCTCAGATTTTCCTAGACGGATCCCTACTAGGAGGGAACCGGGATCCGTGGAGACAAAACTATTTTTCTACTAACTTGAATCACATTTGCAGGAAATTGTGAAATATACTTGCTTTCTAACCTTTGTTTTGTAGTATTTCAATTCACACATGAAGACTTTGACATCCTAAAGCTAGGGGAGCTTTATGTCAAAGCAATACATTGCAAATTACTTGCAATACTAGATTTTTTTTTCATGACTTCCCATTGCAATGTTGCAATCATCTAGGGGGAGCACACTCGTCTCTTAGACGAAAATCTTTGCAAATTTAGTTGCAAATGATCTAGATTAGAATTACTTTCTTGACGCCCTTACATAGGGATGGACTCGTCAAGGGGGAGTAAAAGACGAGATCTATTCCCGTTACTTGCTCTTTAATTTTTTTTTCTTTACTTCTTTCACATGTTTTTCTTAAAAACAAGGTGTTGCTTTTCTTCAAACACTTTTTGTTTCGACAAAAAGGGGGAGAAGAAAGTAAAAACTACAAATTCAAACTTTTATGAATTTTAGCTTTTTCCTTCAAATAATTTTATGTTTTGTCATCAACAAAAAGGGGGAGATTGTTAATACAAATAAGCCATAAAAACGTTTATTTATATTTTACGATCTTCTAATGTTTTTTCGATAACAAACGTAAAATCATTTTAACGAAACAAATAAAATAAGTAAATGGTTTGAAATAGTTTTCTAACACTATTTATTTCACATAAAACACTAAAACAAGTATAAGTGATTTTATGATTTAGATATACATATGTACAACAACTAGTGTTTACATATTAGGTTAACATATACTTAAACTAAGTATACTAAAATGGGTTAAAACATGTAAATACTAAAATGGGTAAAAACATGTAAATACTAAAATGGGTAAATACTAGCAAATGGTTTTAACCCATAACCCATGGTTTTATACATACCACTTAACCAAGTACATTGTATCCTTAAGATACATTGTATCTAGAAAGAAAACCATGGATCAACCCATAACCCATGACCCATGACCCGTAACCAAAAATACCCATGGGCAAAGAGGAGTGGACCACGGATCCCTAGCTTTGTGCTAGCCGGATCCCAAGTGGTAGGGATCCGTGGGATCCGGGGAACAGTAGAGAATTTTCTCTATAAATAGTGAGCCATTTCTTCATTGTTTGACACACCTTTCTAACCCCTCTCCAATATACTTTCTCCACTGAAGTTAGATTCACCAACCATAGATCCAAGAGATCTATGTTTGTAGTTTTGTTTTTGTGTGATCTTTTAGGTTCCTCTTAAAGGCAAGATCACCACCTTTGAAGTCGAGTAAGCTCAAGTCCATGAGTTGCTATGCTTCCTCATCAAGGCTAACAAGCTCTCGTTGGATGATCCTTTTCTTTCTATAAAGAAGTATAGTGTGAAGACATTAGTGAAAGATGTCTCAAGAGTCAAGACGAAGATATTAGTGAAGGGTATCTATCGCCTATAGATAAGCTCTTCAGATAGGTGTTAGAAGAAAAGCATACAAGACATTAGTGAAAGGCTCTTGTAGATCTAGTCAAAGGCATTAGTGAAAGGCCTTAGATGCACATTGGATATGGTGTGTTTCGATGTACAAGATAGAATAGATTAGATCCAAGGACATTGATGTCCTGATGATGTTGTAAAGGAGTAGATCTCCTTTGGGATTAGTCGTTGGTGTAGTGTGGTAGTAGTTCCTCCATTGCAATGGAACTAGGTGCTTAGCCTAGTACCTAATAAAGGGTAGGCGACGTTGTGAAGGTGTAGTTCACCTAAGGTGTGAAAGAACTAGGTACTTAGCCTAGTACCTTATAAAGGGTAGGCGACGTTGTGAAAGGATTAGTTCTCCTAAGGTGTGAAAGAACTCGGTGGTTAGCCTAGCACCGGAAAAAGGGTAGGCGACGTTGTGAAGGCTTCTCCGCCATAAGGAGCTTGGTGTAGTGATTACGAACTCTCGAGTAGGTGACTCGGGGAGTGGAGTAGGGCAAGGAAGGTGACCTTGTAGCCGAACCACTATAAATACTCGCGTTGTGGTTTTGTGCTTCTTACTCTTTTCTTTCATTACATATCTTCTATATGCTTGTTTATCAACATCCAACACACACAACCAAATAGATTGACATAAGTCAATCTAAATAGTTTAAAAGGAAGTTTTAATTGGTAAAACTATTCAACCCCCCCTTCTAGTTTTCCACAACTTATACCATCGAAGTCGCAGATTAAGTCCGATAGCCAAAGAATAACCCCGATGTATACTTTTCTCTCCTTTGAAGAAAGTGTATGAAGCTCAAGAACCCGAAGTACCCGAATGCCCAAAGAGAGAATAACCGGTAACATTGAAGAAGCAGGCCGAATCACTGATTATCTCTGCCGATGTCAACTTCGGAATAAGTGATTATATAACTAAATCACTGATTAAGCTCTCAAGTGAAACAGCTTAGCGTCCCCAATGTACACAATGTCTCTCCCCTGATGATTGCGATAACATCGAAATCATCACACACTTGTGTACCTCTTTTATCTTCAGAGACTAACTCTTCCATCTCTTCCCCCACATAGTTGGAATAAGAACACTAAACGCCATGAGTCAAACCTTGAGTTTCTCTGACATACGTCTTCCCGGGATATCTTCAATCACTTAGAAGTATTAAGTTCATCAAGTTTACTCGCGTTTAGATACATGTCTCCTTCCCCCTTGCTGGTTTTGATACTTCAGAATCAGCAACACATTGTAAGCCCGTGTACTAGAAATCTGTTGAGGAGAACACTTGAAGTCTTGTGAGAATCAACTTGCTGAAGAATGAATGTGAGCAAGTCTAATTGGGGATTAAATCAGACGTTTCACTCTCCCCCAATTAGTGTTGTCCCTGAACTGACAATCTTTTGATAAATGCCCGGAATAAGAAGAAGTCTTTGGATCGTTAAATGCAACTCGTCTTTAGTCTTCTAACATGCAGCAGAAAATGTAGAACAGATTGTAGACTCGACCTTCTTTTAGATTGTCCAGTTGGGGACTAGATAGTTAACATCTTCATCTCACCAAATGCATTCCCGTTAACTTACAAGTAGCAAATCCCCTTAACTTAAATCCCTCCCAATCAAACAAGAACATAAAGATGTTCATTAAGGAAATCAACCCCGCAACTGGAAGCACTTTGTCATTAATCAAATCAGCCCGTGTGAAGATGCTAACCAACGGCTTTAGAAGAAACTCCATGTAAAGATGACCCGATAAGAAGAAGCTCGGTTCTTACATGATTTTGGAGCAGTTTGACCATTTATTCTTAGAAATCAATCAACCATGCAGTAAATTCACACTTCTTCTCCCCCTCAAGAATTACATACGGAGTTGCCATTCTTGATTGAATAAGTGAAAATCATCGAAATGTATTCTATTCACACATCTCCCCCTTAAAGGTAGCATATGATGTTGCCATCGTCATTATAATTGAGCAAGTGGAATAAGAAAATAATCAACGGTAGTCCGGTTCACTAGATAATTGAAAGCACATGGAAGCATGAAGCATGTTGACGAGAATGGTCATTAATAAGAAGTTTTCTCTTCTTCCGAAGATAAAGCGCACTGAAACGTACACTTTTCTTTTCTTTAGAGAATGAGGCTTGAACTGTTGTGTTCAAACGTCATAAAAAGATTTCTCTTCTTCTTAAGATAAAGCACACTGAGACGTACACTTTTCTTTTCTTTAGAGAACGAGGCTTGAACTGTTGTGTTCAAACGTCATAATCTCTTTCTTTTCATCTACTCTTGGAAAACTTGTAATCAACCCCATTATCATTCAGTAGGCTCTTTGTCGTGATAGCTGATGGAGAAAACCCAATATGATGAATTTGACCTTGAAGTAAACTAACCCGAACTCGTAACTTAAACTTGCACATGTGTGACAAAGAGCGGTGCCGAGAATTCATCCTCCATTGAATCTCTAAGTACTTTATACTCTTCATCCAACCAACCATCAAGTATAAGACGTACATCACCTCTTGAAAATCCACAATTGAATGTGACACTGAGCACTACAACATAACTCCTTAAAGTGATAGTTATTTTGTGGTGATAAGAGCCCAATTCCCCCAAGTGGTAAAAGAAAAGGAAAAAGTCACCCAACAATAACTAGATTTCGAAGTCTTCGTTTTTGATAATAAGCTAGAACAAGGATCTTGAAGAATCTTCATCCAACCATCCCCGATACCTTCAGATACTAAGTACACTCGCCCGTGATATTTCACTTCACCCTTAAATAAATAATACTGAATTAACGCCGTTGTCACATCTTGTTAAAAGCTCAAATTTAGCCTCCTTTGATGTTTAAAGTGAACTATGATAATGGTTTTCATCCCGACTATGGTTAAAAGCACATATCCCCGTAAAACTTTGAAATAACCAAACAGCCATGAAGAATATCCAAACAATCACCCAATTCATGAAGTACACCCTTTTATCCCTTCTTCGAAGTAGAAACCGTAGCACCAGCATCAGATAAGATCCCGAAATACACTTTCCTTTGTCCAGAATGGTTCCATCATCACGGGATCTAACAATTCTGTGGTTTAAACCGAGAAATAGTTTCTTTCGCGGGATTTTACAAAATTAAGAATAAACAGTAAGATAGATCCGAAAATGCACTTAACAATTACCAGGATGTTTCCATTGTCACGGGATTTTACAAATCTATGATTTAAACCGAGAAATAGTTTCTTTCGCAGGATTTTACAAAATCAAGACAAAACCGTAAACAATGTCAGCTTGAATGTGATATGACAGCTTTGGTTTCAGTGAAAATCTGTTTTGGGGGAACATGCAGCGGTTCATCAACGGTTCATTCTGAATCATCAGCAGTATCATCAACAATTCTTTACCCATATGTGTAGACAACTTCACAAACCATACTAAGTTAAGTAGTATAAACTACTTCCCCCTGAGGTTGACCGTAACACACCAAAGTACACGATTCTCCCCCATGATGGTTTCAAACTTTTGGAAGCATCATAACGTGTACGACCATTAGCACGAGAAGTTCTTGTCATAAGCAAACATCTTGAAAAGTTATGACTGACGCTGAAGATTCTTGAAAGATTTTGCTTAGACTGTGAAGTATCATTGACATTATGTAGCGTAGAGTATTCAGTGAGAATTGCTGATCACATCTCATCCAATAAACCCTTTGGTAAACACATCATTCACGAATTCTGTCGGCAATTACTGTGACTATTTGGTGAAGTAAATCCGATATAGCAAACTTGAACATGAAGTAGAATTCCCCAGATTTGCTATTTACGCTTGTACTAATCCTCGTGAAAAAGAAACGATGTACCCAATGTACAAAACCTCTTGACATATCCTCAATTGCGTGAGACACCGAAGTGATAGCTACGTTGTGGGTTAAGCGAGAAAGAATCACAACCGTAACTAAATAGCCAAGTCTTTATCACACTCAATAAACGCCCAAACAAGTCATCTTCACGGAAGGGAAGAAAGAAAGAAGACGAAATAAGTAAACGCGCTCGGAAAACCTCACTTCAACTTCAAATAAGAAATACCGTACAAACAACCCCTGTAGTCATTGTTGTTCAAATTATAAAATCTAGCCGTGGATGAAATAACCTCGTGAAAATTCGTGAAACCAATCATACCACTCATTTCCAATCACTAAAATGATTAGGTCCAAGTTCAATTGATCCAGTGAAACAAAAATAGTTGATGACGAGTAACAACAGCAATATGTCAAGGCCAATTTCACACATCCAAGCAATTCCTTTAACGAGGTCATTTAGGTCCAAATCTGAGAAAACCATATCGTTCAACCAAGAAAAACCAATTAAGTATCCAAATTCACAAACGGCCCCAAATCCAATAAATGTGACACTAAAAATCCCAGTAAATGAAGAAAGTACCCGATCACAATACATGACATGCCATGTCTGTTGGAATCACTCCTAAAACTATATTTCAAGTGTTAGTGATTCATATGTAATAGTTAGCTTAATATGGCTTTTATGTTAGTAATCATGCCAAGGCTTATGTAGAAAGCCCTTGAGCCTTGGCCCAAGCCCATAAGAAGGGAAGGAGTCTAGAAGTGTTGCCCTAGCTCCTTACCCTATAAATACTCTTGTAAACCTTCTATTGAAGGTTGGTTGTTCAATTTATCTTTCTTACTCTACGCATAACTCTTCTTATTATCCATACGTGTGTTTTTGGTATTGTTCAACCGATCTCTCCTTCATCTATTTCTTCTATTGATTCTTGTGTTACTATATGGGAACCTAACAGTGGTATCAGAGCCAAATAGTTGGGTGAGCATCTTTTGTTTTTGAAGTTTTTGGTCTTACGCGTAATACGGGTTCGTACTTTGTCACGCTTAAAAACTTATTTTTTACACTTTTCAATCCAAGATTCTTGTACTTTCAACGTTTTAAGGTGTTAAAATATCAGTTTTTAGCAAAAAGTTTCAAACTTTACGTGTGGATCATTGTTTTTAAGCTTGGTTTTATTCGTGGGTTTATTTCTACGCATAAGGTGTTTAGAAGTTTTGGATCATCAAGTTTCACACTTTTGTGTTATTTTGGTGATATTGAAGCTGTTTCATCACAAAAATCTGGTTTAGAAACATCATTGGGCAGAAATCAGTTTTGGTCAAGTTTTACGCGTATCAAAACCCTATTTTTACGCGTAACTTTTCCTTGGATCGATCTTCAGTCTTCGTAGTTTATTCAGTGTTTTCTTGTTTGGATAAGCCTGAAAACACTTCGACTTTGGATATCTTTTACACTGTGATAGTGTAAAGGATCTTTTGGGCAAAACCCTAACCTTACGCATAAGCTCAAACTTATTCGTAGAACTCTTTCCGCATAAGATTTTTCTTATGCCTAAGCTCTGTCTTACGCATAAGCTAATCCTACGCTTAACTTTCAGTTTACGCATAACTTTAGTGTTTCTCAATTCTTATGCGTAAGCTAATCCTACGCGTAACTATTGCTTTTACGCGTACGTTTGGTGTTTTTTACGCCTAAGTATTGCTTTGCCTAAACTTGGTTTTTTTACGCCTAAGAATACTTCATCAACAATGTTTCATTCGACTACAAAGATCCATTTAACAACACAAGTTTTCAACATGTCACAACCACCATACTCTAGCTATTTTCCTTACACTTATAATCAACAACAACAACAACAACAACTAAGTCCACAACATCAACAATTTAATCAACAATAACAAATTTATCAACAACAATTTAATCAACAACATACTCCACAACTAGGAGAAATTCCACCACAAATGGTTCAACCACCACCTAGTCTACAAGTACAACCTTACACAAACTTTTACAATCAACATCCATCCAGGAGTACTATGAAGGAACCGACATGGGCAAGATGTGTGAAGCCTTAAGTAGCCAACAATCAATTCATGAAGCTGGCTCACTTGATAGACCTCCAATGCTCACTCCCAGAAATTATGATCAATGGGTGATAAGGTTCTTTAGGTTTTGTGATCTAAAGAAGCCACATCTAAAGTTATTAAAGAAGGTCATTATGGAAGGTCCATTTCAGATGCCTACTGTTGTCACACTCGCAGATCCAGATGCCAATCCACCAAGAGATGCTGTCACCAACATTGCAACTATCTCAGACCTCACTGCTGATGAACTTCTACATTTTGAAGCCGAGGAACTAGCAATGCAATACATCCTTTTGGGATTACCCAATCCGATCCTTCGAAGTGTTGATGCTCAAAAGACAGCTAAAGCAATGTGGGAACATATTCATCTTCTAATGGAAGGCACATCACTCAATCAGGAAGACATGGAATCCAAAATCTACTTGGCTTATGAACACTTCATGATTGAACCAGGAGAGACATTAGAGTCATATCATCATCGCTTTTCAGACATCATTAATGATTTGGACAAACACAACATCATCATGCCACAAATTGCTGTCAACATTAAGTTCCTAAGTAGTCTTGGTCCGGAATGGGAGAAGTATGTCATTTTTCTCCTTCAAGCTAAGAATCTTCATCATGCTTCATACGGATTGTTGTACGACTATTTGAAGCCTCACCAAAAAGAAGTTGACAAAGAAAGGGCTATCCATGGACTCCCGGCTACACAGTCACTTCCGGAAAATTAACAACTTGCTTTGTGGGCTCAAACTAGTTTTCCTCATCAAACAGCTCCTTAACCCGCTCCTCAACCAACTGAAACCATCACACCATATGATCCATCACAGCAACAACCTCAACAAACTCAATTGGTTCCATACAACCACAACAATGCTCAAGCACTTTACAGTGAAGCTAATGAGGACTCCGATGCCTTCGATGAATTGCAACAAGGATTTGTTATGATTGCTAAAGCATTCGGCCGGTATACAAACAAATCCAACAATCGCATTCGTTCCTCATCTAACACAAGGAATCAGGCTGTTGTGAACAATGGACGTGTTGAAGTTCAGAATCATGGTTATGGTCGTCAGATGGGAGGTGGTCAAGGGTTTAATGCTATGGGAAGGAATAACATGGGTGCTCCGCAACAACAAAGGGCTCAAGTGGTTGAACAGGGAAATGCTCAGAATGGGGTTAATGGTCTTCGATGTTATAACTGTAATGAGAAGGGTCATCTGGCTAATGCATGCCCTAAGCCGAGGATAAGAGGCAGCGCTTATCACAAAGAGGCTTTGCTCTTGGCTCTCAAGGATGAAGCTGGTGGAACTCTTACCAACAAGGAACAGAGCTTTATGGCAGATGCAGATTCTGAGGATAATATGGAGGACTTGCGGAGGCTAATGAGCATGATGTTGAGGCACATATGCAAGCTCTACACATGAGTGACACATGCCCAGTTTATGAAACTGACGGCTTATCTCAGGTACCGGAACAAAATATACTCTACATCATGATATCTCCGCCAATTTCTCCATCGACAAGATAGAGTGTTCAAAATGAGCCATCTACATCTCATTCCGATGATTATAAAATAGATCCCGTAGTTATATTTGACGATCAAGATAACCTTATGGTTAATATTGATCATCAAGTTGACTCTGTGGTTATATTTGAGGATCTAAATAATGATCATGTTAAGACTCACGTTGAAAAAGATGAGCTTTTGTCTAATAGATAAATTGAGCTCCTGACCTTAATTAAAGACCAAGAATCTCGTTTGGAAATTTCCAAGCAATTAAAAGATAAAAATGCACTGTTAATTAGGGATAATGAATGCTTAATACGACAAATCAACGTTTTTAAAACTCAAGAAAAACGTGAAAACGGCTTTGAAGTCGCTTTTGCTAAATCTCATCAAAACGAAAAATCATTAGAACGACAGATACGTGATCTAGCCGCATCCAAGAATGCTTTGTTGTCTCAAATAGAACAACTGAAACATGAACATAAACAAAAAATTAACGCTCTTACTTTGGAAACTCAAAAAGCCAAGGCTGAGTTGTTAACTTGTCAAAAATAGTTCTCTGAGTACAAAAAGCATTCTACAAAACGAATAGATAACTATCTTGAAGAAATTGTCGACTTACAACACAAAATCAAAGAGTTTCAAAATGTTGTTTATAAACATGGTGAGTCAATCACAACTATTCAAAAGTTTACTTTTAAACCAAATCCAAATGGATATGGACCGATTCTTGCTGATTACAAACCTAAGTTTTCAAACAGAACATTCAAACCAAATCCCGAAGTTTACAATGCAGAACATAGAATTGATGATTCAATTATGACTGTTGTTGAATATAATCGCATGGAGGAATTAGATGCTGATGACGAGAGTCGGTCAAAAATGGAAAATGTCGTTTATAACAAACCATTTAACTATTCAAAAGCCGTAACTTTTGTCACACAATAAGATACTTCTAACAAACCTTTGGTTATCACACCAGTTTCTGAAGTTCGTCCCCAACACAATGGTGCACAAATTAATGGTCCTCTACCTTCACCTAGTGAAGTTAAAACAAAAGCCGAAAGTTGTCGTGTTATCAAATATTTTGACACTTTCTTATCTGACCTCAAAATTTTGGAACGTGAGATTGAATTTCATTCTGAAATAAAACTTGAACATTTTCAATCGCTGATGGCGCGAGAAAAAAGAGATATTCTTCAGAAAAGAATTTTACCCCATGTCAAAAATTTGAAAACTTGTGCACT
>OU343220.1:117648896-117703984 GCA_910596185.1 Chrysanthemum makinoi | reverse complement strand
GAGAATCAAGTCAACTCAAAAGTCAAGGACACTTGTAGATGAGGTTATCAGGTGTGTAACCAAACTTAACCTCTGAAAACTGAAGAACGGGTGGCGGAAGCTTGCCCACATCAACAAGCGGAACACCAGTACACTGTCCCTAGAAACCTTCTCTGTCAGACCACCACGTTCCATCTTTGCTAGCGTTCTCCTTACTCCTGAGCCTGGCGAGCCAGTTTAGCAGACCGTGTCCAAACCGAGGCTATGTACTCCTTCATGTTAGCAATCTGGTCCTGCTCCCATTTGTATTGTTTCATCTGATTCTCTTCAAGTTCTGAACGGGTCTGAACATATTGGTCAAAATTACCAGAATAAATCTTCAACGTCTTACTTTGCATGTGTATGATGTTGGTGCAGACACCATTCAAGAAATCTTGAGAGTGTGAGACCACAACGAGTATACGCTCAAATTTCTGCAGGGTTTCTTCCAACCACACACATGCTTCAAGATCTGCAATCCATCAGTAATAATTAGATTCACATTTAAGCATCTTTTCTTAGTGCTGGAAAACGACATGAATAAAGCAACATGAACCGAGTAACTTTCATGTTACAATTAAGTGAACAAGTAACTCTTAAGTGAAAGAGTTGCAAGGACCGGTTCAGGTTGGACTCGTTTGACCATATGCAATTTTATCAATAGTAAAACCCAACACATTTAAAAATACTGAATTTCTGAAAATATGGTGGGCTGCAGGCTACTATTGAACAGGTTTAAAATGTGCCAACTAGATTGGGTTAGGACAGGTTGAGTGCAGGGTGTATTCATGTTGTGACCAGCATGGTTTTTGGCTCCTCTTCAGGTTAATGTGAGACTATTTGTGATCACCAACAGTCTGACAGACCTACTTTTTAGTTCTAAATCGTGAAAAATATAACTCACCAAGATGATTTGTGGGCTCATCGAGCAGCAAGATGGTTGGGTTCATAAACAGAGCACGTGCCAAAGCAATTCGCATTCTCCAACCACCAGAGAAGTCTTTGGTCTTCTTTGCTTGCATCTGCTTGTCAAAACCAAGACCATTCAAAATCTCAGCTGCACGTTTTTCAGCAGTAGATGCATCCAAAGCATCCAAACGCTCATAGATACGCTCAAGTGCTTCACCACCACCATCATCCTAGATCCACAACCAATGTGAGATTACATTTAAATATAATATATAGCGGTAAAATATACAGCTGAAAATTTAAAGTTGGAGTAGTACCTGTGCAGCCAAACGTTCAGCTTCAGCTTCTAATTTCAGCCTCTCTTCATCACAATTCATGACAGCCTCAAGTGAGGACATGTCAGAAGCCTCAATTTCTCTAGTGAGATGGAATATATCCATGTGTTCAGGGATAGGAAGTTCTCGCATTCCAATTGAGGTGAGAAGAGTTGATTTCCACAACCATTCAACCCAAGCAAACCGTATCGTCTGTAAAATAAATTCATTATCAATAACTATAGATAAAATAGTTAACCATGTAGAAAACAAAAGATAAGTCACAAGGGAATGGTACAAACCTTCCATAGTTAAGCTCCAGCTCAGCATCAACAATGAGATCGTGTCCATGGAAAGTTAGCGACAAAGACTCGATCTGCAATCATAAATTTAAAGTTGCGTTACAAATTGGTAACAGAAAAGGGATACCAAACAATGAGATACACATCATTAACAAACTTTTCATAAAGTAATGCCAAACATTAACATCTTTTCACCAAAGTTCCATAAAGCAATACCAAACATTAATCTTCAGCTGTGTTTCATCAATTCCAAATTAGCATATATGAAAAACTAGTGCATGCTAATACAAACTTTCAAGCTTTGGTAACACAAAGTACCGCAGGCTAGCCAACATCATCAAGTAGATAATTAAATATATGACATTATGCCTTCCGTGAGAAGTTGAGCAATATTGCGCAATTTGATGAATTTATTCTAGCAACTCAAGCTCTACACAGAAACCAAACAATCAACACAAATTTCATTTGCAAAAAATTTGACATATAACAGCATCAAACTCAACCATATAGCAACAATCCAGTAAACCACATAAACAACCAACATTCAAACCAAAAACTTAGAATAAAACGATAATAGTACACACTTAGCGCAAACCATCCAACACCAAGTCATCATCAAATAACAGGAACATATCTTCCACTAAAATTTTTTAAATAAAACTTAACAGCAAAACCCATCAACGTATAAAACCAACCCAAAGCCGTATTCTTAACAAATATACATTCAACCTATCATCAACAAAACACACACCAATATTTTCAATATTTATCCCGAAAACTTAACATACACTAACATATTGTTAAATCCTCAACCTAACATATATTTTTCATCCACATAACAAAATAAGGTTGGGCTTATAAGATTATGTTTTTCGACTTATGTTTATAAACGCAAATTTTGTCAACTATGCGATATAGTGAACTTTAAAGTCTAAAAATAAGCTTGTAATTTAGATTTAGGGAGTGTTTGTTTAAAGCATATAGTCAGCTTATGGTTTAAATGGTAAGCCCACTTTTTGTGTTATTTTGGAACTTTCAGCTTATATAAGCTTATTATGTCATAATAAGCACCGTTTCAGAATAAGCCACAAACTTATAAAACATAAGCCAGAAACCAAATAAGCCATAAACAAACACCCCCTAAATATATTATCTCTAATACTAAGCAATACAATCATCAATCAATAAATTAAAACACATATAAACAAAAAGCCCCAAAAAATTTAATAATATCAAACAAGGCATACCCTAATATCCCTAGACAAAGGATGAGAACACAAAACACCAGTACAAGTCCGATCAGATATCACCAGGTTCCCCATCCCATTACTCAAATTATCACTACTCGAACTCCCATTCATTCCAATCGCCGCCGCCTTTGCTGACGTGGCGGCCGCCGCCGCTTTCCCTCCTCTTTTCGCTGCGGCTGCCGCCTTCTTCTGCAGCGCCTTCTTCTTACTCGCATCTGACACCATCTGTAATATCAACAAAAAACAATATTAGTAATCGAAACCCTAGAAACCCTAATTGAAAGATGACGGCGAGTGAAGGCGAGATCTGGTACCGTGAGATCTAACGGAGGGGAGGGTGGATTGACGGTGGCCGGAAAGTGGGGGGTGACGGCGCGTGGGTTTGGTGTGTGTGTGTTTTTTTTGGGCCTCAAAAAAAGTTTTGAGGGTTTGAGAGGAGGTGGGAAGGAGGTTTACGATGTATTTATAGTGGGGGTGTTTGGACGGTGGGGTTACACGTGGAAGTGGTCTACCTAATTAAGTTAACTATTTTTATTTTATTTTATATTTATACTTTTGTTTATTTATTTACTTATTTCGAGATCGATGGGCCGGTAGAGCAATATTCAATAAAAGCTTGGTAAAATAGTTTTAAGATATCATTGAACTTAATATAATGTTCAGAATAAAAATAAGTTTATGTGAGTCATAATCATAAAAGGAAAAGGAGACAAATCCATTATAGTTGGGCAAAACAGAAACTAAAGATACTCATAATCTATGAAGAACATCTTTATACACAACATTTGTTGTATCATTGGTGTAGTTACCATCTTTATCACAATACAACACCTTAAGAACCTTTCTTGATTTTTACTCTTAAAATGATAACATAAAATTGTTTAAAATTTGTTTTAAAGACGATTGAAGATGAACAACAATGAGTACATCTTTTAAACATAATGTTCAAAGAAATAGAGAAGATAAAAGTTACCATGGGTCCAATGGTGCAAACACTTAAAGACGGTGAAAGACCTTTTTTAGACAACGTTATTTGTAAAAAAAAATTGAAATTGTTAAAGCGTATATTAATCACAGATCATAGTATCACTTCACAAAGGATGTACATCTTAATCATAGGACATACTCACTTTTATCCCAAATGTCACCAGCTAAAATTATATTACATATACTAAAAATTAAAGAACTTATGAAGTATCCTGCTCAAACTTGATGATTAGTACCATTGATATTTCTCTATGCATACATCTAAACACCAAAAAACAAATATTCACTTATAGAAACTACATTTAGCAGCTCTAGACATCTGCTATTAAACTTGTCTCCAAACGCCCCTTTAATATTCTCATATATCAGCCTCCCTGTATCTTGTGTTACTTAAGAGATCAATAGTTGAGGGTGAGTAATCTCATCTTTCATAACTCACTATCCTCAATCATTGACCTCCCAAGTATTACACTGAATGGATCATATTCACGAGCTTGTTCATATTTTTCTTCTCACCTTGAATTTGTAAATCTACAATTGAAGTCTCGTGGTGAATATTCAACTCAACATAAAAAATTCGATCCACCTTGACAGCTGTTATGCCATCATATTAGGTGATTTAGTAAAAGGTTCTTTTTCCTTGTAAGTTAGATGTCGCTAACTACTACATTAAGCGATTCAAGCGAAGGTGTAAAAAGATACATGCACACATTTCAACATAACTGAAACTGCCATGATCACTCCATAAGGTCTCGTGCCTTAGGACTAAACTAAGGGTATCATGACTTACACTTTCACTATTCATAAATCCAATATTTTCAAGAACCATTTTTATCGAACAACAAGAATATATTTTACGTGAAGCCTTCCATCTTTCTATGTAATAACAACCCAACTTGTTCTATATACTCATATCAATTTGAAATTTCCAGAAAACGATATTTAGGTTTCAAAAGGGGTTGGTCGATTAATGGGTCAAATTGGGTAGTTTCAGGTACGGGTTGGTTGATCCGAGATTTCTTGTCAAACTTTGGGTATAATATAGTAAGACTTATATTCCTACAACAATAATCATATACTTAAAAATGGCATACCTGCAACCACGAAAACCAAGCATTGGGTTCACTTCTGATAACTTCTCGATCCTTGAATAAATTTCATCCTCAATCATGCTCATACCCTTAGTCATCTCATGATGAATCTTCAATTGTAACTGAGAGGCAACAATTTTAGGGGTTGTTTGGAATCCGATTCTAACATAAGTATATAAACAGATTTATACAAACATTCAGAGGGTCTTTGAGATTGCCTAATTTAGTGCTTATCTTTTTATATGTATATATGTACATTTAAGACTTTTTAATCAACAACAAATGTTTGACACTTGCATTAACAAAAAGAGAATACCAAATATGTATTACACTGCACCTACGAAAAATAACCGATTTGACTATTTAGCTATTTACATATACACAAGATCCGTACACCTTGATTCATCTAACGATTCACCAATATATGCAAAGTCCTTGTCATAGTTTAATATACAAAGTCCTTGATTCATAAGTAAATAAAATTATGAGTCCAGAAGATTAACCTCCGTAATTATAAACTACCCAATAAGGGATAAAAGTTTAGTGCTGCAGCAAGGGCTGTTTGGTTTAGTGCTGCAGAAAAGGCTGTTTGGTACCAAGTGTAGAGTTGCAGCATGGTTGTTTGGTACAGAGTGCAGTGGGTTGATGGCGCAATTGCTGCTGAGATAACTCAATACTTGTGAAACAATAACTAAGCACTCTGAAAAGCAGATTTGAGTTTCGCACGTAACATATGTGCATAATAGATCAATAAGCAAATACATGATGAAAAATTAATTAAATTAATTCAACACGGGTCTTAGTATTCATATGCATTGATAGATCACTTTTAAAAGAATAAATTCTACTCTATAATTCATATATATGATAGGATTCTACAGCAAATTGGAATATTCTGAGCTACACTCTTCATATGGTTCTATGTACTTAGCTTATTAGCATCCACATATAGCAATGGTTTATAAAGATTTTGTGTAATTGATCAATGAGGGATACTAACCTTAACGGTGTCCTTACATAATGTAACAAAGGCAAGAATGAAACTTTTAACATTAACTTTGAAATCAGTAACAATGTGAGCGTAGCAACACCTGGTAAAACAGTTAATATGATGAACTTTGTGTTGGGAAAATTATTGCTATTCTGATGCTATAAACTTTACTCCTTATAAAAATACACATGCCAGAAAATTACCATACAAATGAGCTTATATACTTCTATACCTAGTGCAGAAATTCTCATAATATGATTTTCCTTACATTATCATACACTTTAAAATAAAATTCAGGAAAAATATACTCAAAAATAAAAGTAGTGGTTCTTGAGTCCTAACATATAAATAGGTAGTCCAACTCTTGCTTGCTAAATTTATGATATGAAGTTATGAAGTATAATCGATATCATTTTATAAGAGGAAATTCAACATAGAAACCAAAATTTAAACAAAAATTGTAGCTTATCTTTAGACATTACAGAAACTTACTCAAGAATCTTGTATATTTTCATGATTTGACACAATCTAAAGCAACATCCTTGATTTTTTCACATGTGAAAACTCATATGTTCCAACTTCTAGGTACTTCCACTCCTGTAATAACACTATAAAGGAGGATCAAGGTCCGCGTCACCAAATACTCTTTTTCATTCTTTGTAAAAAAAAACCTATTAAATTGACAATATATTAAAATGGAACAAATGAGTGATATTAATCTCAATACAGATGAGTGCATTCATTTGATGGATTAAAAAACATAAAAATAAATACTTTAAATTAATCAAAATACATGATGGCACGAGAGAATATGGACTACACCTATACTAACATTTAAAAGAAAAAATCTTAATCAGGTTTTGAGTTAGCCTGAAACCCATAAGCTTAAAATCATGTCCTTAACAAACCCTAATAAGAGTTTGGAGTTACTCAGGTTAATCAAATAGCAATTAAGATTTTATAACATTTTTGACTATCTATGACAAGCTTATCTTGGTCTGGGTAGGTCGGTTATGTGATCACGGAACACGGCAACCTTAGTTGTGAAAGCAAATGCAAGGTTATAAACAACACTTAAATCCAAATGATGCAAAAAAAAAGTAAAAACATTTGATCATTTAACATACTCTTTATAAATGTCACACTTCCATTAATTTTGTTAATACAAATATCGTCATTAAACGTTATTTATATTTTTGATCTTTACATAAGTTTTGTTAACGACAAAAGTAAATTTAATTTGTATAAAAGCTTAAAGCTTGTCAAGTTTAATAGATATTAAAACAAGCTTTTTCAAACAATATATTCATCATTCAAGCATTTACATTTATGATTAGTAACATCTTGATATGACTCTCATCATTATGTATGATAGTAGTTTTTAGAATGTGTTAGGTTCTTAAAACCAAACACTACTTATGTACTTGCATATTTCTAAAAATAGAAATACAACATATGACATCATGTAATGCATCATGGAAATCATTGGAAGATTTCATTAGATATTTTGTGTGGATTTGTACTCTTCATATCTTACACAATCTCACTTAGATAGAGTTGACTTTAGCAAAGATTTGTTATCTTGATTGTCAGACCGGAAATTGGTACCAAAATGGTGAGCGGAACCCTTTAAGGGTTCCGCGTCCGTCAGGCGCTCACATCCCACTTTGGCTATAAATAGCAATGCCAAGCCAAGTAGTTTCTCATCCCTTTCTAACATACTCTCATACATATCTTCTCTCTAACCTTTCTAACTCAGTTTCATATCATATTAGTGATCTCTTTTGTAGCAAAGAAGATCAAGTCATATTCAAGCTTCAACGAGAAGTTGGAAGTCTTGTTTGTTTAGTGTTGTATGATCTAGTGTTGATTCATACTTCATTGTTGTATCAAACCATCATAATCTTGTGAGTGTGAGTGGTTAGTATTTTAGTCCTCAAAATACATTGTGTGTGGGAGTGGTTGTACCCTTGGAAAGAACTCGACATCTAGCTTAGTGTCGGAAATAGTGTTAGCGAAGTGTAAAGGTTTTCTCCGCCGGTGAAAGGAGCTTGTTGACTAGTGAAGTTAAACTCTAGAGTGTGAGACTCGAGGAGTGGAGTAGGGCAAGGAAAAAGAGTCCTTGTAGACCGAACCACTATAAACAACTTGTTGTGGTTTGATCATTTCTTTCCTTATTTACTTCTTACATATTGCTTGCATATTTCATTAACATATCTAAGATCAATATCAATTGATCTTTACAATAAGTTTCAAAACAAAGTTTTTAATTAGTAAACTATTCAACCCCCTTCTAGTTTTCTACAATTGGTACGAGCCTCGTTGCTCAAGAATTTCTAAAATATATTGTATTTTATAAACTTGAAACGATCCATGGATTCGAAAACTTTAAAGAAGGGCAATCTATGCAAAGACCACCACTCTTTGAAACCAATGGATTTATCTATTGGAAAAACCGTTTTGAAACATATGTAAAATCAAAAGATATAGATCTTTGGTTTATTATTGTTAAAGGAGGTTTTAGTTCTACAACAAAGGATATTTCCGTTGATGAACAAAAGAAACTAGTTGCTAAAAATAATGAAGCTAAAATGATGCTTTATAATGCTTTACCTAGAAAAGAATATGAAAAAATTTTTATGTGTGAAACCGCCAAAGATATTTGGGAATCTTTAATTGTTACACATCAAGGTAATTCACAAGTCAAGGATAACAAAATTGATCTTCTTGTTCAACAATATGAACAATTTGTTATTCCTGAAGATGAAACCATTGATTGTGGCTTTGCTCGTTTTAACACTATTATTACATCACTTAAAGCACTTGATGAATCTTTTCGTAGTAAGAACTTTGTCGGGAAATTTCTTAGAGCACTCCATCCCAAATGGAGAGCTAAAGTGACCGCCATTGAGGAATCAAAAGATCTCTCAATAATGTCACTAGACGAGTTGATCGGTAACCTCAAAGTATACGAAATGGTGATGGAGAAAGATTCGGAGATCATCAAAGGAAAAGGGAGAAGATCAAATCCGTTGCTCTAAAAGCAAAAGCGGAATCAAGTGATGATGACGAATCTTGCTCCGTAGCGAAGATGAGGAATATGCCATGGCCGTTAGAGATTTTAAGTTCTAGAGAAGAGGAAAGTTCGTAAGACAACCTCGAGAAGAAAAGCCATTCGAAAAGATCGGGATGACAAGAAGGGGAAAGGTGAAAGAAAATGTTTTAGATGTGGTGATGCAAGTCACCTCATAGGAGAGTGTCCCAAGCCACCTAAAAGCAAAACTCAACGAGCTTTTGTAAGTGGTGCTTGGAGTGATAGTGAAGACGATGAAGAATCAAGCAAGGAAGAAATCGCTCTAATGGCACATGAGTCAAATGAGGTACTTTCCGACTCTTCTTATTCTTCTATTGATGATGACACTTTGCAAAAACAATATAATCAATTGTGTGAGCTAAGTCTAAAAATCATAACTAAAAATAAATTTTTAAAACCAAAAAGGAATTTTTGGAAAATGAAGTTTATGAGTTAAAAGAAAAAGCAAAATACTAGAAAGGAAAAAAAATGACGATGATTGTAAATCATGTCAAGAGCTTAAACTTGAAATAGAAAAACTAAAGCACACACAAGATGTTTTAATAGAAAACAATTCTAAATTTAAAAGGTTTAACAAGAACATCGCTCTTGCCGATGAAATAGTTAAAATTCATAAAACACCAGGAGACATGAATGGGCTAGTTTTAATGAAGTATTAATTCCAAAGAGTCAAAATAAAACGGCCGAAAAGGACGAACATACTGTCAAAATTGCTGATGCAGCCGCGGACGAGACGGAACCAAAATAAGGGTTCCGTCCGTTGTGCAAAATGGTACCGTGGGTACTTTGAAACAGAATGTTACGCAATAAGGACCGTCGAATTTGTTAAAATAACAAAGAAAACCAATAATAATTAAACTAAACTTGAGTAGGACTTGTCAAAATGAATTTAGATCAAAAACTACTCAACAACGATATAAAACTCCTTTTGCCAAACGCCCTTTTCCTAAGAGCAACAACGTACCCAACTACCAACACAATGGTTGGAATCAAAACTTTCCTAGACCATATCAAACTCAGATTACATGCCATGGAACTCTTACCCATCGTTTCCATACATGAATCAAATAAATGGTATGTGTAACCCAAATGGACCCATGAGATATTGGGGACCAAATGCTTGAGTTATTTGCTTCTTAGGTATGCTTGAAAGTTGGATTGGAACCGGATGAATGGATAAAAGATAGTGGTTGCTCACGACACATGACGGGCAACAAAGTCTCTTCTCATCATACCAAGAGTATGACGGGGGTAATGTCACCTTTGGTAGCAATCTCAAAAGCAAAATTATTGGCAAAGGTACGATCGCTCATAACTCTCTAACTATTGAAGTTGCTCATGTGGATAGGTTAGGATTTAATCTACTTAGTATTAGCCAACTATGTGATAAAAAGTATAAAGTGCTATTTGATGAAAATGGTAGTAAAATACTAAAAGATGGTATCACCATAGCTAAAGGAGTTAGGAAAAATAACATATATGTCATGAAGATAGATAAAACATATAATGACAAACTTTGCCTAACAACATTAGATGATAGCTCATCTCTTTGGCATAGGCGCTTAGGTCACGCTAATATGAGACTTATACAAAACCTATCTTCAAAAGAGTTGGTTAGGAATTTACCAAAACTTAAATATGACCAACACTTTTGCGACGCTTGCAAAATTGGTAAACAAACACATAGTAGTCACAAATCTAAAATATGGTGTCCACATCTAAGTGTCTAGAATTATTACATATGGACTTGTTTGGACCATCCGCTATAAGAAGCTATGGAGGCAACTTATACACTTTGGTCATAGTAGATGATTACTCAAGGTTTACTTGGAGGTTGTTTTTGAAAACCAAAAATGAAGCTTTTGATAAATTTGAAATACTTAGCAAGAAAATTCAAAATCTTCTAGGTGTCAAAATTGTGTCGATCCGAACGGATCATGGTCGTGAAATTGACAACGAAACTCAATTTGGAAACTTTTGTGATACAAATGGTATAACACATAACTTTTTCGCTCCACGAACACCTCAATCTAATGGAGTAGTAGAACGTAAAAATAGAACAATTCAAGAAATGAGTAGAACAATGCTTAATGAACAAAACATTCCTCAAAAGTTTTGGTGTAGCGCCGTTGACACTTCTACATATATTTTGAATAGAGTCTTAATATGTCCTTTCTTAAACAAAACACCATATGAACTCTATAAAGGTAAAAAGCCAACGTTAGGATATTTTAGAGTCTTTGGTTGTAAATGCTTTATTCTTAATACTAAGGATTATCTCACCAAGTTCGACCCAAAGTCTTATGAAGGTGTATTTCTTGGTTACTCACAAACTAGTAAAGCTTACATTGTCCTAAACAAAGAAACAATGATAGTCGGGGAATCGTTGAACATAACATTCGACGAAAGTCCACCTCCCTCTAAGACATCACCTTTGGTAGATGATGACTTAGTTGAAAGTCAAATGATAGAAGGTCAACAAATAATTAATAATAACAAGGAAGATGAACCATTAAATAAAGAAATTGTCAACATCAAAGAATCTAAAAGTCATCCTTTAGAAAAAGTCATAGGACAACTCAATCAAAGAACCTTAAGGTCACAAGCCCAAAATCAAAGTAATTATTTTTGCTTTGTATCCACCATTGAACCCAAAACCATAAATGAAGCAATAAAAGATGAATCATGGGTTATTGCCATGCAAGAAGAATTAAACCAATTAGTTAGAAATGATGTTTGGAAGTTAGTTCCAAAACCTAAAGATCAAACTATAATTGGAACAAAATGGGTTTTCGAAATAAGATGGATGAAAATGGGATAGTATCTAGAAACAAAGCTAGGCTTGTAGCGCAAGGTTATAATCAACAAGAGAGGATTGATTATGATGAAACTTATGCACCGGTAGCTAGGCTTGAGTCTATTAGAATATTGCTTGCTTATGCATGTGCCTATGATTTTAAATTATTTCAAATGGATGTTAAAAGTGCTTTCCTTAATGGGTTTATTAACGAAGAAGTGTATGTTGCTCAACCTCTCGGTTTCACCGACTTTGAGAAACCACATCATGTCTTCAAACTCAAGAAAGCATTGTATGGTCTTAAGCAAGCACCAAAAGCTTGGTACGACCGACTTAAGACTTTTCTTATTGATAACAAATATACTATGGGATTAGTAGATAATACTCTTTTTACCAAGAAAAAGGAATCACAAATTATCATTGTTCAAATATACGTTGATGACATTATAGTCGGATCAACTTGTCAAGAATTATGTGATGATTTCTCTAAAATCATGCTGCGAAGTTTGAAATGAGTATGATGGGTGAGTTAAATTTCTTTCTAGGACTTCAAATAAAACAACTAGAAGATGGCATATTTTTTAACCAATCTAAATATATAAAAGACATGCTTAGGAAATTTGGTCTTGAAGATTCCAAACCAACTAAAACTCCCATGTCCTCGGACACTAAACGAACCAAGGATGAGGAGGTGAATCCGTAGATAACACTAAATATAGAGGAATGATTGGTAGCCTACTCTATCTTACGGCTAGTAGACCCGACATTATGTTTAGTGTTTGTCTATGTGCTCGCTTTCAAGAAAACCCAAAGGCATCACACTTAGAAGCCTTAAAAGGATTTTTAGATACATTAAGGGAACAACGTGTTTAGGATTATGGTATCCCAAAGGAACGGGTGTAGAAAATATAGTGTATGCCGACTTCGGATCATGCGGTGACTATGTGATAGAAAAAGTACAAGTGGTATTTGCACTTTTGTTGGACATTGTCTCACCTCATGGTTTGAAAAAAAGCAAACGGCCTTGCCATTTCAACTCACGAAGCCGAGTCGCGTCTCAGCCGGAAAAGCATGTCAACAAGCTCTCGTAGATTCACGAATTCATCTCAAGCGACATTGTGATACTTTGCGACAACAAAGGAGCCATCGATCTCAGCAAGAATCCCGTTCAACATGCTCGTACAAAACATATTGAAATACGCCATCACTTTCTTGGACAATGTTCAAAAGGAAACATTTCAATGAGAAAGTATCCTCGAACAACATTGCCGACATCTTAACTAAGCCTCTTAAGCGAGAACCTTTTAATCTTCTTAGACTTGGTTTAGGGTTAATGGAACCAAACATGTAGGATAAACATAGCCCAAAACATTAGAATAGTCAAAACAAAACAATTTTGTCTTGTATCACACTCTTGTATACGGCACAAGCGACAACAAAACGGAACCAAATTTTGGTGCCGTGCGGTCCGTGGTGTCTCTGGCACTGCCTATATACAAATCATCCTCTTCCTCAAAACCCACTTTACCAAAACGTGTAAAACTTAAACCAAGCTCATTATTGTCATCTTTCCACTCATTAATCCTGAAGATAACATCATTGTAAGTATCCTAACTACATTTCATCTCTTAATTCTGAGTCTAGGATTTTTATTTATGCACAAACTATCACAAATCATTACATGGGGTTTTATGTATGCTTTTATACCAAATATGAATTCAATTGGCAAATTGCATAACTAGTCATTGAAATTAGGTACTACATTATCATATTGCATAAACAAATCATGCTTCCCACTAATTGATAGATAATGAATATAAGGCCTTATTCAAACAACCAAACACCCCATGTCAAAAGTTTTGAAAAGCTTCTCACTTGTAGGAAAACAATTTTTTCATTGCTAATACAAATAGAAACGTTAAATTTTCATCACTTGCATGCTCTTGAATACTAAAGGTATTGCATAACTAATATGCATTCTCGGGTATATTCAAATGAAGCCACATTGAATTAGGAGCATTTGGGTTATCTCATGGTATTTGCCAAACAACCCACTAAAACCATCTTTGTGCATAAAATGAGTCGAGATAACCGCAACTCCAAATTGTTTTCATATAGGCACACACTAGAACCAAAAAGCGTTAAAACTTATTCTCATTTTTAACATATTAACTCTTGTCCTTAGGAATAACCATGGTAGCCGCAAGATTCTATGATCACAAAGACACCCTTAACTACATTCCCAAACACCACAAAACCAAAGGACTTACCAAAGAACAAGTAGACATATTTAGGGGTCTAGAATCAAGGTATTTCCATGAGGGTAGAACCATTCACTCATCCTTCCTTGAAAACACCAATCTTCGTGAAGAACTAGCCGCCATTCAATTTGATTGTCTTTTTGACATCGATGAACCAATTTGTCCTAGGTTTGTGTTAGAATTCTATGCTAGTGTGACCGGCTTTAGTGATGAAGACGATGATGAATTTTGTCTTAGGTTTAGAATTAATCAAAACGACTACACCATCACCTTAGCCAACTTTGCTCAAGTGCTAGGAATTCCCAACCTAGGAACTTGTCTCTACTCGGATAAATGGTCACTCACCGCTCTTGATGCTATCAATGACCGCTCTACCCTACCAAACCCGTTTGGCCGACAAGGATGTCATCCGTGAACACCTTTTAACCCAAAGTGATACAAGAGTTACCGAAAGGGAAAAGTAAACCGAGATCCATATGGAATGGAGCTAAATGAACTTAAGCGCGAATTTAAGAAATGGGAGGAGCTACTTAGAGCCAACGTCATTAGCACCATAGTAAATAGGGATCACATTAACGCTTGCCTTTGTCATATGCTCTACAACTTGTCCAACCGTCAACCATTCAATTTAGCCTACTACATAGCTAGGAGAATGATTGATATTCCAACTCAAGGATTGGTTGCTCTTCCATACGGGATGCTTCTCACCCGTCTCTATAGAAACTTTGCACCAATTCCACCAACACCAAAAAGGATGCACCTTCACTATGAGCTCATCCCTCACATCTTTGTACCTTTGAGTGATGCACGAGTTGCTAAGACAAAGGCAAGAGAGCAAAACCTCCAACTCCATCATCATCATCATCAAATAGCTCCGAGGATGGTCTTCCAAGCTCTCGTCCTCTGCCTCATGAGTATTATGCGTCTCTTCCCGAAATAGAGAATGAATCAGTAGAGTTCAAGCAAACTAAGGGAATGTTCAAGTGCCTTGGTAGGATGATGAACAAGATTTACAAGAAGTTGGACAAATAAGGGTACTTTTAAGGGGCGTTTGGAACAATACATTATCATTAATGTTTGATACAATTTGGTTGTTTTATTATGTAGGATGATAATATAACCTGAAACAATGGTGAATGCTAACAATTTCATGTAGGGATAGCCAAGTATGCTATCAAATTTTACCCATTTTCACTATAATGTGAAAATCAATAAGCCTTGCTCAAAATACATATTCCACTATGTTTTATATATATGTTATCTGCTTTTCCTAACTAGAAATGTTTAGTATAACATGTTTTGAGAAAATTTGAGTTTCGGAAAGTCCCCGCACCTAAAAACGAACATCCCATTTTTAAGCTCCTGGATCGAGGACGGCACCATAATTTTGGTACCGTCCTTTATGTATATTTTGATACCATGCATGCGCATACCGAGCCGGACGGGCACCTTCCCTTAGTACCGTCAGTGTATGATTTTGGTGCGTGGATCCTCCGGGTAATTTTCTTTTCGACTCTTTCGTGATTCCAAATTATCTTCCATCACTTATAAATCAATCTTAACTAGTTTATACTGTTATTAGAACTAGTATAATTCACTAAGGTATATAAGAAATCCATTTCCCACCAAAATTCAAAAATTTTTAAAAATCCACCCAAGGAGCCCTTTGGCATAAAGGAAGGAACCAAATTTTTGGTACCTTCAAATCTGTGGGTGATCTGAATATTATGAAATTCCACTCAATAGAACACATTTATTGCAAATCTTTTCTTCTTCACTCCATCTCTCTTGAATGGCTTGACTTGGGTGATATGACTAGCATTCAACCCACTTCCAAATCATTAGGAACCTCATCTCTTCAATGGTTTAACATCAAATCAAACACATTTCTCCATAATTTTTCACTTCTATAAATTGAGAGGTTTTACCATGATCATCCTCACACCTTCTTCATTCTTACTACTATCTAGCAAAGCAAAACCCAAGTTAAAAATGACTAAATCATCTCCAAAACTTGCAAAAGACCGCTAGAATTAGCGTAAGGCCTTGTTGCTTTGTTCATCTTAGCTCATCATCCGAGTCTTCTCCACTCACAATCTCATCTCCTATTAGAGATGATACAAACTGCTTCACCCAATACATCACACATTGTGATCACCACTCCACCACCAACGAAAACACCTACTTCACCTCCACCGGCACCCATCCAAACATCAAAACACCTCACCACCTTCACCAAGGTCTCCAACTCTCATTCCTGGAGTTATTTTCTCACTCCACCAACATCACCAAATCCTTTCCTAGAGGACTTGGAAGACTTGCCTCCTAGGCCAAGTCATCCACCACCATTGCCATCACTTGACTCCATTGAGCGGATGGCTCATGAGTCACCTCGGTCATCCTTTGACCCAAACGCCATTAGGGCCTAAACCTCTTCTCTTCCACCCCATTCACAAAGACATTCATGGTCCTGTGTATGGGGATCATTCACTCCTACATCAATGTCACCTCATCTTGAGGACATTGAGGTATGTGGATACCAATCCCACTAGAGAGGATATTCAAACCGAACTCCACAACCTCCACCAATTCAAAGGCATGGTTGACTCTCACTTGAGTGTGACAATGCAAATGCAAAGTGCTTTGCTTGCTTCCATCATGACCACCCCAAACATTTCCACCAACACCAACACATCCACCATTCCACCACCACAACCTCCCCAAACATACTACCCTCCAAGGCATGGTTGCTCAACTTGTGAGCAAACAGGCCAAACCGTAAAAGGACCGGATTATTATCCATGACTTCCAAGAAGAAATGAGGTTCATCCTCAACCACATCCTGAGCGTCTTAGCGCTCTTTCCCATCCACCATCACAATAGGATGGTTTTAGACTAGTCTTTTTAGTCTATTTTTTTCTTTCTTAGGATAATTTTTACTTCTTGTACTAAAAACACATCATTGTGTTCTCTTTTCATGATCTTTACTCATGAAAATTTTAACTAATGAATGTTGTTTATTATATTGTTGGTGTCATTACATAGTGTTTGGAAATGCTTGTGAATGATCATTATTACTAATTTGTTTTGTAGCTTTTTTTCAATCCATGATCTTCCCATTAAAGCACAATTAGGGAGCTTTGAACAAGGGAGATAATAGCTCGGGCTCATTACATTCCATAACCTCTTCTTTTGTTGAGACAAAAGGGGAGAAAATATAGAACTTTGAAATTATTTATATTTGACTTTTCTGAAAAAGTCAAATTGCATACATTTGACTTCCTAAAAGTCAAACAGGAACCCTCATTGATAATACTTGACTTTTCTTAAAAAAGTCAAACTGCATACTTTGACTTTCTGTAAAAGTCAACATCATGCATCAACTAGTGAATACTTTGACTTTCATAAATAGTCAAACATCATACACTTGCATTACCATTCTCTTTTCAAGTTCTAAAACTAATATTTTTATAACTCTTGTACAAAATTTGTATCTTTTATAAAAATAAAACTTATATTTTGTCCTCAACAAAAGGGGAGATTGTTAATACAAATATCGTCATTAAACGTTATTTATATTTTTGATCTTTACCTAAGTTTTGTTAACGACAAAAGTAAATTTAATTTGTATAAAAGCTTAAAGCTTGTCAAGTTTAATAGATATTAAAACAAGCTTTTCAAACAATATATTCATCATTCAAGCATTTACATTTATGATTAGTAACATCTTGATATGACTCTAATCATTATGTATGATAGTAGTTTTTAGAATGTGTTAGGTTCTTTAAACCAAACACTACTTAAGTACTTGCATATTTCTAAAATAGAAATACAACTTATGACATCATGTAATGCATCATGGAAATCATTAGAAGATTTCATTAGATATTTTGTGTGAATTTGTACTCTTCATATCTCACAATCTCACTTAGATAGAGTTGACTTTAGCAAAGATTTGATATCTTGATGCGGTAGAAGCGGTACCAAATGGGTACCGGGGAGGAACCCTTTTAAGGGTTCAGCGGTCCGTCGGAGCTCTGTCCACTTTGGCTATAAATAGCAATGCCAAGCCAAGTAGTTTCTCATCCCTTTCTAACATACTCTCATACATATCTTCTCTCTAACCTTTCTAACTCGGTTTCATATCATATTAGTGATCTCTTTTGTAGCAAAGAAGATCAAGTCATATTCAAGCTTCAGCGAGAGTTGGAAGTCTTGTTTGTTTAGTGTTGTATGATCTAGTGTTGATTCATACTTCATTGTTGTATCAAACCATCATAATCTTGTGAGTGTGAGTGGTTAGTATTTTAGTCCTCAAAATACATTGTGTGTGGGAGTGGTTGGACCCTTGGAAAGAACTTCGACATCTAGCTTAGTGTCGGAAATAGTGTGTAAGCGAAGTGTAAAGGTTTCTCGCCGGTGAAAGGAGCTTGTTGACTAGTGAAGTTAAACTCTCGAGTGTGAGACTCGAGGAGTGGAGTAGGGCAAGGAAAAAGAGTCCTCGTAGGCCGAACCACTATAAACAACTTGTTGTGGTTTGATCATTTCTTTCCTTATTTACTTCTTACATATTGCTTGCATATTTCATTAACATATCTAAGATCAATATCAATTGATCTTTACAATAAGTTTCAAAACAAAGTTTTAATTAGTAAACTATTCAACCCCCCTTCTAGTTTTCTACAAATTTATTTCCCCATAAGCGATCATGAAATCGCAAATTACCAGTAACATCTACAAAGCTGTTACACATTGACCAATTTGCCTAATAAAGTGTAGTAAGCGTCAGAAGGTGCTTGAATAAAGCGTCTAACCTAACAAGTAAAAAATCTGAATCAATATTCTAAAACACTCAACTCCAAAAGAGCATATATTATATGAGATGCTTTACTTGATCACTTATCGTGCGTTAACATATATGTATCTACACACAAACTTGATTTAGGATGGAGCATGCCAATAATCCAAACGGAAAATGCATATTTAGAGATGGAATAAGATAAACTTTGAAGAAAAAACAACTTCATTGCAAGATAACACAAAATTGCTAATACTACTATCTTGGAATTTTTGTAGCAAGTTATTAGTCAGAATTTTATGAAAATGTGCTTTGTTTCTTGGGTTGCTTGTTCTTTTAGGAAGTCTAAAAAGACCCAAGTTTCAACATACATTTTGACCGAAATATTGAAATAATAAGATCATACCTTCTCTCCCCTTACTCTTCCACTTCCCAATGGCTTACCTTTCTAACCCTCTTTGGTCTATCTTTACCTAACGTTCTGCAATTAATAATAAAAAATATTGGGTCAGCCAATGGTAACCTGTCACTTAAGAAACATTGTTCATCTATACACAAAAGAATTAATAGCATCCACAATATATATAAATCTCCATAATATAGTGAAATAGACCTAAAAAATTTAAAAATTGTAACCTTATGTCTAGTAGCAACAAAAGGCATAATAGTTCTCATCAATCTAGCAACAAAACTAATCATAATATTGAATCAAAAGTTCTAATAAATGAGCATATGCAAAAATGAAAGTACCTTTATTCTGTAAAACATTGATCACATCATATATCAGTCGAAATGAATATACACTTGCGAACCACGATTCTTTATGACCAAACACTCCTATGGCATCATCCAAACACCCTCTTTAGAAGCAGCAAACAATCCAATAGCATCAACAAATGCCCCCGACAACAACCAAAACACCCTTAACAACAGCAACCAAACACCCCATTACGGTAGCACGACAACTTCGGTACACACGCACCTGCTGCAGCATCCAAACTTTTGTGAAATATATAACTCATCTTTGTATCAATTCATACAATATCAAAAAGAAGAAACATTTTATCCATTACATTCAACATTTGGAATAAATATTTTTTAGATTTCAACTGCATTTTTAAGTAAACTTCAACTTAACTTACTTGGTTTCTCATATGGCCTCAGTAAGAGATTTGTCGTATTCATCTGCAAAATCAAATGTAGCAAGATAAGGCCACATGCAAAAATATCACAAAAATACCCAAATAATGACCATTATTATTTAAAATCTAAATATTGCAACAACCATCGACACTTTAAATAATGGATGGTATTTAACATTACTTTATGGTATTTTTATGCATGTAAATGACCTTACTTGATTCCTTTTCATTAATTCATCCAACTATAAATTAACCACAACTATCATCGAGTTCATCTAACTTGTCTTTAAACTATTTATCGACAGGATAACTATATACATAGATTGAAACGAAGAATTCATGCCATTGAGAAATAAAAAAGAATGAGGCGTGTGACCCGTTTTTCCATCTCAAGCCACTAATATTATTCTCTCTTAATTTGTTTACTCACATTATCTAATTTTTATATTTAATATAATGAAGCGAACTCTTTCTAGAAGTCTCAATGGCAATTTATTTTTCATCATGGCACCTACTATGCTAATATCTAAATGTAGAATGTTATATGGATTTTATTTTTTATCATACACGGACTACAACATGAATGAATATTCACAGTGATATCATCGACACAACTTATACGAGGCGGTAAATATTGTCACTTTATCCTTCCTTACTTTCAGTAATGTGAATAATGTAAAAATTGACCCTCTTAAAAAAATATTAAAGCGAATTTTTTCAATGGTGTGTGCATTTATATTTACAAAGATGCAATCAGCATGCATTTCCGAAAGTTCTTATTTCCAGTGGGCTTACGAAGTTGTGTAAAAGTCAAAATGTTTATAAGCTCGTATTTATGGATGTATAAGATTATCAATTTGAACAGTCCCAACCACAATGTGGCATCACTTTGTTGATAGTATAAGCAAGCAAAGTACCCCACCATGCCCTAATCAAATAAACTTCATCCGAACATTTACAAAGCAACTTCATTAGACTAATAGTAATGGGACCATGGACGATCGATAATCCCATATAATAAGCTAACTAAAAGCACCCATATAACTATTATCTGCCTATAAGCTAATCCAAACATCCCTAATTATCACAGATAAACCATTACCTTGTCAAACGAACTTTTTCGGCTTCTATCTTCTCCGATCCCCGTATAGTGTCTCACAATCTCACTTCCCGCAGTCAATGTGAGTTTCCTACTAAGCTTCACCACACCATCTTTAAGTGCATTTTAAAGTTGATCCAATCTGTAAAAGCATACAGCCACAACTAAGTTATGATTCAATGTGATATCGACATAAAAGAATCTGGAATAGTGCAGAAACTTACATGTAACGTCTTAATCTTTAACGATACCCTATCTCCATTTCTCATTCCCACACTCATACAAACTGATTCAAAACAAACCTGCATATTGCAACATTAAAGTGAGTTTTGAATTCCGAATTGAAAATGAACGAACTTTAGACTCAAACATGCCTTACAACTTATTGTAAACTTCTTTATCAATAATTTGTATAAGTAATTTGTGTTTGAATTTTCACTAAAGAAAGAACCTTAATAGCGTGTTTGCTATCTGCACCCGTCAGTTTAGTTAAGCATTGCCAATAGCAACTTAGAACTACTTTTTTTTTCCAAGTTAGACCTACCAAATCAAAACAACCAAAAAAAAGTGTAAATCAACTCATTCACATACTAACATGGATAAAACTGATAGCACAAACTGAACATAGGCCAAGAGAAGTTATTAATAAGTGGTTAATTAGACCAAAATAAGCTCTTTCATTTTACAATCACAAATCAAAATCTACTTTGAAAATCTCAGAGCATTTATTATTTGATTATTGATAAAATCATTAAAAGGTCAAAGCAAAACACAAATTAAGCCTACATTATGCGAGGGTTTGGTATATCCTACTTATGTAGGAGCCTTTTAAATCAAATCTTCCTACAACTCATCGGCTAAGTTTCAAATATCAAATATCCTAACAAAAATTGAGTAACAATTTACGAACAAAAAATATACATATATCATAATCAAAATAACAAAAACAATACCAAAAATGTAATCTAAAATAAAATGAAGGTAATTAACCTGTATCAATGAAATCAGTGGAATGACCGAGTGATGTATAAAAAACGGATTGTTAATATTATGTTGATGAACAATCATAAAAATAATAACCCCAAACACCAAAAGGATCCATATAATATTTTTCATAATTAGTGATTAATACCAATTAGGTTCATTGATGAAATCAAGAGGGTTTGGGAGCGGGGGTGAGGATTTGGGGGGCGTGATGTTCATTTTTAATTGATTGATTAAATGGAAAAGGATTTAGGTGATATGAGATCCGTAATTGGGGGAATTGATTGATGATCAATGACTGAATATGCATTTGTGTTGTTATTGTTTTTGGGCGGGATAATAAAATGATCGGAGGGTGCATGTTGTTTTGGGGAATTAAAATGCCAGGTGTCATTTTTTAAGAATTTTGAGGGGAGATATGATTCAAACAAACCCTCATTTTATATATGATAGGGTTTTAAAGGTTTTTAATTACGTGCAATAGCGATACTTTTCAAATGTACGTCTGAATGCGGCGTACTATTTTGTTCACTTAATGTAACGAACTTTCAACTTTGTATTCTACTTATAATATGGCCTTTCTGAAAATAGTTTGGAAACCTGAGGCATCATAGACATTTTATAAGGGTTTTGGTTGTATAATAACAGCGTACTTTTTCAAATGTACGATCAAGTCTGGCATTACTATTTTTTGTCATAATAGCTTTCATTTTCACGTTTTTAGTCCATTTTGCCCGTTTTAAGTCGTTTTTGTACATTTTTCACCTGCGTTTTTGCATGTTTTCATCTGTTCTCTGCGTTTTGTTTGTTTTTACATTTTCATTTGTTTTACATGTTTTACTTTGTTTTGCACATTTTCGTCCAATTTTTGCGTTTCATCTATTTTTTGCGTTTTCATTCGTTTTGCCCGTTTACGCGCGTTTTTGCACCTTTTTGCATATTTTTCGTCTATTTTGCATGTTTTAGCATTTTCATGCACATTTTTTTCGCGTATTGCCTCCATTTTGCGCGTTTTAAGTCCGGTTTTGCCACGTTATCGCCCGTTTTACATGTTTTTGACCAGCGTGCAAAAATGGATGGCAATCAAAACATTTAAAACATACTAAAACGAATGAAAACATCAAAATAGATGAAAACTAAAAAATATGCAAAAATAGCCAGCGATGCAAACGGCGAAAATGTGTAAAACTTTTCACAAACGGACAAAAGCGTGCAAATGTAAGCTGCAACATGCAAAAGCGGTAAAATATTAAAAAAGCAGGTGAAAACATGTAAAACAAATGAAAATGCGTAAGCGAACAAAAAGTGTAAAACGGATGAAATCATGCAAAGCGTGTGAAAATGTGCAAAAGCGACGAAAAGCGGGCAAAATGGATGGAAACATGCGGGCAAAACATGCAAAAGTGACGCAATAAAATGAAAAAAGCGAGCGAAAAGTGCAAAAAACATGCAAAATGAGATGAAAATGTGTGTGATAGCGTCTTGAAAACATTTTAAAAGCGGACTAAAAGCGTGTAAAAAGGGCAGAAGCGTGCAAAATGGGCAAAAAATTTGGTCTGCGGTTAAAACAAGTTTGGTGGGGTAGAATGGAACAAAAAATGAAAATGCGTTACATTAAGTGGGACAAAAATAATCTTACCCGTCTTAGATCACGTCACATTAAGCTTATTTACTATGTAGACAAAACATTTTCAGGTTTCAACTTTGGATCCATATGCTATCAAGGTTGCTTATGGGTTCGGTTATCGCATTGTTCGGTTTATTTGATTTGTTGATTTAGTTACAAAAACTGTAAAATTGAATTTGAATTTAGTTTGGTTTTTGGATTGACCTGAACAACTCAAATTATACAATTTAGACTAAAATACACTGTTGATCCCTAAACTTGTCTTGAAACATCATGCTGGGATAAAACTTGCCTTTTCATGCATTGAGTCAAAAAAGCTTTTATAGTCTAATGCAGTCCCTTGACCATTAATGCAAGTCAAGTTTTGTTGTTGAAACAAAACCCGTATTTCACTAGCCAACACTTTATACCAACCGTTTATGCGGTGTTTGTGAGTTTGTTATATGTTTGTGTATAGTAGGTTATCATCCTAAACTATCCTACAAAATTTGTCTTTATAAGCGACAATCCTTTTAACATGATGCGTTGTTGGTGTGGTAAGCAAGTTATAATTAAGCCATTAGACCTCTGCCAACAAGGCTCGATTCTTTGGTTGTCCTTGAAGTAGAGTGTCTTTTAATATGTATCGTATCATTTTTTAAGCAATTAGCAAACTACATTGTAATAATGGTTTGTTGTTTAATCACTTGCATAATCATGAATATGGGTCTTCTTAGGGTGTGAATACGATGGTATGATCTGAAATCGTGCTCGTTCAAGAATGATCATACGAGGCCTTTTGAGGGGAGAAATAAGCTTGAGGCAAGATTAGAAATTTGCTCAAGGTGATGTGTGGAAGTAGAAGATTTACGGTGCTTTCAATGGATATTGTTCGGATGTTTATACATTAGGATAACTGTTTAGCTTTTATGTAATGAGGCGAGATGGTTAATGTTCATTATCTTGAATTGTAGTAACGTTGTGTCCCAGAAGGTTATTAATCTTTTTATTATGCTTCGATTTACGGTATGTTTATGCACAAGGTTAAGATTAAAGTTGACTTTTAATTATCAACATTGTTATGAAGTATTGATTTGGTTTGTTTTTACTTTTTAATGCCTTATGGTTATGCAGATGGTTAGCAATTTGTTTAGGTTTGACTTTTAATTGTCAACATTCTTATGAGGTTTTGTCTTTGGTTACTTTTGATACAAATTATTCACACATAAAGCTAAGTCAAATCTATAAAAAAATACAAACATGACATGGTTCCATAGTTAATACAAATGGATATAATTCCAAATGCATAAAATTGCATACTTTTAAAGCATGAAATTACGTTAGACACACATGTGTTTTTAGAGTACATAAGTTGTCCATAGAAAATAAACTAGATAAAACATTGTCTAGCTGATTAGCATAACAGAATTGACCTATGGTGAGGCCATCATTCTTTCCAATGCAGCCTGCTGCCTAGTCATTCTTCATGTAGTAGGTTGGGTTTAAGCGGCTTGCTTGCACATCACTGTACAGCGAAATCCCGGTGTGAGTGATCATGTTGTTGGGATTGACACTGGGATTGCTCATGTATGATGGGATCGGTAATTGCTTCATATTGATGTTGCTGGGATTGAGACAGGGATACATCATGTATGATGATGGGATCTTGATTGTTGATCTTGATTTTCATATTGAATACCACTTCCTTGAACTGCACTAACTTGACTTTCAACAACACTTGTACCTTCCTTCTTTATCTCTTTGCTACTTTGTTATATTTAGGATGTGTTCTTCTTCTTTTGACTTTTGTAGGCACTTGTTTGACATTCGTATGGCGGTTTGACTACTTTGAGCTCCACCATGCCTTGTACATGTTTCGGTTGTGTCCGGCAATACAAATACTACATAACACTCTTCCAAGCCCTTGACAACTTACCATTCTTCACAATCTCTTCACTTTCGGGAGCTATCCTAACTCTTTTTTTACCTCTTGACCTAGCCGGAGTTGTTTCAGATTTCGGTGGAACAATTGTTGTTGGCACCGTTATTTTTCCCAATGTTTGTTGCTAGTTATAGGCTCGACATAGTGTTTGTAGGTTGCCTCCCAAGTGATAAGATAGTAACAAGGATAAACCCATGTTTCTACAGCTCTTACTTATTTGCCCATTTTAAAGCCATATTCAATTGGTAGCAACAACATGTTTACATGGTAAACCTGTTATCTCCCATCTTCTAGCAGTACAATACTTTTCTACAACATTAACTACACATTAGTGCCCATGGTCCACTAACACGAAACTTACTTCCCCATTCAAAAACATTATATATGACCTCTTTCTTAATATCCTCTAGCATGTGTTGTGTAGTTGGTGTTAGTGGCCCATCACTCTTCTCAATTACCGTCACAACATGCATTATCCTCTTCATAAAGTATTCTTGATGTATTCTAAAATTTTGTAATAATTGGTTTATTTAAACCCTCAATAATTTTGTCATGAAACACTTGACACATGTTATTAAGTAACATATCAGAATGAGCTATCCCTAAAGATTACAAATAAACATGTATTAATTAGAACTGTTTATACACCATTAAGAAATACAAATTAACTGAAACAAATAGATGAATTACATGAATAATGTGACCTTGACCAATGGATCGGTGTTATCTTACTTAACCAATCATGGGTTGGTTGATTGAATTTCTTGAAATCAACCATAGCTTTCTGGCTTGTATACAACAGTTGAGGCTGTTGCACATTTTCACATATGGTCTTTGAAGGTCTTTGAATGCTTCTAATACAAAATATGTGTTCTCAGTGGAAAACAATACTTAAAAGCTCCTTGATATCTGCAAAAATCATATATGTTTAATGTTTGTTTCAAAACAGAAAGACTTTAATTCAAGAGCAGGTTAAGGAGTACCTTTTGCAAGTCAATAATAAAAGTGATGATTGAGGTTGGCTCAAGTGCTATATCATCGGATAAACAATGAAGAAGCAATTCCATGATCCTATGTTTTCTAATTCAGCAAAGCATAAGCTAAAGGGTATATACCATTATTTGCCATCAATTCCCATAAATTTGTCGTGATTGACCATTCAAGTACCATGAATTGGAAAAGCATCCAGCCACAACAATCTCTGCTTTAAATCCTTCCTTTAGTGCACCTAAACAAACATACATTCTCTTGAATTCTCTTGTTAGAAGAGCCTCATCGTAGAGTCATTCCATTCATCGATCTTGCATGTTGTATTAGGGTTTCTCTTCTAACTTGAACATAATCTCTCAACATGGTAAATTGTAGCTTGAATTCACCCGATGCTTGAAATGCTAATTTTTTTCCCTTAAAACCTTCGCATGGACACTTCAAGCTTGAATTGGTTGGTAAGTTGATTATGAACAGACTTGACAGGAACCCGTGGATTGGTTTCAATTTGTACTTTAATTTGCTTTGAGATATAGTTAAGGTCAAAAGCTCTTACTGCCCTTGATTGTAAACAAGTGTGTTGTTCCTTATATTTTCTGACTGACCATGGACCTGTCTCACCATGCCTTCTGACAAACAATAGCCATGGGCAGAGTATTTGGGAAGTGTAAATAATGGTAAAACACTGTTGTATTACTTGATCTCATTCTGAGGAATACATGACTATATTTATCGAGGATATTAGCTTTGAGCCTAAGTTATGTAATAACCTATAATGGGTTTTGGAACGTAATGTACTAATGGGTTTACTAACTCTACATATTCAACATTCCCCAAGCCAGTGAGCATATATGTTGATCATGCCCGGCTTGTTACAAATAAAGAATTAATTATCGAGTTCTAGGCAATGCTTTAAGAACATCTGCTAATTGATTTTTCGGTCCTGTATGAGGTTGTGATTTCCCATCTTCTAACTTCTCACGAGTAAAGCTTGATCAACTTCTATATGCTTGGTCCTTTCATGAAACCACGAGTTGGTTGCAATGTAGATAGCATTTGGTTATCACACATCTTCATTGGTTTAGATGAGGAAACCGATCTCACCAAGTAAATTACTTAACCATACAAGCTCACAAGTAGTTTGTGCCATAGCTCTATATTCGGCCTCTGAACTTGATCCGGGACACAACATTACTGTTTTACTCTTCCAAGAGACTAGGTTGCCTCCAACAAAAACAAAATATCCGGTTGTAGAGCACGAAGTATTTGGACATCCAGAATAATCGCATTTGTGAACGCTTGCGGATGCCCATGATTAGCATATAAGATACCAAGTCCCGATGTACCTGGGTCCAGATATCCTAAATTTGAGTAACAACATCCGGTGTGACGTTCTAGGAGATGACAAAAACTGACTTACAACACTAACCGGAAATGAAATATCAGGATGAGTAATAGTGAGGTAGTTTAACTTCCCAATTACTCGCCTATATTTCTCAGGATTCGGAAAGCAATCTTCCATCTTCTTCAACTTTAATTTCATCTTTGGTATCATAGGCTCGTCATACGGCTTTGCCTCAATTTGACTGCATCATCTAAGCAAGTCTAGACAATATTTCCTCGAGAAAGGCAAATGCCCTTCCTACTACTGAGACACTTCAATTCCAAGAAGTACTGGCGATCCAAGATCCTTTGTTTGAAAGCAAGTACCAATAAATGATTTTAAGTTTTTATCGGCTTTATCAGCGCGTAATCACTACATCATCGACATAAACAACAAGCAAAATGCAACCTGCGTCAGATGATGAGTAAAAGACAGAATGATCATAAACACTCCTTCGTAAGCCGAACTTAGTTACCGCATTACTGAATTTTCCAAACCAAGCACGCAGAGACTGTTTCAAGCCATATAAAGCTTTCTTAAGTTTACACACTCTGCCAGATTCCCCCTGAGCAACAAACCCCGGAGGTTTCTCCATATATACTTCTTCTTGTAAGTCACCGTGTAAGAAAGCATTCTTCACATCTAGTTGATGAAGTACCTAATTGTAAGTTGCGGCCAAAGAAATAAACAAACGAATAGAAGATATCTTGGGGTGGTGAGAAAGTCTCGAGTAATCAATGCCATATGTTTGTGCATAACCCTTAGCTACCAAAGCGGGCCTTCAATGGAGCAACATAACCATCGTGGATTCATTTTAACACTAAACACCCATTTACAGTCGATTGGCTTCTTATAAAGAGGTAAATCTACTAAAGCCCATGTACCATTATGATCAAGAGCATTCATTTCTTCAATCAATCGCCTCACGCCATCGAATGGGCCAATGCTTCATCAAAAGTTTTAAAGCGATGCTCAGTCTAAGTTTGCAACAAAGGCACGAGAGGAGGTAGATAACCCATCATAAGAAATAAATGCAGAAACAGGATACGTACAAGTACGTTTACCTTTCGGTGTAATAGGTAGATCGGAGGTGCGGGGAGAAGGTGATGGCAAATCAGAACCACTAGATGTATCAGTATCACCAGGTGCACCAGAATCACTATGTGCCTCACTAGGTACACTAATGGGTACATCATTAGGTACATTATTTGGTGCATCAATACGTGCATTGATCGGTCCCGAACCGTCAAGTTTTATCACACAAGCTAACCACTTGTGAATGGTCAACCTTAATAAACTTCAAACTCCAGCCTGATTTACACCAATGCAATGAAGATCTATAGGGTATAGAGTGTTTCCCGTGTCGCTAAGTCCCAACGAGGCGTGCGTGAATCACCAAACGTTATAGTGATCGGGTGAATTTGAACGGGAAAAGGGTTATGATTGATACTAAATGACAAAGGAAAAATGAAAGAAAATTAAAAATCTAAATTATATTAAATAAACGCTATCACTATTTTAAAAATGATGTTTTTGATTTATCTTTATAAATTTAAATTAAAAACTACGTAACGTACAAAAGAAAATGTGAAATTGAGACATAATTAATCCTAAAAATATAAAAATGAAATTTTTACAAACCTAATGATAAGAGAAAATTTTGAGAAAAAGAAAATTATTTTTATGACTATTTATTTAATTATTATTAATTAAAGACTATTTTAACCTATTTAATAATACCCTAAATTATAAGAAAATATGAAATAATACCTAGAAAAGTGAAATTATGACTTAGAAAAATCTAAAATAACTAAAGAGAATTTTCAAAAATGATTTTGTATTTTTCTGATTTATATTCTAATTTCTATGAATTAAAAACTACTTAAAACTAATTAAATGGCTAAAAATTACAAATTAAACTAAGAAAAATCTGGAAAAATATTTTTTTGGCTTTTTATATTTATCTTAACCTAGGAAAAATGAAAACTTATTTTTTTGAAGTTTTTCTGATTTAATTGCAATAAAGGCTAATTAAAAAGTCCTAAAAACTGTTTTAAATAAGGAAAAATAGCAAACAGTGATGAAAAATTATGAAAAATTCAGGAAAAGTCTAAAATATTATTCTAAGTCTATGAAAAATATAAAAACCTATACTAGTGTGCAAGATATGGGAGCTGTAGTGAAACTGCTTATGAATAAGCACTTCAAAATAAGCTAAAGGCCACAAATGAGCACCAAATGATCACAGGACCTAACTTATGCTAAAACTACTAGAAAACAACCTAAACTAACTACTCTAAACCTCTGGAAGCAGAAACAAGTATTTGATTGGGTTGCACTTAAGAACCAAAACAGGTTTTAGCTACTATTTTGTAGCTTGAAAATAAGCCACTCAAATAAGTTTGAAACTCAAAACCGGATGTAGGATCCTAAACTAGACACGGCAAGGGACTTATAAACCAAAAATCAGACCAAGACAAGCTCTAATGAGCTTGTGGAGAACTCTGCACAAACCTGTGCAGACTCAGTTATCACTGAGTCAGTGCACAGGGCACTTTAGACCTAGTTGACAAGCTGCTTTGGAGCTTATAAGGACTTACAAAAAATTTCCAAAAATCACTTTTCAATTCTTGACCAACTGAGGTTTTTAAACCCAAAGTTTCACTTGAATTGAACCAATAATGAAGCTATGAAAAATCAACCAAGTTGGGTGAAAACTGAGTTTTTCATTTTTTTTTACTTTTGACAGAAATGATATTTTTGACTTTTGTGAGATTTGATCTTAATTTGTGAACTGATTATGTTATTTAATGATGAAACAACACTGATGCAAGCTATATCACTAACCTTTACACCTATAGGCAAGATTCTACAAACTAACTCTCACAGAAATGACAATAAGAGCAGATTCAAAGCAATTTTGACTAAATGAGTTTGTAGATGCAATTTGATGACTAAAATGATTCAAGTGGACCTAATTGAGACTGAGTAGACAGATTTAAGCACAAACCAAAGCTCAAGCTTAATATAACTATCCAATCCAAACACTAGTTTATATCACAATTTCACTAACCCTAACTAGACATTCAATCTAAGCTTAACAACTAATACTAAAACACTATTCTATAAGCCAAATAACAACTGAATCAAGCAATTATAATAAGCAAATATCAATGATAACAAATATGCAAATTCAACAGTTAAATGGAAAGGGAACTTGGAACTCACAACTGGTCCAGCTATTGCAACTTTAAACCAGAACCAAACTACCACTATTCTAATCAAATCCAAGCTCTGCAACAAGTATTTAAACCATTTCAACTTCCCATTTGATCACATTTGACTTTTGTTGACCGAGTTCCAATTTACTTGCACTTGAGTTATAAGCTTACCAAAAGCTATCAATAGCTTAAATAAGCTTATTTGAATTAAAATGAAGCTACTTGGAGCTTAAATATAATAGCATGATAACTGATTTTACAACAGTGAGCATAAAAGCAAGTTTTTGGTTCAAACTTCAAATCAATACTTGAAATTAAATTACAAGCCGATAAAACAGGTTTTTCTTAGTACAATACAAAAGGAAATTAAATATTTAGAACTTAATTTAAGACATTGACATTAAAACGACATACATGGAAATTAAAACTAAGAACTACTCTCTTCTCTTGCTCCTCTTCTCTTATTTATACATCAAAAGGTCTTCTCTCTCCCCTCTGAGCAAATCCCACTTGCTTTTGGAGCCATTGGATGACTTGAGTCATTTTTGGCCATTGATGATATTTTGGCGCCAAAATGGTTTTATGATTGAGGGGGGTTGAGTGAAATCTAGAAGAAGCATTAAATGTTACTTGGCTTGTTGTTGAGGTGGAGGGGACATGGAGAGTTGAGAGTAGAGGCTGGAGGGTGAGGTATGTTGAGTGTTACTTGAGAGGAGGTGGGTGAAGGAGAAGACTTTGGAGGGAAAAGGTGAGATTTGACTTATTGTTTGACCGGGGTTTAATATTAGACATGGGGTTCAAAACAGGGGTTCTGGTCATGGCGTAAGTGGGTTCAAGGTTCAAAAAAGGGGTTCAAGGGTCATAGTTTGGTTTATTAATACATAAGGACCATTTTTAAATTCCATAAAACCAAGGACCAAATCTGCCATTTTCCAAAGTTATTCCAAGGACCAATTATGACAAGTTTCAATAGTACAAGGACCATTAAAGATATTTTCAAACTTCCAAGGACTATTTTTGCCAATTTTGAAACTTGAAGGACCAAACTTGTAAATTCTCAAAACTTTTGAAATTTTTCACCAAAGGACTAATTATGACAACTTATGATTTCAAATGGACCTTTGGTGACTTTTCTTTAAAATAAGTGCTCGAGGACTATTTTTGACAAGATTTGAAACTTGGGAATTTGAAAGCGCCAATTATGCTTAAAACTTAGCTCAATTTTCATCTGATTTTAAACATTTTGCATTTGAAACATATAAAATGCAATTTTGAGATATTTTTAGTATTTTGATGCATTTCTGAGCGTTTTTAAATGTTTTGCGATTCGATTTGACCAAAAATGATGAGTATTTACACACTCATCAATCCCCCACACTAAACTATTGCTAGTCCCTAGCAATCTTTCGAGAAAACTTAATGGATTTGAATCTCTTTACCAAAAGCCATTACTTCTGGAGTAGCCAAATGTTTCAGTTCAAGTAAGAACCTTGGTACAATGATAACCAAATGATTTTGAGCAAATCACCAGCTTTCCACGGATTTGATTTGTCTTTACGAAGCCGCTTGCTTCGGACTAGCCAACTCTTAGATAAAATATCTTTGGTGAGTCGATTACCAATTATGGTTTTCCAACTGCCTTTACCACAAGCCATAAACTTGCGGGCTAGCCAACTCTTCACTAATTAAAGATATGGTGAGGTGAACACCATACAATTTTGGGCAAATTGCAAGCCGTCAACGGATTTGAGATATCTTTACCAAGAGCCGTTTGCTCCTGGATTAGCCAATCCTTTTGTTTATTAGACATGGCGGACTGATAACCATAAGTTGAGTAAGTGTAAAACACTTACTCCAAAAAAAATTTTGGCCAAAAATAGGGGAGTTGGGTGGTATAATTACATGATAAAATTCGTGAGAATTCCCGTCCACACTAGAAATGAATATTTCCCTCAATATTCAAAGTACCGGCTGTTATGCCGAAACATAGAACGTAAAAGGGAAATACTACGGCCATTATTTGAAAGATTTTTTTTTTTTTTTGAAACTTTATATACAACAAATGGGCAACTCCCCACACTAGGGTGGTAGAAAGTAGAAAGAAGTCAGAAATATGGGTGAAAACCTATATGGCATGCTATTTTATTTCGAGTCGCTAGCTTGACTCGATCCCCGCATTCATTGGTTCATGGGGAAAGTTTGTAGATCCGGGACAACCACATGGGGAATGTCCTCTCCAAAATAGTGCTTCAATCGATGACCATTCACTTTAAAATTTGGACCATCGGGTTGAGATAACTCAATGGTTCCATAAGGAAATACTTTAGTGATGGTAAATGGTCCAGACCAGCGGGATTTTAGTTTTCTCGAGAAAATCTTCAATCTTGAATTGAAAAGAAGGACTCGATCACCGACGTTGAAAACACGGTTTTTGATTTTGAGTCATGAATCTTCTTTGTCTTTTCTTTGTAGATCAAAGAGTTCTCGTATGCTTGATCACGGAGTTCATTTAATTCATTCATTTGAATTTTTCGGTGATCACCAGTGCCTGAATATCGAAGTTGGCATGTTTCAAGGCCCAGATGCCTTGTGCTCAAGCTCAATCGTGATGACATGCCTTCCGTACAGCTTGTATGGAGTACACCGATGGGTGTTTTATAAGCTGTCGGAAGGCCCAGTGCGTCATCTAGCTTATCAGACCAAGAGGCACGGTTTTCGCCTACTGTCCTTTCCAGAATTCTTTTAATCCCTTGGTTGGAAACTTCCACTTGCCCACTTGTTTGGGGGTGGTACGCACGGTAGAGACGGTGAGTTACACCATACTTTTGCATGACTCTATCAAACTGGTCATTGCGAAATGCGTGACACGATCGCGATTATAGCTCGTGGAGTTCCAAACCTAGCAAAAAGAGATTTTAAGAATTTCACAACATCTCGGGCATCGTTGGTAGGCAAAGCTTTCGCTTCAACCCATTTTGACAAATAGTCAACGGCGACGAGTATGTATTTATTTCCTCGAGATGATGGAAATGGCCCCATAAAGTCAATGCCCCAGATGTAAAAAATCTCACACACTTGAATGGCGTTTTGTGGCATTTCATTTCGTAGTGAGATATTTCCGTGACGTTGACAAGCGTCCGCGTTTTGACAAATTCATGGGCATCCTTGTAAATCGTGGGCCAATAAAATCCAGAATCAAACACCTTCTTGGCGGTGTAGTTGGGGCTATGATGTCCCCAGGAGGTCCGAATGGCAAGCCTTGAGAATGTCATTGGCTTCCTGACCATACACACATCGCCTGATGACTTGATCCGCGAAGTAATGTTTTACATCTTTAAAGAATTTGTTTTTCCGTTGGGACGACATCCCTTTCACCACAAAGTTACCCGCATGGTAATTTGCAAAGTCAGAAAACCATGGGGTAGAAGAGTCTCCACGAAAAGAAACCACATTGAGTGTTTCGAGAGGAAATTTTTCGTTTATTTCCTTTTTCCGAACACATCACTGTGAGGGTTTTCTAGGCGGAATGACAGATGATGGCCAGCCAGTTCTCGGCTCCTTTTTGTCACGTATAATGATATCAAATTCTTGTAGGAGGAGAACCCAACTGAGGCAATCTCGGCTTTGCATCTTGTTTTGCAAAGAGATATTTGAGAGCCGAATGATCCGTATACACCACGCATTTGGTCAAGATTAGGTATGGCGAAACTTCTCAACGCGCATACACCACGGCTAATAATTCTTTTTCGTAGTGGTGTAATGGGTTTGAGCCATCATAGTCTTACTGCGAAGATGGATAGGCGAAAATGCTTGGTTTTAGTTGCCCCAAGACGCACCGATAGCAAAATCACTTGCATCGCACATGAGTTCAAAGGGTAAATCCCAGTCGGGGGCAACTAGAATGGGTGCTTCGGTTAGCTTTTTCTTTAATGTTTCAAAAGCTTCGATGCACTCAGGTGAGAAGATAAAAGGAGCATCTTTTCAAGAAGATGGGTCATAGGCGAGCGATTTTAGAAAAATCTTGTATGAATCTACGATAAAACCCGGCATGACCTAGAAAACTCCTAATACCTTTGACGGTAGTGGGATGAGGCAATTTGGCAATAACATCGACTTTTGCTCTATCTACCTCAATCCCATTTTTTGAAATCTTATGGCCAAGGACTATGCCTTCTTTGACCATAAAGTGGCTTTTCTCCCAATTTAGACAAAGATTGGTGTCTTCACACCGTTTTAGCATTTTTTCTAAATGGGAGAGGCATGTTTGAAATGAGTCCCCAATGACCGAGAAGTCATCCATAAACACCTCCATTGTTTCCCCTATCATGTCGTGGAAAATTGCCATCATACATCGTTGGAACGTGCGAGGAGCGTTACATAGGCCAAAAGGCATACGTCTGTAGGCAAAAGTTCCGTATGGGCGGTGAATGTGGTCTTTCTTGATCCCGTGATCAATGGGGATCTGAAAAATAACCCGAGAAACCATCAAGGAAACAATAGTATTCGTTTCTGCTAATCTCAAGCATCGATCCATGAAGGGTAGAGGAAAATGGTCTTTACGGGTGGCTTCGTTTAACTTGCGATAGTCAATACACACACGCCATCACGTAACCAATCGAGTTGGAATTAACTCGTTTTCTTCATTTGTGACAACATTTATGCCACCCTTTTTAGGAACACGATGGATAGGGACCAAGGACTATCGAGTATAGTAAATGCTTAGAAGCATCAAGAAGTTTGAGAACCTCTTGTTTGATAACCTCGTGAATCTTAGGATTCATCCTTCTCTGATGTTGGATCTGGCTGGTTTGAAGTCATCCTCCATCAAGATTTTGTGAGTACAAAACTCGGGGTTGATACCCTTAATGTCGGAGAGTTTCCAAGCAATTGCTTGCTTTATGAACTTCAAGACCTTTATGAGAAAGCTTCTCCTCGGTTAAGTCTTTACTTAATTATGGCGGGTGATTTATCATCACCACTCCAAGAATGCATACTGAGATGAGGAGGTAGGTCCTTAGAAAGTTCAACCTGGGAAATTCTTGATAGATGTTTATGTGATTTGATTTCCTCAATGTGATCTCTTTTGGAGGGTAGAAGGTAATGGATCTTCATTTAACAATTGCTCAAGATAAAGGATATCCCCTTCCGAATCATAAACACCATCAATTCCTGGCGGAATCGATTCATCATTAAAAACTCATCGATCTCTTCTAGAAAGAAGTCACCTCCTGGCAATTGAGAGAGGGGAAAAGTCGGCAATAATTGGTTGAAGATGTGGTGGAATCCCACTCCGCAGATTATGAAAATAACCAAGAAACTCTTGAGTACTCCTCAGACAATATCGATTACATCGACGATTAACGATTCGTATCATAATTTGAGGAGTACCTCGAAGTTTGATCAAGGTTAAAAGTGACAACTTCATTACCCACACGTAGCGTGATTTCTTGCTCAAATACATCAATGAGAGCACGCGACCCGTTCTCGAGGAATCCTCGATCAACAATGAGGGGAACAGATGATCGACATCGAAATCAACAACCACAAAGTCAGTGGGAAATGGAACTTTCCTACTTTCACGAATACATCCCGGCGATGCCAAGAGGGCGCGATAGAAACGATCTGCAAGCTCAAGAGTCATGCGGTAGGAATAAGTTCGGAAGAAAGCTTCTTCCATCTGAATAAGGCATCAGTTGATGCTTGCACCAAGATCGGCAAGGGCAAAGCATTCAATCATCCACGGAAAACACAAGGAAGAAGAAATTTTCTGGGATCTCCAGCTTCTCGGGGAAGCTTCTTTATGAAGCTGCGAGCGGTTCGTTGGAGTTTTAGCCATTTCAAACAACTTTTCCTTGTTGCTTAACATGTGTTTGAGAGTTGATGCAAACTTGGGCATTAGCATGATGGCATCCGAAAGCTTACGTCAAAATGTAATTCTTGGAAAATTTGAAAAAAATTCTCCATCTGATACGGCTTTTGGCCGGGAGCTTTGCTCATTCGCGTGATGGGTAAGGAATAGAAGTTTTGGATTGGGGTTGTCAACGGAGGTTCAAAACAACTCCAGGTTTGGTTTTGGGTTTCGGGACAACTTGAGGATGGACATGTGCTGTACTTTGTGAGCTAGTAGGTTGCACTTGGTCCTTGGTCGCCTCAGGTTCACTTTCCACTACCTTCGGGAGAGAAGAAGAAGAGGTAGTAGGAATAGCGGGTCCATCATATGAAGCACCACTTATGGTTGTGATCGCCTGCATCGCCCCGGATTAGCAATCGTGTTGCTAGGTAAAGGTACACACAGCCAGGGGTCGATCATTTAAAGACTTCTTAATGTCGTCTGGCTAACCAACAACTGTTCATTTCTCTTGGGATTTCATGAATTGCTTCATAACTCATCGAGATGGTCCGTTGGAACAATGGCTTGATTTTGTGTAGGAAAATTCGGCCTCTATTGTTTGGATGGGGCTTGATTTTGAAATTTCCTTGATTATTGCCATGAAAATACCCGGGTTGAAATTTCCACGACCGGGTTTATTAAAAATCTCCTTGGTGTTGGAAGTTTTGACTTTGATCTTGAAAGTTATTTTGACTAAAATTACCTTGGTTTTGAAAACCTTGGTTCGTTCTATTCGATTTTGATTACGGTTTTGGTTTTGGTTGAAACCGGGTGGTCCAGGGTAGTGGTTAGGGCGGTGGTTGGTCTATAGGACGCGGTATTGGTTGCCTCCTGAATTGGAATTCCCGCACGGCGTTTGCTTAAGGGTTACCCTCGGTGGCCATACAGTTGTAGTAGGCATGGGGGCCACCGCAAGTAACACAGACTTTCACTTTCTTAACTTCAGGGAGGTGGTTGTGGAAAAACTTTCTTTTGGTTGGAGAGAACCAAAGCTTGAATTGCTTCCGTGAGTTTGTCAATCTTAACATCGGTGCTAGATTGACTCATGGGTGATGAAGAAGAAGGACCAACACTGACTTGGGAAACAACCCGGTTTGCCGTGCGTCTGGGACTTTAGACTTGTTTTCAATTATCGTTAAAGCTTCTTTACGGTTTTGCTTTCGAAAATTTCCTCAAGCGGAGGAATTGAAGAATCTTGATGATTGACTCACTCCATTATAGAAAGTATCGAGTTGCATCAACTTCGAGAAATGGTGAGGACATTTCGGAGCAACTCCTTAAAATGATCCCGATTCACGAAGGATTCATCAAACTTTTGTGTGATTTGATGATTTCGTTTTAAGACTTCGTGGTTTTAGAAGGTGGATAAAACTTCGTTCACAAATTTCTTTACAGGTCTTCCCATGTTTCGATTGATTGAGGGTTGTTTTCAAGCCAAATCGGGCTTGTCCCTCAAGGGAAAATGGGAGAAGCTTGGCGACATCTGTAGGGACATTCTTGTATTTGATGGTAGATGCAATCTTGTTAAACCATCGAATATGAGCATGAGGATCATTCCTCTCAAAACCATAGAATTGACTTGAGGTTACAAGATTTAGTAACCCGGATTTGAGTTCAAAATTTTAAACCACAATGGTGGGATAACAATAGCATCTCGTACCCATCGATGGGTGCACGGAAACTCGCCATAGGAGCGTTCTTCCGCCATGATAGCGGAGTAGTGCGCGGCGGTCCGGATCTCAGATCCGGCTGATAGGCGAAACGTCTACAGACACGCCTTCTTGGAATCACGACAAGCTCACGAAATGGGCTCACAGACCTAGAAGCGAGTCGCCTACACTAGAGTTAACTCTAAGGAATCTCAGAGTTAAGGAAGGGAATTATGAAAAATGGGGAAAGAAGAATCTTTTGGGTTTTATGGTTTTGAAAAGTAGATATAACAACAAATCCAATTAAAACAATATCGAGGCAAATCGACAGTGAACTTAAACCAATAATCACAAGATGAATGGCTTCTTTGAAAAAGGTACACCACTCACATGGACACAAAGGCAAGTTTTAAATCTTTGGTTCGGGAGCTTATTATGGTAAACCCCAGTTAGGTAGTACAATACTTGGTTTTGTGGTAATTTTTATGTTGTTTATTATTAAACAAAGAAAGCGACAAATCTTTTGTATTTTTATCTTTTATATATATATAGAAACAAAGAAAAATATTTTTTGTGTTTTATACGTTTTAAGATGTTTTTGGGTTTTTGGATTTTTATAAGAAAATATATATAGATATAGATGGTATAAACAAGGAGTGAATATTCAAATCACTAATCTGCTAAGCGTAAGATAATTATACAGCTCACGGCGGCGCGGCGCAAAATTTGTCGGTCCCGACGGTCATTTTATCACACAAGCTAACCACTTGTGAATGGTCAACCGTAATAAACTTCAACAGCTCGAACACCAATGCAATGAAGATCTAGAGGAGTATAGTGTTCCCAGTGTCGTTAAGTCCCAACGAGTACGTGCGTGAATCACCCGGCGATATAGTGATGAGATTGATTTGAGCGGGAAAAGGGTTATGATTGATACTAAATGACAAAGGAAAAATGAAAATTAAAAAGCTAAATTATATTAAATAAACGCTATCACTATTTTTAAAATGATGTTTTTGATTTATCTTATATAAATTTAAATTAAAACTACGTAGCGTCTGAAAATGTGAAATTGAGGCAATTAATCCTAAAAATATAAAAAAATTTTACACAAACCTAATGATAAGAGAAAATTTTGAGAAAAAGAAAATTATTTTTATGACTATTTATTTAATTATTATTAATTAAAGACTATTTTAACCTATTTAATAATACCCTAAATTATAAGAAAATATGAAATAATACCTAGAAAAGTGAAATTATGACTCAGAAAAATCTAAAATAACTAAAGAGAATTTTCAAAAATGATTTTGTATTTTTCTGATTTATATTCTAATTTCTATGAATTAAAAACTACTTAAAACTAATTAAATGTCTAAAAATTACAAATTAAACTAAGAAAAATCTGGAAAAATATTTTTTTGGCTTTTTATATTTATCTTAACCTAGGAAAAATGAAAACTTATTTTTTTGAAGTTTTTCTGATTTAATTGCAATAAAGGCTAATTAAAAAGTCCTAAAAACTGTTTTAAATAAGGAAAAATAGCAAACAATGATGAAAAATTATGAAAAATTCAGGAAAAGTCTAAAATATTATTCTAAGTCTATGAAAAATATAAAAACCTATACTAGTGTGCAAGATATGGGAGCATGAGTGAAACTGCTTATGAATAAGCACTTCAAAATAAGCTAAAGGCCACAAATGAGCACCAAATGATCACAGGACCTAACTTATGCTAAAACTACTAGAAAGCAACCTAAACTAACTACTCTAAACCTCTGGGGAGCAGGAAACAAGTATTTGATTGGGTTGCACTTAAGAACCAAAACAGGTTTTAGCTACTATTTTGTAGCTTGAAAATAAGCCACTCAAATAAGCTGAAACTCAAAACCAGATGTGGGATCCTAAACTAGACCTGGCAAGGGACTTATAAACCAAAAATCAGACCAAGACAAGCTCTAATGAGCTTGTGGAGAACTCTGCACAAACCTTGTCTTGACTCGATTATCACCAGTCGATTGCGCGAGGCGGCACTTTGAACCTAGTTGACAAGCTGCTTTGGAGCTTATAAGGACTTACAAAAAATTTCCAAAAATCACTTTTCAATTCTTGACCAACTGAGGTTTTTAAACCCAAAGTTTCACTTGAATTGAACCAATAATGAAGCTATGAAAAATCAACAAGTTGGGTGGCGGTTTTTCATTTTTTACTTGACGAAATGATATTTTTGACTTTTGTGAGATTTGATCTTAATTTGTGAGGCTGATTATGTTATTTAATGATGAAACAACAACGATGCAAGCTATATCACTAACCTTTACACCTATAGGCAAGATTCTACAAACTAACTCTCACAGAAGAAATGAGAGGCAGTTCAAAGCAATTTTGACTAAATGAGTTTGTAGATGCAATTTGATGACTAAAATGATTCAAGTGGACCTAATTGAGGCGGTAGACAGTTAAGCACAAACCAAAGCTCAAGCTTAATATAACTATCCATCCAACACTAGTTTATATCACAATTTCACTAACCCTAACTAGACATTCAATCTAAGCTTAACAACTAATACTAAAACACTATTCTATAAGCCAAATAACAACTGAATCAAGCAATTATAATAAGCAAATATCAATGATAACAAATATGCAAATTCAACAGTTAAATGGAAAGGGAACTTGGAACTCACAACTGGTCGGTATTATTGACTTTAAGCAGAACAAACTACCACTATTCTAATCAAATCCAAGCTCTGCAACAAGTATTTAAACCATTTCAACTTCCCATTTGATCACATTTGACTTTTGTTGGTAGAGTTCCAATTTACTTGCACTTGAGTTATAAGCTTACCAAAAGCTATCAATAGCTTAAATAAGCTTATTTGAATTAAAATGAAGCTACCTGGAGCTTAAATATAATAACATGATAAGATGATTTTACAACGGTGAGCATAAAAGCAAGTTTTTGAAACTTCAAATCAATACTTGAAATTAAATTAGCTGATAAAAGCAGGTTTTCTTAGTACAATACAAAAGGAAATTAAATATTTAGAACTTAATTTAAGACATTGACATTAAAACGACATACATGGAAATTAAAACTAAGAACTACTCTCTTGCTTGCTCCTCTTCTCTTATTATACATCAAAGTCTTCTTCTCCCCTCGAGCAAATCCCACTTTGCTTTGGAGCCATTGGATGACTTGAGTCATTTTTGGCCATTGATGATTTTGGTAGCCAAAATGGTTTTAATGATTGAGGGGGTTGAGTGAGTGAATCTAGAAGAAGCATTAAATGTTACTTGGCTTGTTGTTGAGGTGAAGGGGACATGGAGAGTTGAGAGTGGCTGGAGTGAGGTATGTTGAGTGTTACGAGAGGAGGTGGGTGAAGGAAGACTTTGGAGAAAAGGTGAGATTTGACTTATTGTTTGACCGGGGTTTAATATTAGACATGGGGTTCAAAACAGGGGGTTCACAGGTCATGGCAGGGGTTCAAGGTTCAAAAAGGGTTCAAGGGTCATAGTTTGGTTTATTAATACATAAGGACCATTTTTGCAATTCCATAAAAACCAAGGACCAAATCTGCCATTTTCCAAAGTTATTCCAAGGACCAATTATGACAAGTTTCAATAGTACAAGGACCATTAAAGATATTTTCAAACTTCCAAGGACTATTTTTGCCAATTTTGAAACTTGAAGGACCAAACTTGTAAATTCTCAAACTTTTGAAATTTTCACCAAAGGACTAATTATGACAACTTATGATTTCAAAAGGACCTTTGGTGACTTTTCTTTTAAAATAAGTGCTCAGGGACTATTTTTGACAAGATTTGAAACTTGGGGCGAAAGCGCCAATTATGCAAACTTAGCTCAATTTTCATCGATTTTTAAACATTTTGCATTTGAAACATATAAAATGCAATTTTGAGATATTTCCAGTATTTTGATGCATTTACGGCGTTTTAAATGTTTTGCAGTTCAGATTTGACCAAAAATGATGAGTATTTACACACTCATCATGCATCTTCTAACTGAGAGGATGGTTCACGAACAGAATTTGATGTCACTCGAGGTCGCCTAGTATATACTTTAATAAGTGATTCGGTGAGTTACAACGGGGTAGAAAACATTCTCTGCTTGGTGACGATAAGTAGTAACGGAAAGTAAGGCAAATCTTCATGAAAAATTGACATCTCTTGAGACAAGATAGCGGTGAATTGAGGAGAATAACATCTATACCCCGAATTGAGGTATCCAAGAAAAACACACTTAAGCGACTTAGGATCCAACTTGGTAATGCTAGGGGCGAGTGTCCCTAACAAACATGATACCAAAGATTTTAGGATGCGAGGAAATATAGAGGTTTTGTAGGAATAGAACCGACAAGGGTAATTTCCACCAAGAACGACACACGGCATGCGATTTATCAAAAAACAACCGTCGAAACAACATCACCCAAATGGTTTTGGACGATCATTTGAAACAAATTATGCGAGCAACTTCAAGAAGATGGGTGGTTCTTGCGTTTAAACTTCGTTTTGGGCTGGTGGTGTAGAACAAGATGACTCGTGAAGAATTCCATCTTTGAATCATATATGGCCGAAATGACTCGGACAAATATTCTTTCGCATTGTCACTCTGTAACGTTTGAACAGTAACTTGGAATTGAGTCTTTATTTCAGCAACAAATGAGCAAAAGTGTGTAAATACTTCATATCGATTCTTCATTAGATAAGCCAAGTAACACGAGAGTAGTCATCAACGAAGGTAACAAAATACTTGAAACCAGATTTAGATGTAACAGGACATGGACCCCACACATCTGAATGAACTAACTCAAATGGGGATGCAACTCGCTTATTTACTCGAGGGCTTAAATGAACATGCTGGTGTTTAGCAAACTCACAAGAATCACACTTTAGAGATGATAAATGTGAAAATTCAGGACATAGTTTCTTTAAACTCTCAAGTGATGGATGGCCAGGCGACAATGTACTTTAAATGGAGATGATGAGCTAAGTCCAACTAGGGATTTTGAAATCTCGCTTCAAACGCATACAAACCATCAAATTTTAAGCCTGCGCGATGACCGCTTTGTCTTGAGATCTTTGAAGATACAATAATGAGGTAGAACTTTACACTACAACGCAAATTGTTTGTTATTTCTTGACAGGATAATAGGTTAAATGAAAATTTGAGAAGACTTAACACCGAAGATAATGAAATAGAAGGGCTAAGATTGAAAGTGCGATCAAGGACTTTGTTGTAGAACCCATCGGCAATCGTGACATGAGCAAGCGGAAGCATGTGTACTAAAATCGAGAAAATATTTGGGTTACGTCATGTGATCTGAAGCAGAATCAATAACCCATTTATTTGCGATGAAAACAAGCAACTACAGTTGACAAAATGCAGCATATGAACCTATATGTTTCTTCTTCGCATAATACCCGAATAACAAGCAATGAACATCATAACTTCGAAGTCATTATCATACGAGTCATCAATAGGCAAATGACCAAGAGTGGTGAAGAACAAAATCACGAATTCACATAACACAGCGATGGCGAAACCCGCATCATAACCCCAAATCATTAACATAACAAAAATGAAAAATGATTTCATCATAATATCAAATATCGGAATGAAGAATTGGAAGATGAAACAGATTTGAAATCCTCCCACGAATATGGTGAAACAAATGATTGTCAATTGTTTATCGAATGAACTCCCGGTACAAAAACAAAGCGAACCCAATTTTAGATTCTTGATAACCTGCTCGATACCATGTAAATAATCGTAAAACAACGTTGTATTACTTGATATCATTACAGGGGAATACATGACTATATTTATACATGATATTAGCTTTGAGCCTAAGCTATATAATAACCCTAATGGGGTACGAACATATGTACTAATGGGTTTACTAACTCTACATATTATTCTAACGAGGAAGGGTCTTTTGCTAGAAGCAATGCATTTATACCCCTTACGGTTAATGGACTTAGATGGCCTATATCGGTCGGGACCTTCAGGCACGAAAGTGGAACACGACCTTTACTCTGACCCTTATTCTTGTTTTATCATTCTTCATAAAAATTAACTCCCTCCTAGTTTCTATTGAATGCTCTCTTACCTTATTTTTGACATCAATTGCAGTAGGAAAGTGATAACATCAAATTATCTGAATATATGTCATTTCCCCGATAATGCTTGTAATTTATATCATTTATATGGATTTCGCAGCTTGTTTTCCATTATATTTCACTTTTAGGTAAATTACGAGCATTGGAGCTAAAGAGCGAGAAATGGAGAGTTTATTGAAGATTTATCATAGTATGCTCACTTTGAAGAAATTCTGGCGTAACTCTCTACGCGTCTGGCAAGTAACTAAAGCGTGGCTCAAGAACCAACAATAGAAGATTACGGTAACTCTATCCAAGATTACGACGTAACCATATTGGGTCAAATGAGGTTCGTGGCGCTACTAATGCGGTAAATCATGGATCAACTACGGTAACCAAGATTTATTGAGACGGCGTAACTCCTCCCGAGGTTACGGCGTAACCATCATTATTTGTGCAATTTCGAAGAATTGTATGTTGCGGCGTAACTCTTTAATAGTTAGCGTAACCCGGATCGGCTTATAAATACCCCGATTTCGGCATTTCAAATCATCCCATTTCACACACAACAATCGAGAGAACATGAGAAGAAGTCGAAGCAGATCTAGAGGAGCATACTGAGCTATCTCGAGGGAGAAATCATTCCCCTGATAGCATTAGCTTTTATCTTTTCTTTACTTTTAATTCATGTATTTTGTAACATTAAACATTGAATTGATTGTTATGGTTAATATGAGCGGCTAAGCACCTCTTGGTCTTGGCCTAGTTATGATTCCTTAATTGTTTTGTTTGCGTTTACATTGCTTCCGTATAATTATTTATAAGTGTATGCATGCATAGTTTGTTGGTAGCTACCCTTGTTTCGGTAGTTTTGAATGGCGGTAGAGGCTAGTTGCTTAGGAGAAATGACCAACTGACCCTAAGTGAGTAGGCGAGGCGAAAAGGTAGATATGACCAGCCGATGACCCTTTCTACTTGTTGATTTGACCAACCGATCACTACGTTTGGATGAACTTAAGAATTAAGGGGTGAGTGTTTAAGTTGCTAACGCTCGGGCACTCACTATTATAAATATAGCATGTAGCGGTACTTGACAGCTTGGGGACCCGAGGAACAAGCGGACTTATGAGGGGACACGACTTCTCGGTGGTACCCTTTGCGATAGGTTGGAAAGCTGACCAAATGATGTCTATCGACTTTGACCCAGGAAGTAATTGGAAGTAATTAGGCGTAAACACGCTAGTTAGGATGAATAACTGGGTTAGCACCACTATTGATCACATCTTTTGCCTTTATTTGCTTTATTAGTTAATTCCATATCAAAATCATATTAAAATCAGTGACACCTAGACTTAGTATAAATCCGCACACATAGCTCTTGGGACAACCTCGGTTTTACCGAATACTACATACATACATGACCAGAATTTTGCTGCGGTTAGTGGCATTAGGGTAGACCATAGGTATAACGATACTTATAAATATTAAAACAGTGGAGTAAAATCTGCATCAAGTTTTTGGCGGCGTTCTTTGAGGGAGTTATATTAGGATTGCTATTAAGTCTTTCATTTTTGTTTTGTTTTAAAATTTTCTCAAATTCTCATAATCTCTTTTCAAGCCGGTACCATGGAAGTTGTTAACATTGATGACCTCACTCTTGAGGAATATTTGGCGTTACAAGAGAGAAGAACAAAGGGCGGGGCTCGTAAGGCCGAGCAATTGGAGCTGATGTCCATTTGAGATTAAAGACTAGTTTATGAGGAGCTTCGTGCTAACCCTTTTCGAAACATGGGCCGAAGATCGTGATGGTTCTGAAGCCGTCAAGTTTTCTCCGCGTGATCACTTGTGAATGACGGCCAAGTAAGGAACTTAAAAGCGACTCAAACACCAATCAATGAAGTCGAGAGATATAGTGTTTCCCAGTCGTTAAGTCCCAGCGAGTGCGAGAAATAGTCGGGCGTGTAGTGATCGAGAGATTTGACGGGAAAAGAGATTTGGATAAGATTCTAACTAAGAAAAAGCCCATAAACTACTGAGGCTTAAATGCAAATTAAAGGAAGTTAAAAAGATAAAAAAATATTAAATAAACGCTATCACTATTTTTAAAATGATGAACGTTTAAAACTTAAAACTAAAAACTTACGTTTAAAATAAAAATTAAGTAAGCATACAAAATAAAAAAGTGAAACTTACACAATATTAAGCCTAAAATATGAGAAATACCTTTTACAATCCTAATGATAAAAGAAAATTTATAGAAAAATAAAATTATTTTTATAACTAATAATCTAATTATTATTAATTAAAAACTATTTTTAACTATTTAATATTTACCTAAAATACAAGAAAATAGGAAATAAAGCTAGAAAAATAAAAACTATTTTTAACTATTTAATATATTAACTATTTAATATAACATGTGGGACTCCCTAGGAGTGCTACATTACACCACTGACGAGGGGTGAACCATAAAGAGGCTCACCACAACGACACAAAGAATAAAACGATTCTATTTGAGAGTTATGAGAAGGAATCTGTTTATTCAAAGAATCAACAAAACCAACATGGTGATTCGAATGACTATCAAGTCTCGAAGAACATTTTGAAAAATCTGGAGGTGGGACAAGTGGTGTGCTCGAGGAAATAGCAATTTCCACCACTTCCGTTATGGTCTCTGGTTACGGTTCTTGAAGCGTGAAGATTAGGCAAGTCATTCTTCTTTGCACACGGTCTACATTCGCATGTTTGCTTTTAACGTAAATCGTTGAAAGTTCGGGATCAATTCTAGGCGGCTTAGGAGCAATCGAGGGGTTAGATCTTTGGATAACAAGTAGGTTGGACATATTTAGCACTTCCTTTATTAGAGGGAAGTATCGGTCCTTTGTCTGGGTTTCTCGTTCCATTTCCCTACCTTGAATTAATGGATCATCGCGAACAACCACGAATTCTTGACATTTGCGATAAAGTCGGAAGCTTTTAAACCGTCCGAGATTCATCGCGATGAGATTCCATGAGAATAGAAGAAGTTAGAATCAAATGGATAGAGGGTAAAGGGATAAAGAATTAAAAAGGGTAAGAGGGTTAAGAGGAATATTTTTGGTGTTTTTGAAAAACATTTTGTAAAAACAAGAAAGAAAATATTTTTGGGTTTTTTTTATAAGAAGATATAAATATATATATGGTATAAACAAGGAGTGATTATTCAAATCACTAATACATAAGCGATAAGACTATTAGCCTTGCTCCCGGCGGGCGCCAAAAATTTGATCGCGCCAAAGCAGTCGAATTAATCGGCTGGCCTGCCAGCTTGTGAATGGCGAGGCCGTAACAACTACTGCTCAAGCACGAATGCAATGAAGTCCGGAGAGTATAGTGTTTCCCAGGTCGTTAAGTCCCCACGAACATCTTGAGAATAGTCGAGACGTGTAGTGATCGAGAGATTTGGCGGAAGAGATTTGGATAAGATTACAACTAAGGAAAAGCCCATAAACTACAAGGGCTTAAATGCAAATTAAAGAAAGTTAAAAAGATAAAAAAAAAATATTAAATAAACGCTATCACTATTTTTTAAAATGATGAACGTTTAAAACTTAAAACTTACGTTTAAAATAAAATTAAGTAAACGCACAAAATAAAAAGTGAAACTTACACAATATTAAGCATAAAAATATGAGAAATACCTTTTTACAATCCTAATGATAAAAGAAAATTTATAGAAAAATAAAATTATTTTTATAACTAATAATCTAATTATTATTAATTAAAAACTATTTTTAACTATTTAATAATTACCTAAAATACAAGAAAATAGGAAATAAAGCTAGAAAAATAAAATTATGAAATGGAAAAGTCTAAAATATCAAACTAGAATTTTTCAAAACTATTTTTGTATTTTTCTGATTATTTTAGTTTTATAATTTTATACTATTAAAAACTACTTAAATTATTTAAAAATACAATTTTAACTAAGAAAAATATGGAAAATTACTTTTTTACTTTTTATATTTATCTAAACCTAAGAAAAATGAAAAATTATTTTTTGAACCTTTTCTGAATTTTTTGTATTAAAAGCTAATTAAAAATGCTTAAAAACTACTTTAAATCTAGAAAAATAGTGAACAGTATCCAAAAATCATGAAAATTGCAGGGAAATTCTAAAATGTTATACTAAATCTATGAAAAATAAGAAATCATAGGCTTATAGAATAAAGCTGGCAATGTAATGGAATCTAAATAAGCACTAAGAAATAAGCTAAATAGCACTACAATGCATCAACTGATTATATAAGCTAAATAATAGTTAAACTACTCTAAAGCAACCTTATGCATCTACTCCTAACACCTAAGCGGCAGATTAACAAGATTATGGACAAGCGATTCTAATCGAAAACGAGGAGCGGTACACAGTTTAAGCACTTGCAATTGCTATCAATAAGCTAAAAGGAAAACCAAAAGTATGGTTCTCAAGACCACCTACCGAGATCATATATCCAAAATTTCAGCTCAAGAGGACCAGTAATGAAGAAGTTATTGATCAAAGAAAAATGGCAAAAGAAGGGCATTGGTACACGCGCAGGCGAGCAGCATAACAAGTACATGTTTGAGCTTATCTATAAGCTAATTCAATGAGCTAAGGCTAAAAACCGAGAAATGTGGACATGAAGACCACCTAGCAGACTATACTTAAACCAAAAATCAGACCCTATCTAGCTATATTGAACCTTGTGCAATGACTGCGATTCTACTTAGCGGTTTTCAACGGTTTTGACTTTCTTAAAAGCAGTTAAGAATGTTGACTTTTGTGAGTTTTAGAAGCAATTCAGGGCTGAATTCAATGTAATGACATGAAATAAGATCAAATTAAGCAACTCTAACAGATTCCAAACCTATCTGTGGTGATTTCAGAGATTGGTTTCAACAGATATGCATATAAAATCAGTGAAATGGTGATGTTGACTTAGGGCACAAATGACAGCATAACAAACACAGATATGACCTCAAATGACTATAACAAGCTTACATCAACTAACCTAATCCATCATTTAGACCTCTAAAGCAGTTTAAAACATTAAAACAAACACTCCCAGAACGTTTGCAAGTTAAATGAATCTAAACACTACACTAGCTGATCTAATGGATCAATCTAAGATTAGATAGCCTAAGTAAAACTAAATAAACAAATTTAACAGTTAATATTACAAATACAAGTAAAACAAAATGTGCAATCACGATGTGAAAATGGCCGAGCTCTTACTTCGCATGTGTCCAGCGTTTTTCTTGAGTTAAACGAGAACCCCAATCTAGCTAACCTATCTATTTCACCCCATATTCATCCTCTGCAACAATCATACCCATCACCATTCAATTTTTGCAGCAGTTGACTTTTAAAACATGAATTTATACAAAGCTTTGATATTGATGCTCAGAAGTGATTACAATGATAAAGTGACTAGAATTAAACACATTTAAAGCTTAAGATTACATTTTAGATCACTAATTAAGTTAACTAAAAAAACGACATACAAGGAAAAGTAAAAACTAACTACTTGCTTCTCGTTTGACTCTTCCTCTCTTTTATAGCCTTCATGCTTCCAGCGTGTCCTCCAGATCAAATCCCACCTTGCGAGCCAATGGGAGGGTTTTAAATATGGCTATTGATGATTTTGGCGGGAAAGGTGTTATTGGACCTCTTGGCCTTTTGCAACTAGGGGGTGGGCGAGGTGTGATGATGAGGGGTTGAGGGGAAGGGGATAAGGTGAGGTGATGGGTGTTGGGAGAAGGAATAGGCAGAACAGCGCACAAGTTGGGGAGAAAGGTGGAGGTGGAGGGAAAAGGGGAAGGGTGAGGTGTTTGACTAGGGGTTCAAAATTGGTTTTGACAGGGTCCAAGAGGACTAATGGCGAGGGGGCCAAAACTCATTTTGACAAGGCTTTGTATTAATTTAGACAAGGACTAATGTTGCCAATCGAGAAATTATGAAGGACCAATCCTGTAATTTTCCAAACTTTGTCACAAGGACTGAAATTGACAACCTTCAATAGTGCAAGGACCAAACTTGCCATTTTCCATTTTCAAAGGACTAAACTTGCCAAATTTCAAAGTTTAAGGACTAAAGTTGTAATTTTGTAAATTTGAATCTCAAGGATCAATTTTGACAACTTAGGAATCCCTAGGGACTTAAAATGATATTTTTCTTTATTTGGTTTTACCGGGGACTTTGTTTTGACAACTTTTGAAACTTGGGGGACTAAAACTGCCAATTATGCAAACTTGATACGTTTTTCATCCGATTTTGATATTTTTGCATTTAAAACACATAAAACACTTATTTGTGTTATTTTTATCATTTTGATCGTTCACAGTGTTTTCGGATGTTTTTTGAGTTTAAATGGTATAAAATGATGAGTATTTGGACATTTCATCAATCCCCACATAAGATATTGCTAGTCCCTAGCAATGTTTTGAGAAAAATTAATGGATTTTATCTCTTTAACAAAAGCCATTACTTACGGGTAGCCAAATGTTTGATTCAAGTAAGAACCATGGTACACGATAACCATGTGATTTTGAGCAAACCACCGACTTTCAGCGGTTTTGATTTGTCTTTACCGAAGCGTTTGCTCGGGACTAGCCAACTCTTAGATAAATTATCAATATTATCTTTGGTGAGTCGATTACCAATTATGGTTTTCCAGCTGCCTTTACCACAAGCCATAAACTTCTTGCGGGCTAGCGCCAACTCTTCACTTTTAAGGATATGGTGAGCTGAATACCATACAATTTTGGGCAAATTGTAAGCCGTCCACGGATTTGAGATATCTTTACCAAGAGCCGTTTGCTCCTGGATTAGCCAATCCTTTTGTGTTTTAGACAAGGCGGTTGATAACCAATTGAGTAAGTGTAAAACACTTACTCCGAAAAAAAAAATTGGCCAAAACGGAGGGGGTGATTGGGGGATAATTATATGATAAAATTCGTGAGAATTCCCCCCAACACTAGAAATGAATATTGCCCTCAATATTCAAAGTACAGCGGTTATGAAACATAGAACGTAAAGGGACTACGGCCATTATTTGAAAGGATTTTTTTTTTTTTTTTGAAACTTATATATATATATAACATGTGGGGCAACTCCCCCACACTAGGGTGGTACACACGTACACCAACGACAGGGTGAACCATAAAGAGGCTCACCACAACCGACACAAGGAATAAACGATTCTATTTGAGAGTTATGAGAAGGAATCTGATTATTCAAAGAATCAACAAAACCAACATGGTGATTCGAATGACTATCAAGTCTCGAAGAACATTTTGAAAAATCTGGAGGTGGGACAAGTGGTGTGCTGCGAGGCTAGCAATTTCCACCACTTCCGTTATGGTCTCACGGTTACGGTTCTTGAGAAGCGTGAAGATTAGGCAAGTCATTCTTGCACCTGGTCAGGTCTACATGCATGTTTGCTTTTAAGTAAAATCGTGAAAGTTGAGGGATCAATTCTAGGCGGCTTAGGAGCAATCGAGGGGTTAGATCTTTGGATAACCGTAGGTTGGACATATTTAGCACTTCCTTTATTAGAGGAAGTATCGGTCCTTTGTCACCGGTTTCTCGTTCCATTTCCTACTGCGAATTAATGGATCATCGCGAACAACACGAATTCTTGACATTTGCGATAAAGTCTGAAGCTTTTCAGCTTCGTCCCAGAATTCATCGCAGTCGAGAGATTCCATGAGAATAGAAGAAGTTAGAATCAAATGGATAGAGGGTAAAGGGATAAAGAATTAAAAAGGGTAAGAGGGTTAAGAGGAATATTTTTGGTGTTTTTGAAAAACATTTTGTAAAAACAAGAAAGAAAATATTTTTGGGTTTTTTTATAAGAAGATATAAATATATATATGGTATAAACAAGGAGTGATTATTCAAATCACTAATCTGCTAAACGTAAGACTATTATACTGCTCCCATGGCGCCTAAAATTTGATCCGCGTAAAGCAATTCAAGCTAAATCACTTCGAGCACGCCACTTGTGAATGGCGGGGACGTAACAAGCTTAAAAGCTGCTCAAAACGCAGAATGCAATGAAGTCGGGAGAGTATAGTGTTTCCCCAGTGCGTTAAGTCCCAAGCGAAATGTGCGAGAATAGTCGGGCGATGTAGTGATCGGAGATTTGACGGGAAAAGAGATTTGGATAAGATTCTAACTAAGGAAAAGCCCATAAACTACAGGGGCTTAAATGCAAATTAAAGAAAGTTAAAAAGATAAAAAAAATATTAAATAAACGCTATCACTATTTTTTAAAATGATGAACGTTTAAAACTTAAAACTAAAAACTTACGTTTAAAATAAAATTAAGTAAACGCACAAAATAAAAAGTGAAACTTACACAATATTAAGCCTAAAAATATGAGAAATACCTTTTTACAATCCTAATGATAAAAGAAAATTTATAGAAAAATAAAATTATTTTTATAACTAATAATCTAATTATTATTAATTAAAAACTATTTTTAACTATTTAATATTTACCTAAAATACAAGAAAATAGGAAATAAAGCTAGAAAAATAAAATTATGAAAATGGAAAAGTCTAAAATATCAAACTAGAATTTTCAAAACTATTTTTTATATTTTTCTGATTATTTTGGATTTTTTATGAATTTTAAACTATTAAAAACTACTTAAATTATTTAAAAATACAATTTTAACTAAGAAAAATATGGAAAAATACTTTTTTTACTTTTTATATTTATCTAAACCTAAGAAAAATGAAAAATTATTTTTTTGAACCTTTTCTGAATTTTTTGTATTAAAAGCTAATTAAAAATGCTTAAAAACTACTTTAAATCTAGAAAAATAGTGAACAGTATCCAAAAATCATGAAAATTGCAGGGAAATTCTAAAATGTTATACTAAATCTATGAAAAATAAGAAATCATAGGCTTATGTATAAGAAACTGAAGCTGCAATGTAATTGGAATCTAAATAAGCACTAAGAAATAAGCTAAATAGCACTACAATGCATCAACTGATTATATAAGCTAAATAATAGTTAAACTACTCTAAAGCAACCTTATGCACCTACTCCTAACACCTAAACAGCATATTAACAAGATTATGGAAGCTGATTCTAATCGCAAAGCAGGAACAGTACCTAGTTTAAGCACTTGCAACTGCTTATCCAATAAGCTAAAAGGAAAACCAAAAGTATGGTTCTCAAGACCACCTACCAGAGATCACATATCCAGATTTTTCACTCAAGAGGACCAGAAATGAAGAAGTTATTGATCAAAAGAAAAATGGCAAAAGAAGGACGGTGGAACGCCAGAAGCGAAAGCGATAACAAGTACCTATGTTTGAGCTTATCTATAAGCTAATTCAATGAGCTAAGGCTAAAACCAGAAATGTGGACATGAAGACCACCTAGCAGACTATACTTAAACCAAAAATCAGACCCTATCTAGCTATATTGAACCTTGTGCAATGGACTATTTCTAAAGCGGTTTTCAAACAGGTTTTGACTTTCTTAAAACAGTTAAGAATGTTGACTTTTGTGAGTTTTAGAAGCAATTCAAGGACTGAATTCAATGTAATGACATGAAATAAGATCAAATTAAGCAACTCTAACAGATTCCAAACCTATCGTGGTGATTTGGAGATTGGTTTCAACAGATATGCATATAAAATCGATGAAATGGTGATGTTGACTTAGGGCACAATGGCTGACGGCATAACAAACACGGATATGACCTCAAATGACTATAACAAGCTTACATCAACTAACCTAATCCATCATTTAGACCTTTAAAGCAGTTTAAAACATTAAAACAAACACTCCTTAAGTTTTGCAAGTTAAATGAATCTAAACACTACACTAGCTGATCTAATGGATCAATCTAAGATTAGATAGCCTAAGTACAACTAAATAAACAAATTTAAACAGTTAATTATTACAAATACAAGTAAAAACAAAATGTGCAATCGATGTGAAAATGAAGCCGAGAACTCTTACTCACATGTGTCCACTTTGTTTCTTGAGGTTAAACCAGAACCCCAATCCTAGCTAACCTATCTATTTCACCCCATATTCATCCTCTGCAACAATCATACCCATCACCATTCCGAATTTTTGCATAACAGTTGACTTTAAAACATGAATTTATACAAAGCTTTGATATTGATGCTCAGAAGTGATTACAATGATAAAGTGACTAGAATTAAACACATTTAAAGCTTAAGATTACATTTTAGATC
>OU343220.1:117545435-117648796 GCA_910596185.1 Chrysanthemum makinoi | reverse complement strand
GATCATTTTTGAAAGTAACGGGTTAAATTTTTAAAATAAAAACTCACGCGATAAAGATTATTAAATATAAAAATTACGCGTAAAATATGAAATGAAATGTCGTGAATGAATTTATGAGATGCACATGATGTCCATGGAATGTAGACTAATCATAGTCCATATGAAATGTACGTGATGTCATGATCATGAATTCGCCGCTAAACCTCCAAGGTTACGCGAATTTGAAACAAGTAAACCAAGTTTACTAAAAATGTTGAAATAATGAGACATGAATCGTGTCGAGAAATGACCTGAAAGTACGGGTTGTCACATTCTTCATTAATGAAACCATTTAGAAAAGTGCTTTTGACATCCATTTGATAAAGCTTTAGATCATTAGCACAAGCATACGCAAGAAGTATTCTTATAGACTCTAATCTAGCCACGGGGGCGTAGGTCTCATCAAAGTCTATTCACTCTTGTTGGTTATACCCTTGAGCAACGAGTTTAGCCTTGTTCCTAGACACTACTCCGTTTGCATCTAATTTGTTTTTATAAACCCATTTGGTTCCTATTATGGTTTGATTACTAGGTGGAGGGACAAGTGTCCAAACATCATTAGAAACAAATTGATTTAGTTCTTCTTGCATAGCCATTACCCAACTCTCATCTTTTATGGCTTCTTGTGTATTCTTAGGTTCTAAGGTTGAAACGAAACAAAACAAGCTACTTTGGTTTTGAACTTGAGACCTTAATGTTCGTTCGTTTAGCTTTCCTATGACTTTATCCACGGGGTGATTTTTGGACTCTTTAATGTTTATTATTTCATCACTTAGAGGTTCTTCTTCTTCATTTATCTTTTTCTTTATTACTATAGCTTCGCTTTCTATAATCTCGTCATCGACAAGAGGTGGACAGGGTTTGGGTGGACTTTCATCAAATTTCATATTTAATGACTCTTCTACCTTCATTGTTTCTTTGTTTAATATGACGTAAGCTTTGCTATTTGGCGAGTAACCTAGAAAGATACCTTCGGTTGATTTAGGATCAAATTTTGTAAGGTAATCTTTAGTGTTAAGAATAAAACATTTACTACCAAAGACTCTAAAGTGATTTAACGTAGGCTTTTTGCCTCAGAGTAACTCATATGGAGTTTTTCCTAAGATTGGTCTAATTAAGACTCGATTGAGTATGTACGTTGAAGTATCAACGCATTGCACCAAAACTTTTGAGGTATGGATTGCTCATTAAGCATGGTTCGACTCATTTCTTGTAGGGTTCTATTCTTTCTTTCTACTACCCCATTCGATTGTGGGTGTGGAGCCGTGAAGTTGTGAGTAATACCATTAGCGTCACAAAAAGCTCCGAATTGCACTTCATTATCGAATTCCCTACCATGATTTGTCCTAATAGACACTATGGGACTTCCTAGTTGTCTTTGGATCTTTTGCTTAATATTTCAAAATAATTAAAGGTTTCCGTTTTGTTCTTTAAGAATTTTGTCCATGTATACCTAGAATAGTCATCCACTATGACCAAAGTATAGTAGTTGCCTCCATAACTTTGGATAGCGGATGGACCAAATAAATCCATATGTAGTAATTCTAGACACCTAGTTGTAGACACCATGTTTTTAGCTTTATGACTAGAATGAGCTTGTTTTCCTACATTACAAGCATCACAAAAGTGATGTTCATATTTCAACTTAGGTAGATCTCTTACTAGATCTTTGGATGATAGCGATTGAAGAAGTCGCATGTTGGCGTGACCCAATCTTCCATAAGGTCGAAGTATCATCCATAGAGGTAAGACATAGTTTGTCTTTAGTTTCATTACCGATTTTAATGACATAGACTCCATGTTTCCTAATTCCTCTTCCTATGGTTATGCCATTTTTTAGTTTCTTACTACCGGTTTCGGTAAAAAGTACATTGCACTTTTTATCACATATTTGCCCTATACTTAAGAGGTTAAAGTTTAGGTTTTCTACGTGACACACATCGTTAATGGTTAGAGATTTGTTAGAAATCGTACCTTTACCGATGATTCTACTTTTGCTATTTCCAAACACCACATTACCTCCATTGAAGGATTCATATGTGGAGAATAGATCTCTATTGCCGGTCATGTGCCTCGTGCACCCGCTATCCTTGACCCATTCATCGGGGTCTAGGTCGACCTTTTTAGCACACCTAAAACAATAATAAACTCAAAAGTTTGGTCCCCATTTGTTCATGGGTCCATTAGTGTTAAACATTCCATTCATGTTAGACATGTATGGATAAGGTGAGTATGCATTCCATGGAGCAAGGTTTTGAAAAGGAAAGCCATTTTGCATATTTGAGTTCCATCCCATTTGATGATTACTTTTCGGGTAAACATTATTAGGTCTCCTAAATGAATTAGGTTTTGAAAAAGATGGAGCTTTGTTTCTTGCAAAAGTAGGATTATATTTTGGAGGTGGTTGTCTAGTGGTGATGTGAGTTGGTTTCTTCCTATTAATGATAACAAAATCAGTTCTAGATGAAGAAGCTACGTTATTTCTATTGTTTGCTACAGCAGATCCACGGATCCCTGGTTGTACACTAGCCGGTTCCCTTATCAAGGGATCCGTGGGATCCGCCACAACAGTGGCTGGTTTTTCTAGTGCCTTAACAAATTTTGTTTCTTTATTTTCACTAGTTGATGGATCAAGTTGTTGAACACCTAAACCTTTTTGGTTGTTGCCGGTTTTAACACCATCTAATATCGTATCTAAAGTGTTCGTACTCATTCTATCAATTTTAGAATCTAGATGATCAACTAGTGTTTGAAGTTGAACGCAAAGTTCACATTCACCACTTCCTATTTTACCCTTTTTTAAACGTTTTAGTTTTGCTTTTAGTTCTATGACTTCTTTGTCTAAACGTTGGATTTGACTCTTTAAAAGCTTGTTTTTGTTAACTAGTTTTAAGCTAATATTGCATAGTTTATCATATTCATTATGCAATGAGTCGTCATCAAGTGATCAGCTATTATAGTATTCGTGACATACCTCGTCATTTGCCATGAGACAAATTTCTTCGTCCTCCTCGTCGCTCATTCCCCACGTGCCGCTCACGAACGCCTTTTGATCATCCTGTTTGGGACACTTACTAATAAAGTGGTTTGGGTCCCCACATTTAAAGCATGTACGATCATCTTTTGGCTTCGTCCTCTTTGTTTTCGAAAGCCTTTCTTATCGTCATACGGTTGTTTGACGATCTTCCCTTTCTTCTAAAGAACTTTTTAAAGTCCTTACCGCCATGGCGTACTCCTCGTCATCACTACTTGAAGAGGAGTTCTCTCCATCGCTTGAAGCCTTTTTGGCTTTAAGGGCAAGAGATTTGTGTTTCTCTTTCACCTTTGAGGCTTCGGAGTCTTTAGCGAGGACAAGCTCGTAGACTTTTAGGTTGCCTATGAGTTCATCGAGAGTGAGGATTGTCAAATCTTTTGACTCTTCGATCGCCGTCACCTTGCATCTCCACTTCGATGGAACTGCCCTTAGATATCTCCTAACATGGTTACGGCTAGAAAAAGATTCATCAAGTCCTTGTAAAGATGTAATAATAGTATTAAAGTTAGCAAATGAATGATCTATAGTTTCCTCATCCGATATTGAAAATTGTTCATATTATTGAACAAATAAATCAATTTTATTATTTTTAACTTGTTGGTTGCCTTGATGAGTTAGAACTAAAGAATTCCAAATTTCTTTAGAGGTTTTAAGCATAGAAATTATTTCAAATTCCTTTTTGGGTAAAGCATTATATAAAACCATTTTTGTTTCACTATTCTTAGAAAGCTTTTTCTTTAAATCATCACTTAGTTTATCATGAGTTCAAATCCTGCAAGGGGTTTGAATGAGGGATTTTCCTTCAAGGTAGTCCTTTAATGAAGGAGTTTGGGCCCTGTAACCCTAGGTTCAATCTTGGAAAAGGCAAGGGTTTACCCCTATTAATTGTCGTGTCAAGCGGATTAGTAGGGGGTTTTCCCCATCATTATTTGAAATAGGCATTTTGCCGAGGGAGCTCTTAGCACGGACCGGTTTAGACAACGAGTCTAGACCTCCACGTCGAACCGCGACACGAAGCACCTTATAAGAAATTCACCTTTCAAAAAAAAACTTAGTTTATCATGAGGTATGTTAACTAAATTTCCTTTATCATCTTTTGAGGTAGCCTCAAAATCTCCTTCAACAATAATGTACCAAAGATCAATATATTTAGATTTCACATATGTTTCGAATCTATTTTCCAATATATAAAACCATTAGTTTCAAGTAGTGGTGGTCGTTGCATAGATTGCCCTTCCTTATAATTTTCGAAACCCATAGTGATCGAAAAGTTTTTAAAATACAATTTTATTTTAAAACTTTTATAAACTTAGCTCTTGATGCCAATTGTGGAAAACTAGAAGGGGGGTTGAATAGTTTTGCCGATTTTAAGTTAGTTTCAAAAACTTTAGATTCGTTAATATGTGAGATCTTATGGATGTAGAGAAAGTATAGATCTAATGATAAAGCAAGTAAATAAAGTAAAGCGAAGGGAAAGAAAAGACACAACCGATGTATAGTGGTTCGGCTACAAGGACACCTTCCTTGCCCTACTCCACTCCCCGAGTCACCTACTCGAGAGTTCAAGCACTATGTCAACAAACTCCTTCACTTGGCGGAGAAGCCTTCACAACGTTGCTTACACTTTTTCTAGTACAAAACTAGATACCGAGTCCGTAGCACGGTGGACCAAACCAACACGACTATTACACAACAAATATGTGAAATATCAAATACAAGATCTTTGCTACAGAAATCTTATGGAGTGACAAATCAATCAAGGACCCCTTGCTTGGATGACTTGTAGAATGCTCGTGATCTCTTCTTAGAGAAGGACCTATATGAGGATCACAATAGAAAGAAAGAAGAACAACTCTCTAGATCAAGTGATCTATATGTTAGAAGAGAATGAGAGTGTTTGAGAGATTTAGTAAGAAGAGGGGTGAGTTAGAATGAAGAAATGGCTCTCTATTTATAGGCAAATTTCTCCTCTGTTCCACGGATCCCTACCGCTTGGGATCCGTCTTGTGTAATCCTAGGGATCCGTGGTACGCTCCTCTTTGCCCATGTGTTTTTTGGTTATGGGTCATGGGTTATGGGTTGGTCCATGGGTTTTCTTTAGATTCAATGTATCTAAGTATACATTGTATCTAGCCAACTTGGGTATGGATTATGATCCATGGGTTATGGTTTTTACCCATCCTAATAAACTATTACAACAAATGCTTAATTATTACATTTTTGTATTTAAATGGCTATATGTAAATGCTTTACAAAAATAACATGTATCCTTATAATTATACTTAAGATAACATTATATTTGTTATCAACAAAACACAAAGAGATAGCAAAATATTAATAAACGTTTTTACGGTTTATTTGTATTAACAATTACACTTCATGCAAAGAAACTTATGTATAGATACTAACATAATCTATGCCTATATAAAAAGAATTTTTCCATAAGATTCATCTAAAACTCTATTAATTCCATTAACATTTGTGGACATTGTAGTTACCTGAGCTTTTCATATAGGATATTGTGATATGTGTGCATAAATAGACTGCTGCCAAAAATGCGCCCCGGCAACAACCAGGTATAAATTCCAGGGTTTAGCACTTTTTTGTGTGTTGTTTGTTTATTTTTTGGAGATACTTTGTGCATAATTTGATAAGCGACACTCGGACCATGTATATCTTAAAGCTAGATCAACGACGTTGAACAACGGCCCGCGGCGGCCCGCCGCCAAACAGGTATACCGATAAACATCAAGTGCCCCGCCGCAACGCGCGGGTTTCGGGGCAATCCTTGTTACACATCATATGTAGTTGGGATTCAGTTATACCAAATCTGTCATTAAATTTGAACAACAAACTAACTTATTTAGACTTACAAAATCAGAGGAAGCACTTCTAACCAGAACGTGAAGCGATATTATCATTTTCATCAAGTACAAGTTTAACTCCATTCTCCCTAACCGAACTAATGACAGCCCACACTTTTACCGGCGTTTTGAAGTCCTTTTTCTCCAACTCTTTATTAACGTCTACATGAACTCCTCGTCCTAGTCCCATTTCAAGACCTTCTACTTTAAGCCGCATAGCCAACACCTCACCTGTTGGAATTTATATAACATGACATTCAATAAATAATCACAAAACATCAAAGTATACATGCGGAAGCGTATAGGATTTATTAACGAATAATTAATTAACATAAGAAGAATATGCGTACCTTACTTGATTCTAGCCGAACAATAATCAAATCCACAAACTAGCAATGGAAGAACCCTAATTTGATTTAATTAGGATTATGTGAATTACCCCTTACCGTTTTGTAATTCAATCCAAGAATACTAACAATATTGTGTTAGTACCACTTTCTTGTACACGCGTACTAAAACGAATTAAAGCAATGCTAGTTTTATTAAACCAAATAACTTGAGTTGGAAAAAAAAATGGTGATCAATCCCTAAGAGAGGGTGTCGACTGGTTTTAGCAAACACACACACAAAACAAGTTTTAGGTTTAGCTAATGAATCAAGAGATGCAAAACACAAGACCCCTAGCCTTGTTTATATACTCATCTAAACTTGGTGAACAAGTTTGAGTTTGAGTTGGGTTGGGTTCCCTTTCCTCTTGGCCGATCGGTTGTAATCCCACAAGAGGGATTCCGGAACCTTCCCAAACTTTGCAATCTAGTCCTTTTCCAAATACATTTAACGTCCGTTAGTCCATTACATAAATAAATACAACGTTTATATTTAATTATTTAACTTTAATTCTCATACGTAAAGTGTGCAATCCCGTGGTCTCGAGTTCGATCCTAACTCACGTCTACTAATTTATATCCATAAAACCAACAGCTCCCACTTGGATATATCTTAATAGAGTGATCACATCGGTTAGAGTCTAGCAACACTTCGATGCCTCTAGTACAACTCGAGTAAGGCTCCTGGAAAACCTTTTAATGATTTCTCATTATTATTATCCTTTTGTTTCTAATACCATGTTAAATAAAGATATTGAATTAAGTCATTCTTTATTAAACTATTATGTTTCTCGTTGTAAGTGATTGACCAAGATTACCAAATCTTCTAAACATATTTAGGGGAGATTTTAAAAGCGCCGCACAAACATCTTGTCAACCCTACGAAGGGCCCAACAATATTAAACTCCAAATAAATTTGAAGGAACAAATTCTATCTTGACTACAAGAATAACCCACAAACTTTGTAACATTTCTAAGCAACCCTTATGACTACCGATTTTATAGCGTTAAGTTGCTCCACGAAATGCACTACATTCATGACACTTATCTCGTATCTCAAGTCTGAGGATAACTATTCATAATTTACTTATAACAATATCCACAAAGTAAATTATGTAGTTGGGATAAGCCTTATATTCAATTCATTGAATATCATCTGAAATTGGTATGCATTCTCATCAATATACTTTCAAGTATATTCTACCACATCTCTCAGATTTGTCTTAGTTTAATGATACTCCCATATCATTAATCGACAACGGACATTTAGAATAACTTAGTTACTCGTGGATTAAACATGCAAATATAGGACAACAATATTATAAATGAAAATAAACATAATACAAACTTTATTTCATCAAAATGATAAATGTTTTACAATATCCTTTATCCAAATACCAATCACAGATATGCATGAAACTTTTAGCTAAACGAAGTCCAATTCCATTGGCAAGTCCAATAAGCTTGTCTTTAGCTAAAGCCTTAGTGAAAGGATCAGCTAAGTTATCATCTGTGTGAACTTTCAATAGATTAATTTCACCTTCACGTACTTGTTTCCGAACATAGTGACACTTCTGTAGAAAATGTATGGTGCCCTTCATGACTCCAGGTTCATTGGCAAATATGATTGCAGCAGAATTGTCACAATACATATCAATAGGCGATTCAATTGAAGGCATAACACCAAGTCCCGAAATGAATTTCCTAATCCAAACAGCCTCCATTGCATCTTCCGAAGCAGCTATGTATTCGGCCTCTGTCGCAGCATATCGCATCAGAGCTTCTTGCTCTTCCAGTCAATCGCTCCTCCATTGATGACAAAGACATAACCCATCTGAGACTTCGTATCATCTTTATCACACTGCCAGACGCATCACAGTAACCTGTAACACCAAGCTCTGGTTCGGATTTCCATCATACACTAAAAACATATCTTTCGTATTCCTAAGATACTTTAGAATATGCTTAACAGCAGCATCCAGGAAGTTCACCTGGATTCTGTTGATATCGATTGGTCATGTTTTGAGCGAACGTCACATCTGGCCTTGTGCATCTCACAACATACGTAATAGATCCTACTGCCGAAGCGTAAGGAACTTTCTACATGCGTGCCACTTCAGCAGGTGTTAAAGCACACATATCGCTACATAAGCCATGCTTTACTTCCATCGGCAAATATCCTTTCTTGGAATTTTGCATATTGAATCTCTTCAATATTTTATCAATGTAAGCGCTTTGACTTAAACCAATTAACCGCTTTGACCTATCTCGGTAGATCTTGATTCCCAGAATGTATGCAGCTTCTCCTAAATCCTTCATGGAAAAACACTTCCCAAGATATGCCTTAACATTTTGCAAACTTGGAATGTCTTTTCCCATAATTAATATGTCATCGACATAAAGAATTAGGAAAATTACATCAATCCCACTAACTTTGTGATATACACATGGCTCATCAAGATTTTGAATAAATCCATACCTTTTGATTTCTTCATCAAATCTCTTATTCCATTGCCTTGATGCTTGCTTCAATCCATAAATGGACCTTTGAAGTTTGCATACACGGTTTGGAAATTGTGGATTCACGAACCCCTTAGGTTGCTTCATATAGATGTCTTCATCTAAGTGACCATTTAAGAAGGCGGTTTTGACATTCATTTGTCATATCTCATAGTCATAGTATGATGCTATAGCTATGAGAATTCTAATAGCTCTAATGTCCGCTACAGGAGAAAAGGTCTCCTCGTAATCAATTCCATAAGTTTGAGTAAAACCTTGCGCAACTAGACGAGCTTTATAGACGTGTATATTGCCATCCATGTCAGACTTAATTTTATAGAGCCACTTACTTCCAACCACCTTGGCGTTTGGAGGTAAATCGACCTCTTCCCCGACTTCATTTTCTCTCATGGATTGCATTTCCCCATTCATTGCAACTTGCCATTTGTCCTTATCAGGACTTGCCATGGCAGCTTTATAACTAGTAGGCTCTCCAAGATCTCCTAACATAGTTTCCTCAACCTTTACGTTTAGACATAGACATTCAGGTGCACGCGTAGTCCTTACGGATCTACGAACGGAATCACTTCAACTTCCTGTGGAGGACCCGGACTATCGTGTTCTACCGAATACGTTAGTGTTTTCAGAAGGTAATGCATCTTCTTGATCATCTTCCAGATCATAAACTCTCTACCTGAATTCTTGAGATAATGAGATCACTTTCTAGAAAATCTCCATACCTAACAACAATTACTTTATTTTTAGTTGGATAGTAGAAGTAGTAACCCATAGTTTCCTTAGGGTATCCTACGAAGATACACTTTACAGATCTTTGTTGGAGTTTATCTGCTGAGTCACGTCTAACATACGCCGCGCAACCCCAGACCTTTAAATAAGACAGGTTAGTAGCTTTACCATGCCATATTTCATATGGTGTCTTATCAACCTTCTTTGTGGGAACCATATTTAGAATGCGAACAGCTGATTCTAAAGCATAATCCCAAAAGGATAAAGGTAGAGTGGTGAGATTAAACATAGATCGTATCATGTCCAACAATGTACGATTTCTTCTCTCGGATACACCATTTTGTTGTGGAGTATATGGAGAAGTGAGATTCTGACAATTCCATTATCACTAAGTAATCTTTAAACTCTTGGCTTAGATACTCGCCTCCTCTATCGGATCGAAGAGCTTTAATCTTCTTTTCCAATTGCAGTTCTACTTCCGCTTTGAAAACCTTAAATGTTTCAAACACCTCATGTTTATGCTTAAGTAAATAAACATAACCATAACGGCTGAAATCATCAGTAAAGGCTAAGAATTAGCTAGCACCTCTCTTTGACACATGTCTAAGTGGTCCACACACATCAGTATGAATAAGACCAAGTAGATCAGAAGCCCTCTCCATATTGCTATGGAAAGGTTTCTTCGTCATCTTCCCAGATATGCATGACTCACATTTATCAAATGATTCATCATTGATATTTTGCAAAAGCCTTTCTTGTTGCAGCTTATGCATGCGAGCCTTGCCTATATGAGCAAGTCTACAATGTCAAAGATAAGAAGAATTCAAGTCCAACTTTATTTTCTTATTAATGCTAAACATCGAATTATTATATTTGTTAGATTCATTTCCAATCACATCAATTTCAAACACACCATTCACAGTAATTGCATTAGAATAAAATACACCATTTAAAGAAACAGAAATTCCATTACGTGAAATAGTATGAGTAAAACCATCATCCAACAAAACTGAAAAGGAAACAACACCTCTAATTATAGAATGTGTAATGACAATTGTTCAATAACAGTATTAAGCCCGAAGGCAATACTAAACTAAACGTTCCTATGGCTTCAACAGCTGCATGTGCGCCATTTCCCACGTGCAGATATTGCTCCCCATAGGCCAGCTTCCTTTCCACTCTAAACCCCTGCAAAGGTATTACAAATGTGAATATCACATCCAGTATCATATACCCAAGAATTTTTATGATTTAGAGTAAATAATTCAATGACAAATAAATTACCTAAAGAACCGGCGCCCAAGGACCCTTCATACTTCATTTTATTTGCCCGCAATTCATCAAGATAGAGAGCACAATTTCTCTTCCAATGCCCAACGCTCTTGCAGTGGTGGCATGCTTGATCCTTTTTAGGATTTTCCTTCCTAGGAGTAGGGTTCTTCTTGGGTTGTGGTTGATAGGCCATAACTTGTTTACCCTTATCAACTTTCCCTTTGCCCTTCACCTTCTTGTTGTTCGCACGCTGCGGTTTTGGCTTATTAATCCTTCCACCCTGAATAGCAAGTACTTGGGCAGTAGGAACCTTTTGAGGTAACCCTTTTTCATAATCTATAAGCAATGCGTGTAGGTCAGTAATTGTCTTCCTCACGCAGTGCATATTGAAGTTTCTAACAAAACCTTTAAAATCCTTGTTAAAGGATCTATTAATCAGATTCACAGCCATGTCATCATCATAAGTTTTGCCAAGTGCCCTTAATTGGTCCATGTAACCTTTCATTTCTAGTACATGAGCATTTACGGGTTTACCCTCTCCCTGCCTACAGCTGTGTAATGCGTCGGTCAAGTCATAAATCTCGATAGTTACTGGTTTCTAACATAGTTCAAGTTCATTGAGCATATTATATGGGAAATAATTTTCAATTGCTTTTGAAGAGCAGGCTCCATTGTTCCCAACATAAGACAAGCCACATCATTATGACGCTTATACTCAATTTGCTGCCGTCCTTTCAGCTTGAGTAGCATTAGGTCCGGTTGGTTCAGCAGGACAAGGTTCATAAAGATATTTCAACCGGTCAGCAACACTACAGACAATTCTCAAAGAGCGGTGCCAATCATTGAAATTCACTACAAAAAAATGGCCATTTAGTGACACACAAAAAGTGCCACAGTAGTCCAAATAAGTGTCACTAAAAGCCGGTTAGACATTTGGTGGCAGATTAAAAAAGTGTCACTAACGACGCTGCCACTATAGGGTATTAGTGGCACTTTTAAGTTGTGTTGCTGTAGATTTAAAGGATGTAGTGGCACTTAATAATCTGTCTCAATAGACACAAAATCTTTTTGTGGCAAATGCGTTGTGCCTCTAAATGTATTCTTTTGAAATACTAGAATGGTTATAATGGCATGTATTATGTGCTAGCAAAGCATATCTCGATAGCATTTCGTGTTACTGTAACATTTTTTTTATATATCTACTAAGATATTATTAAAAAGCAATTTTGTTTCAACCATAACACATAAACAATTTAATAATTTATATGAAAATAAAATATTCATTTATGAGCAAAGTTGTTCAATATACAAGATAAAAAACATAATAGCACCAAGTCTAAATCTCCAATTAAATACTACAGAGTATCACAAACGATATACGCTAAAACAAGAAAAAGACTACAACTTCATTCTTTGTAATGAATCTTCGGACATCTTTTAGAAGCACAAATCTGTGAACAAACAAAAAAAAAACCTTAGAGGTGAAGGTTACACATATTAAACCAAATGTGAAAATTCATACGTTGTCCACAAATTAACAATTCTTAAGAAGAGCATCTGGTGTTGACCTTTTTTTCTTTAGTCCTATCCAAAACTTATATAAATATTCACTTGTGATGATATTAAGTTTTAACTTCAACCTGAACCATGATTAAAAAATATCATAAGAAATTGTTGTTAGATAAAGTACTCTAAAGGCAAAGAAACGTTTTAATATGCACATGAAAGGCATAACTAACCAAGTAGCCTGCAATAAGTTACAAATCTCTCCAATCTTTGGTCGGTTCATATTGATATTTCGATCCGTTTACCCTTTTCTACATAACTATCCCTATAAATCACAAACATAATACAATTAAAAAATACGAGGGTTATGATTAGAACTTTAGAAGAATAAGGGTTAAAACACTTACATGATTTGATGATGGCTAAAGATCGATGGCCATAAGCAAAAGTATGCATGACGCGGCTATCACATGTGAGAGCCTATGATGTAGGGTTTTTATGATGTAGGGTTTTTTAAATGAAAATATGAGAAGCAAAGTTAAAGAGATTAAATGGCCCGCTTAAAGTTTTAATTTATTTTTGCACATGCCGCCTAAGTTGTTAAAATTTGGGAAATTTCTTTTGGCAATAGTGACACATTTGGAAAAATCTAAAAATATCAAAGAAGTATTTAATGACATGAAATATATATGTGTCACTATTTCTAGCAAAGTATTATGACATACCTATGTTTGTGCCACTGTTAACAATACATCAATGGCATAAAGTGTTAAGTGCCACTAAATAGTTAATATTTTTGATGACACACAATTATCTGTCACTAAAAACGTACTACAGTGACACATATACATTTTGTCACTAAAAATGTGTGTCACTAAATGGAAATTTTTTTGTAGTGATTCTTGGAGCCAGTCAACTTTTCTCGATCAAAAAAGCTTTTGAACGCAGAACTTAGTGCAGTGTTAGTGTTATCGTTATTTTGAGCCATTTCTACAGAAAAAATTCAAGTATTAGTATTTTCGATAATACAACTTTTCAAGAAAATAAAATATACCCAACGGTAATATAAACATATAACCATATAATTTTCTCGAAAACTAGGATCCAAATTATCATAGGTTCATTACATCGTTGATCTCTAGTAACGAAAAGCATATAATAAGGTAATCTGTCGAACATTAATTGGCAAACAATTTCCAACTCTTAGATCATTATGGGATTTATATTTTCCAACGCTATCAGTAAATATAAACATGTTTTATCCCATCTTATGCCATGAGTCCAGTTCTCACTTACTACTCAACTTAAGTGTCTAACTTAAAGAACTGCAAATATGTCCATGTAAGGTCTGACTTTACATAGAGATTTACCTCTCAATCACAATCTAGCCACGTACTGTCGTGACGTAAATTGCAACTTCAAGTGTTCCTTTTAATTAGATGACATATAACTTAATTTAAAGGGTACTAGTTTTGATTTTATGTGGTCAAATCAAATGTGTACAAAGATGTCATGCATTCATCTTGTAGCATAAATTTTAATAAAAAACCTTTTATTACCAATTCATAAAGATCAAATTATCAAAGTTTTGATTGAGGTATTGGGTTCACAAATCAAGGAATTTAGCGTTAATTATCGTCCATTATACCGTACTTTTGCATAAGTGTAAACACTTGGCGTTAATTATCGTCCACTTGGTAACTCCAATTTGACACGCAAGCAAGCGGAGAGTTTGGTCAGCGCAGGACAATAACCTCCCTCTTTAGGGTCAAAATTTAATGCGCTCCCCTCCTAATACTTCCCACACAGTCCGTCAAATTGGGTGAGCCGTTCTCACTTTTTGTACCAAAATCATCAATCAATTAAACTATTGAAAACTTAACTCTTCCAAAACAAATCAAATTTCACCATTGTTTAGTCCGTATTATTTTTCTATTCAAAATTACCCTTTGCTTAAAACTGTCTAACATAATAAACAAACAAGTAAACAAATAAAAAATAAACAACTAATAAACAATGCGTACATAATAAACAATTTATAGGTGTAAACAAGTAGCCACATGCAACTTATTCGATAAAACCCTATTAATAATCAATGTCTACGTTGAATTAATGTATATATTTAATTAGGGCTTTCACTCTCCCAATTGAAAGTGAGCCACATACATCGATAAATCGATTGCGTAAACCCATAATTAATACTATACCAAATTGCACATAATTGATTCATTAATATATGTAATTGGAGTCTTCCCCAATTCAAGATTTATCGTAAATAAACATGTGATAAAAAAAATCTTAACAATTAAACAATATCAAAACAACTATCCATGACAAATATGCATGTATCATCATGGATATATCATAACAATTATACAAATAGTCACAAGATCGCATATCAAAATTCCATGACACATAACAAATTATTCATGAATTAATCACGTAACATATATATTAATTCTAGGTTTCGATAAGGTTAGCAAACAACTTTCAAAACCCTAAAAAAAAATTTATGTGTCGACTTAAAAAAATAATGGGGTACGCCCCAATTAAAATAAAATCGACCAAAAAAATTAAAGCATAAACCCTAGATTAACCATATCAAACAACATACAATTAATTGTTTTATTACGCGTTTATGTAATTAATTACTCATTAAAAACCAATGACTCGTGATGCCACTGTTGGAATTATATAACATGACATTCAATAAATAATCACAAAACATCAAAGTATACATGCGGAAGCGTATAGGATTTGTTAACGAATAATTAACTAACATAAGAAGAATATGTGTACCTTACTTGATTTTAACCGAACAAGAATCAAATCCACAAACTAGCAATGGAAGAACCCTAATTTGATTTAATTAGGATTATGTGAATTACCGCTTACCGTTTTGTAATTCAATCCAAGAATACTAACAATATTGTGTTAGTACCACTTTCTTGTACACACGTACTAAACCGAATTAAAGCAATGCTAGTTTTATTAAACCAAATAGCTTGAGTTGGAAAAAAAAATGGTGATCGATCCGTATGAGAGGGTGTCGACCGGTTTTAGCAAACACACACACAAAACAAGTTTTAGGTTTAGCTAATGAATACAAGAGATGCAAAACACAAGACCCCTAGCCTTGTTTATTACTCATCTAAACTTGGTGAACAAGTTTGAGTTTGAGTTGGGTTGGGTTCCCTTTCCCCTTGGCCGATCGGTTGTAATCCCACAAGAGGGATTCCGGAACCTTCCCAAACTTTGCAATCTAGTCCTTTTCTAAATACATTTAACGCCCGTTAGTCCATTACATTAATTACTTAACGTCCGTTATGTTATTTCGTTTAATTAATAAATAAATACAACGTTTATATTTAATTATTTAACTTTAATTCTCATACGTAAAGTGTGTAATCCCGTGGTCTCGAGTTCGATCCTAACTCACGTCTACTAATTTATATCCATAAAACCAACATCACCCACAACTGTCGCAGCCTTAGCAGTGCACGTTCTACCACACTCGAGTGAGTTCTTGATAGAATGTTCAACAGTTGTAGCTGTTGCAACTATCCGTCCGTTGTTCCTGTCCACCACATTTGCTGTTATGTACTTTATCGACATGAACAACCTTAACACATATCTTTTCAACACAGTCATCCTTATAGTACACAAGCTTTTTCGCTGCAAAACCAAATAATAAAGTACTTTGTTATTTAAGCAATTCTAACAATACATTCATGTTTAACCAAAAATATTTAGCAAAGGAAGGAAGAATTGGTAAAAAGTAAATGGATCAAGTAATCAACAAGTTTTAAATCAAAACTCCAAATTGATTCTCAAAAAGGGCGAAATAACATAAGTTGCAAAAGATCATATCCAAATCCAATGTTGGCGAGGTTTCACTAGCCCAATGGGTTTGCTAAATGGGCAAGTAGTATGAGTACATCTCCTACCAACTTTTTTTTACCTTTCTACCATCCTTTTTACCCGTTGAATTGATAGGACAATACAAACTTTTATGTTTTTTTTGTTTCATATTTTTTTATATTTATTATTTTTGACTTTTCAAACTTTATAGTTTCTGTTCCGCATTTCTTTTGACAGTTTTACTCACTTTATTAAGAGGACAAAGGCAATTGTATGCTTCGTATTTTTTGTATTTTACTACTTTTGACTTATCAAACTTATATTTTTTGGCTCATTTTTTTATTTATTTCACAGTTTTATAATTAAATAAAATTAAAAAAAATTAGGGGTGGAGGTGGGGTTGGTTGTGGTATAATCAACCCCTATTAAGCTTCAGTTATGTAGCAATCTAGAGAGCCACATGCAAGCACCCGATAAGAGAGCCTAGTGCAATTATCAAATGGCGTGTTATTGAGATTTTTTTGCCCAATTACACCACAATGGCATGCCAAACTACACCGCCCTTTTGATGTTATTCGTCACTCGCCAGCCAATTCACCTCTCGCCATTTTTTAGTTTATTTTATTTGTGAGTAAGTGAGGAATTTTTGATGTTATGTTATGAAACCCACATGCGTCTATAAGAGTGCTTGGTGTGGAGTGTTGTTGGTCCGCCAAACACACCAACAACATGCGAATAACATGTTATACCAAATCATGAACCATGTCATTCGTCCGTCATTGGTAATTTAGTGGGTGCAATGGTTGGTGCCATTCATTCCATTATTGTTGTTTTTATTTATTTTTTGTTTTTGTTTTGTGAGTATGTATTTTTATTTTATTATTATTATTTTTTTGTGAGGTATAGTAGGACCTAACAAGTGTTATTAGCTTTCCCGTTAGGGAGCGTGTTTTAGTTATTGGTGTGTTATTGGGAGAGAGATGAGATGGCGTTGAGGTAGCAAACGAAAAACGTGTTGTTGGTCTCTCCCACACGTAGCTCTCTAACAGTTATAGATTGGGATGATGTTTTAGTTATTGTTGTGTTATTGAGTGTGTGGTGAGGTGCCTAATAACATTTATTGGGTGCAAATTGCACCTAGCTCTCTAACTATTATTGGGTTGCTACATCAGCACCACATAATAACACCACAATAACTAAAATACCTTCCTCATCTATAATTGTTATAGGGGCAAGTGATTTTATAAGGACTTTTGTCGTTGTCACCGGGGTGGATGATGATTGGTCATCAGTGGGTGGCAGAACAGTCTTGGGCTTCTTTTGGCTTTTAGGTTGTGTTCCTGAAGCCTCCGGGCCTTGAGACTTGGGTTTGGTCTTAGTCCCACCGAGACTTCTTCTTTTTAGAGCAGGGGTTAGGAGACAATGAGTCCCTCGGTTGTTTACAGGAACCATATGGGTCGTCAATTCAATATCAGTGACTTGGGATGGGTCCTTTTGAAAATTTGATTGACTCAGATACCGGTAAAGCAGTGTATTTGTATTCCGAGGGTAATTGCAACCCAAGTAACACTTGAAAAGCACATGAGACAAACCTAGGATACTAAACGATTTCGTCCTAGTTTTGCTCAGAGCTTGGTTACTGAGATCACTGTAAATGATCTCCCCAATGTCGACAGTGACCCCATTCATCAAGCAGTATGCCACAATCAACTGAATAGAGTTAACTTGTTCAGTGGATGAGTGGTTCCCGCCGAGAACCTAAATCACAAAAGTGAACAGGATCCTCCAAGCCACGGGATATGAGTTCTTGGTGACTGGGGTTCTGTCCAAAAACTTAGGATCCAAAACAGTTTGTTTTAACCCATCCTTAACTGTGGAGGGTTCAGGATGGGCAACATAGACTCCATTATTGTAGTCTAACCCTGTTGAAGTACAAAAAGTTTTATAATCCAGGGTGACTGACTGTTCCCCTTAAAAGACTCGAATTTGATGAGATACTCCCACGAGAGGTCGAGGTCCTCTCATCAGTAGAAGGTGTCGTGTCATAGGCCACTGCTGTAGCCCAAAACTCCCTGAGGAGGTTTTGATACAGAATTGAAGGGGACTGAGTAAAGGCCATTTTCAGTGGGCAGTTGAATAAAAACTTCATTATGTTCTTATAGGCTGGGACATTTGGGGGGTATTCAAAATTGCCTATAACGTTGTTTGTTTTAAATTCAACATTACTGAGATCCCCTACCCACTGTGGTGCAAATTGAAGAGATTGTGTTCTCGCCATTTCCATTTGAAAGATTTAGGGTTTTGAAAAAATATCTTGACAAGAACAATCAAAGAGTTTTGAATCTCTTAAGTTTGTGATGAAAAACCTTTTGTAAATGTTTACACAGAAGATTTAACTGAAAAAGGTTTAGAGTTATTGAAGAACACACAAGATTTTCTGGGTTTGAGAAAGTATTTTAACAGAGTTTTGTTACAGAAAATATTTGTGTGTGTTTTAGTTGTTTTGAAGGGGGTATTTATAGAGTGATGAGAAGGGTAAATTATGCACAAATGGGGATTTGTAAAGACAGTTTTTGAAAACGTTTTGAATCTCCACATTTAATGCCATCACTCCACTACCCGCACTAAAATCCCGTTTTTCAAGGGAACAGTTGCAATGCACAGTAAAAGTGCAATTTGCAGTACTAAAATATCCTTAGGATATTTTATGTGAGATGAGGCATTTAATGCCAAGTGGGATGAGGTAAGTATTTGAGGGACCCTTGACTTGGATGACAGTAAGACAAAAAGACATATATTCCTATATTAAATTGGTATCTTTACCAACCTAGGACATTTAAGTAACTAATACTTGGTGCATTAGTTACTCATTCAATGCTCAGTATCTAAAGTCAGGGTCCCTGAATGAGTCTTACTCATTCAGTGAGAAGGCTGTTTTGTTTCAGGGAGAATGGACCATTTCAGTGAAGACTCACTGAAATTAGGATTGATTTTCAGTTTGCTGACTTTCAATGTCAAGCATTCCTAATTCAGCTTTTCATCTCAAGGTAGGTTCATCCATGGGTTTGGTGAAGATATCAGCAAGTTGATATTCAGTAGGGATGAAATGAAGTTCTATGTCTCCTTTCATTATGTGATCCCTGATGAAGTGATATCTGATATCAATGTGTTTGGTTCTTTGGTGGAGGACAAGGTTGTTGGAGATTGCAATAGCACTTGTGTTATCACAAAAGATGGGTACCATTTTGTAATGGATGTCATAGTCATTGAGTTGACTTTTCATCCATAATACATTGGCACAAAGATCCCCGCACGTGCCACATACTCGCCTTCAGCAAGACATAGCTACTGATTGTTTCTTTTTAGCACTCCAACAAACGAGTTTTCCTCCAAGAAATTGACAGACCCCGAGGTACTCTTTCTCGTCCATGTTGCGACCAACATAATCGAGTCATAATACCCTTTGAGGTCAAACCCTGAGCACTTTGGATAGTAAAGTCCAAGGCTTGGAGTTCCTTTTAGGTATCGGCGATTCTTTTGGCCGCAGTGAGATAAGATTCTTTGGGATTGGACTGATATCTTGCTATTAGACAGACTGAGAATTGAATGTCCGTCTGAAAGCAGTTAGATACATCAGTGAGTTATTGTCATTACTCACTGAATAAACCATCTCTTTCTTGACTCAGTCTTCACCCTTAAGTTCCGCTTATTGAGTGGAGACTTCATCTTCGCCTCTTACTGAGTATCCTGAAGATGGCTCACTGAGAGACTATGCGCTCAGTGACCTGTTAATGTTTAAGGGATTAAACACTTGGGGTATTTTCTATTCAAATCCTAGATTAAGGGGTTTGGGTATTTACTGAACCCAACAATATCTAACAAGTAAAAAAAGGTTTTTAATAAAATATGTCCCGAGTTCAGTTCCAACTTCTGAATAAAAAAAAGTCAATGAAACATGTGCTAATTGCCTGGGCTAAGTTCTTGAAGAAGAGTCACTCGACACCCGAAAAAATATACAAAATCAGAGTACCTACCGATTTAAACCCTAAAGGATGTTAAAAACAAAAAGTAAGAATAAACATCATTTTTATATTTGTTTTAATACCATGTTGGGGTGTTCACAAATCGTGTAATACCCACAGGAACTGAAAACCGAAATCGAACTATTTGTAACCGAATCGAATTTTCAAAACCGAATTAAATATTTAGTTTTCGGTTTAGATATGGTTTTAACAAACTGTAAATCGAACCGTATCGAAAACCAAATTTAAATGACGTTATTTTGACGCTTGAGGATATTCAAAACGACAATATTATTTTATTTATATATATAAAAAAACCATTAAAACTCTTTTTTAATATAAATATAATATTTTTAGGCTTGAATATTTTGTTTGCTAAAAGACAACATAATCAAACCCAAAAAAAAGTTATATAATTTAGGTTGTTCGGGTCAATCTGAGCATCGAACTGAATTTAAATTCGGTTTTTGGTTTTACTAAAAAGTGATTTTAATCGAACTAATCAAATCAAATAAATCGAACGATCCAATAACCAAACCTTTGAAGTTTTTTCTCTCTCTCTCTCTCACGCGCAAGATAAGGGCTAAGCCCCATGAACACTCTTGATAGTAGAGTTGAGATCATTATAGACCTCGTATTCTTTACAGACTCAATGAACCATTACCGATCATCCATTTTTTCATCAAAACTAAAAAAAAAAACACTTTTCACTTTCTTTTTTCTTTTATTTTCTTTTTTTTAAATAAAATATCTTGCAAACGGTAAATCATTAAGCGAAAAAAATATAATATCGCGACGAGAATTTTTTTATCTTTCAGTAGACGGACACTTCGATATACTTTCGACGAACTTTTTTTTTGAGCTTTGTTTTAGTGTTAAAATTTGCCTTTGGAAAAATCACATATGATTTTAAAATATAAATCACATATGATTTTTTTATACGTAAATTTCAATACTTATAAAAAAGAGTCGAAAAATAATTCGTCAAAAGTATATAGAAGTGTCTCTTTATAGAAAGATAATTTAATTTTTGTCGTTATGTTATAATTTTTTTCGCGTAACGATTAACGGTTTGTAAAATAAATTTTGAGGTATGGGTTGTGCAGACCTCATAACGAAAATTAAGATAAATTTTGTCTCTATGAGTGTGTGGAGTATATTATGAGGTATGGTTTTATAAAGTGATTATATTTTTATATGTTTGGTTAGATGGTGATCCTTACACTTCTAAAGATGATGATAAAGTAATGTGTTAAAAAAACAATATGACACTCAGATAGAACATGAGAGCCTAAGACTAATGCTAATGGCTCGGTTGGTTAACCCCCCAACCGAATTAGTGACCATGTTCTTATCACTAGCTCAAACGAATTGATGACCGGTCGCCTTAACATTTTCAAAATTATGGTTTGTCAGCCTACCATAAGTTTTTCAATTGTTTTGTGTGTGTAGTTTTTTATTTTATTTGTTTTGAAGGGGTATTTTTTTTGTGGTTTGTGACCCCTTTATTAGCAAATTAAGATTGTGTATAGTATTGTAGAGAAAAAAATTGATATACGAAAAGATGAACACAAAATATTTACGATCACCAATAGCATCCGCCTAATAATAAAATCCAAAGTTGAAACCTAAAAATAAATAAACAAAAGTATAAAATAAAATAAAAATAGCTAACTTAATTAGGTAGACCACCTACACGTGTAACCCCACCGTCCAAACACCCCCACTATAAATACATCGTAAACCTCCTTCCCACCTCCTCTCAAACCCTCAAAACTTTTTTTGAGGCCCAAAAAACACACACACAAACACACGCGCCGCCACCACCTCCCCACCGTCAGATCTCACGGTACCAGATCTCGCCGTCACTCGCCGTCATCTTTCAGTTAGGGTTTCTAGGGTTTGTATTTTCATATTAATTTAATAAACTTTTTGTTGATATTACAGATGGTGTCAGATGCGAGTAAGAAGAAGGCGCTGCAGAAGAAGGCGGCAGCCGCAGCGAAAAGAGGAGGGAAAGCGGCGGCGGCCGCCACGTCAGCAAAGGCGGCGGCGATTGGAATGAATGGGAGTTCGAGTAGTGATAATTTGAGTAATGGGATGGGGAATCTGGTGATATCTGATCGGACTTGTACTGGTGTTTTGTGTTCTCATCCTTTGTCTAGGGATATTAGGGTATGCCTTGTTTGACTTTTTCAAAAGTCAAAATTGGAGTTTATTTAATTTTTTGGGGCTTTTTGTTTATATGTGTTTTAATTTATTGATTGATGATTGTATTGCTTAGTATTAGAGATAATATATTTAGGGGGTGTTTGTTTATGGCTTATTTGGTTTCTGGCTTATGTTTTATAAGCTCTCTTTTTGTGGCTTATTCTGAAACTTTTTGGTAAGCTTATTTTGACATAATAAGCTTATATAAGCTGAAAAGTTCCAAAATAAGCCACAAAAAGTGGGCTTACCATTTAAACCATAAGCTGACTATATAAGCTTAAACAAACACTCCCTAAATCTAAATTACAAGCTTATTTTTAGACTTTAAAGTTCACTATATCGCATAGCTGGACAAAATTTGCGTTTATAAAACATAAGCCCGGAAAAACATAATCTTATAAGCCCAACCTTATTTTGTTATGTGGATGAAAAATATATGTTAGGTTGAGGATTTAACAATATGTTAGTGTATGTTAAGTTTTCGGGATAAATATTGAAAATATTGGTGTGTGTTTTGTTGATGATAGGTTGAATGTATATTTGTTAAGAATACGGCTTTGGGTTGGTTTTATACGTTGATGGGTTTTGCTGTTAAGTTTTATTTGAAAAATTTTAGTGGAAGATATGTTCCTGTTATTTGATGATGACTTGGTGTTGGATGGTTTGCGCTAAGTGTGTACTATTATCGTTTTATTCTAAGTTTTTGGTTTGAATGTTGGTTGTTTATGTGGTTTACTGGATTGTTGCTATATGGTTGAGTTTGATGCTGTTATATGTCAAATTTTTTGCAAATGAAATTTGTGTTGATTGTTTGGTTTCTGTGTAGAGCTTGAGTTGCTAGAATAAATTCATCAAATTGCGCAATATTGCTCAACTTCTCACGGAAGGCATAATGTCATATATTTAATTATCTACTTGATGATGTTGGCTAGCCTGCGGTACTTTGTGTTACCAAAGCTTGAAAGTTTGTATTAGCATGCACTAGTTTTTCATATATGCTAATTTGGAATTGATGAAACATGGCTGAAGATTAATGTTTGGTATTGCTTTATGGAACTTTGGTGAAAAGATGTTAAATGTTTGGCATTACTTTATGAAAAGTTTGTTAATGATGTGTATCTCATTGTTTGGTATCCCTTTTCTGTTACCAATTTGTAACGCAACTTTAAATTTATGATTGCAGATCGAGTCTTTGTCGCTAACTTTCCATGGACACGATCTCATTGTTGATGCTGAGCTGGAGCTTAACTATGGAAGGTTTGTACCATTCCCTTGTGACTTATCTTTTGTTTTCTACATGGTTAACTATTTTATCTATAGTTATTGATAATGAATTTATTTTACAGACGATACGGTTTGCTTGGGTTGAATGGCTGTGGGAAATCAACTCTTCTCACCTCAATTGGAATGCGAGAACTTCCTATCCCTGAACACATGGATATATTCCATCTCACTAGAGAAATTGAGGCTTCTGACATGTCCTCACTTGAGGCTGTCATGAATTGTGATGAAGAGAGGCTGAAATTAGAAGCTGAAGCTGAACGTTTGGCTGCACAGGTACTACTCCAACTTTAAATTTTCAGCTGTATATTTTACCGCTATATATTATATTTAAATGTAATCTCACATTGGTTGTGGATCTAGGATGATGGTGGTGGTGAAGCACTTGAGCGTATCTATGAGCGTTTGGATGCTTTGGATGCATCTACTGCTGAAAAACGTGCAGCTGAGATTTTGAATGGTCTTGGTTTTGACAAGCAAATGCAAGCAAAGAAGACCAAAGACTTCTCTGGTGGTTGGAGAATGCGAATTGCTTTGGCACGTGCTCTGTTTATGAACCCAACCATCTTGCTGCTCGATGAGCCCACAAATCATCTTGGTGAGTTATATTTTTCACGATTTAGAACTAAAAAGTAGGTCTGTCAGACTGTTGGTGATCACAAATAGTCTCACATTAACCTGAAGAGGAGCCAAAAACCATGCTGGTCACAACATGAATACACCCTGCACTCAACCTGTCCTAACCCAATCTAGTTGGCACATTTTAAACCTGTTCTATAGTAGCCTGCAGCCCACCATATTTTCAGAAATTCAGTATTTTTAAATGTGTTGGGTTTTACTATTGATAAAATTGCATATGGTCAAACGAGTCCAACCTGAACCGGTCCTTGCAACTCTTTCACTTAAGAGTTACTTGTTCACTTAGTTGTAACATGAAAGTTACTCGGTTCATGTTGCTTTATTCATGTCGTTTTCCAGCACTAAGAAAAGATGCTTAAATGTGAATCTAATTATGTATTACTGATGGATTGCAGATCTTGAAGCATGTGTGTGGTTGGAAGAAACCCTGCAGAAATTTGAGCGTATACTCGTTGTGGTCTCACACTCTCAAGATTTCTTGAATGGTGTCTGCACCAACATCATACACATGCAAAGTAAGACGTTGAAGATTTATTCTGGTAATTTTGACCAATATGTTCAGACCCGTTCAGAACTTGAAGAGAATCAGATGAAACAATACAAATGGGAGCAGGACCAGATTGCTAACATGAAGGAGTACATAGCTCGGTTTGGACACGGGTCTGCTAAACTGGCTCGTCAGGCTCAGAGTAAGGAGAAAACGCTAGCAAAGATGGAACGTGGTGGTCTGACAGAGAAGGTTTCTAGGGACAGTGTACTGGTGTTCCGGTTTGTTGATGTGGGCAAGCTTCCGCCACCCGTTCTTCAGTTTTCAGAGGTTAAGTTTGGTTACACACCTGATAACCTCATCTACAAGTGTCTTGACTTTGGAGTTGACTTGGATTCTCGTGTGGCGTTGGTTGGACCCAATGGAGCTGGTAAGAGTACACTTCTGAAGCTGATGACAGGGGAATTGACTCCTCTTGAAGGCATGGTGAAGCGTCACAATCACTTGAGGATTGCTCAGTACCACCAACATTTGGCTGAAAAGCTTGATTTGGATATGTCAGCTTTGTTATATATGATGAGGGAGTATCCAGGCAATGAAGAGGAGAAGATGCGGGCTTCTATTGGTAGATTTGGTCTGACCGGGAAAGCCCAAGTGATGCCTATGAAGAATTTGTCAGATGGTCAAAAGAGTCGTGTGATTTTTGCATGGTTAGCCTTTAGGCAACCCCAGATGCTGCTGTTGGATGAGCCGACTAATCATTTGGATATTGAAACTATTGACTCGTTAGCTGAGGCTTTGAATGAATGGGATGGTGGAATGGTGCTTGTTAGCCACGACTTTAGGCTCATTAACCAGGTCGCTCGTGAGATATGGGTGTGTGAAAACCAGTGTATAACGCGGTGGAATGGTGATATTATGGGCTTCAAAGAGCATTTGAGGACTAAGTCTGGTCTATCTGGTTAGATCAGTAGAGTGGTTTTGTTATCATAGGGTCCATATTACACCGAGCACAAGTGGCATATTATTATGGCAACTTGTGCTTGGTTTGGCATGTCAAGTGGCTTGATGGACTGTAGAGTACATGGTACATGCTGAGATGGGACTTGTGATTGTAAACCATAAAGGAGTCGTTAGAGGATGATGGGGGTAAGGTTGCCTCGTGATATCTTTAGGGGATTTTGAACCCGTACCATCCCTTTTGGCTGCTTCTTTTTAATCTAGGTTTGTTTTCGTGCACTATATTTTTGAATTTAGTTTTATAAACAAGAACATATGCCCCCGGCACTGCTACCTATTATTGTTACAATTTTTATTCAAGAGTGTAATGACAGTACTTCTAAGCTATATTTTGGTTTTCTTATTGATATCTCTGTGACCCAATTTGGGTGGTTTTGTTTTAACCATTGTTCGTCACCAGGCTCATAACCAAGCTGAGTCTTGGTTGTCTCACTAGTTTGACGCTTAAAAACTTGACCCGAGATGAATCGTCATTTTTTAGTCGACCTTTATCAAAATATTTTGGGTGCCGATCGATGTCTTGTGGTAAACAGGCTTTGGGCGCCGATCGCTTTGGCTCGGCTAACATGCATGCTTTTTATGTGTGTCATATTGAATGTTTGGTTTATATGTAAAAAACCTATTCCAATTTGTGGTTTGCTTCTATGATTTAACTATATAAAACCAATACTTAAATCAAAAGTAGACTCGATGTGTTAACTGATACGAGAAAATCCACAAAATGTTCGATAAAACCTATACCTTCAACAAACTGTTCAAACCACGATTCAACGCCGTTTTGTTGAGCCACTGATTTACATCGCCGAAAAATTTGGAACAAGTAAAGAATTAGGGTGTGTTTGGGGAGGGGCTTATGGGGCTTGAGCTTATAAAATAAGCCGGTTTATAAAATAAGTCTCGTTTGTCATGCGGGCTTATGAAATCATAAGCCCCTAAATGAGGCTTAAAACTTTAGCTCCATAAAAGGGCTAAAACTTTAGACGGGCGTATTGAACTATAAATTACATATTTACACACAAAAATATCTAACATATATCATAAAACTCATTTAATTATATCATTTTTAGTAATTTTGCAATAATAAGCCCCAGCCTATTTGCCAAACAAGTCTACAAAAATACAAATTTCAACTTCGGCTTATAATAAAAGCCCTAGCCCCAGACTCAGCCCAAGCTCCAGCCCCAGCCCCAGCCCATTGCGCCAAACATACCCTTAGTCTAAGGTAGGTGATATAAAGTACCAAGTCAGTGGAAAAGGCCGACTTAAATCACGCACCTGTGTCCTTCCCGTAGTTTCTGTTTGTGCTTAAACTGTTGGAATGACTCAGTTACGGTGTATTTGAGCAAGACACTATTGTACGTTTGCTTGAAATGGCTAATATAGGAGATGTCAAATTCAACTCATTTATAGGAAATGGCTGATTTGGGTTAATCTTTTATCTCAAACTGGTCAGATGGGTAAAATTCTAGAGAATTTAGCTGAAACGGGAACAATTTAATTTAGTTGAACTGATCGAACGTCGCTTTGAAGTGTATTTTAAAATGCATAAATCTTCTAAACTATTCTATTGTAAAAATGAAATGACATAATAATTCTGATCATATAGCATGCATACTCATTTTTACACATCAGATAATCTTAGGATTTCAATATAAGAAGACAGTTCTTGTGGGCATTGAAAGTTACCATTTTGGGTCTGCATCAAAAGTATCCGTTTTGACCCGAACCCGGAAAAATAGCTGTGATGTTCAAAGTTGATAGTCGATGTTAGTAGATGTTCTTTAGATCAATTTGGTACCTAAGTATTCGCAACTATAAGTGGTAAACTTTATTAGTGTGGCATCTAAAGTCTTGTATTGAATATACAAGAATGACAAGAGTGACACCGAGAATGTGTCTTACCACCACATTGTCAATCCCCCGACCAACACGGTCGTAGGTGCGGAGGCGAACCACAATTTATCAACCAATGTGAGCACAATTATTGTAGGCACCGAGCATTCGTTGGATCCATTGACCACAATGAAGGCTCGGGTCAACAATAATGGAAAGGCAAGTGTACTCATCCAACCAAGTGACGCCCAGAGTGCCTCTTTACTCTTTCAGGGGAATTTGATGCTAAAGCTATTGACAAGAGTGCTAAGTTGGTCTTGCCCGGGCTCTAAACACCTGAAATGTGGACACCCAGGGATATACCTACACTGGTTTCGGGTGTGGCACGGGCTACACCTGATTTTAGGTCATGAAGTGCAATTTGTTTTTTTAAACTGTTGATTTTTGTTATGAGCAACCTCTGATAAATCTTTTTTACTATTTTCGGTCCAATGTTGTAACTTTAGTTAACCCAAATAGTAATTGTGCAACACCTTCTCGAGAATCCTAGGTCCGTCCCTGTTGACACCTGACAACAGTAATGAGTTGGGGCGAGTAATGTTTAATCAATTTCGTAGAATCATGTTCAATGCATTGTTAAAACATTGATGGTAGATACATGTCTAGAAGCTCATCTCATCTGAGTACTTCGTTTTGTTCCGATTAACGGTGTATTGCTGATCTTAATTATATGATGCCTACAAATTAGTACTTTCTAAATTAGTGTTTAAATTTTCTTATTTTTCAAATCTATACTACTGTATAAATCATTTAAGTTGTGGGCTCCATAAGAAATTAAGATAAGGAGCTCCAATCATTGAGTGACATGTGTCACTTCTCTAACTAAAAAATAACAAAAAGGGAGGAGCTCTAACAAATTAAAATAAAAAGCTCCAATAATGGGGTGACAATCACTTCTTAACTAATTAATCACCTTTACTTTTAAATTTAAATATCTTTTAATTGCTTTAATTTTTTATGATCTAATTTCACCATATTTTTAAAATTTGGTGTTCTTTAATTCCACATCAATTTTGATATATTTTTATGAGTTTTAGTTTTACATTTTAGTAGGTTTATTTTATTTTGATTCAAATTTTTATAACTTTAACCTTTATTTTAATCAATATAAACTTTATTTATCAAATCATTTACTTTTGGGAAAATGTTTGACGGGTAAGAGATTGTGAAGGTCTTTTTATATGCGGAAATAATAATGTCACGGGAAAGATACGTAAAACCCAAACAAACACATACAACTAACACATATACATTTGGAGTGTTGTGAAATGAATTCACTAAGCGGGTAGGGAATTGCGAGGAGAGTTGTGTTAGCAATTCATTTACTATATTTATATATAAATATATTTATCGCCGCCGCTGTGCGCAGGTATCCAACTAGTAGTGTTTAAATTGACGAAAATTTCGATTAAATTCCTTCATCAAACAATTTTGGATAAATACGAGTATTTTTTTTATTACATCAAAAGTAAACAGCTCCTTACCTATTTGTTAAAAACTGTTTTTCTGGAAAAAAAATGCAAATAAGAAAGCGTTTGAAAAACTACTTTTTGTTTAAAAGAAAAATAGATAAACTACAAAACAAAAATGAAAAGTAAGCAATCCCCAACACTCTCCAAATCTAACATAAATGTTAAGAGTAATGTTAGATTTACATAAATTTTACAAAAATAAATCGACACAACAATGTGTCATATGATAATATATGATATTATCTCTTTTACTTTTGAATTTTTTTTCTCTTATTTGCATTCACAAATTAACATACACATCATTATTTGAATTTTTCTTTTGTAAAAATTGTGTGGGTCGGGTAACATCCACCGTAGAAAACTGAAACCGAACATAACCGAATTCGTAACTGAACTGAATTGGTCAAAACCGACCTAACCAAACTAAATATTTGGTTATTGGTTTGGATATGGTTTTGACAATGAAAATCGAAAACCAAGCTGAAAACCGAATTCATCTAAATATATATTTTTCTTTATATTTATATGAAAAAAGGGCAAATGGCACAAAAAGGCATCAAAGTTAGGGTCTATTTCCAATTAAAGTATTCTACTTTTTTTCTTGCATAAAAAGGTACTCAACAAAATTTTTATGGATTTGGTTTTTACTAACTCGTTAACTCACTTCGTTAGTATATTACATTTTTAGTCCTCGAATTTGTATAATAATTTCATGCAACATCCACTTTCAGAACATTCCTGCCTGAAATATCTTGACATTCAAGAAAAACAAGAATATTGCTAAAACTTTATTCGAGAACACTATTAATCTCCCTCGGTTCCTTGACCTTGTCATTCATAACACCGCAACAAACTAAAAAAAAAACAAAAAAAAAAAACAATTAACGTTTCTAAGGTATTTGGAAATCATCAAAATAATGTAAGCAACCTTCTATTTCATTTCCCAGTCAACAAATCATTCAGCTGCAACATGCCTAACAAATAAGAGGCAGCTTTGACTTTGACTTAACTAACCCTTACTAAGGCCATCCACAATGCTCCATGTTGGATCGTTTAATACAAAAATAACAACAGCTGGCATCACTTTATTGGTGTGAAAAGTTGTCTGACATTTAAACGTTTATTACCCATTCTTTACTGAAGGAACTCGTATTAAACCATAAGAGTGGGCCATATACAAGTACTTTATTGTTTTAATAATAGTGGCAGTACTATATGGAGTTTGTGATTGGTATTTGTATGGTATATTATATATTAGAGTAAATTACACCGTTCGTCCTTGTAGTTTGCGTTGACCGCAGGGTTTAGTCCTTTGACCAAAAAAGTTGCACCGTACGTCCTTAAGTGTGAAACGTTATGCACCGTTCGTCCTTTGACCAAACGACGTTAAGTTTGACCGTTAAAAACCCATCATGTGACTTGCACACGAGGGTGAATTCGTCATTTCATCTACCCTTATATACCATCACACTCATATTTTACACCCTTTCACTCTCTCACTAACAAACACACACACCTCTCCCATCTCCCTCTAGACCTCGCCGCCGGCGACTATTTCGGCCACCGGAAGCCGGCCACGCGTCGCCGGAATTTACACCACCTACCCCATCTTGTAGATCGTGACCCCGTGATTCTTTTGACGTGACATACGCGCCGTGGACCCCAACCACGCGCCCAAGATCTGAGTTTTCGAGTGGTTTTGGCTGTGTAACGATACCACCACCACACGGTGGTGGGGCTCGGTGTTAACTTGTCGTGGTTTTTGTTCGTTACACAGCTCGCTATTAAAAAAGATAAATTACACGATCTTTATTGTTCTTGATGATTAAAAAAGATCTTGTAAAAAATTGATTTTTGATCTTTTTTAATTGTTTATAATAAATGATAATTAATTTTGTTGGAGTGGTTGAAATGAAAGACGAGATGGAAATGGAACATATGTAATTTCCCAGCTTGCTATTAATTTTGTTGGAGTGGTTGATGGGTTGTTACAAAAAACCTGTGGTTTCAGTGATTTGCTTCTTTTCTATGATTGGACATAATCTACTTATGTTGCTTTAATTTCCCAGCTTGCTATTATGAATTGAGTTAAATGTGGGTATTTGGTTCAGGTCTATGAGAGCTTCTTGGACGCAAATGCTTTAAATGGTTGTGCTGATTTCATGATTCATGGCTTGACATAAATGGACTGCTGCGTGTACCTTTGTTGCCGCTTCACTCTATCTGTCTAATTGAGTTGTGGTTTTGTGCTGGATCTTAGTTTCTTAGTTATTTTTACCTGTAGTCAGTATGCTTTATCTGTGTTCAGAACTTGCGAGATGTTATATTCTCTTTTGATGAAAGTTTGTAAGACATTTGTTATAGTTTCTGGTGGTTCTTAGCTGGAATATATGTGCATCTTTGACTTGAGTTTCAATGTTCGGTCAACTGCAGATGTATTGGTTTGTATGTCACATGTTTGTTGCTAGACTCTATGTTGACATCATTACAGTGATTCTTAATTGAAATGACGAATTTACCCTCGTGTGCAAGTCACATGATGGGTTTTTAACGGTCAAATTTAACGTCGTTTGGTCAAAGGACGAACGGTGCATAACGTTTCACACTTAAGGACGTACGGTGCAACTTTTTTGGTCAAAGGACTAAATTCTGCGGTCAACGCAAACCACAAGGACGAACGGTGTAATTTACTCTATATATTATTTTACTAAAAGTGATAGGAAGAGGTGACAGTTATTCAATCTTACATGAATCAATGCATTGTAGAAATTTTTAAAAAAGTATGAGTTGGGTGATTTGGCGGTGACGTGGCCATCTATTAAACTCAAAATGATTCAATGCATTGAGGATGCTCTAATCAGCAAAGCATATAGACATAAATTGACAGTACAAATTACACTAAGATTCAAACAGGTAGCAGTGAACTAATGCTTCTTCTTCAGTCATCTCGGCTCCGTTTGTGCATTTTCAAACAACTCCCCATTTTCAAGTTAGCATCATAGAAGCCCCATTTTCAAACAACTCCCCCACAAGTTAAAATCATAATATGGTCTCCCAAAAACCAAGAACCTGAAGAAAGAGCAGATCATTACTTTGACTTGATACACGACAGTAAATATGATTATAATGATTATGCAAGTAATTAACAAACCTCTAATGCCTTGAGAACATGCTCGTGCAATTGTTTTTTTATCTTCTCTACTGCAGACTTCATTTGATTATGATGAAATAAGATTAATAAACTCTGCAAGATAGAGAAATTCCATTAGTCGCACATCTACACAACACTCGATCAAAAGATCTTGAGTATCTCTAGCAACACGTACATCTGGAGGAAGCATCTCCTTGATGATTTTAGTCATCGTAGCTGCAAAAGTATGAAATTCCATTAGTCGCACATCTCAACAAGATATAAGCCAACATATCTAAGACTTTTTAGTATATAAACAACAACCAACAACTAAGCCTTAGAGTCAACCCAATACAACCATCAAATACTTAATGAAAATCAAAAAAGAAAAAAAACCCATCTCCAAAAACACAAATCAAACAAAACCCATATCATCATTTTTTTCAAAAAAAAAAAAAAAAACAAGGTTGTGTTTCTTACAATGAACCCAAGGTTGGGTCGAAGTACATGAACACCGAACCCTAAACGCTCAAATTGGAGAAACTTGGGACGAAATGGAACAATTAAACTCTTGAGATAGCTTCCTTATACATCAACTAACGAAACCCCCAACTCAATTTCAAAAAACCCTTTGATTTGGAAGAACCCTAATTTTCGAATTGGGTTGAAAGTGGATGAACTCTCTGTGAATCTTGAATCTTGACTCTTCAAATTGGGTAAGTTTGGTTTCAAGATATGTTTTCTTGTCTGAATTCATGTTATCAGTTTTGAAAATGTGGTTTTGAGCTGGGAATTTTGTGAAAGGTGGAAGATGTGGGAGTTTTGATATGTTTTCTGGTGGTGGGTGGATATGTGGGAACTTTGGATGTTGCATGAAATTATTATACAAATTCGAGGAATAAAAATGTAATATACTAACGAAGTGAGTTAACGAGCGTTAGTAAAAAACCCAAATCCGCCAAATTTTTTTGTTGAGCCTTTTTACGCAAAAAGTAGAATACCTTAATTGAAAATAGACCCTAACTTTGATGCCTTTTTGTGCCATTTGCCAAAAAAAATTATAAACTCTTTAATTTCTTAGTATAAATATAAAATAGTTAAAGCTTAAAAAAAAATTGTGCTGAAAATATATATAATTGAATGATAAAATAATTACAATTATGTAATTCGGGTTATTCAGTTTTCGGTTTGGTTGAATCAAATTTGAATTCGGTTCAATTTGACTAAAAAAAAATAAAATTAACCGAACTAACTGAATAAACCGAATAACCCGATACCCAAACCGATAAACACCCATAGCGTGGATGTATCATTCCTTAAATGTTAAACAGGCTCCATAAGAATACATTGGCCAAATAAATTTACAAACAAATATCAAATAATTAATTTGCGACAGTTTATTCAAATTTAGTTACCAAGTACGTAGTAAGATTTATTTTGGAAACAAAAAAAAGACACTAATGTTTCCATAAAACGTTTGATTATCATTTATTGTCACATTCTAAAACCAAAAGGGGTAGATAAATCTTAACTTAACCGACATTAGTTACAAGCTTATAAATAAAAAACTACAGTAATTCATACCATTCATTCATGCACATTCAATTCTTGATTATCATAAACCTACCTACTTTAAACCCTAATCATCACCTTCATAATCATGATGATGATGATGAACTCAAATCATCATGCATCTTCAGTATTTGATTCAATGACACATGTAAACTACTCACCTGAATACAACCCACAAACCATCATGAATTACTATTCATGTGGAGTTCAACCAGGAAGATGCACCAATCCAAACGTTAAAAACTTGATCACGAAAGCAAAAAATCATCTTGCGGCTATCGGGTGGACGTTCTTTTACGTGCTTAAGAAAACGGGTACTCGAGAACTTAGATATCAAGCTCCTAACAATGGCAGAGTTTACGTGTCGTTGAGAACTGCATGTGAATGTGCCATCAAGAATCAAGATCCGTCCAAGAAACGGAAACTTGATAGTTTTGATCAGATGGGTGGTTCCAAGATTCAAGTATGTAAAGAACCCGTGAAGGAATCGGAGTCTTTTTCGTGTGTTGATCGAACTCAGAAAAAGACACGTGTTAAAGGTGTGGAAAGTTTAAGTCTTGATCAGAAAAGTGGTAAAGATTCGAGCGTTGTTGAATCTGAAGTTAAGATTGAGGGGTTTTCGTGTAATAGACCGATGAAACAGATTCAAGATATCAAAAGATTAATGGTTACGGGAAAGAAGGTAGCACGAAAGGCTAAGGTTTCTAGTATTAAAAAGCGGGGTATTCTTGGGTCGTTGATTGAGAATAATATCGTGGCGAGGGGTTCAAGAGTGTCGTATTTAAGTAAAAAAGATGGCAGAGTTATGGCAAAAGGGCGGATTTATGAAGATGGGATTAAGTGTGACTGTTGTGATGAGATGTTTTTGCTAACAAAATTTGAAGCTCATGCTGGTAGTACGAATCATCGACCAGCAGCTAATTTATTTTTTGATGATAAGAGGTCGATATTAGATTGCCAGACTCAGTTACAGCTTGAGAGTGTGTTACCAGCAGATGATAAATCGACAAATTCAGTGGTAACAGATGTTAAATCCACAAAATCATCAGATTGTGTGACGGGTACTAATGATGATTATTGCTCCTTTTGTTATGATGGGGGTGAGTTATTGTTATGTGATTCATGCAAATCTTCGTTCCATTCGACTTGCATTGGATTAGATTGTGTTCCTGATTCAGATTTATGGTTTTGCCCTGCTTGTGCGTGTCAGATTTGCCATCAGGGTCATTCTAGTAGTTTAACAAAGGAAGGAGATAGCAAAGATCATGATTTAATCAAGTGTGCACAATGTGAGCATCACTTTCACATTAGTTGTATTAATAAGTTAGGGTTTGAAGTGTGTGTTGATGATGCTAAATGGTTGTGTACGAATAACTGTGAAAGAATATATTGGGGCCTAATGAAGATTCGTGGGAAAGTGATTTCATTAAAGGGTGGAAATCTGAGTTGGTGTTTGCTCAAGTACAATGAGAATGATACTGACGTGTACGAATTGACAAAAAGTTACAGTAAGTTACTGAAGGCGTTGGATGTGATGCACGAGTGCTTTATACCTGTGAAACATCCTTTGTCGGATAAAGACATGATAGAAGATGTGATCTTTAGTAGAGCTACAAAAAGGTCAAATTTTGAAGGGTTTTACACTGCTATTTTGGAGAAAAATGATGAGATCATAACAGTTATTACACTGCGGATTCACGGCTATAAAGTGGCAGAAATTCCATTTGTTGCCACAACATTTCGTTACAGGAGATTAGGGATGTGTCGGATTTTGATGAATGAGGTCGAAAGATTGATAAGAGGATTGGGGGTTGAGAGGATTGTGCTGCCTGCGTCTCCAGACAAGGTTAGTACTTGGACTCGGTCGTTTGGGTTCAGTGAGATGACAGATATTGAAAGACTGGATCTTGTCAAATGCAAGTTTCTCGAATTTCTGGGTACCAAAAAATGTCTGAAAAAATTAAGGAAAAGGTGAACATATTTGAATCATTTAGTTTTGTAAAAGTTATTGTTGATATCTAAGACCTCAATGATTGACATTACACGATCATTCAATGTTATCTATTGGAAATTATTGTGACAATGAAAAAGCATTTTGTTTAAATTTTGTTTCTGTGTTGCAGATTTTACTTTTCCTGTTTGATTCGAGATCTAATTTAGTATAAATCCCTCATTCAGTAGTACTTATGCTTTTATAAGTACTACTGACCAAAGAATATATTCGCACGCAAATGTTATTTGGGGTAAATTTCCCATGGTTGGTCTCGACCCATTTCAGCCAATTATCTCCCTGTTGGAGTCAGTGTACTAAGAGTGTTCGAATGCTTAAAAAATGGTTGGTCTCGACCCATTTTGGTCCCACCCTACCAAGGTCATTGATGAAATACAAGCTGCTTAGAGGTGTCAAAACTGGTGGGTTGGATCGGGTTGGGGTAACGGGTCAAAACGGGTCAGAATGGTTTCGGGTCAGAACCACCACGAGAAATTTCACCCCATGAAGAGAATATTTATATGCAGACTGACTTGAAAGATGAATATTTTGATGTTTGTTTATTTCGCCTTGTATTAGCCTTGTATTTTAATAGTATTTAGCTCCCCTAATAGAGTTTTGATGCTATTTAGTTAGCCATATAATTTTCTGATGTTTATTTCGCCGTCATCCTTGTATCTCTAGAGTCTTAGGTCTTGCAAAATAGCACATATATATGTCAAAAAGAAAGTGTCAAAGAAAAGCATGCATTCATAACACAACTAATAGGGTACTAAAAATTAAATCCAGACCGTGAAACTGCTCTTTTGGTAACATTACTAATATGATCCAATCCGACTTGTTTCGGTGTGAAATGGTTCGTTCAGTCTCCAACTTCCCTCCTACCAAGATCAATAATGAAATACAAGCTCTTAAAGGTGTCAAAACGGGCGGTTCGGATCAGGTTGGGCCATGGGTTAAAACGGGTCAGAATGGGTTCAGGTCAGACCCATCATGGGAAATTTTCTTTTAGAAAAGGCTTCGATATTTTTTTAAAGAACAAACAAACAACAGGATACAAGAAAACAAGCATGAAAAAAAATACAAGACAAACCACTCCCAAACACCCGAGCGGATGCTAAAAGAACAAAGAGAAAATACTGTTGGTTGTGCATACTTTTTAGGCTTGCGTTTATGTTATTGGGGGTCGGTATGGCTGGATCTTGGCCCAGTGGAGCAACAGATCTTGTAAGTTTGTCTGTGGGCTATATTTTGCCAACTAAATTGAATGGGAAGTTCTGTTTACGCATCGAGTTAAATCTGGTTTGGCACTGAAAAGCAAAGCCAGATAAAACCTTGTAGTCTCTACATTTTCGACATGTACAGGATCATGTCATCTCAAAATCAAACATGGTTTTCTGCAACTCAATTTAGGAATTTACAGGAATAAGGGGAGCTTTTTATGCACTTGTAGTTATTGATTGGATAATATATTAATATACAACTAATAACCATAAGCTCAACACCTTAATCTATACACTTTGAAACTGACCGATGTTTGATGGTTCATTGGTTTGGTTACTGATGGCTTGTCTCCAATTTGGATCTAATATATGGCAATCAGGAGGCATGACATTCAGCAAGAGATCTTCGGCTATGGAAAGTAAGTTTTGTTATAAGGCGGGATTTGATTGAGATATGTAGCAGTTTTGACCCGTACGGTTATACAAGTAGGTCAATTCGAGGTTTTACTTTATCTTTAATGGGTTTGCTATCATTGTGCATGCCTTTATGGTATAATATCCAAACATCTCATTCCATAACATATACAACATTGTAACACAGCTAGCTAGTACTATGAGAAAAACATGTTTGTTGCTGATTGAATTCTAGATTTTAAAACTAACAACGATTTCTAGGAAAACCAAATGTCAGAAGCGTTATCTAGACCATGATCAATGCCATTTTGTTGAACCAATGACACACTCGAGCTTGGTGCGGGTTCAACTACTCCAACACTTGCATTGAGAAGTGCAATTTCAGCTTGAGTTTTCGCTAGTTGGCTTTGTGCTATATGAAGTTCTTGATGCAATGACGATATGGATCTTGCATTCTACATTTGGCCTCGTAACACAGTGACTCTATTGCGTTAGCCCTTAGGTGCACCGGCAATTCCTATATTAGATCACCCACAACCGGTTAGATGATGACAATCAATATATACATACCTCAAGCATCTTGCTGATGATCATATAAAACAAGATTAGATATTTGATATACCTCAAGCATCTTGCTGATGTTGCTGGCACCATAGAATCGATGAACATAAGCAAATTGTGGGTTATCCCAGGAAAATATGGTAAAATGCACCGGGCGACATCTCGTCTAAAATACTTGCAAACGGCACACGAAAGTAGAGGTCATTTTATCAATGTGGTGAATATATATGAAAATCTTAACTAAATGATAATCACTTAAGATCTTGAAAATCTACTGGAAGATTTGGCTTTGATCTTGGGATTTTGTATCAAAATTCTACTTGTAACGGCTACAAATTTTAAATCCTTTGTTTATGGAAAGTAATTAAGGAAAATTCTCACCAAAATAATTTTCTGTTCTAGTCATAATATCTTGAAAATAATGAGATTAGTTAAATTTTTAACGGTTATTTTTGCTTCTCATGATTGCTATTAGGCCAAAAAATCTCATTACTCTATTTAAATTTCATGATTATATATATGTAGTTTAAAGGGGTTGAAATTTGGTGCGCAAAGAGTAATCTAAAGTTAATTGACTTATTTGTTAAGCTTACTAAGTTATCTTTTTGTTATGTATATCTTTTTAGTTACCATCACTAAGAAACCACGTTCAATGGAGTTTTTTGATATGTTCCTTTCACAAATCAACAAATGAAATGAAAAAGGAACTCTTAATCTAACAGGAAACTCAAGAAAGTAGAAAAGAGTTTCGAATTGTTATTGATTATTGAATTAAGAGTTTACTAGAGAGAATTTGTTACAAATTGATAGCTAAAATGTAATGAAAGACTATATGATGTATTTATACAATGGATATATATATATATATTTTTTTTGAACGAATTTATACAATGGATTGAGTGAAAATGAATTCGGCGGGAGTCGGGAGTTATGATAGTTCTTGGCTTGTTTACTTTCTTCTTTGACATTTTCTTTGACTTTCGTTGAGTTATGCATATTTATACGTTGTAATTTTAAAACAACGTATGTATTGTATTTTCATTTTCAAGACGTTGCAAAGGATTCCCTCGGGGTGGCTAGAGGGGGAGCGAGGCCCCAACGGGGCAATAGGGAATCTTGGTGGTTTTGCGAGGAAGTGCAATCCAAAGTCGCGGAGAAACAATCTAGGTTCAGAGAGTTTTCTCAGGCCGAGAGGGTCGATAAGCCGACATTTCCTGAAGAAGAGAGGTATAAGGTAGCTAAAGAGAAGTTAAAAGGGCAGTAGCTCCGCAAAGGATAAGGCGACGAGGATATGTATAAGAGATGGACTCCAAAGAGGGCTAACGATATTTACAGGATTGCTAAAGCCCGAGAGAGGAAGAAGGGACTTCGATGAAAAGTATATCAAAGATGAAGGAGGACGGACAAAGTAACGTAGAGGATATCGTGAAGAGATGGGGAGAGTACTTCTCTTCTCTTTTCAACGGGAAGTGCTGAAGGCAACGCTGCACAAGAGAACCTAGCCAAATCGAACAGAGTGCTACTATTCGAGGATAGTCAACCGTGGGCTGGCTATTAAAACTACGAAGATGGGAAGAAACAGCTTTGTAGGGCGTGCACTAAATCCCCATAGAAGCTTGGAGGTGTCTGGGAGATAGGGTGTTAGATTGGAGGTGTATGGGAGAGAGTTATTGAGAGAGGGTTGAGAAGGGAGACGAGGGTGTCCGAGAACCAATTTGGTTTTATGCCGTGAAGGTCCTCGAGAGGCTATTCACCTTCTGGATTCCTCATGGAGAAGTATAGAGAAAGACAAAAGGACTTGCATATGGTGTTCCTTGATCTTGAAAAGGCTTATGATAGTGTCCCGCAAGGAGTTGATTTGGAGAACTCTATCAACAAGGAACCCCAAAGAGATACGCCAGAGTTATTTTGGGATATGTACAGGGAGCTAAGACTCGTACGGTCCACCTGATCTCAGAGTTTTTCCTGTGGAAGTTGGGCTCCACCGTGGATCCGTAATTACTCCCCTACCTATTCCTTGATCATAGATGAGTTATCTCGAGGGTACAAAAGGGCATCTCGCTGGAGCATGATCTTGCGATGACATTGTGTTGGTGGCGAACCGGCGGAAGGGTTAAACACCGGACTTGAAAGCACCGGAGGGAGGCTCTGAAGACAATGGTCTTCGTGAGCGAGAGAAGATAGAATACCCAGATGATTTTTGGGAGGATCGAGATGGCCACCACGAACAAATTGATATTCATATCTATGACCATATCCCCGCCACCAGTGGAGTCTTTTAGATACCCGGGATCGATTGTACCAAATCGTGAGAGGATAGATGAGGACGAACCCACCGGATTAGAGCGAAGTGGCGCAGGTGGAAAGGCCGTGAGTTTTTGACAAAAGAACATTCCTTAAAGTTTTAAAGGAAAATTCTATAAGGTGGCGATTAGACTGCTATTTTGACGGCTCAATGTTGGCCCGTATCAAAGGCTCATGCTAATGGTGGTAGAGGCGGCGTATCCCAGGATGCTAAGATGGACTGTGGTAAAACCTTTCTTGACATGATCCCAACGGAGTTTTAGCAAAACTTGAGACCGGAATATTATTTCGAAAATGAGAGAAGGAAGGTCGGTGGTTCTACATGTCAGGAGGAGGCCACGGGGCATTTGAAGGGCTCGAAGCACTAGTGGTTGATGGCGCGAGAAGGAGGGGTAGACCCAATCTCGTGGGAGGATAGACTTAGCAAGACATGATGGAGCTTCGTTGACCGAGGACATGATCTCGATAGGAAGGGATGGATGGATAGAATTAGGTTTTAAGGTAGTTTTGCTAGGTGCCTGCTTTTGTAGGTTGTTTTTTGGGTGTTTAGCTTTTGTCGTCCCTTTGCCTTGCCCCCTTGCGCGCTTTTGGTTTTGTGGCCTCTTCGCTTTGCCGTAGCTGCCCCGCGGGCGGGTTTGCGCTGTTTTGTTGTTTCCCTTAGGTTTTCCCGCTTTGCTTCTTGTTTTGGTTTAGGTGCTTCTGCTTTTGCCTTAGCTTTCCCGCTGGTTTTGCTTTTGCTCGCCCCCCTTTAGTTGGTCCGCTTAGGTGTGCCTTGCTCTTTGTTCTCTCAAGGCGCTTGATGTTAGCTACGGCGTGTGCTTGTACGCCGTTTTCTTTCTTCCCGTTTTACTATGTTTGCTTGTTCGTGTGCTTTCTTGGTCTCATGCTTTTGTTTTATGTCTTATGCTCTTTTTCTTTACTATCTCACCCGCACACATGCACTTGCCGGAGGTCTCGTTGGAAGCAGTCTCTCTACCCACGGGTTTACCCTGGTGTAGGGGTAGGATCTATCTACATTTTACCTCCCCCATACCCTGCCTCGGTGGGATTGGGTTTGTTGTTGTAAGATATAAAGTATCGAGGGTATAAAATATAAGACTATGGGGTACCATGGCTGGCACTTGCGCCAAATCCTATGTAACCAAGCAATTGGCGCCGCCACCTCCAAGTGATGACAACCCCACCTTTAAAAGTCTTGTCCAACGCCACTAAATTGGCGTGTGTGAAAGGAGGAAAAGGCCAAAGAAGATTTGTGTTTGATTCGATTTGCATGAGATATTAGATGATGTTTTTGGGTTTGAGATTAGGAAATGATTTTTGCTGGCTGCTTATGAGTATTGCTGTAATATTTGGGATGTACTATTCTCACCCTCCCTACTAGGGAGGGTTTGTACTTTTATTCCCTTTGTCCCCCATTTGTTTCAGTACAACATAGTTTTTTGTCAGTTTCGTATTTTTGACTGTTTTAAGCGTTTGACTTATTAAACTTTATATTTTATGTTTCGCATTTTCATGTTTATAGTTTTTTGATATAAACAAAATTATAAAAATAAAGAAAAAAAAAATAAAAGAAAATAAAAAAATGCAAAAAAGTAGGGAGGGTGCGAATATAAGAATTAAAGGGGGTATGAATCTCTTGTCCCATAATATTTCTAGATAGTAAGAAAAAGAGTGTTTAGGGGCTGCAAATGAAATGAGGAAAATAATTAGGGTTGTGTATTTCGTGTGATAGTTTGGGCCTGGCCTATGTTCAAAACCGAAATTTTGGGGCTAGCAATTATAATTCATGGTTGCTTCGGTTGAAATTATGTTATCCGTGTATATTCATAATTTCATATTATTCTCATTTAGTAGACATTGGCCTGGTTTAAAGATTATATATATATATATTTATATATATATATATATATATATATATATATATATATATATATATATATATATATATATATATATATATATATATATATATATATATATATATATATTTTAGTTTTAGTTTTATATATTGTTTCAAAATGTAAAAGATAAAAAAAAATTGTGGGTGGGTGAGACCCAAATGGCATGTTATGAGTGAAGGGGTGTTTTGGTGTGTGAGTGTCAAAAGTGACATGCTGAGATGACGCTGATGTGATACTGAAAAGGGGGAAATGGCATGCCACCATACCCCATACTCTAAGGTCTTATTTACTAAAATGAGTGGTGTGGGCATTTTCCATATTAGCCACTTATTATAGAGAACACTAGTTCAAATTATGAATGAAATTTATTTTTGTATATTTTTATGGATACCTACGCCTATAAAATATATTCTTCAAAACCTATAAAATATGGTTCCGTCATGTAAGGCCAATGCTAATGGCAACTACAAATATTGTGGTTACCCCTTGCCACATCAGCGCCATATCAACTTTCTCTCGCCAAAACTACACCAACCACAATTTACTAATAAGGCGACCACAACAACTAAAAATATACCCCACAAAATAAATAAATAAAAACCTACACACACAAAACAATTGAAAGTTGTGGTTGCCTATCCAACCGAAACAATTGGAAGGTTGAAGGTGAGCGGTCACCAATTCGGTTGAGCTAGTGGTATAAATGTGGTTGCCTATTCGATTAGTTGGGGAGATGACCGATCCATTAGCATTGGCCTAAAGTACTTTTGTTACATCAATTAAACCCGACCAGTTCATTCAGAGTAGGGCTGAGCATGGAAGGTTCAAAACCCAACGGGACCGACAAAACCGACAAAAACTGAACCAATCCGACAACCCTTCGGTTCGGTTTCGGTTTTGGTTTTTTACGATTTTTGGTTTCGGATCGGTTTGGTTCGGTTCGGGCCGACCCAAAACCGACAAAACACATGCACAAACACACGTAAACCGAACCGAACCGACAGACCCGACACTAAACCGACCATATTCGGTTTGGTTTCGGTTTAGGTTTTTTATGGTTTTCGATTTTGTCTGCTCGTCGGGCTTTTGAACCGACGCCACTCTAATTCGAGTATGTTACTGAAGCCTATTTAAACCAGGTTTAGGCTATTAAATAGTAACGTATTTCTCAAATGTACCATATGGTATGCGGTACTAAATTTCAAGTAATTAAATAGTCACGCATTTTGATTTCGCGGCTAATATGGTCCCAAAGTGACCGCTATGGTAAAACCGGTTACCAAAGTGTGAAATGTTATTTTTAGCAAAAATGGTCCTTGTGGTCTTTTTTGCAAAATCGTCCGCTTTGCGTTTTTCAAAATAAGTCCTTGTACATTTTTAAGGTGCTTTTAGATGGTGATTTTTTTAAAAAAAAAAAATGAAGATGTTTTTCTTTGTACGTTTACACGCTTTATCAGCTTATACGGTTCATCCGCTTATATGTTTTCATCTATTTTAAACGTTTTATCCTTTCATTCGCTTGTATCCATTTTCTTACGTTTTATCGTTCTTCACGCTAAATACAGTCAACCGTTTTGTATGCTTTTATCCATTTTTATACATTATCTTACCTGACAAAAACGAAAAAATTGTATACCTTTTATCGATTAAAATAACTACATCTTTATTGAACTTGACTCGTAATATATCTTTATTGAGCTCTCAAATAAGCTCGAGCTTGGCTCAGATATATGTTTAATAGTTAAAACATATATGCTTGTTTAGGCTCAGCGAGCCTAAACAGTTTTTGTATGTAAAGCTCGGCTCGAAATGATTAATAAACTAGCTGCAACTTAAGCTCGAGCTCGGCTGTTTAGGCTCGGCTCGTTCGAGCTTTTTACCGATCCGACCTCGAGCTTTTCACGAAATGCATTTACTATTTCCACCCCTTGTAGAAAATACTAAATTATCCAATATATGTATGTAACAAGCTTAAATTAAAAGACTAAAAATCTAATTTTTTTTACCATAAAAGGAGTTGCATGTTTATTATGTAAGAAATTTGATTATGTAGTTATTTTAATCATGACAAAGTAATGCAAACTCACATTCACGAAGTTTCAGATTTTATCAAATCATCCGTAACAAAGTTCTAATTTCGTCAATCTCGAAGAAAACGGACGAAAACGTAAAAAAACCCACAAAACTTATGAAACGTGTAAAACGACGTAAACGGATTAAAACGTATAAAGATGAATGAAAACACATAAAAACGTACACAAACGGATGAAAACGTAAAATAACGTGAAAAAAATATGATTAAAACATATAAAAACGGATGAAAACGCGTTAAAACGTATAAAATCGAATTAAAAATTTTCAACAACTAAACGCACAAAGACTTATTTTGAAATAAAATCACAAGGGACCTTTTTTGCAAAAGAAACAAACCGCAAAGGACCATTTTGCTCAAAAATAACTTCTTGTCAAGTTTAGCAGGTCAAAAAGTTACTCATTTATCATATTAGCATGAAATCAAAAGTACGTGACTATTTAATTAACGAAATTTAGTACACGTACCATATCGGTACATTTAAGAAAGTACATGAGTATTTAATAGCCTAAACCCATTTAAACCCGACCCATTTCGTTGGAAGAAAGTTTAAAACTAAAAATTTTCAAATCACAAATGAATCCAATCTCCAGCGTTCAAATCTAATCTTTTAATCCAACGGCCAACATCCCCGATCCGCGTGACACCAAACCCACCAATCAAATCCCACCTCCACACCCTATATAACCCAACCCCACAATCACTTCATTCTCATCATCTCTTCACACACACTAAAAACACCTTAAAAAAAAACACACTCAACCCTTTTTTATCATGGCAATCAAGGCGTTGAGAGAAGAAACCCGCAAATGTGGGAAGCCACTGAGAAAACCCCAAAACCCAAAGCAAGTTAAGCCAAAGAAAGACACGCCAGAGACAAAGAAGAAGAAGATGTTGGAATTATATAACATGACTAATCATAAATATAAACAATAAACATCAAAGTAAGTATGGCGTATAGGAACATATAATGAATAATTAATTAACTAAAGAATAAAATATGCATACCTTTTCTTGATTCTAGCCGAACAAGAATCAAATCCACAAACTAGCAATTAGATGAACCCTAATTTGATTTATAGGATTATATGAATTACCCCTTACCGCTTTGTAATTCAATCCAAGATAATAACAATAGTGTGTTATTACTATGTTCTTGTACACACGCATTTAAACCGATTAAAGTAATGCTAGTTTTTATAAAACAAATAACTTTGCTTGTGGAAAAAGGATGATCGACACCCTATGGTGTTTGGCCAATCGGTTTGGACAAAGAAAACACACACAAAACGTTTTTAGGGTTTAGCTTATGAGCACAAATAGATGGAAAAATAAAACCCCTAGCCTTGTATATATACACAAGCAAACTTGGTGAACAAGTTGGTTTTTCTTTCCTTGTTTTGTCCCTATGGCCCATCGGTTGGAGTCCCAAAGGGATTCCGAAACCTTCCCAACTTTTGCAATTTGATCCTTTTCCATAAACATTTAACGACCGTTAGTCCATTACATTAATTACTTAACGTCCGTAGTTTTTGTTTAATAAATAAATAAATATAACGCTTATATTTAATTATTAACTTTAAATTCTCATACGTAAAGTGTGCAATCCCATAGTCTCGAGTTCGATCCTAACACACGCCTATTAATTTATTGTCCATAAAACCAACAGCTCCCACTTGGACATATCTTAATAGAGTGATCACATCGGTTAGCATCTAGCAACACTTCGATGCCTCTAGTACAACTCGAGCAAGGTCTCCTGGAAAAACCTTTTAATGATTTCTCATTATTATCCTTTTGTTTCTAATACCATGTTAAATAAAGATATGGAATTAAGTCATTCTTTATTCAACTATTCTGTTTCTCGTTGTTAGTGATTGAGCAAGATTACCAAATCTTCTAATATATCGGGAGATCTTTGGGCGTACACGAAACATCTTGTCAACCCTAAGGGCCCCAAAGAAGATTAAACTCCAAAATTAAATTTGAAGGAACAAATTCTATCTTGACTACGAGAATAACCCACGAACTTTGCAACACTTCAGAAAACAACCCTTATGACTACCAGTAGCCACGAGATAGCGAAGTTGTTCAAGAAGTGCACTACATTCACGACACTTACCTGGTATCTCAAATCTGAGGATAACTATTCATGATTTACTTAATAACAATATCCATAAAGTAAAATCATGTAGTTGAGATAAGTCCTATATTCAATTCATTGAATATCATCTGAAATTGGTATGCATTCTCATCAATATACTTTCAAGTATATTCTACCATATCTCTCAGATTTGTCTTGGTTTAATGATACTCCCATATCATTAATTGACAACGGACGATTTAGAATAAATAAATTTATTCACGGATTAAACATGCAAATATAGGATACAATATATTATAAAATCAAACATACCAAGTATTTGATTTATTATAACAATTGTTTAACATCCCTTATCCAAATACCAAATAGATCAATGCATGAAAATTCCAGTTGATGAATTATGCCTCAAGTAATGACAATCATACTTGTTGACAATGCATAAATCAACCAACTTGATCTATCGTAATTTTGAGAATACTTATTTCAAGAATTCAATTAATGAAGTCCTTGTATGTGTGCATTCAACAATCCACATAATAATTCATAAAGTGTGTGACATCCTCTTTCATCAATTTATGACAATTTAAACTTTCAAACATTTTAAAGTTTAAAGTATTCTTATTCTTTTAATGTATAATGCAATGCAGCTTTTAGTAGCACAACTAGTTCACATGGCCATTAACAAGGATGTAATCTTACCATGACTAGTATTGAGTGTCATCTCAATTAAACCAAAGATCATTGTATACAAACAACAATGTGCTCATTAAACCCTCAAACTTTAATATCTTATTGTGTAATGTTTGTTGCTTTCCTAACTTTCAAGTTTAAAGCTGATGACAATTTGCACAACATTTGACATATTGTTCATCCATAGAATCTAGGAGCAATTCCAGCAGGGATGTAATTTTTAGAATATTCATTACACAAGTTATCTAATAACCTTTAGTTAGATATCAATGTTGTCAAATCATCTATCATTTAAGAATGATACAACAATTTGAATACACTACATGATGTACATGATGAATCTACAGGTCAAACTTAGACTTCATTCACGTTCTATCTTGTCAAAAGATATTTATCAATTTCCCAAATGATATATCATGTTTTATTAGAATCATTTATTTACCGCACATGTTTATTAATAATAAACATATATTCCAAGGTTGTATGTTTTAATTCTTAAATCTACAAATGAAGTTTCATTCAAATCTAAGACTTAACATTTAGCTTACAAGGAATGTTACTTCCTATATGTTATACAACATATAAGATTTAAAACCTAAACATAATACTCCCACTAGCTTTTAGGAATACTTAAAATTTATCTTATTTCAATTATAAATCAAAACTAGAATTTAATAATTAAACATAAGAATAATTTCATAGATGCATGCATTTATCCATTCATGAATTATTGCACTTCATACACTTCCAAAGATTATATATATATGAACTCAAAACCTTTCATTACTTACCGTCCTCGCTAAAGTAATTTCTCAAGAAAGAGTTTTGATATTCCATTGTCATATTTCATATTAATGAAATCCAATATGACAATTATCATCTTTATATATTTAATGTGTCTTGAAAAGAATATTCAATCATAATTAATTGCTTAAGTATGATTAATAATCTTGTCATAAACATGCATTAAATATGTGTACAATATTGTCCATATGATTTCTACATAGAAATTCAAACCACTAGGTTTTTCATCTCTTTGAAGAAACTCATTTCCATTCTCTAGTCTAACTATTAAGATAAACCAAATTTCCAAAATTGATTATCTTTATGGACAACATCTTTAACATTCATAGTATGAGTAATTTACCCAATTCAATATTTGGTAATCCATCATAATGATTATCGGTTTACTATAACTCTGTAACTCATATTTCTTCTCAGATATAAATCAAATATCTGAGATATCCTTGCAGATCTATGAATGAGAATTCCATCATCTTGAGGTCTATCATTTTCATGTCTAACCTCATCATGATATTTACTAGTGTGTTTTAGAAGATTATGTATCTTGTAATTTTATCTTTCAAAAAACTCCCACTTGCCTTTGTAATATATAGACTATCTATATATACTTAGCAGTTAGAGCAAAACTACATTGTTCTCTTTTTGGGACATTACAAATACATATTGATAATTCCTGACTTAAGTTTGTTAATAACCTATTCATAAGTAGTTTAACAAATTCAGAATCTTCAATTTTAAAACTTAATGTGATTCATCACATTCCATAATAAAATGGTGTTTTAACAATCTTCTAGGTTGGAGTCATATTTAGTATATTCAATCCATACTCAATTTTCTAACCTTGTTACTTTTAAGAAAGAAGTTATGGTTATCTTGAATCAAACAAATCAAATATACTTTGATTCTCCTAACTGAACATACCATCAACTTGTGGTATTCATTAGAATTAATATTGTAAGAAAATCTAACAATATATAAGATAAACATATTCCTTTTGGCTTACCTATTTACCAACTAAGTCAACTTAATGGTATAATAGACTTTCAAGCCAATTGCATGCTTTATAACACAAGTACCTTTTAACCAAGTCACTTCATATCCATGTTTCAACAAGAAAACATAAACAGTTATAATCCCATTATACGTTATAAATCATTGATCAACTCAATGACTTCTTGTATATGTCTTAATTAAAAACATAACAAGTTAACGTCTTACTTTATTATAAGTCTTAAAAGACTTTATGTTTATGTCTTTACAATGAATCATAAACATGTTTAACTAAAGTAATTATGAACACAACTCTTGGTTTCAATAGTAATTTCAAGTTAATTTATTTACTTCACAATAATGTAGGACTACATTATTTTTCATTTATGTCATTCCAAAATACATAAATAAACAAATTGAAGTAGTATTAGATTACTTCATTTATGTCATTCTAATAATACATAAATATTTAATTTGAAGTAATCTTATATATCATTTTGACACATGTTCTAAATACTTGTCTAATTTAGAACCTGCAAATATGTCCATGCAAGGTCTGACTTCACATAGAGATTTACTTTATTGTTGCAATCTCGCCAAGTTCTCACATGACGTAAATTGCAACACCAAGTGTTTCTTAAATTAGATACATACAAGTTATATTAGAATGTTAGTCTCTTACCTTGCAAAAGAGAATCCTTTAAATCATACCTATATGTTGTACCTTGCACACAATATAGATTTCTCCCACTTGTGCATGGAACAACATCATGTAGCGATAAACAACACAACATATGTTTGTTTATGTGACTAATATGATTGTGTCATTGATATTAGCATAACTAGTAGATGTAGAACCACTTCATTGTCTAATAAGGAAACGTACATGACTATCCTTGAAAACATTAATGTCTACAAGTGAAAAGTAATTATCTTAAGACATTCTAGAGATAATCTGGTTACTACCAAGATGACAAAGCTTGTAACTCCCACTGAATAAGAGATCATTACATTAATTCCTTATTCAAGAATAAGAACACACCACTCCCACGGATTTGACAACATTGTAAGTGTTTCATTAACCAGTGAAAGAAAATAGTGTACTATTTACTTTCCTACACCTTTGAGAAAGTCCATACATAACAATTACTTATGTACTAAAAAGTGTATTCTACTACGTAGATGATGAATTATTCATCAATGCTATTAACTTGAAAAATTGGGCATGCAATTTCTTTCTTAATAGTTCTACTATTCCAACAATTGTAAGTAGTACTTTTAAATGGTCAAAACAAAACAACTAGATAAAATATGCTAGTTTGTCTTTTACCAATTATGCAGTAAATTAGTCTAGCTTCTAATTTAATAACTCGAACATATGCAATTTTCTTAACTATTAAAATATGCTTACTAGTTATGTATTTAGAATTTAGACAATTCTAATTTTCCTATCAAACCTTTTTCATTCATGAAAAAGAATAGGATTGAATCTCACCCTTTCTTATGAAAAGAGGACTAGGTTTATTCTTTTAGCAAAGTTGACTCTACCAAAAACCCTTACAGGTGTAGATCAATTTACCAATACATGAATAACCTTCGTTTACGGTTTAATGTTGCATTAATACATTTAAAGAATTAGCAAAATTCAATTTTAGTATTTTCGATAATTAAACTTTTCAAGAAAATAAAATACCCAAGGTAATATTCATATAACCATAGAATTTTCTAGAAAACTAGGATCCAAATTATCGTAGTTCCATTACATCAGTTGATCTGCTAGTAACGAAAGCACATAATAAGGTAATCTGTCGAACAATAATTGGCAAACAATTTCCAATTCCTAGATCATTATGGGATTTATATTTTCCAACGCTATTGCAAATATAAACATGTTTCATCCCATCTTATGCCTTGAGTCCAAGTCTCACTTCCTACTCAACTTAAGTTTCTAACTTAAAGAACTGCAAATATGTCCATGTAAGGTCTGACTTTACATAGATATTTACCTCTCCATTACAATCTCGCCAAGTACTGTCATGACGTAAATTGCAACTTCAAGTGTCTTTTTAATTAGATGGCATATAACTTAATTTTAAAAGGGTACTAGTTTTGATTTTATGTGGTCAAATCAAATATGTACAAAGATGTCATGCATTCATCTTGTAGCATAAATTTAATAAAAAACTTTTATTACCAATTCATAAAGATCAAATTATCAAAGTTTTGATTGAGGTATTGGGTTCACCAATCAAGGAATTTAGCGTTAATTATCGTCCATTATACCGTACTTTTGCATAAGTGTAAACACTTAGTGTTTCGGTAATTACCACCGAAGTGGCGCATGGAATTAAAACTATTCCGCCTTAAGATGAGTTTGTACATTTATGGCTTACTAGTAGCTCCATTCAACTACGAGGGCAGAGGACCGTAAGCCAAACGCATAACCTTAGACATCCATTCAGGTGATCTGGCGACTTCTTTATTAACCCCTTAATAGTTCGTTCTAATGGGTGAGCCGTTCAACCATAGTACCAAAATCATCAATCAATTAAACTATTGAAAACTTAACTCTTCCAAAACAAATCAAATTTCACCATTGTTTAGTCCAGATATTTTTCTATTCAAAATTACCCTTTGCTTAAAACTGCCGCACATAATAAACAAACAAGTAATACCAATAAAAAATAAACTACTAAAAAACAATGCACACATAATAAACAATTTATACATGTAAACAAGTAGCCACATGCAACTTATTCGATAAAACCCTATTAATAATCAATGTCTAGATTAAATTAACGTATATATTAATTAGGGCTTTCACTCTCTCAATTGAAAGTGAGCCACATACATCGACGAATCGATTGCATAAACCCATAATTAATAATATACCAAATTGCACATAATTGATTCATTAATGTATATAATTGGAGTTTTCCCCAATTCAAGATTTATCATAAATATACATGTGTATAAAACTTAACAATTAATTTAGCATAATCAATCTTAACAATTAAATATTCAAAGCAACTTATCCATGACTAACATGCGTGTATAATCATGGATACATCATAACAATTATACAAATAGTCACAAGATCGCATACAATTCCATGTCACATAACATTTTATTCATGAATTTATCACGTAACAAATATATTAAATCTAGGTTTCGATATTGATAACATAACAATTATATAAACCCTAAAAAATTTTTAAACCATCGACTAAAAAATTAGGTTTCCAACCCAAAAAAATTTTTCGATCCATAAAAAAATTTAAAAATCAAATTAGGGCAAAAGCCCTAACCCTAAAATTAGGGTTTATATAATCATAACCAAAACCCTAGAATAATCATATCTAACAACATACAATATTTGTTATTTAACGCTTAGTAATTAATTACTAATTAAAACCAATGACTCGTGATGCCACTGTTGGAATTATATAACATGACTAATCATAAATATAAACAATAAACATCAAAGTAAGTGCGGAACGTATAGGAACATATAATGAATAATTAATTAACTAAAGAATAAAATATATGCATCTTCTTGATTCTAGCCGAACAAGAATCAAATCCACAAACTAGCAATTAGGATGAACCCTAATTTGATTTAATTGGGATTATATGAATTACCCCTTACCGCTTTGTAATTCAATCCAAGATAATAACAATAGTGTGTTATTACTATGTTCAGTACACACGTATTCAAACCGAATTAAAGTAATGCTAGTTTTTATAAAACAAATAACTTTGCTTGTGGAAAAAGAATGATCGACACCTATGGTGTTTGGCCAATCGGTTTGGACAAAGAAAAACACACACAAAACAATTTTAGGGTTTAGCTTATGAGCACAAAAGATGGAAAAATAAAACCCCTAGCCTTGTATATATACACAAGCAAACTTGGTGAACAAGTTGGTTTTTCTTTCCTTGTTTTGTCCCTATGGCCGATCGGTTTGAGTCCCTAAAGGGATTCCTAACCTTCCCAACTTTTGCAATTTGATCATTTTCCATAAACATTTAACGACCGTTAGTCCATTACATTAATTACTTAACGTCCGTTAGTTATTTCGTTTAATAAATAAATAAATATAACGCTTATATTTAATTATTAACTTTAAATTTAAAGTGTGCAATCCCATAGTCTCGAGTTCGATCCTAACACACGTCTATTAATTTATTTTCCATAAAACCAACAGAAGAGACACAAGAAGTCGGTTGAAACATACAAGATCTATATTTTTAAGGTTTTGAAACAAGTGCATCCTGATATCGGGATCTCAAGCAAGGCAATGGGATTGAATTCATTTATTAATGATATCTTTGAGAAACTGGCTGCTGAGAGTTCTAAGCTTGTTAGGTATAATAAAAAGAACACTCTTTCGAGTAGGGAGATTCAGACTGCTGTCAGATTGGTCTTGCCTGGTGAGCTGGCTAAACATGCTGTTTCTGAAGGCACCAAGGCTGTCACCAAGTTTACTAGCGGTTAAGGAGTTGTTTTAGATCTGGGAGGGGTGTTTGGTTAGGTGTTTTATTTCATGAGTCAAATGTGTTTAGGTTTAGTTGTTTTTGTTGGTAGTGGATGATGAAATTGATGTAAATCGGTAGTAACTGATGATTGTTAAAAAAAAGGTTTATTTTCTTGTTTAATTATACCAGATAAAAAAAAACATACATATTGAGCTAGCATCAGCTTGTTAGGCTATAAGGGACGCCTACTCGGTTGGTCTCCCAAACCTGATATGTCCCATTTATTACACACGGTTGCCACTGACGTGTCCCATATCGGAAAAAGGAAGAAGAGGGTCGCCTGCCTGACTGATTTTTGTTCAATTAAAATGCTGGTCTAAAGATGGCTTACAAGTACTGTAAACAGTTAAGAGCACCCGGTATCATCAAAGATACCACGCCATTCGCTCTTTTCAAAACCAATAACGTGCCAACGATGATACCATCAAACACGCCATTCACACGCCATTGGTCTTTGAGTTGTTTCACTGGCTCACGCTATTCGTTTATTGCATGCAACTTAGCCTTTTTTTTTTTTTTTTTTTTTTTCTTGTGTTAGAGATCAGAACCTTTTAGAACTTAGAAGGCATGTATAAGAAAATAATGAGTTACCTTAGAATCAGATCGGAAGGACGTGGTGGTTTTAATGGAGTTTTTGAGGTGGTTTCTTTTGAGGAAGATGACACAGAAAAAGAGAAAAAAAAAAGTCACGTACTAGTATTACTTTGTTTGTAGATGTATAATTTATTACAGTAATAGACTACTAGTATTACTTTTTTTTTTATTGGAAATAGCAATTTAGGTGTTTGCTATCACTTATTTAATTTACATTTAATTTAAATAAAAATGTGTTTGTTTATGTATTCTGATTTAATTTTATGTTTTGTAATTTTATTTTATGTTTAATAAAATGTGTTAGTTTTAAATAAAAATAAAAAATAAAAAAGTGGGACCCAATAATATGTTAGTGGTGTGTTATGAGGGAGGGATGTTTGAGTTATTGGTGTAAGTATGGTGAGTATTGTGATGACATACATTGGAAAAGTACATACCAATAACGTGTTATTGGTATCTTGCATACCTTGTGCTCTAAGAAAATACTGCAAAGATTTGCTTATGTGGGAAAGAAAATGCACAAATGAATAGTACTTGATTAGAATGTTGAGTCGATGCAAGAATGGAATTACTGTTACAGGACTGAGGCTGAGTTTTGACAGTGTTTGAATGTTTAGACGGTTTTGCATCTGTTTGGTTTAACGAATTTACCAGAATGGTGAAACAAGAATTAACTGCATTGCATCAGTAAAACCAAAGTCTGAGATGTCAATGACTCAATATGCCCTGTTCCTCAGCATTTGTTTCCCTTATATTATTATCAAATCGATCATTTTCGACATATCATTATCCCACTAGGGAGAATCAATTTCTTTATTCACTAGGCGGATGCTAAAAGAACAAAGAGAAAATTGTAATACTGTTGGTTTTGCATAATTTTTAGGCTTACATTTATGTTATTGGGGGGTCGGTATAGCTGGATCTTGTCCCAGTGGAGCAACAGATCTTGTAAGTTTGTATGCGGGCTATATTTTGCCAACTAACTTGAATGGGAAGTTCTGTTTACTTATCGAGTTAAATCTGGTTTGGCACTGAAAAGCAAAGCCAGATAAAACCTTGTAGTCTCTACATTTTCCACATGTACCGGATCATGTTATCTCAAAATCAAACATGGTTTTCTACAACTCAATTTAGGAAATTACATGAATAAAGGGAGCTTTTTATGCACTTGTAGTTATTGATCGGATAATATATTAATATACAACTAATAACCATAAGCTCAACACCTTAATCTATACACTTTGAAACTGACCGATGTTTGATGGTTCATTGGTTTGGTTACTGATGGCTTGTCTCCAATTTGGATCTAATAGATGGCAATCAGGAGGCATGACATTCAGCAAGAGATCTTCGGCTATGGAAAGTAAGTTTTGTTATAAGGCGGGATTTGATTGAGATATGTAGCAGTTTTGACCCGTACGGCTATCATTGTGCATGCCTTTATGGTATAATATCCAAACATCTCATTCCATAACATATACAACATTGTAACACAGCTAGCTAGTACTATGAGAAAAACATGTTTGTTGCTGATTGAATTCTAGATTTTAAAACTAACAACGATTTCTAGGAAAACCAAATGTCAGAAGCGTTATTCAGACCATGATCAATGCCATTTTGTTGAACCAATGACACACTCGAGCTTGGTGCGGGTTCAACTACTCCAACACTTGCATTAAAGTGAATTTCAGCTTGAGTTTTCGCTAGTTGGCTTTGTGCTATATGAAGTTCTTGATGCAATGACGATATGGATCTTGCATTCTACATTTGGCCTCAGAACACAGTGACTCTATTATGTTAGCCCTTAGGTGCACCGCAATTCCTATATTAGATCACCCACAACCGTTTAACGATGACAATCAATATATACATACCTCAAGCATCTTGCTGATGATCATATAAAACAAGATTAGATATTTGATATACCTCAAGCATCTTGCTGATGTTGCTGGCACCATAGAATCGATGAACATAAGCAAATCTTTGTGGGTTATCCGCAGGAAAATATGGTGCAAAAATGCACCGAGGACATCTTCGTCTAAAATACTTGCAAACGCACATCGGTAGAGGTCATTTTATCAATGTGGTGAATATATATGAAAATCTTAACTAAATGATAATCTACTTCTAAGATCTTGAAAATCTACTGGAAGATTTGGCTTTGATCTTGGGATTTTGTATCAAAATTCTACTTGTAACGGCTACAAATTTTAAACTTTGTTTATGGAGTAATTAAGGAAAATTCTCACCAAAATAATTTTCTGTTCTAGTCATAATATCTTGAAAATAATGAGATTAGTTAAATTTTTAACGGTTATTTTTGCTTCTCATGATTGCTATTAGGCCAAAAAATCTCATTACTCTATTTAAATTTCATGATTATATATATGTAGTTTAAAGGGGTTGAAATTTGGTGCGCAAAGAGTAATCTAAAGTTAATTGACTTGTTTGTTAAGCTTACCAAGTTATCTTTTTGTTATGTATATCTTTTTAGTTACCATCACTAAGAAACCACGTTCAATGGAGTTTTTTGATATGTTCCTTTCAGAAATCAACAAATGAAATGAAAAAGGAACTCTTACACTGTGTTCTTAAGATTTATTTTGGAATGAAATGGAAAGGAGAGGGAAGAAACCAAAAAAGAGTTGTGTTCTCCAAAAATAAATCAGGAAAGAAGGGGAAGCAAGGGGGAAATTATGCCTTTGGAACCAATACGTCCCTCCCAATTTTGGGCAGGAAGCGAAGGAAACCCATTGTGGACCCCTCAATTGACTAAAATATCCCTAGAAAACCTAATATTATATACAACCATTCCCTTATACATCTGCTGGTCCTATCTATTGTCATCAAATTGTCACCATCAAATTTCGCCCACCACATTCATCTTCATCAACTTTGACACTTGAATTTCAAAATTATTAAAGATTTGTAGCTTTGTTTTAGAATTAACTGTCTATAAGTGGGTATTCATTTTACCTTCAAAAATTAATTTGTTGTTGGCAAAAGATTCTGAGTATAAATTGTTGTTGGGGGTTTTGGGATTTGGTCCTTGAATCCATGGTAAAGTTGTTGTTGAGGTTCAAGATCTGTAGGTATCTTCTGAATTTAAAGTTGTAACAGTGTACTTTTTTAGCTAATAGGCTTTTTGAGGTGAGGGTATAGTGGTAACTCAAACACATGAGTCTTCACTTCCTTCCTTCTTTCTTTTTGTACTTGAGAACACGTCAAGAAACTTAATTATCTTTCCATTCCTATCCTCTCTCATACTCATCACTTGATTTCCTTTGTTTCCTTTCCATTTAATAACTTAAGAACACAGTGTAATCTAACAGGAAACTCAAGAAAGTAGAAAAGAGTTTCGAATTGTTATTGATTATTGAATTAAGAGTTTACTAGAGAGAATTTGTTACAAATTGATAGCTAAAATGTAATGAAAGACTATATGATGTATTTATACAACGGATTTTGAACCAATTTATACAATGGATTGAGTGAAAATGAATTTGGCGGAGCGGGAGTTATGATAGTTCTTGGCTTGTTTACTTTCTTCTTTGAGCTTTTCTTTGACTTTCGTTGAGTTATGCATATTTATACGTTGTAATTTTAAAACAACGTATGTATTGTATTTTCATTTTCAAGACGCTGCAGAGGATTCCCTGGGTGGCTGTAGGGGTTTAGACCCCAACGGCAACAGGAATCTTGGTGGTTTTGCAGAAGTGCAATCCAAAGTCAGCGGAGAAAACAATCTAGGTTCGGGGATTGCGTCGAGAGGGTCGATTGTGACATTTCCTCAAGCAGGTTAGAGGTATAAGGTAGCTGAGAATTTAAAAAGGCAGAGTCTTCGCAAAGGATAAGGCTTATTTGGATATGTATAAGAGATTGGACTCCAAAGAGGGGGCTAACGATATTTACAGGATTGCTAAAGCCCGAGAGAGAGGAAGGAGGGACTTGGGATGCGTAAAGTATATCAAAGATGAAGGAGGACGGACAATTGTGAACGTAGAGGATATCAGGAAGAGATTGGGGAGAGTATTTATCTTCTTTCAACGAAGGAAGTGCTCAAGGCAACGACAAGAGAACCCTAGCCAACGAACGTAAGCTACTATTCGAGGATTAGTCAACCGTAAGGAAGGTTGCACACGTAAGATTGAAGAAACAAAGCAAGAGGGCCGCATTCAAATCCCCATGAAGCTTGGAGGTGTCCGGGAGATATAGATTGGTTGACTGCCTCTTCAACAAGATCTTTTCCTGGATAAGATGCTAGAAGAATGGAGACTCAGGAAGTCATCCTCATCTACAAGAATAGGGGGTGTACAAGAGTGTAGAAACTATAGGCATTGCTTCTCAGCCACACCATGAAGCTATGGGAGAGAGTTATTGAGAGAAGGTTGAGAAGGGAGACGAGGGTGTCCGAGAACCAATTTGGTTTATGCCGGAAGGTCCTCGAAGGCTATTCACCTTCTCGGCCTCATGGAGAAGTATAGAGAAAGAAAAAAGGACTTGCATATGGTGTTCCTTGATCTTGAAAAGGCTTATGTCCCGGCCATGAAGTTGATTTGGAGAACTCTATCAACAGAGGAACCCCAAAGAGATAATGGAGTTATTAGGGATATGTACGAGCTAAGACTGTACTACCCAATCGTGGGGATCTTTAGTTTTTCCTCGGAAGTTGGCTCCACCGGGATCCGCAATTAGTCCCTACCTATTCGCCTTGATCATAGATGTTATCTCAGGGGTACAAGAGGCATCCCGTGGAGCATGATCTTCAAGTGACATTGTGTTAAGGAGAACCGCTGAAGGGTTAAACACCAACTTGAGCAATGGAGGGAATTTGAAGACAATGGTCTTCGCAAGCGAGAGAAGACAGATACCTGAGATGTGATTTTGGGAGGATCGAGACAAGCCACCACGAACAAATTGATATTCATATCGGTGACCATATCCTGCCACCCAATGAGTCTTTTAGATACCTGGGATCGATTGTACACAAATCAAGGAGGATAGATGAGGACGTAACCCACCGGATTAGAGCGGGGTGGGCGAAGTGGAGGGCGGCGTCGAGTTTTTAGATGAAACATTCCCTTAAAGCTTAAGGAAAATTTATAAGGTGGCGATTAGACTGCTATTTTGTACGGCTCAATGTTGGCCGTATCAAAGGCTCATGCTAACGTGGTAGAGGTGGCGAACCGAGATGCTAAGATGGACCTGTGGTAAACCTTGCTTGACATGATCCCGAACGAAGTGAGCAAAACTTGAGGTCGGGAATATTATTTCAAAATGAGAGAAGGAAGGTTGAGGTGGTTCGTCATAAAGGAGGCCAACAAGACCAGGTTGGGGGTCAAGACTAGTGGTTGATGGCGCAGAAGGAGGTAGACCCAATCTCATGTGGGAGGATAGACTTAAGAAAGACATGATGGAGCTTCGTTTGACCGAGGACATGATCTCAGATAGGAAGGGGTGGAGGGATAGAATTAGGATTCGGGTAGTTTGCTAGGTGCCTGTTTGTAGGTTGTTTTGGGTGTTTAGCTTTTGTCGTCCCTTTGCCTTGCCCTTTGCTTTTGGTTTTGTGGCCCTTCTTTGCTTCTTTGCTTTGCCGTAGCTTTAGGCCCCGCTCGTGGTTCGCGTTGCTTTGTTGTTTCCTTAGGTTTTCCCTTTTTTTGCTCCTTGTTTTTGGTTTAGGTGCTTCCTGCTTTTGCCTTTGCTTTGGCCGCGTGTTGTTTGTTTTGCTTTGCTGCGCCCCCTTTAGTTGGTCTGCTTTTAGGTGTGCCTTGGCTCTTTGTTCTCTGTTGCTAAGTTTGATGTTAGCTACTTTGCGTGTTCTTGTACGAGGTTTTCTTTCTTCCCGTTTTACTATGTTTGCTTGTTCGGTGTGCTTTCTTGGTCTGCGTTTTTGCATTTTGTTTTATGTCTTATGCTCTTTTTCTTTACTATCTCACCACATGCACTTCCGGAGGTCCGTTGAAGCATCTCTATCCACGGGTTTACCCTGGTGTAGGGGTAGGATCTGTCTACGTTTTACCTCCCCCATACCCTGCCTCTGCGGGATTGGGTTTGTTGTTGTTGTTGTTGTTGTAAGATATAAAGTATCGAGGGTATAAAATATAAGACTATGGGGTACCATGGCTGGCACTTGTGCCAAATCCCATGTGGCCAAGCAATTGGCGCCGCCACCTCCAAGTGATGACAACCCCACCTCCAAAAATCTTGTCCAACGCCACTAAATTGGCGTGTGTGAAAGGAGGAAAAGGCCAAAGAAGATTTGTGTTTGATTCGATTTGCATGAGATATTAGATGATGTTTTTGGGTTTGAGATTAGGAAATGATTTTTGCTGGCTGCTTATGAGTGTTGCTGTAATATTTGGGATGTACTATTCCCACCCTCCCTACTAGGGAGGGTTTGTACTTTTATTCCCTTTGTCCCCCATTTGTTTCAAGACAAACACAGTTTTTGTCATTGCTTCAGATTTTTGACAGTTTAGCGTTTGACTTATTAAACTTTATATTTTCTCGTTCAAGATTTTCGGTTTATAGTTTTTGATATAAACAAATTATAAAATAAAGAATAAAAAATAAAAAAAAATAAAAAAATGCAAAAAAGTAGGGAGGGTGCGAATATAAGAATTAAAGGGGGTATGAATATCTTGTCCCATAATATTTCTAGATAGTAAGAAAAAGAGTGTTTAGTGGCCGCAAATGAAATGAGGAAAATAATTAGGGCTGTGAGGATTAGAGATTTATATAAGATATATTTAGGGTGAGGTAAAGCTTATTGGGATGACATGTATTTCGTGTGATAGTTTGGTCCTGGCCTATGTTCAAAACCGAAATTTTGGGGCTAGCAATTATAATTCATGGTTGCTTCGGTTGAAATTATGTTATCCGTGTATATTCATAATTTCATATTATTCTCATTTAGTAGACATTGGCCTGGTTTAAAGATTATATATATATATATTTTAGTTTTAGTTTTATATAGTTTGTTTGAAAAATGTAAATGATAAAAAAAATTTGTGGGTGGGTGAGACCCAAATGGCATGTTATGAGTGAAGGGGTGTTTTGGTGTGTGAGTGTCAAAAGTGATATGCTGAGATGACGCTGATGCGATACTGAAAAGGGGGAAATGGCATGCCACCATACCCATACTCTAAAATGAGTGGTGTAGGCATTTTTCATATGAGCCACTTATTATAGAGAACACTAGTTCAAATTATGAATGAAATTTATTTTTGTATATTTTTATGGATACCTACGCCTATAAAATATATTCTTCAAAAAAAAAAAAAAAAAAAACAAAAAACAAAAAAAAACAAAAGACAAAAAACACCTATAAAATATGGTTCCATCATGTAAGGCCAATGCTAATGGCAACTACAAATATTATGGTTACCCCTTGCCACATCAGCGCCATATCAACTTTCTCTCTCCAAAACTACACCAACCACAATTTGCTAATAAGGCGACCACAACTACAACTAAAAATATACCCCACAAAACAAATAAATAAAAACCTACACACACAAAACAATTGAAAGTTGTGGTTGCCTATCCAACCGAAACAATTGGAAGGTTGAAGGTGATCTGTCACCAATTCGGTTGAGCTAGTGGTACAAATGTGGTTGCCTATTCGGTCAGTTGGGGAGATGACCGATCCATTAGCATTGGCCTAAAGTACTTTTGTTACATCAATTAAAACCGAACCGGACCGACAAAACCGACAAAAACTGAACCAGCCCGACAACCCTTTGGTTCGGTTTCGGTTTTGATTTTTTACGATTTTCGGTTTCGGGTCGGTTTGGTTCGGTTCTGGCCGACCCAAAACCGACAAAAACATGCACAAACACACGTAAACCGAACCGACAGACCCGACACTAAACCGACCATATTCGGTTTGGTTTCGGTTTAGGTTTTTTATGGTTTTCGATTTTCGGTTTTGTCTGTTCGGGTCAGTTTTGAACCGACGCTCAGCCCTAATTCAGAGTATACAATAGAAGCCTATTTAAACCGGGTTTAGGCTATTAAATAGTCACGTAATTTCTCAAATGTAACGATATGGTACGTGTACTAAATTTCGCAAAATAGTCACGCATTTTGATTGGTATAATATGGTCCCAAAGTGACTGCTACCGGTAAAACCGTTACCAAAGTGTGAAATGTTATTTTTTAGCAAAATGGTCCCTGGTCTCTGCTTTTTTTGCAAAATCGGTCCGCATGCTTTTTTCAAAATAAGTCCTTGTACATTTTAAGGTGCTTTAGATGGTGAAATTTTTCTTTTTAAAAATGAAGATGTTTTTCTGACGTTTTCATACGTTTTTATCAGTTTTATAATGGTTCATCCGTTTTTATATGTTTCATCTATTTTAAACGTTTTATCCGTTTTCATTCGCTTGTATCCATTTTCTTACGTTTTATGGGCTTACGTTTAAATACGTTTCGTCCGCTTTTGTATGTTTTTATCCATTTTTATACATTATCTTACCGGGACTAAAACGAAAAAATTCGTATACCTTTATCCGATTAAAATAACTACATATCTTTATTGAGCTTGGCTCGTAATATATCTTTATTGAGCTCATAATAAGCTCGAGCTTGGCTCAGATATATGTTTATAGTTAAAATATTATTGCTTGTTTAGGCTCGAGCCAAAACAAGTTTTGTATGTAAAGCTCGGCTCGAAATGGATTAATAAACGAGTTTAATAAGCCTGAAAGCTCGGCTCGCTTTAGGCTCGCTCGTTCGCTTTACCATCCACCCGGAGATTTTCAATTTTAGCCGCTCGGCTCATTTCCACCCCTTAGAAAATAATTATCCAATATATGTATGTACTGCTTTTCGCAAATAAAAAGACTAAAATCTATGTTTTTTACCATAAATTATTGCAAATCTCACATTCACGAAGCTTCAGATTTTATCAAATCATCCGTAATGAAAGTTCTAATTTCACAATTCTAAGAAAACTACTTAAAACGAAAACCCACACAAAAACTTATGAAACGTAAAAACGCATTTAAACGGATTAAAACGTATAAAATGTATGAAACATAAAAACGCATAACAAATGGATGAAAACGAAATAACGTAAAAAAAAATATGATTAAAACATATAAAAACGGATGAAAACGCGTTAAAACGTATAAAAACGAATTAAAAATTTTCAACAACTAAACGCACAAAGACTTATTTTGAAATAAAATCACAAGGGACCTTTTTTGCAAAAGAAACAAACCACAAAGGACCATTTTGCTCAAAAATAACTTTTTGTCAAGTTTAGCAGGTCAAAAAATTACTCATGTATCATATTAGCATGAAATCAAAACTACGTGACTATTTAATTAACGAAATTTAGTACACGTACCATATCGATACATTTGAGAAAGTACGTGACTATTTAATAGTCTAAACCCATTTAAATCCGACCATTTTCGTTGGAAGAAAGTTTAAAACGAAATTTTTTCAAATGACAAATGAATCCAATCTCTAGCGTTCAAATCTAATCTTTTAATCCAATGGCCAACATCCCCCATCCGCGTGACACCAAACCCACCAATCAAATCCCACCTCCACACCCTATATAACCCAACCCCACAATCACTTCATTCTCATCATCTCTTCACACACACTAAAAACACCTTCAAAAAAACACGCTCTACCCTTGATTATCATGCCCGACTGATTTTTGTTCAATTAAAATGCTGGTCTAAATATGGCTTACAAGTACTGTAGACAGTTAAGAAAATACTGCAAAGATTTGCTTATGTGGGAAAGAAACTGCAATAAGATATGACAAATGAATAGTACTTGATTAGAATGTTGAGTCGATGCAAGAATGGAATTACTGTAACAAGTTACACTGTTACAGGACCGAGGCTGAGTTTTGACAGTGTTTGAATGTTTAGACGGTTTTGCATCTGTTCGGTTTAACGGATTTACCAGAATGGTGAAACAAGAATTAACTGCATTGCACGAGTACAACCAAAGTCTGAGATGTCAATGACTCAATATGTCCTGTTCCTCAGCAACATCTGCCTCAGCATTTGTCCCCCTTATATTATTATCAAATCGATCATCTTCGACATATCTTTAGCCCACTAGGGAGAATCAATTGCTTTATTCACTAGGGAGAACTGTAAAAGGGAATGTAAACTGGACTAGACAAGGGGAATGCCCTCACACAAGTAACATCCAAAGCAAAGTTGCACGATACAAATAGGATTGCCTCAAGATGTTATCCTTGTTGTGAACAAAAATGAGTGTTTTAGCTATGCCAAATGCTCCAAGTCTAATTTCTGGATAACTTTATCTATTTTGTGGATCTTGGTTGGAGGTAACAACTTAGATTTTAGTGATTCCAGGGATTAGGTTTTGCTACCATAAGGTAGTTTCCAGCAAAAGTAATGGGTATGTTCAGAGACAACTATCGAAAATGGTTATCTCTAGATATGGTATCTTCAAATGTATCATGCCAAGTTATGAATAAAGCTTGGATAAGAAAAGATGTGTTTGATCTGTTCTGCTGATCAGAGTTGAAGTGTTAGCTTCTATTCCGATTCCTAAGGTTTTAGCCTTCTCTTCAGTTTCATGCATTTGTGAAATCTGAATGAGATTTGGTCACTTAAGATGATGGCTCTGTATCTTGGGGTTCATATAGGTTATAGATGTTGCTTGGTCCTTATATCTCTTTATAGGCCTCTGTTATGTAACTTAGAGGTATTTGGATCAGAAACATGTATGATCTATTTTCGAATTCCATAAAGTGAGTTCCCATCTGTGTTGGGTAAAAGTGATCAGGTGTGGTGGTGCATGTTTCTAGGAATTGTGAGGAGTGAAAGATGAACCTACATGGTCCTAGATATGCACTGCTAAGGAGGTAATGGTTGGTACTCACTGCAATGTGTGTGTTCCCATGTGTGTGAAGCCATTGTAGTAAATGGAAATGTAGCTCACATGGTATAGCCCTTGCAGTGGAGAGGTTATGGTTCCTAGTGAAGCCACTAATTTATCTTGTCATGATTATTGTGGTGGCAGGTTGAATGATCATGATGGATAGATAAGGTGGAAATGTAGCTAGATGGTTATTGGTGCTATAAAAGGTGAATAACGGTTACTGCAGTCTTATACAAAACTGGTGATTAGTTGACTGCAGAAGAATGGAATTTTGAAGTCTCAAGTGCAGTAAGAATGCATTGTTATTGATCTTGATTGTATTAGTTCTATTGTATATCATTATGTTTGTTATGTTTTGTGTTCAAAAGAGTTATAGGCATGTCTATAGTTCTTATATTAGTTGTATGAGTGATTGTGTTTAATAATATATATTCACCTTTTGCGCAAAAAAAAAAAAAAAAAAAAAAATGCTCCAAAGTCTATACATTGGATACTAAGCGCACGCTTTCATGACTAAAATCATGGAAATCAAATTGTAGACATTGGTAAAAACAGAACCTTATTCGTACACAAGAAAAAGGAAAAATTGCTGGATACATATTATGGTCAACAAAGGTGTGAGGATCATCACATCCATGTGAGATGCATACTAGTTTGAGGTAACAACTGTAATTAGCTTCAATTGTTAAAAACAGCAAAAAAGACAGAGGTTATCAACTATTTGAAAACCTTTGCAAGCCAAATATGCTTTTACGATAAGACTCTCTTTGGGCTTATGGTCAAGTGGAGCTGAAACCTGAACGAGGGCTAAGGAAACTTTTCAATAACATTTTTAGAGAACTATAAAAAACAACATAGATTGCAATAAATAAATTAGTCAGTTGCATATTTATATGTTGTAATTTTAAAATAACATATGTATTGTATTTTCAAGATATAAAGTATAGGAGGTATAAAATATAAGGGGTATTTGTCTATTTTCTAAAGTTATTGAAAACCTGGAAATTTATAATATTACACTTTGCTTTATATAATTTTTAAAAATTCAATTACTAAATTTTCATTAATTACATCATTTTTTTTTAAGTTTTTGTTTTCACAAATTTGACACACACACACACACACCCACACACACACACATATATATATATATATATATATATATATATATTTTTTTTTCCAATGATATTTCTTCTACCAAATTTATTAAAGTTTGACTAAAATCAATTTACTGATTTTTATTAACACAAGATCACACAATTTTGCTTACGTGGCAAAATTGAGTGTCTCTATCGGCCTATTTTTTTCCCCCATAAGTATGAATTGACAAAATCACTTTGAAAATGATGTAATCTTTTATATTCTTTTATTATACTAAAGATGTCGAGAGATTTACGTTCATCTCTAATTTTAAATATACTAGGCTGGACTTCAATATCAAACGGAGCGAAGTGTAATTTCTGCAACTTATTTTTAAACGTCTCATAACCTTAGAATTTCAAAATAAGAAGACAGTTTTTGTGGGCGTTAAAGTTACCATTTTGAGTATGCATTAAAACTACCCGTTTTGACCCGAACCTGGCAAAATAGCCATGATGTTCAAAGTTGATAGCTGATGTTAATAGATGCTATTTAGATCATTTTTGGTACCTAAGTATTCGCAACTATAAGTGGTAAACTTGATTTATGTGGCATCTAAAGTCCTGTATTGATTATACATGAATGACGAGGGTGCACCGTGAATGTGTCTTACCATCGCATCGTCAATCCCCTGACCAACACGGTCGTAGGTGCGGTGGTGAACCACAGCTTGTCAACCAATGTGAGCACAATTACTGTTGGCACCCAACAATCGTTGGTTTCATTGTCCACAGTGAAGGCTCGGGTCATCAGCAATGGAAAGGCAAGTGCATCCAACACGAGTAGCAGCAGTAATGAGTTGGGCGAAGAATGATTAATCAATTTGTAGAATCATGTTCAGTGCATTGTTAAAACATTGATGGTAGATACATGTCTAGAAGCTCATCATCTCATCGGAGTACTTTGTTTTGTTCCAATTAACGGTGTATTGCTGATCTTATATGATGCTTACAAATTATAACTTTTTAAAGTAGTGTTTAAATTTGCTTATTTTTTAGATAGCGTTTTGTTTGACGAAAATTTCAATTAAATCCCTTCATCTAATGATTTTGGATGAATATAAAACTTACTTTTATGAGCTCAAAAGTAAACAGCTTTTGTTAAAAGCTGTTTTTCTAAAAAAAAAAAAAAAAATAAGCAAAGAAGAAAGCGTTTTAAAAATAGATAAACAGAAAAGCAAACAATACATTGGCCAAATAAATTTACAAACAAATATCAAATAATTAATTTAAGACACTTTATATGAGAACATTCCTTATATACTAGACTTGTTCTTTAAGTTTCAAGTTTTATCATCATAACCAATCAAATTAAAGAACCAAACCTTTTTATTCAAATTTAGTACTACCAAGTAACATTTATTTTGGAAACAAAAATCTGTTATTACTTTATTAATTTCATCTAATTGTTTATGAAAGAAAAACAAAAAAACACTAACGCATGTTTCCATAAAACGTTTAATAATCTTTTATGGTAAACAAATTTTTACTTAACCGACATTATTTACAAGCTTATAAATAAATTCATACCATACCATTCATCGACATTCAATTCTTGATTCATAATCATGATGATGATGATGAACTCAAATCATCATCAGCATGCATCTACAGTATATGATTCAATGTCACTTGTAAACTACTCACCTGAATACAACCCACAAACCATCATGAATTACTATTCATGTGGAGTTCAACCAGGAAGATGCACCAATCCAAACGTTAAATACTTGATCACAAAAGCCAAAAATCATCTTGCGGCTATCGGGTGGACGTTCTTTTACGTGCTTAAGAAAACGGGTACTCGAGAACTTAGATATCAAGCTCCTAACAATGGCAGAGTTTACGTGTCGTTGAGAACTGCATGTGAATGTGCCATCAAGAATCAAGATCCGTCGAAGAAACGGAAACTTGATAGTTTTGATCAGATGGGTGGTTCCAAGATTGATGGATGCAAGAAATCCAAGAAGAAATCTGAGTCTTTTTCGAGTTTTGATCATGTGGGTAGTTTCAAGATTCAAGTATGTAAAGAACCCGTGAAGGAATCAGAGTCTTTTTCGTGTGTTGATCGACCTCAGAAAAAGATACGCATTAAAGATGTGGAAAGTTTCTATCTTGATCAGAAAAGTGTTGAATCTGAAGTTAAGGCTGAGGGTTTTCGTAATAGACCGATGAAACAGATTAAAGATATTAAAAGATTAATGGTTACAGGAAAGAAGGTAGCACAAAAGGCTAAGGTTTCTAGTACTAAAAGGCGGAGTGTTCTTGGGTCGTTGATTGAGAATAATATCGCAGAGGGTTCAAGAGTGTCGTATTTAAAAAAAAAAGATGGCAGAGTTATGGCAAAAGGGCGGATTTATGAAGATGGGATTAAGTGTGACTGTTGTGATGAGATGTTCTTGCTGACAAGATTTGAAGCTCATGCTGGAAGTACTTATCATAGACCAGCTGCTAATTTATTTTTTGATGATAAGAGGTCGATATTAGATTGCCAGACTCAGTTACAGCTTGAGAGCTTGTTACCAGCAGATGATAAATCGACAAATTCAGTGGTAACAGATGTTAAATCCACAAAATCATCAGATTGTGTGACGGGTACTAATGATGATTATTGCTCCTTTTGTTATGAGGGGGGTGAGTTATTGTTATGTGATTCATGCACATCTTCGTTCCATTCGACTTGCATTGGATTAGATTGTGTTACTGATTCAGATTTATGGTTTTGCCCTGCTTGTGCGTGTCAGATTTGCCATCAAGGTCATGATTTGATCAAGTGCTCACAATGTGAGCATCACTTTCACATTAGTTGTATCAATAAGTTAGGGTTTGAAGTGTGTGTTGATGATGCTAAATGGTTCTGTACGGATAGTTGTGAAAGAATATATTTGGGCCTAATGAAGATTCGTGGGAAAGTGATTTCATTAAAGGGTGGAAATCTGAGTTGGAGTTTGCTTAAGTACAATGAGAATGATACTGACGTGTACGAATTGACAAAAAGTTACAGTAAGTTACTGAAGGCGTTGGATGTGATGCACGAGTGTTTTATACCTGTGAAACATCCTTTGTCGGATAAAGACATGATTGAAGATGTGATCTTTAGTAGAGCTACAAAAAGGTCAAATTTTGAAGGGTTTTACACTGCTATTTTGGAGAAAAATGATGAGATCATAACAGTTATTACACTGCGGATTCACGGCTATAAAGTGGCAGAAATTCCATTTGTTGCCACAACATTTCGTTACAGGAGATTAGGGATGTGTCGGATTTTGATGAATGAGGTCGAAAGATTGATAAGAGGATTGGGGGTTGAGAGGATTGTGCTGCCTGCGTCTCCAGACAAGGTTAGTACTTGGACTCGGTCGTTTGGGTTCAGTGAGATGACAGATATTGAAAGACTGGATCTTGTCAAATGCAAGTTTCTCGAATTTCTGGGTACCAAAAAATGTCTGAAAAAATTAAAGAAAAGGTGAACATATTTGAATCATTTAGTTTTGTAAAAGTTATTGTTGATATCTAAGACCTCAATGATTGACATTACACGATCATTCAATGTTTATCTATTGGAAATTATTGTGACAATGAAAAAGCATTTTGTTTAAATTTTGTTTCTGTGTTGCAGATTTGACTTTTCCTGTTTGATTTGAGATCAAATTTTGTATGAATACCTTATTCAGTTATTCAGTAGAAAAGTTATTGACTACTCAATAAAATCTAATCAATATCCTTTTATAAGTACTACTGATCAGAGAATAAATTTGCACCAAATATTATTTGCGAAAAACAGCAATGAGAATTTTTTCATGTAAACTCAAACCTTGAAAGCCTTAAATTGAAACTAAGTAGTGTTGTTAGAGGTGTCAAAGCTGGTTGGTCGGATCGGGTTGGGGTATCAGCCAAAACTGGTTAGAATGGTCAGGGTCAGAATGGGTTCGGGTCAGACCCACCATGAGAAATTTTCACCCTGTGAAGAGAACATATATGCAGACTGATATCAAAGATAAATATTTTGATGTCATTTAGTATGACAATTTAAAACTTATTACACAACTAATAGGGTACTAAAAATTAAGGAGCATTTGCATATATCCCCGACAATGATCCAGACCATGAAACTGCTCTTCGTAACATGATCCGAAATCACTGTTTCAGGTGTGAGGTTGATGCGTCCAGTCTCCAACTTTCCCTTCCCTCCTACCAAAATCAATAATGAAATACAATCTTCTTAAAGGTGTCAAAATGGGCGGTTTGGATCAGGTTGGGCCATGGGTTCAAACGGGTCAGAATGGGTTCTGGTCTGTACGAAAGTATCGAGAACAATAAATAAACAGTAGAACCTTTATTCAAACATAAGCCTCAATAGTCGGCTTAGATTAAATCTACAATAGTATCCAAAGTGTTACAAGATCAGATTAATGTCAATGAGACAATAACCATACAAATATAAAGAAGAGACAAGATCATGAAATGATCGAGAGAAGAGAATGTGAGACAATGATCTGACACTCGGTTGTGTCTAACCCTAGATTAAGGGACTTATTAAATAGGAGATTAAGATACACAAAGATCCCTCTAACGGCTATAAATGACGCATTAGCAGAAATGAGAAATGCTTCAGCAGAAATGAGCTTCTTGGAACTTTAAACCATTTATGCTTTGTCCATGATTAACCCCTGTAATAAGTCTGCACTGAACATAACTTGAAGACCATTAGCAATTCATAGAGTGACATGTTTGCCACAGATTAATACCCCAAAATTTAACATTCCCCCTAACTGGGCAAACATATCAAACAATATCAATTTTTCACACAAGAATTTATGCTGATAAACAGGAGGTTTTTGTAAGTATGTATGCAGTTTGGTTTGAAGAGCCAATCTTTTTGGCACTTATAACACCTCTTGCAATTTTTCCCTGATGAAGTGAACATCAATTTCAAAGTGTTTTGATCTTTCATGGAAAAGGATTGACAGCAAGTTGTAAAGGCGATTTGTTATCACAAAAAAGATTAACAAGGAGATTGATATCAACTTTTAGATCTTTTAAGATTTTTTGAATCCAAATAATTTCACAAAGCAGAGACATAGATCTATACTCGCCTTCGTGGAAGATTTTGAAAGAGTGTTTTGTTTTTACTTTTCCATGAGATCAAACAATCATTAAAGAAAACACAATAACCTGTGATGATTTTCTGGTTTTCTTGCATTTGGCCCAATCTGCATCACTATATCCTTCAAGATGATTTTCAGAGTTGATGAAATTGTACCTTAGACCTTTTCCTGGAGCTCCTTTTAGATATCTCAGAACATTGAGGGCACATTCTAGATGAGATTTCAAAGGAGAATGCATATATTGTGCCGCACAATGAACTGAGTATGAGATGTCAAGTCTTGTATGGGTGAGATAGATAAGTTTCCCAAGTAACTTCTGATAACCAGTGATGTTGACAAGTAAGGGATCATCAGCAGTGGGAATGTATGGAAGGACAGAGTTGGGTTCCATAGGAGTGGACACGGTTTGCACCAAGAAGACCAAATTCTTCGAGGAGTTCAAGACAGTATTTTCTTTGGGTGAGACATATGTCATTCCCAGTTTTTAAAACCTCAATGCCAAGAAAATATTTTAAGTTTCCCAAGTCTTTGATATGAAATTTTGATTTTAGGAACTCTTTGAATAGGTTTATCTCATCAATACAGTTTCCAGTGGGACAATATCATCCACATAAACAAGCAGAGCAATAAACTTGTTATTATCTGTTTTGGTGAACAAAGAATGATCATTGACAGATTGAACAAAGTTATTTTCCTTTAAAACACTAACAAGTTTTTCATTCCATTTCCTGGGAGCTTGTTTTAGGCCATATAGAGACTTGACAAGTTTGCAAAATTTATTCTTATTGTTCTCATTACAGAACCCCTTAGGGATGGTCATATAGATATCCTCATCAAGATCTCCATATAAGAAAGCATTGTTAACATCAAGTTGGAAAAGAGGCCATTTGTTTTTCACAGCTAAGGCAATAAGACATCTAACAGTAGACATTTTCACAACAGAGAAAAGTTTCATCATAGTCTATTCCTTTCCTTTGGTTATAACCTTTAACAACTAATCTAGCCTTGTATCTATCAACTTCACCATTGGCTTTATATTTGATTTTAAAGATCCATTTGTAACCAATGGGAGTTCTATTAGGAGGTAGACCAGTTATATCCCAAGCATGATTTTCATTTAAGGCCTCAATTTCAGAGTTCATAGCATCAACCCAATTACTATCAAGGATAGCTTCTTCATAACATGTAGGTTCAATACTTTTATTAAGACTAGAAGCAAAGCAATAATTTTCTTTGTTAAGGTTAGAGTAATTAACAACCTTTTCAACACCATATTTGACTTTCCCTTCTACAATAAAGTCATTAAGATTATTGGGCAACTTAGAAACTCTGGTTGACCTTCTAGCAGATGGGTGGCAAGCCTCTTTCTTGTTCAGAGTTCTGATTTGAATCAGATGATGTATCGCAGAATCGAAGATGCATCGCAGGATGTGATTCATGTGATATGGTGCCCTCGGGGTGTGTATTATCATCTATAGATGTTGCAACAGGTTCATCATCCCTAGTAGGATGACTCAACATTGTGCCATAATCATAGGATGTCACACTCCCTTCATCATTGGGACTTATTTGTGAGTCAAAGAAATTTTTGTGATTTAAATCTTTAGGCACATAAGTTTCAACAAAAGGTTTGGACAAAGTATTTTTCATTTTGAAGGGAAAAACAGTTTCATAAAATTTGACATCTCTGGAATAAAAGATATTTTTTGTTTCTAAGCTCAAAAGTTTATAACCTTTTTTCTCATTTGAATAACCAATAAAGACACTTTCTCAGACCTACTACCAAATTTGTCAGAGATGTTGAGAATGGTGGCATAGCATAAGCAGCCAAAGACTCTAAGGAGAGAGAATGAAGGGTCATGCCCATACACAAGGAAGAAGGGAGACTTGCAGGACAACAGAAGAGGGTAACCTGTTTATGACATAAGCGCAGTTAGAACACATTCAAGCCAAAGATATAGAGGTAATTCCCCCTGAAACATAAGGGATCTAGCCACATTAAGGAGATGCCTATGTTTCCTCTCTGCAATACCATTTTGTTGTGGTGTGTAAACACAAGAGGTTTGATGTAAAATTCCTTTTTCATGAAAGAAGTGTTGAAGTTTGTTATTGACAAATTCTGTCCCATTATCACTTCAATATCTTAACATTGTGTTCAAATTGATTTGATAGCATGTGAGTGAAGTTAACAATGGAAACATAAACATCATCCTTTCCCTTAAGCATATACACCAGCAGTACCCTAGAATAGTCATCAACTGTGGTTAAAAAATATTTGTAACCATCTCTGCTAGTGACTTTATATGGTCCCCATACATCTAGATGAACAAGTTGACCAATTTTAGTTGACTTGTGTTCACTTAGAGGGAATGGTTCCCTGGTTTGTTTAGCTTTATTGCAAGTATCACAAAGATGGTCAGATTCAGATGTACTATCAAGTTTAAGAGTGGGTTTAAGTATATGTAGGACTTGGTCAGAGGGATGACCAAGTCTTTGATGCCAGAGATTTCTAGAAACATGACAAACAGAAATGCAGTTATTAGAAGTAATTTTACATGTAGAATCAATATCAAACATATATAACCCATTGCATTGTTTACCAATCCCCACAATCCTTTTGATGTAAATCCTGTATATAGAAATTAGATTCATTAAACCCAACAAACATCTTATTGTCTCTAGCAATCTTATGAACAGACAGAACCTGACATTGTACTCGAGAACAACCAGAACATCAAAAAGAGTTAGGTCATTATTGACCTTTAAATCACCAATTTTAGTAATTAAGGCCTGAGTACCATTGGGATGTCCAATAGTTAGACCAAGATTTGAAATGTCAACGACATTAATTAAATTTTTGGCACAATGTATGTGCTGATTTGCACCAGAGTCAAAATCCAACCAAGACTGATGTTTTCAGATAAGGTTTTTGTGTTGTTGTTAAAAAATTTGCTGAAGTTTATGTTAAACTTGACACTGCCATTAAAGAAAGTTCCTGAAAAATTTTTACCTGCCATGTTGGCATTAGCAGAAGACACATTGTTGTCATTAAGAAGACTCATGAGTCGGAGAGCCATTCATTAGACAAAGAGACAGGAGAGTTGCTAGCTCTATTATCGTGATATGATTAGTATGTGGAAACATTGTTACTGCTGAGAGTTTAGCATTAAAGTTCCTTTTGACATATCCAGCAGGATAGCCAACAAGATCATAGCATCTATCAACAGTGTGACCAGGTTTTTTGCAGTTAGTACATTTGAGATTCATGTTTGGTCCTCTGTATTAGAGCCATTGCAGCATTAAAACCAGAACCTTTATTAAAATTGTTGTTGTTAGATCCTCTTTTGTTATCAAAAAATTTTCCACTATCAAAAGTTTTTGCAGAAAAGCGAGGGCATTGGGTTTAGCGAACTATTCCCAGATGACACATTTCTGTGAGATTCTTCTCAGAGACAACAGAGAAAGCATTTTGACATTAGGCAAAGGGTCTCTGGTTAAAATATTACTTTTGATAGGAACATAAGTGTCATCAAGACCCATAAGAAATTGCATTAATTTGATTAGCTGATTGTGTTTTTCAAAATGTTTTGCGTACCTCACAGTGCATGGAGGCAAGCTAATCATACAATCAAACTGTTTCCATAAAGAGTTAAGGTTGTTGTAATAATCGCCAGCAGAAGACCCACTTTGACTAGGAGAGTTTATATTTTTATGCAAATTAAAAATAGTTGAACCATCAACCTTATCATAAGTATCTTTAAGATCATTCCACATTTCATAAGCAGGTTTAGCATAGATAGCACCAAAGAAATAATTCAGATGAGAGAGTTAAGAATCCGGTAACCACAACAGTTACAAGTATCCCATTGATTAGCAAGACTAGGGTTTGAGTCATCTCTTATGCAAGTTCCATCAATAAACCCTAACTTATTATGATTCCTTAAGGCAAAGGTCATGGCCATATTCCATATTTTATAATTTTCAGTGAGTTTGATAGTAATAATGGGAGTACCATTTGTGTTATTGGGGTGTAAATACAAAGCATCACCAAATGATAAGCTTTTTTCAGTGGAAGAACCACCACCACCACCAATATTATCATCACCAATGACCATAATGCAAACAATAAGACGACAAAAACAGCAGCAGAGATAATAGCAAGAGCAAATAGACAGATAAAGAAATAAATAAGACTTTGTAATTAAGAAACAACAAGCACCAAGCACGTGGACTAGGGTAAACCAGATAGGTATTCATACCACTCAGAGGTGGTAGATCAAGATGTTAGTCTACCCGTTTTCACCCACAAAGACTTAAGTACTGTTTGTTTGAAGAAGAGATTAGACTTAGACTTACGATAATATGCAAAATGGAACAAATCACAATAAGAAATAACCAGTGATTATGCCAATATCAATAACCCCAAACCACCAACTTGTTGTTGAAGAGATGTCCCCAAGTTTCTATGAAGAAACCCTTGGATGGTGAATCAATAATGATAATGAGCCTGATGCTCTGATACCATGTACGAAAGTATCAGCAACAATAAATAAACAGTAGAACCTTTATTCAAACCTAAGCCTCAATAGTCGGCTTAGATTAAATCTACAATAGTATCCAAAGTGTTACAAGATCAGATTAATGTCAATGAGACAATAACCATACAAATATAAAGAAGAGACAAGATCAGTGAAATGATCAGAGAGAAGAGAATGTGAGACAATGACTGCACACTCAGTTGTGTCTAACCCTAGATTAAGGGACTTATTAAATAGGAGATTAAGATACACAAAGATCCCTTTACGGCTATAAAACTGAGAAATGAGAAATGCTTAAGCAGAAATGAGCTTCTTGGAACTTTAAACCATTTATGCTTTGTCCATGATTAACCCCTGTAATAAGTCTGCACTGAACATAACTTGAAGACCATTAGCAATTGATAGAGTGACATGTTTGCCACAGATTAATACCCTAAAATTTAACATGGTCAGACCCATCATGGGGAAATTTCTTTTAGAAAAGGCATCGATATTTTTTTAAAGAACAAACAAACAACAGGATGCATGAAGACAAACAGGAAAAAAAATACAAGACAAACCACTCCCAAAACACCCGAGCGGATGCTAAAAGAACGACGAGAAAACACCTACGGATCACAATGGTGCCACACTATCATATTAATCACGATACTGTTGGTTGTGCATATATTTTAGGCTTACATTTATGTTATTGGTGGGTCGGTATGGTTGGATCTTGGCCCAGTGGAGCAACATATCTCGTAAGTTTGTCTATGGGGGGTCGGTATGGCAATCAGGAGACATAACATTCAGCAAGAGGTCTTTGGGCTATGGACACTTGCAAGTTTTGTTATACCACGAATTGATTGAGGTCATTTGATCAAATGTAGTGAAATGTATATTAAAATCTTAAAAAAAAGATAATCTACTTTTAAGATCTTGAAAATCTACCAGAGGATTTGGTTTTGATCTTGGGATTTTGTATCAAAAATCTACTTGTAACGACTACAAATTTTAAATCCTTTGTTTATGGGAAGTAATTAAGGAAAATTCTCACCAAAATACGTAGTAGTTTTCTGTTCTAGTCATAATTTATGAGATTAGTTTCATGAGTTATAATATTTAGACCTAACAATGAGACATACTAATAGACCTACATCATTTATTATTTGACAAGTGTCATGCTCTTTTTCTCTTTCATCATTTCTCACAAATTAATTTTTCAAATTCACCAATCATATCTTTAGGTCTAATTTTAGGTCTAGGTTTTAGGCATACAAATCATTTTTCTTCATGATTATATGTAGTCAGGGACGGAGCTAGGGAGGTTCCCGCGGGTGTTCGGTAACTCAATGGATTTTTTCGATGTAGCGTTAATTTTTGAGAAAAACATTGATTTTTCTGAAATGCACCCGGTCATTCGAAATGTGTTTCCAGTATTACGGTTCAAAAGATTTTGTGCACACGGTTATATTTTATCCTGACTCCGTTCATGTATGTAGTTTAGAGGGGTTGAAATTTAGGTGCACAAAGAGTAAACGTACACAAAAATTAAGGATGCAAAAGGGTTGAGGTATATATAAGCAATCTAGAGTTAATTGACTTATTTGTTAACCGTACCAAGGAGTAAATTGCAAAAATCGTTTTTGTGGTTTGGCCAAATTGCACGTTTCGTTCTTGTGGTTCATTAAGTGCAAAGGTCGTCCGGATTTTTCACTGTTACGTACACTTTTGGTCCCCCATCACTAACTGTGTTAAGTGAGTTTCGTAAATAGTTACACGTTAGTCCTTGGCTCATATTATATATTCGTTAACTAGTAACTAGTAACTACAAGTTATTAGTTCATTTTGTATGACTTGAAAAATGGACCGGCATACACAGCTTGACCCATATTATATATTCGATAACGAAAAATACATGCTTTGACGCAATTAAATCATTGAACAACTATTTTATACTTAGTTTAAAAACATAATAATGATACAATTATATTTTTTTCATTGCAATACTTAGTTGGAAATACATATCAGAACACTCTTTTTATAAAACTACTTCAAAATCTTGTATTTTAGATAATCGATAGAAACTCATTGATGCAATATGTCTAGTCAATTTAAAGTAGATTGTCCCAAATTAGTGTCTTGTTTTTTTGTTGTTCAAAAAAGTAAATTTGTCATGTTTTGTGGAAAATAATGAAGAAATAAAGATAACAATCCTAAATCAGACGTTAGAAGAATTAATAGTCTTTAAAACTTGTAGTTATGAAACATCTTTTCTATCTTGTAATACTTTTCTCCTCAATACGTGTAATATAAATCAAAATCAAACTAATGGGTCCAAATGCTAAAGTAAAACCAAGACTAAAAGATGAAGACTTTAAGTAGTCTTTAAGACTCAAAACAAAACATAATTAGTTCTTGAGCAAAGACCCCAAAACTCATAGTAAAAAGGAAAAAAAGTACAACTCGAGTTAAGTTCAATAATAAAAATAAAAAAAGTTGATCAAAATTTTGGACAACAACAAATAATACGCAATTTCGCTGAAGCTAGAGGATGGCCAAGCGGTTGATCAAAACCTTGGAACTAGACCATTACTTACAACTTAATCTTAGGAATGCACTCTTTTAGTCTCTTCACTTACAACTTTAATCTATTCAATCACTATTTACTTGAGTTTAAATGATGCTACTAAAATTTGCATGGTTGTCAGGCGATGGACTGGGCTGTTTGACTTGTGCTGATCTTGACTTCGGTCTTGATAATAGTGTTGAAAAGACAAAGAAATTCAATTAGAGAGGTACGGGCTGAGCCGGGAACCCTCCACAACGAGCCAGTATTGATCATAATGCTATGATGCATAAGAATGCTTAGATACTATTATGTGAGTGCTAAGTTATAGATGAGAAAGTAGAGAGGAATTGATGTGTCCAAAGTTCTTTCCAATGGCTTCTATTTATACACTGAAATAGACAGTTAAATTCGATGAATGAGATCATATCTGTTATAGGACCCATGTATCTTATCTTTATACAATATCATATATCCATACCATGTGATGATGCTTTGCAGTTTGCAAATTATGTATGTTATACCAAAGAGAGTGATGATGGATGTTTACTAATTCCATTCCAACCATATCTAGTTCACGTGGAATGTCCATTTCTTAGATTCCAACCTTCTTACTTTCATTCATGTAGTTACTTTTAGGCTAGTTGAAAATCTTTATATTAAAATGCAAGGTTAATACCATCAAGCCCCCGACTTCATACATACCAATTGTAAACTTAGTATGTGTGAACTTTAGTGATTCAAGTAAACGTGGAATTGTACCTATTTGAGTACCAAATGAGATGTATATTAATAGTCAAGTTGTTGTTTCAGTTCTATTTTTTCTTTTCTCGAGGATAAAATAAGGTAAATTTAGTTGATGAACATATCGCGAAAATCACGACAATGAGATGAAGGTGCACTACCTAAGTACTTGGAATATGCTTGCCAACATATACGAGTAATTTAGTAGGTAATTCATTTGACAAAACTTTAGGTGCGTTGTTTTTCAGAGCTTTTTACCTCTTTATTCAAGCACAAACCATATTGGCAAGTGTAATACAGATGTAGTTCTCTTGATCGCAAAGAAAACAAAGTTGCTTTTTTCATAAGTATCCTATTTCTTTCCATTTTCTTCCTTTTATTATTTTTCTTTTTCTTTTTCACTAGTATTATTTGTGCTATTGAAGTAATTTTTTTTTCCTTTTTCTTTTTCACTAGTTTTTTTTAAGTTTTCGACCCCTTTTTTAAGTTTTTGTTAGTTTTTATACCTATTTGTCCGTTTTTTTACGTTTTGTTCACTTTACGCTACCGTTTTTTACTGCAACCGCTTTTACGTTTTCATCTATTTTTTGTTTTGTCATGCTTTTTACGCTTTCATCTGCTTTAAGCGCTTCCACCATTTTTACATTTTCGTCATTACTTTTTTTTTTTGGTTCCTCCATTTTCTATGCTTTTGCTTAACGTTTTCGTCCGTTTTTTTACATTAGTCCATTTTCTTACGCTTGCCTCCGATTTTTTCGCTTTTTATCGCTGTTTGTTTTTACGCCTTCGTGATAGTTTTACGCTTTCCGCTTTTTACGTTTAGTCCGCTTCTACGCATTCGTCATTTTTACGCCACCGTCGCATTTTGATCGTTTTTAAGTTTTCACCATTTTACGTTTTCCTTCGCTGACCAACTTTGACGTTGTCAGTTTTCGTTATCCGCTGCCTTTTTCTTTCGGTGCATCCGGCTGCTTCTGGCTTTACATTATCTACGTTTTGTTAGGTAAGATAAATAACGCATAAAAACTTATAAAATGATATGAAATGGATTTAAAGCGTTAAAATAAAACAGATGAAAATATAAAAATTGACCAAAGCGTAAAAGCGAATGAAGCGCAAAACGGATGAAAGCGTGAAAAACGGGCGAAAATGTAAAAAAGAGGTAGAAAACGAAGAAAAATAAATAAAATGTAAAAAGCGAGCTAAAAAATGAAAAAATGGCGAATAAGGTAAAAAAACCTAAAACTAAAAAAGCGTATCAACGTAAAGTTATGATCAAAACGAAAAAATAGATGAAACGTGAAAAAATAGATGAAAAGCGTAAAAACAAGTGAAAAGCTAATTTAAAGCGGACAAAAACGTAAGAAACCACTAAACGAAAAAAAAAAGGGCGAAAATGTAAGAAAACTGGACACGAAAATGTAAAAAGCTGATCAAACGTAAAAAATGGCGAAAATGTGAAAAAGGCTAAAATGTAAAAAAAAAGGGCTTAAAACGAAAAAGCGGATCTAAACGTAAAAGAGATGTAAAATATTGAGAAAGAGATGTAGTAAGCTATGAAAGAAGAAGTAAATGAAAAGATAATGTCTTAAATTTGAAGAGGAAAGAAGTCAAAAGAAGACTTATGCCGCGAAAACAAATGGAAACCTCCTGCCTCCTCGCATGGCAGTAAAAAGAAGTGAAAAGAGGAAAAAAGTGTTTATTGGAAAAAAACAAACGACACGTAATACCAATCAAGAAATATAAATAAACAGTCACAAATGTACTACCATATGTGAGACTCTTGTCGAATCCAACAAACATGTACCTGATGTAAGTGTTAGCACTTCGCACCTTTTTCTCAATGCCTAAATAAGTTACCATTAGGATATACTCTACTGTTACGAGAACAAGGCGATGATAATAAAGAGAATCCGTTAATTGAATACACTGTTCGTGTGTCAAATATGATATCATTTATATATCAACGCACAAACATTTATTTTTAAACTTTTATATCGCATGAGATTCATATGACCAGTTATAATAGGTGTAATCATTCATTCCCCCAAGACCATGCATACAAATAGAATGTATGCATGGTCTTAATAATTTTTCGAGTCAATATTGTAGTACAATATATTGTTTGAATATATTTGATTGCGTATGGCTTTATTGACGGGACAATGTCTTGATTTCGACATTGTTACATTATGTATAAATTTTTGCGTGTTTGCATTTTTAATCGCTTTAATGGTGGCACGATGTCTTTATTTGGACAGTCTCGTCGTTATGTTTTATTTTTTGTGTGTTAGAAACCTTAGGCTTCATATCCCTTTTTTTTGGGATAATGCTTATTCTTATTTGAGCCTTGTTGCTTAGCAATGTCTTTATGGTTCATAATTGATTATAGGCTATTCGTTGCCTTTACCTTGACTTTTTCGCATTAGCTATGTATCAACCTTTATGAAGTAGCTATTTGTAGCTTCTTATCCCTTTAATGATGGGAAGATGATCCAGAATGTGACACTTTGTTGTGTACGCACGTGAGCTATAGCTTTTTATTATCCCTTTAATGGCGGGAATAGTGTCAGTCTTGCTGTCGTGCCGCTGGCACCGATGAAGTCTCGCGTCTTTTGGTGGACTAGCCACTCTACGTGATCAAACTTTCACGTCTATTCATTTAATTTGTGTCACTGATGCGTGATTGGTGTCTTTGGAGTTGACAGGCCATTTTGCATGATCTTTTTATCATTTTCTTGGTGAATTCATGCTTCAGTAGGCAACTTTTCTGATAGAACTGAATTTCGATGATAATGCAGCGTTATCTTGAAGAATTTACACAATCGTGTTTCTTTTTTTCTTGTTGCTTGGTAATTGTTAGTCTTATAATTATAAGGACAAGAAACCACGTACTCTATTATGAACTTTGGGGTAGAGGTATTTAATTACCACATAACAGTTGTCAAAATGATATTGTGCTTGAATCCCAACCACACTGGATTAACTTGGGTTGTCAATCAATGTCATGGAACGAGAGCGGTCATGTAGGATGTCATATGACTCAATGTAATAGTGAGCAATGATCCCTTCTGAATGAACTAAGACAAAGAGATACCGTTAGAGAGGTATTTACCACATAAGAGTATCTAAGCATTCTTATGCATACATAGCATTATGATCAATACTGACTTCATCGTCGGAGGGGGTTCCCTGGGGCTCAACCCGGGCTAACGATATTTCTTTGCCTTTTTAGCACTGTCACCGAAGACCCGAAGTCAAGGTCAACACAAGTCAAATAACGGCCAGGTTATCACCTTGATGACCATGCGGATTTTGGTAGTATCAAGTTTCAAGTTAAAAATTAGAATGTAGATATAGATTTCTAACCCAAATCACATAATATAACGAATAATTGTATAGAACAAACTTTGTGGTTTTTATTAATCCGTTTGGTAAAAATCCATTCATTCACTAATTCAAACATTTCATCAAACCCTGGTGAGCATAAAATTTTCAGTTAAACTAGATGTCATTTCCACAGTGCGTTAATGTCAATATAAGTTTATTTAGGTTGTGCCACAACTCTAAACAAGAATAAATTGTTCAAAACAACATAAACGCTCTCAAAACAGCATCAGAAAGAATGAATGTTTTCCATTTGAATATAAAAACTATAGATAGACGTCACATTGAAGAGTTTAAGATATGTAGGGATGGAAATTTCAAACAGACTTTACATATAAATATAACAAATAAATAGCGTCTTTTTTACATGCGTTAATACTTTTCGGATACAAATTCTTTTGAAACAGCAACATAAATACCATATTTTGATAATACAGTCCAAATGATTTCATTTAGTTAAAATTGGATAGGAAGTAATTGATAATATACTTGTATTATTTCGGTAATGAGCACACTTTAAAGAGTCTGAGTCTTATAATTTCAGCAAATTTGTAGTTGTTCCACTTATGTCTTATACTCATGTCTAGCTCAACTCTGTGTGGGTGTGTTCGGAGTCGAAATAAAGGTCAGTATGACCGAATTGCTATAAAGGCAGCCACACGTTCTATTCAATAGCAGGATAGCTCTGTTTCACATACTCAATACCAGTGGTTAGAAATGGAATTCAACATGTTCGAATAGAGCTAGTTTTCCACCCAAAAATATAGATCTCCTACTTATAGATTAATAGATACTAGAATACAACATATTTGTGGCCTTATAAGCACAACATTAAGTAGTTGAAAACAACATAAATGCTAGAATTCAACAAGTAAAAAAGCAGAATGAAGTACAAACAACTATACCTGTTGCCATTTTTCAAAGAACATGACTCCCTTGTACTGTTTTTCATAAACAGTGAAAACACAAGTATAGCAGTACGTATAAAGTTATCAATTGACTTAACCAATCAATGTAAGATCATCTAGATAGTAATAAGCTTAGCTCGATGTCAACAACATCCAATGTTTGAGATTCTTTGGTGTTTTAATGTTTTCATCAACATACATGAGTATTACACATTTTTGTGCCAGGCCAAAAAATTTACATTTAGCATGCATATTTGAATTTGTTGCTTTTATCTGTACATGGTACTAGTTTTATAAAAAGGGTAAATGCATGTTTATCTGAAATATTATTGACCAAAACCTAATTTGAATCCCAACTTCACAGCCCAATTTTGTTTTTTACCATTAAATGATTCTTTCTGACGATTAACTACAGTCAAGGTGGCTCATCAACCATTCAAACACGAATCAATACAACAATGGAGTTTGAGCCAAAAAAGTTGTTTGCAATATTCATTTGTGATAAGCCCTCTTTTGTTAGTGTGTTTGAGATCATCACACTTCTGCTGACTGCTGTCAACAACAATAACTCTGTTTTGCACTCAGGTAAAATTCATCATGCAAAAATTTTGTTAACAGATTTTACACAACGCGGAGAAATGGCCACCCATGGTGTTAGTGGCACTTATTAATAACGGGCCTAAAAAGCCCTGTACAAATACAAGTGCGAAGCATGATATTGCAATACATTATCTCTACCAACATAATAATAAGTGTAGGAAAAACACATATATACAAAGCAGACAACTATAAGTGCTAAAGAAAGAAACTTTTAAACATATACGACTATGCACGTGCAACCGTTTGCAATTTTGCAATAAACACTGCCACCTTTACATACACCCAATCCTTCAAGCTATTATGAAAGTGAAAAAAAGCATGTCTAAGACGGCGATTGAGAAGTAAAGCGCTGCATGCTATCCAAAATGCAGTTGCAAAACCTGTGGCCCCTCCAATATAAAACCATCTTTTAAGTTCATTTGTACTTTCTGCATCACTCTCACTCTCATTGACAGTTGGTACATCTAAATCTTCATCTCCTGGACATGTGTTGGTTGTGGGAAGTCCATGTTGTACAGGTCTTGCACTTCCAGGATCGTATATTATCAAACACACAAGATTAACAAGAATTGATGAATTGAACAAGAGAGTTGGGACAGAAAATTTGTAACTGAATATATATATTGAATCACAACTGATTGAATGTTACAGAATCCTACCTATTATATACTACATGAATCGGTGCTTTTGATATAGTTATACCGATTCTCATAAACTAAACGTTACAACCTTTCTAACCGTTGTAACCCTAACATATAACCGTTTCTTTTTTGGACCCAGCCCAAACTAACCCGGATTATACCGAAACTTACAGATACATAATACATAATACACTAGACTACCCTTATCTTTGCTTTCTATAACATTAAGGTCCAACATTCACCCCCTAATGTTATAGACTGAATTGAGTCTTTTACTTGGCTTTCTTCTTCCATTTGGTGCATTCATTCGGATAAAGTCACCACATTCATAATATTTGAAAGTGCTCTTGTCTTTAGTTCCTTGACTCGTACTTGTCCCACGTGCATTTGGGATATTCTTCCATTTCATGCTTTCCGTTCTTGTTGCTTTCTTACTTTGCGTTCTTGCTTGCTTTCTTACTTGCTTACTTCTGTACCTTGCTTTTATAGAAACTATGAAGTTTCTCTTGCTTGCTTGCTTGGAATCAAAATTGATTCTGATTTCTTGTTCTTGAACCTACGATCAAATTCCTTGCTGTTTGGGCTACTTGCTACCCAATAAACTTGCTTTATGGGCTACTTGCTACCCAGTACGAACGTTGACCAACTTGCTAATCAACCTTGGCCCTAACCAAGTTGCTAATTAGGGCTTAACTTGCTTGCTTTGACCAAAGTAATTGATCCTTTCTTGCTGATAATGAACCACGATGATCCTACTTGGTTTGTTGGGTTTGAATCAAGGGTTCTACTTGCTATTTGAATCTTAAGGTTCGGAACTTGCTATGAACCTAAGGATTCGGTTGAATCACTATGATTCGGTTTATCTTGCTATGAATCACTAGGATTCGGTTTATCTTGCTATGAATCACTAGGATTCGGTTTAACTTGCTATGAACCACAAGGGTTCGGTTTAACTTGCTATGAACCACAAAGGGTGCGTTTAACTTACTTCTTACTAGTTTTGTATTTTTCTATTCTAAAAAAAATGTTTTTTTTTGTTTCTAAAAAAATACAAGACTTAATCATACTCTCTTACTTTTTTCAATTGATTTGGGATAAATATCCTTTTATTTTCTAATCAATAAAAGAGTATCTTGAAGGAAAAGTAAATACGTTCTTAAATTTTTTCAAATCCTAATCGATAATACGACCCTTGCTATAACCCTTGCTTTTGAAAAATTACTAACTTAAAACTAAAGGAGTAATATTTATATATCTATAATATATAATTATTAGTGGAGGGTTTTAATTTTGTGGAACCTGATGGGCCTTTTTTCTCGGTTCCTGGTGATGCTTTATCTTCTTCTTTAAGATCTGCTCTGTCTCTTTCCCTTTCTCTTGAGACCGCCATGTCTCTTTCTTTCTTTCTCTGGTTAACCACCGGCTTGGTGGTGTAACCGTCTCTATTCTCTCTTCCTTTCAATTGGTGGTGATTCTTCTTGAACCTTTGGAATCCCATTTGATAAACTTTTTGTTATGAATTTTGATAACCGTCCCTTCCTTGATGATTCTGACAATCATGGTTCTGATTCAATCGTTGTTTTGATTCCCTCGCTCTGGTACCAATGTTGTACAGGTCTTGCACTTCCAGGATCGTATATTATCAAACACACAAGATTAACAAGAATTGATGAATTGAACAAGAGAGTTGGGACAGAAAATTTGTAACTGAATATATATATTGAATCACAACTGATTGAATGTTACAGAATCCTACCTATTATATACTACATGAATCGGTGCTTTTGATATAGTTATACCGATTCTCATAAACTAAACGTTACAACCTTTCTAACCGTTGTAACCCTAACATATAACCGTTTCTTTTTTGGACCCAGCCCAAACTAACTTCGGATTATACCGAAACTTACAGATACATAATACATAATACACTAGACTACCCTTATCTTTGCTTTCTATAACATTAAGGTCCAACAGTCCACATAGTCGTGTATTTCCAGTGAATCTTTCAGCTGGAAAGGACTGGAGTTGAGTGCTCGATGGAACTCTCCCCGACAAGTTATTATATGTCACGTCAAGGTCATTTAAAAAATTCATCTGAGACATGCTTGATGGCAACCCTCCTGAGAAATTGTTTTTGGATAAATCCAAAGTTTGAAGCTCTTTCATTTGACCAATGTATTTCGGAATCTCTCCAAGTAGAGTGTTGTGTGACAAGTTTAGCACTACTAATCCCTGCAGATTGGTAATTTCGTATGGGATTTGTCCTGTGAGACTGTTGCTTGATAAATCAATGCTCTTCACAAATCCCAGATTGCTACTAAACTCATTTACCTTTCCTTGCCATGTGATCATCACATGGTCAATATAGCTATCACCATAACCACCACTAACCATGTAGTAGTAATTACTATATGTCAAATCGAGATAAATACCATAATGATGTGCATTTTGTTCCAAAAACAATCCTTTTTGAAGCATGGAAGTAAGATTATTCACACATGATGGGATTGTTCCATGGAGATTGTTAAATGACAAGTCTAAGATTTGAAGACTTGCTAATTGACATATTTGTGAAGGGATGGTTCTGAAAAAGTTGTTTGATTTTAGGCTAAGGGCATACAACCTTGACAAGTTTTTCCCAATCCAGAGAGGAATATTACCATATACTGTAATTTGTTGGCCCCCAAGTCCAAAAGGCTTAAATTTGTGCAATTTTTCAAAGGCAATGGCAATTCTCCAGAGAAGCTGTTGTTGTATAAACACAACGTCTCGAGTTGACCCAAACATCCTACAGAGGGAGGAATACTTCCTGACAAAGTGTTTTGTCCTAAATTAAGAACTTTTAGATTCGTCAAATTCTTCAAGCAGCCCGGAAGTTGCCCGGTCCATGAATTATGTGAGATATCAAGAAATTCAAAATTTTCATAGATTTGACACAAAAAAGAGATTCCTCCATGAAATTTGTTTCTGGACAGATCTAGCAAATGAAGGTCATGAAATGATGATGATTCTGGTAATGTCCCAGAAATGTTGTTGAAAGAGAGATCCAAATACCTCAATTGAGAAGACTGCCACTGGTTCCAGTGCTCTGTAGAAACTGTGTCTGAAATGCTATTTTTCGAAATATCAAGATACCCAAGCTTCTTCAATTTTTTGATCCATTTGGGGAAACGAGGCCCAAGTTTGTTAGAGCTAAAATCAATATACACTACACTCATAGAAAGGTTTGACATGTCATCATTAGAATGAGCTCCCTCTAGTGAGTTGTTTGAAAGATCTATGTACGCAAGATTTGATTTTCCAATGTTATCAGAAATAACACCTTTAAGATAATTGGAAGATAGGTCTAGTGTATGAAGTCTGGGTAGTTGCCAAAGTTTCTCACTTATAGTTCCATTTAACTGATTAGAAGATAGGTTCAAGTTTTCTAGGGATGGAAAGTTTTGGATCTCATCAGACAATGACCCTGTCAATTGGTTACTTGAAGCATCAAAATACTTTAGTGTAGCTGACGTGCATTCAGACAAGTTGCTAAGAAAATATGAAAGTTTCCCATCAAGCTTGTTGCCATCAGAGAGAGAAAGGTCTACAATCTTATTGCCAGATAATGGGCACAACCAACCATACATGGATGAGTTGAGATTGTTGTTATTGAGATGAAGGTAACGAATAGATGAAGAAGAGTTGACAGATGAAGAATACGGATGCATGACTTGTGAGAGGTCACATCCAAGTAAAGCTAACTCTTCTAGGTTTTGGAGACCAATAATTACATTTACCCAGTAATTTGCTTTGGCCAGAGAAATTCCCTCCATATAAAGTTTTTTTTAATAAGATGGAGAAGACAACCAATCTAATTTTTCAATTGTGCAACTTCCAAGGGAATCTAGATTAAGGTATTCCAGATTGGTAAGGTTTCCAAATTCCGAAGGAATGGCACCATAGAAAGAGTTTCCTGAAAGGCCAAGGTCCTTTAACTTGCTCAAGGAACCGATGGATCTGGGAATGGTTCCGCTGAAATTATTCCCATCAAGGTTAAGATAAGTTAATTGAGTCAAGTAACCAATGGATATGGGAATGGTTCCAGTAAACCGATTGTAACCAAGGTTAAGAAAAGTTAACCGGGTCATGTTACCAATGAACTGAGGAATGGTTCCATTAAAAGAATTTGTAGAAAGATCAAGATAATTCAAGCAGCTTAAGTTAAGCAACGAAAAGGTAATCTGACCTTCAAGACCATGTTCGTTCAATCTAAGCTCAGTGAGATGACCTGTTTGGTTGTTGCATGTGACACCCCTCCATTCACAGCAATTATCTTCTTCGTCGGGTCTCCATGTAGACAGCAGGTCATCGGGGTCATGAAGGTGAGCTTTGAAATCAAGAAGAGCTTGTCTCTCCTTATCGATGCACTTATTAGCAGCTCCTCCTCTGGATTCTGGAACCAGTTGGTGGCCAAGGGAAGTGGCAGTTGAGGTATTAAGACACAACAAGACAAGTGACAAAATAAAGAAAACGTGAGTATGCATAAAGTAAAAGTGATTATTTTCTCTCATTATGTATCTAGCTTGTATAAAATTGTATGGATGATTTTCTTTATATGATAGATGAACACATATCTATGCGGCTTTATATAGACTTCGAAAAAGAAAAATTGAACTAGATGGATATAAACTGGAATAAAATTATGGAATAAGTTTCAAGTTTGAAGTCCCATGTTTTGACCTTAAAAAACACTCGAAGTCTTTATCACTACAAAAAAAAAGTTGGTTTTTCCACACTTTATGTTGACACTTTTAGGGAATTGATTTGCAAACTTTGTGAATCGATTGGGACACTTATATCTTTATATTAAATATTTGTACAATATTAAATAATCTGCTTGAATTGCTTGTACCTTGAGTGTGCAAATAAATTATAAGAGTGTGCAAATCATTAGCCTTTTAGAAAGTGTGTAAAATTTAATTAGTTTATTAACACGATGTGTAAAAATTGGTTACATTAATAAGTGTGGTAAAAAATTGTAAAACAATGGATTTTCCACATTTATAGTTGGTTCATAAAAAAGTTCACACTTTTAAGTGTTGAGAAATCTAAAAAATGTCGGCACTTATAGATGTGAAGGTTATTTGTAACACCTAAATTCTCCACACTTGCTCAAAGTGTGGAGAATTAAACTCTCCACACTTTCTCAAAGTGTGGAGAATTCGGGTATTACAAATAAAAGTGTGGAGAAATCTTATAATTCTTCACACATAAAAGTGTGAACTTTTTTTTGACACAATTATGAATGAGGAAAATCTATTGTTTTACCATTTTTTTTTCACACTTATTAGTGCAATCAAATTTTACACATCTTTAAGTGTTAATAAACTAATAAAATTTTACGCGCTTTTAAAAAGTGTGAAAATAAAAATGTTAGAAATCTTTTGTAATGTTTGAAATTTGTACTCATTGCATGTTCATCCATCTTGCGATGTCTTTTAGTCCTGAAATTATTATGTGATATTAATTAATTAACCCATTCATAAGATAAACCTGATATAAACGACACCTACGAATTACATAGAGCTCGGAAAAATGATATCTTTATCGATCTAAAATCCAGCAAAACTTTAATTTTACGTATATTGATTCAGTAAACTTAAAAAAGAGACTAGTTACTAGCTAGAGTAGCCTCCATAAAATGGCCTCACAAGCTTCAGTTAATTTCAAAATTAATTCCCAAAAATACAAATTATGTAATTGCATCAAGTTTGGAAAATTTCAGAGTAGTCAGAAACTATATGGTGATTCAGTCCCGAACACAAAATTCAATTGCTATTCATGTAGAATTACTTACCGGATAATGAATCTCGAAACAAACAACCGATTTCTTACGTCAAAGCACCATCGCTTTACAACGAGTTAAAATTGAGGCTGTGAAAGGAACACTGTGTTCGACAAAGGTAATTGTTCACTGTTCAAGGTTTTAACGACTATTGACCGTAATGTAAAATTTAATTTTTTGGTGACTTGAAAATTGGACCAACCCGTTTTACTTAGGACGGTTTATTAAAAAATAGTAGTGAAGATGAAATAATGTTCGGAGAGTAGTCATAACTCACCGCTTTTTAAAAACATTGGAAAATTAAGCATTCTTAAAAAATAACAAAGCTCACCGCTCACTTACCAAACGACTACTAAGAACCAAAATGCTCCTTCCTCACCACTCCAAAAGCTCCTCAGACCGCCGAGCCAAGCATACCCTTAGGCTCATGACATTCATTACGGAGAGAGTAACAAATATACATGCTTTGGCTATGTTATTTTTCGATTGGTTAAAATAAAAAGTATACAATTATCTTTATTAGGTTGGAAAAATCAAGAATCAGTAGTTGGCCGGTTGACCCTCTTGTAACTTGTAATCGGTCTAGGCGGTATTAATCGGATTGATATTTCCGGCAAGTTTTGGCGTATTTCTAGCGAGTTTGGGTATTACCGACAAGATTTTCCTTAAAAGAACAACTTACAATAGATATAAACATCGATTGTAAGTGATTATAACAAGTTTACGACGAATTTTAGGTATTTTCGGCAAAATTTGCAGTATTCCAACAAGTTTGACCATCGTTACTAGAGTTGTCCGATTTGTTTGACCAATTTGCACATATCAAAAAGGTTGGTGGTCGATTAGCGTCTAAACGGAGATTAATCGGCCTTATAAGCCTTGTTTTGCAACACTAATTTTGAAGCATTCTAAAATAGTAACGTGTAAGGATATTTTCATTGCAATAGCTTAGAATGAAAATACATATCCGAACACCATTTGCATAAATCTAGTACAAAGTTTTGGAATTTGAAAGTAAATAGAAACTAACTGATGCAATATTTCTAACCCATTTGAAGGGTTTGGTCCGAAATTAACCCATTTGAAGGGTTTTGAGGAAAATCTCACATTAGACGATAGAAGACTATCAAGTCTAGAAAATTTGCATTTATTAGATATTTTTTTCTAGCTTGTGATATTTTTTCCGCAAGTGGTGGGGTAGAAATCAAAAGAAAGTTAATGGGCCAAATAAAGCAACCATTTAAGTAGGAGGTGAGCGGAGAAACCGAAATGACCGAATAAACCGAAAACCACAACCGAACTGAATCGAAAACAACCGAATCGAATTAATAACCTAACCAAATTTGCCAAAACCGAACTGAATCAAACTACTAATTCGATTCTCGAGTTGGATATGAGTTTGACAATCTAAATCGAACCAACAAAAAGCAATTTATATATATATATATATATATATATATATATATATATATATATATATATATATATATATATATATATATATATATATATATATATATATATATATATATATATATATATATATATATATATATATATATATATATATATATATATATATATATATATATATATATAGAATATATTAGCTATTTTTTTGTAGCCAATTGGCTACAATATTTGTGTGTATAAATGTGGGTCCCGATTCTTTTGTGGGTCGATTATTTCTCATGCCTTGATTATTGGTTGTATATTTTATATGAGGGATTGTAATAATTGGCTACAAAAATTGTAGCCGTTATCCCTATATATATATATATATATATATATATATATATATATATATAGGATAAAGATCAAATAAAAAGACTCCGTAAAAGATAAAAATATTTTTTTTTCAAAAAAAGTTCTCGAAAAATTCTAAAAAGAATTCACAAGATCGGGTATGATGGTGCATGAAAAAGTTGTGAAAAACTTTTTCTAAAAGTGGATATTTTTCAAAAAAATTATGAACAAATACGTTTAAGATTAAATCTTTTTTATGCATCAAAATTTTTTGCACCAACTTCTTTTGACTTTTTTCATCAAAATAACATTGCGCATCTAACTAAAACAAGTTGAAAATTTTGTGCATCAAAATTCTTTTTTTGTGCATTAAAAAAAAACGTATCAAAACTCAAAATTATAAAAAATGTTTTCACAAAAGTTTTATGCACCAACATACCCAATCTTGTGGAGTTTTTTCGGAATTTTTGGAGAACTTAAAAAAAAAACAAATCTTTTTATTCTTTTTACGGATATTTGTCTTTTTATTTTAACTTTACCCTACATATATATGTGTGTATATATATATATATATATATATATATATATATATATATATATATATAAATACTATTAAAATGTTATCTTAATATAAAAACAAACATTTTATGCCTAAATATATTTTTTAGCTAAATATTTATGTAATTATTAATTTTTAAAAATAAATAATCAAATTCGGTCACCCAAATAAACCCGAACCGAATTCAAATTTAGTTTCGGTTCTGCAATTCAGGTTCAAGGTTATTTTTTATCGAACAAACCGAACAACCCGATAACCGAATCGATCAACACCGCTACATTTAAGATGAGACTTTTATAAATTCAAGGACTCAAAACATTACATTGGGATAATAACCTAAAATGTATTTAAAAAGCCGTTAGGTTTTTAAGTGGGTTTAGAATTGGATTTGGATTTGAGATTGGTTTGAAAGAAATAAAAATAATTGATAGTATTAATGTTGTTTGTTTTGTAAAATGTAATTTAGAATTGATTTTAATTTAATATTATTTTATAGTGAGATGAGCCCTTTGCTTATATTATAAAATAAAAAATTTACATACAAACAAGAAAGTGACGAATTATAAAACAAAAAAAATTCCTTTGTGTCAGTAAACCATTTCTTTTGTCAGTAACCCAACCTCTTATGAGTGTTTTCGCACGAACCCTCAAGTAAATGTTTCAAATCCACTTTTAAAATCCACACCCACATTCCAAATGGAATATTTCACTTTGATAGTATTCCTATAAGACAAATACCACCTACAAAACGGAACCTAAGTACTTGATACTTTTTGAAGTGTTGTGTAGAACTTTATTTTTTGATAGGGGTGAGATATCCACACCCTCCCATAGGGAGGGTATCCAATCATTTAATGCATTATCGGCTTGTACGGTGTGCATCGCGGGTTGTACAGTTTGACCAAAAGCTATTGATGTGACAATATAGGGAGGGTATGTATATCACATCCCTTTTTGATATTGTACACCTAAACTTATGAATCTCGATATTTGTATATATTTTGTTTCTTATGTAATGACCAAATTACCCTTTGTTGTTAATAGGTCGGTTAAAAAAGTAAGTGTGAAATGGTCACAAAATACAAAATATTACAGATTCAGATAAAATCAGGCGGAACCAGATGCGAAACTAGAACCAATATAAGTTGTTAATGTCAAAATGCTACACATAACTACTCTAGACTTAGTCGGATTAGTTAAGATTGCAACATCACCATCACCAACACCAACACCAACACCAACACCATCACCAATAATCCATTATAACCAAACAAATATATCCGTGATCACCAAATACCTATACCAATACTAATACCAATACCAAAGATCATCCAACTACTAATATCATCACCTTTACTTTCGAACTAATCAATCTCCAATCGTAACCAAAATTCATATACACCCTTTGACTTTTTATAGTACTTGTTTCATTCAATTCTTCCATCAAAGATGCGGAACAGTTAACGGCCAAAGGTGAAACAAACAATTTACAAATATGATTCCAATAGGCTACCCAGAATTGTGGCCAACAGATTTTGTTTTCGTTTTTGTTTTTGTTTTTGTTTTGTTTTGTTTTTTTTTTGTTTTTTTTTTTTCATCTTTGATCTATACTTATTAGATTCACCAAATAATGAAGATTATAAAATATTAAATAGACTACAAAACAATAAACCCTAGGAGGCGAATTATTTTGAGGAAAAGAAAAAACAAAAAAACTAAGGGACAAATTTGTACCACACAAATCATTAGATCTAAGAGACAAGATTTAAGGAAAACAAAATATGGAGGACCTAAAATGAAAATTTGGACCACCTTTTTTTCAATTAAAACACATTTTCACATCTCTTTTTAAAATATTACATATTTTAAAAACCGTAAACCGTTAACCTACAAAAATTAAACCATCATAACGAACATTTAATTATTTTTCAATAGAGGGGCACTTTTATATGCTTTCTACAAACTTTTTTTTTGTCTTTATTAATACAAATAAACCATAAAAACGTTTATCTATATTTTACGATCTTCTAATGTTTTGTCGATAACAAACGTAAAATCATTCTAACGAAATAAATAAAATACGTAAAAGCTTTGATCCAATAGTTTACTAACACACTTTTACTTAACATATAAAAACCATCAAAAATGTTTAGTTAAATAAGTTATATAAAACCAAAACCATTTTTATAAAACACTTACAAGTAATATTGTTTAATTATATTTTATAAAAAATGTATATGTACTTTGTATAACTTGTAATGGGTAAATAATGGGTAAAAACCAAAGTCCATAACCCATGACCTAAGACCCATGATCTATTGACTAGGTACAATAAAACTTGTTGGGTAAAAACCAAAGACCATAACCCATACCGATAGAGCATGATCCATAACCCATGACCCATTGCACGACATCATGCATGAAGTCATGTAGATATTGTCACAATTCTCAATTTCCGGTTATTTTTCAAACTTTAAAAAATTTTACTATTCATCTCGGGAATTTACTATTCATCGGTTACTATTTATCATTTTACTATTCATCGTTTTTGAAGTCGATATGATATTTTGAGAGGTTATTTCAAAATTTTACTATTCACAAAAACACTATTCATTCCCGGAGAAAATTTTATATTCATAATTTTTATTCATCATTTTTCGTAAACTAGGTTTACGAGTATCAAATTCGCGTAACTGTAAGGGTTAAGCTGCGCATTCATGAAATATCATTGAGAACACTTCATATAGACTAGAGTTAGTCTACATATCATCCGTAACATTATTTTCATATTAGTTCATGCATGGGTTTGTACAAATTTTCATATTAGTTCATGCATGACCATAAACCTATTAGCTTGATCGGAAGTTTGTACAAAGTGGTTACTAAAGTCTTTGGCTACTCGTCTTGCGTATGTGATTTCGGACCTCATTTCGGACGTTCAAACCGCGTTCGGTCCTAACCGACACATTTTAGATGGTCCGTTCATTATTAATGAAGTTCTATCTTGGTGTAAACATAAAAAGCAACATGCTATGGTTTTTAAAGCTGATTTCGCTAAAGCATATGATTCTGTACGGTGGGATTTTCTCGACGAGGTTTTTGAGGCGTTTGGTTTTGGAAATAAGTGGCGTTCATGGATTCGTAGCTTATCATTAGGTATGGCTTCTATCCTTATTAATGGCAGCCCGACATCTGAATTTCAATTCCATTGTGGGCTTAAGCAAGGTGATCCGTCGCTCGTTCCTTTTGTTTCTTGTTATGGAATCCCTTCACCTATCATTTAATAGAGCTATTGAAGCGGGTATTTTCAAAGGCTTAAGGATTGACTCTTCTCTTATGATCTCTCATTTATTTTATGCGGATGATGCGGTGTTCATAGGGGAATGGTCTGAGTACAACATTACTCGCGATTCTCGCATTCTCCATTGCTTGCTTCCGGTCTTAAAATTAATCTTCAAAAAAGTCATATTTTAGGTGTCGGTGTTTCTCATGAGATGGTTAATGCCGGCGGGCTTCTCTTGGTTGTTCTGTTATGCGGGCTCCTTTCAAATACTTAGGGGTGTCAGTTGGAGGCAATATGTCTTTGGTCAAATAATGAGACGTTATTATTGATAAAATTCACTCTCGGTTATCTAAGTGGAAATGTAATCTTCTTTCCGTTGGGGGGAGACTTACTCTTCTCAAGTCGGTCCTCGGTTCCACTCCTATATACACTTTGTCGTTGTATAAAGCCCCTAAAGTTGTGCTTAGTATTATGGAGTCTATTAGACGTAAGTTTTTCTATGGTATCCAAGATGGTGATAAGAAGATTATGTGGGTTAAGTGGTCTAAAATTCTTGCGGCCAAAAAATATGGAGGGTTAGGAGTGTCCAGCTATTTTGCTTTAAACAGTATGCCTCTTTAGATGGGTTTGGAGGTTCGTTACCCATGATGATTCTCTGTGGTATCGTGTGATTTCTGCCATGCATGGACCTAGTTTTCTTCAATGTTCTTCTCGTTACTCATCGGTGTGGGGTAATATAGTACGAGAGATCCATAAGCTCAAGAATAAAGGAGTTGATTTACTCTCTTATTGTCGTATTCGTGTTGGTAATGGTATTAAGACAAGTTTTTGGAAGGACCCTTGGATCGATGACTCCCTTTTGTGCCATCGTTATTCGAGAGTTTTCGGTTTGGAAACTAATCGTGACATTTGTGTGGCCGATAAATTGTCAGATTTTATGGATGGATCTCTTCGTCGTTCTGCCAGAGGTGGGAGTGAAGAGCAACAGCTCGTTCACTCGAATTTGGTTGGTTCATCCGTTTTGTCCTCGGTCGATGATAGATGGGTTTGGTCCTTGAGTGGGGATGGGATGTTTCGTGTTAAAGATGCTAGAACCCTGTTGGACGAGATCTTTCTTCCTAAAGATCACAACGCTTACGGTGGTGCAAGTTTATTCGATCAAAGTCAAGCGTGTTTGCTTGGAAGTTGAGTATAGATCTGCCTACCACCGTGAACCAGCTCAAAAGAGATGTTTATATTCCTGATTCTTCTTGTCCGATTTGTAAGGATTCTCTGGAAGATTCTTCGCATTTGTTTTTTACTTGTGTGTTCTATATCGCTTGGTGGAGTATTTGGAGTTTCAGAAATGGTCTTCTTTTTGCAGCCAAAATCCCTCGGAAGGATATTATTTTTGATGATATTGTTTCTTGTGCTTATTCTTGGTGTCATGCTAGATGTAGTAGCTCGTTTAGTTGGGTTAGTTGGTTACAACACCCTTATTTAATTTCTTTGTAATTTTCTAGCTCCTTGCTAGTTTTCCTTCAATAAAAGTTGCCGTTCAAAAAAAAAGTTCATGCATGGGTTTGCATATTTCAGTAACGTATATTTTTTTATTAAATAAACGCTATCGTACGATCATTTATTTTGAATAAGTGATCCGACACTTCCAAAAATTATCCTAATATATTTTTATAATCATTTTAAGACTTTAAAAATTATATTATTAGTTTACCCTATGTTTTGAATTTATTTTGTATATAAATTGTTATGTATATATATTTACGACGGTTTTCGTAAATTCAACACGATAATTATTTGTTCACTCAATTCTTGCGAGAAATGTATTTTTATAATTTTTACGACTTTGATATATTTTAATTTGTTCTGTTTAAATCTATTTCTAGCTAACGCTACACTAAATACCTAATTATATTTACTTAATACACAATATATTTAACTTTAAAATGCATTTAACTTCAAAACTCATCAACCCTCCCCAATATTACCCCTTGGCCGACCCCCCCTTAGTCACCATTGTAAAAAAAATTATATCTTACTTATAGATGTACACATATACATATTAGACTAGATACTTTCATTATACTAGATATTATCCTAAACAAAAACATAGTTACACTTATGCAAGGTGAAAACTAACCAAAACTCTCCCATCTCTTCTCCATTATTCGGCCAAGGCAAGAACCAAGGAGAAACTCAAAAGTTTTTCAAGATCAAGTGCTTATATTAACCCTAGTATACTTTTATATAAGATTTTGAAATAAAAATCAAGAAGTAATTAGAAACTAATTACTTAAACCTCATCATTCAACTAGTAAGCTTTTCATAATCTTTATAACTCTTTCCTAATCTTACTTGAGTTATTTTTATTATCCTAGTAGAAAAACATGCAAGTATTATGTGATTCATACCACTTTTATTTGTTTTTAGTACTTATTATGAGTTTTAATCATCCTATAATTAATCTCTTGAAACATATCATTGTTGATGAAGTTTAGGAACCCATGACACCCTAAGAAGGTGTATGGTAGGTTTAGAATAGATTTGGTGTTGATTTGAAGTGATTGAAACAAGAGTTACGCAAGAAAAATCATTTTCGACAACTTAAGATTGAGGTCTGATCGTTTTTGTAAAATCTGGAAATTTTGACAGGTCATGGATTATTTTGGGCTAGATATTCAGAAAGTATACTTTAAAACGAAACCGTGGTCGCTTGAACGGGTTAAAACGGATTTATAACGAAGAAGTTACGTTATTTTCAAGTTAAACGACGAAAACTAATTTTCTGAAAATTTGCAAGCTGTCAAGAGTTATTTAAGGAGCAAAAATAAGTTTTAAATCTTATCTAAATGAGTCGATTTGTCAAAAATATATTAGTATACTTTAACACGAAACTAAGGATATATAAAACGTAGAAAACCAAACTTTAACGACTAAGTTACACGCGTTTTAATTATGGCTATCGTAATTATTTTCACAAGTAATATATATTTTCTACTAGACCAAAATGGTTATCGCAAGTGACCATGTTTGAAGCCGTTTTTCCTATCGATAGATTACTTTTGAGAAAATAATGTCTTTAAGTAAAAGTGAGTTCACCTGGCCTATTTTCCAAAATGTTCAACCGTTCGTCAAACGAAGTTGTAACGAGTAATATACGATCTCTCAAACTTTTCCGAAAACTACTCATAAACTATAATTTCTTGATAAATCACTAAGCAACTATTGTAGGATGTCGTTTCAACGTAAGTACCTATAAAGTATTTTATAACATGACGAGATGTCATAAACGTGTATTTCGACTATAAACTTCATTTTCAAAAATGTACAAGTGGTATGGTTATCATATGAGTTTGCATGCACGACATTATTTCATGACTTACATTAGAACATATCATTCATATTAGGTTGCAGATAGAGAATTGCACCTCATTTCAGTGTATCCACTTTTGTCATCATAATCATTGTATCAGGTGAGTTTGTAGCCCCACTTTTACTCGTTTAATTGTTTTATAAACTCTTTGGGGGAGATACATGTTCAACTACTTGCTTTTACTTTACACTTATATGAACTTAAATAACTGTTGTTTCACTACTTATGCTAGTAAGTAGATTAGGACCGAACTAACTTGATACTATGTTATGAACACTATTATTTGAACCACTTTCCTTGATTTTGAGCCCTTCGACATATATATTTGAACTTTTTTAACTTGATAGGTACCTTTTGGCATAGATTTGAACACTCTAACTTGATTTAATTCTTTTGACATATAATTAATCTCTTTTAACTTGATTTAAAACATTTTGACATATAATTAATCTCTTTTAACTTAATTTAAAACATTTTGACATATAATTAATCTCTTTAACTTGATTTAAAATATTTTGACATATAATTAATCTCTTTTAACTTGATTTAAAACATTTTGACATATAATTAATCTCTTTTAACTTAATATTGAACCTTTTGACTATTTTGAACTTGTTTGACTTTATATTGAACCTTTTGACTATTTTGAACTTGTTTGACTTTATATTGAACCCTTTGACTATTTTGAACTTGTTTGACATAATATTGAACCCTTTGACTATTTCGAACCTTTTGATATGTTTTGAGCTCTTTGACTGTTTTGAACTTTTGAACTCGACTTAAACTCTTGAACTTAATTACGAACTTTTGAATGGAATACTTGGACTTAATTATGAACTTATGACTTGTTTGAACTTATTGAACCGCACGTGCTATGACCCGACAAAAAGTCTCCCCTGTTCGAGCAGTTCAAATTCTCCCATGTTTAGTGTTCTTAAGCGTATATAATAGTTGTATGATGTACCGTTCGTACATTTGCATTGTTAGTCTCCTATTAGTAGGTAGTATGGATAACGCTATTAGAGGTCGGCCAATCTCTCGTTCACTATGTTACGGGGCGATATTATTTATTCTAGAGGCTTTGCCTAGCATACATTATTATATACGTGGTGCTATATGGTGAACTATTATGACAACGTATACTTGACTACTAGACATACTACTTTTGGCAGTGGGTTGTGAACACACAGGTTGCAAGTTTTGTATGGGGAACTTGAACCGAGTGGATTTACAATGCCTTTGCTTTGTGGACTATTCTAAATGACCAAGATCTTTGCCTTTGCTGCATGAACGTTCATTAAAAGCTTTACATGTTAAACAAACTCTATGAACTCACTCAACCATTGTGTTGACACTTTTTAGCATGTTTTATCTCATGTATTTAAGGCATTCACTTCATGGCATGCATGTGGACTTATCATAGAGTCGCGTGTCGACGCTGCCTCACATATATTTTATGTACTTAACTATCGTTTGATTGTAACAAACTCATTTTGATACATTGGAAATCTTTTGGGACCTATGTTTTGTAAACTCTGATTATTTTACTTAATCAAACGATATTTTCAAAACGACACTTTAGGTCGTTCGATATAACTGTAACTTTGATGCTATGACAGTCATCCCCCAGGTATTCCATTTCATTTAACAGGTAATTTGGGGGTGTGACAGATATTATCCATGATCCATGATCCAAAGTCCATGATCGACCCAAGATCCATAACCCATTGACTAGATATATTGTATCTTGTTGGGTATTCATGATCCAAACTCCATGACCTATGGTACATAACCCATAACCCATAACCCGGTTTACAACCCAAAATTCGGACTGTTGACCCGAGCTGATCCCTGGTTTTGTACTGGCCGGATCCCTATGGTAAGGGATCCGCCGGAACCGTGGAACAGTAGGAAGTTTTTCCTATAAATAGTGAGCCATTTCTCTCTTACTCACTAACCCTTTTAGACATTTTTTCTTTCTATGTTCTAACCTCTCTAACCACAGATCCAAAGGATCATTCTATGTAGTTTTCTCTTTGTGTGATTCTCTAGGTTCCTCTTAAAGCCGAGATCACAACCTCTTGAAGATATGCAAGCTCAAGGTCATGAGTTGCTAAGCTTCGTCATCATCAAGACCAGCAAGTGTATCTTGTTGATAATTCTTCTCTCCCTCCAATAGTGTATCGTGTTGAAGGCATTGGTGTGCAGTGCCAAAAGTGTACATTCGATGTATAAGTTGTGTAGTTTGGGTTAAAGGATATTGATATCCTTTCAAGTATTGTAAAAAGGAGTTTGTCTCCTTTAGGTAGTAGTGTTGGGTAGTAGTTCCTCCTTTATAATGGAACTCGGTATCTAGCCTTGTACCAGATAAAGTGTAGGCGACGTTGTGATAGGTTTGGTTCTACCTCGTGGAAGAACTCGGTGTCTAGCCTTGTACCAGATGAAGTGTAGGCAACGTTGTGTAGGCAACGTTGTGAAGGCTTCTCCGTCACATTAAGGAGCTTGTGTTGTGTAATGCTTAGAAACTCTCGAGTTGGGTACTCGGGAGTGGAGTAGGGCAAGGAAGGTGTCCTTGTAGCCGAACCACTATAAATACTCTTGTTGTGGTTTTGTGTTCCTTTACTCTTTATCTCTTTGCATTACTTATATATATGTCCATATATCAATATCCAACACACGGTTTAAATGAATTGACATAAGTTGATCTTAATACTTTAAAACGAAGTTTTAATCGGCAAAACTATTCAACTCCCCTTCTAGTTTTCCACAGTCTTTTTTTTAATTCACGTTTTTTCCGCTTTAATACGTTTTCATCTGTTTTCATACGTTTTCATACATTTTCGTCCGTTTTCTTGCGTTTTTGTCGGTTTCATACGTTTTCATCTGTTTACATAAATTTTCGTCCTTTTCTTATGCTTTCGTCCATTTTTCATACGTGTTCGTCCATTTTCGTCCGTTTTAATACGTTTTCATCCATTTTCATACGTGTTTTTATGCTTTCATACGTTTTCGTCCGTTTTCATACATATTCGTCCGTTTTCTTATGTTTTCGTCAGTTTTTATATGTTTTCGGCCTTTTTCATACGTTTCAAAATATCACAAGTGATATTTAGAATATCACAAGTGATATTCAGAATATCACACGTGATTTTCTGAATATCACAAGTGATTTTCAACTAATAATCTATAACATGAAAGTTACCTGAAAATCATAAGTGATTATAGCTAAAAATCACATGTGATTTATGACCAAATCATCTGTAACCTGAAGGTTATCTAAAAATCACATGTGGTTGTTGACTAATGTTTGTCACATGAAACTTACCTACATATCATTAATCATATTACATATGATAACACCTAAAATAGGAGGTGATTTGCACACCTAAGGGGCCGTTTGGTTCATGAATTTTAATTTATGGGGTTTGAAATTCAGAATTTGGAGTATAAATAATTATAGGATTTTAAATTTCTAAAACATGTTTGGTTGGCAGTTACGATGAGGGTACATTATGAGTGTTAACTATAAAAGACGGAATTACCCTTTTATCATTTAACACATTAGTCCATCAAAAAAAAAATGAGGGTAGCTTTGTCATGTTGTCTTTTTTACAAAGCATAGGCCCACCGAATTTAAATGCCTTCTGATATAATGAATTTATAATGACCCACTTTTGTGATTTCATTGAACATTAAATTTCCTGTATTTTTTCAACCAAACACAATATTTTGTGGTATTATAAATTCAAATCTCTTGAAATTCCTCCAATGTAGGCCAACCAAACAGGCCCTAAAAGTATTGTTTCTTGACATTTATACACTTATGATATTCTGAATATTACAAGTGATTTTCTGTATATCACACGTGATTTTCAACTAATAATCTATAACATGAAAGTTACCTGAAAATCATAATTGATTATATAGCTAAAAATCAC
>OU343220.1:117470411-117545335 GCA_910596185.1 Chrysanthemum makinoi | reverse complement strand
TGACACTTATCAAAGCAAGTGCTGTGGAAACACGAAAAGCAAGTCAATATCGGAGATGGAAGTCTCCGTCAATAGAGAGGATGGTCCTACATGGATGACACCGATTACGGAATTCTTAAGCAAAGGAACATTACCTCGAACAGACGAAGCTCTCAGGACACGCGACAGCCGCAGAGATTCAGCGCGACAACATATTGTACCGACGTTCTTTCCTTCAACCATGGCTCCGTTCGCTTCGCCCCCTACAAGCAACTTACGTGCTGCGAGAAATCCATGAAGGCTCATGCAGCATGCATGCAGGACCACGGTCCGTTGTAGCACGTGCCACGCGATCGAGGATACTACTTGGCCAACCATGCATCGAGATGCGCGGGACCTAATAAGGAAATGCAATGATTGCCAAGTTCATAGACCTGTCCCGCGCCAGCCACAACACGAGCTAACGCCAATCACGGCACCCTGGCCATTCTACAAATGGGGCATTATATTGCGTCCTTTTCCAATAGCAACAGGCGGTCTTAAGTTTCTCATAGTGGCTATAGACTACTTCACCAAGTGGATAGAGGCAAAAGCAAGAGCGACAATCACCGGAACAGGTGAAACGCTTGTCTGGGACAACGTTGTATGTCGCCGGATTACTGGTGAAATCATCTGATAACGGAAACAATTCTGGACAACCCTTCAAAGATTGGTGCGAAGTTAAATATCACCCAACACTGCTACGGTTACACACCCGAAACCAATGGCTTAGTAGAAAGCGCAAATCGGCCGGTGAAGGAATCAAAGCGCCAGACAAAGCACAAAGGCAGGTGGGTCGAGCGAGCTGATTTTATGGGCACACCGCACCTCAATAAAACCAGCACGGGACACCCCTTCTCTAGTCTACGGGACGAAGCCGTTATACCAACCGATCGGCATGCCAACTATCCGCGACCGCGAGATCAATGTAACAACAAACAATGACGAAAGACGTGTCGACTTGGACCGCTGGAAGAAAGAAACGCAACAGCGCACATACGGGAGGCAAGGTCGGTCAAAATGAAAGGATACTATGATGCCAAAGTGCTAATGTTTCATTCGAACCAGCGACTTTGTCTACCGTGCAATGAGGCGAAGTCATGCGAGGATACGTAAGCTCGACCAAAGTGGGAAGGACCTTATGAGGTTATCGGCTAACAGGGGCAAAGCGCCAGACAAAGCTACGAGGCTTGGATGGTCGTGACCTACCACGCACATGGAACATCGGCAACCTCAAGAGGTGCTACCTATAAAGAATAGCTACGGCACAGAGCACAGACGCTCCGCACTTTTAGTGCCCAATAAGCATTCATGTATTTTTTTATTTATCGTTTCCTTTGTATTTCAAAAACCTTGCAAGTATCAATAAAAGCCGCGTGTCTAGCTAACTCCGCGACACATCTTAAAGTTGTTATCTCCATATACTGTATGCCTTAACAATTTTTATTTTTCCTCGCCCACGATGGCGTGCACGCACCACGAATAAACCCACGATGGTAATAGGATAAGTTAACCTACTAACTAACTTGTTGAGTAAGAGGGTTGCAAACCCATCAATACCGATCACGATCCTTGTTAAACACCTTGTTCTCAAGACGGAATAAGATATGTGCGATCCCACGATGGATGCGCAGAAACGATACGCACGTTAACAACTTAGGAACCGAGACACTTGATTCCTTAATGTGATATTTACAAGACGCTGCTTATCATAACACACACGATTGTGATAAAATACTTCGAATTATTTCTCGAGTATACTATGGCTTTCATACATGCTTATGAATTACCTATATTAGCACGGGCGCACACTTTGTTTCTTCTAAGAACGGGTATCTTTTACGAAACCAAACAGCTATGTATACATTACAAGTTTTAATAATACCCACAAAGAAAACAAGAACTTTTATTCATAACTACGAAGTTATTACAAAAGATAGTAAACATGTCACAACCACTACTACAACGCTTTACATGAAGTGCCAACGACTTTACTTCTTTGGCTCCGCTAACACCCTTCAACACATCTGCATCCCTGACACGACAAGTACACACTTACTGCACTCCATCGCACTGGGCAAATGAGCCGCACCAACCCCACACAAAATGGCCTTACCTGCAATACCTTCTTTCTTAGCAAGACGGGTCGCATGCGCTTCCAAGACTTCCTTTAAAGGTACCTCTTTCTCCAAAGAAAATGGATTCTGACTATCCCTAGGACGCCGCAAAGACAGTACTTGGAGCTGTGACTCCCGGGCTTCAAATAAAAGTCCGGCGTGTCTCGCACTGCACGATGACGCCGCCAAGGTCAACCCCGCCATAATCACATTCATCGGATAATCTTGATCGCTACCAAGTTCAAATCATGGGGAGCTCTAAGTCCTTCATTTTCTGCATGGCAACACAGTGATCATATGACTCAAAGATCATAATTTGGTACCTTCTCAATAGGCCTTCAAGAGCCCCTTTCATGAAGCTTCTCAATTGCTTCGACTTACCACGCCTGAGAGCGACCGCACGACCTCCCCAAAGCATTGACCACCTCGCGATTCCGTGGTACTCGAGAGCAGCTAGGCGGAAACCGGGCCTATGAGCCACCGCTGCCTCGCATCATGGACATGAGCCGAGGATACAACTCGCCATACTGGTTGCTTACGCAGCTGCCTGTACTTCCAATGACCAACTCACAAGTAGCCCAGCTCCCCACCGCTGCAACAAAGTTTCCTTACCCTCGCCCAAATGTTTAAGGGCCCGGCACGCAGACTCATACCGGCACCGCGACGATCTTGAGTTATTTGGCACATTAGTGCCATCTTGTCCTCGGCCTGTTTTTAGCTAAGCGCCAGATCCCTAGCTCTCGAGATGGGCTTATCCATTCATGCGCCGGTGCTTGCCATTGCGCCTCCAACAAAGCTATTGTTTGGTCCTTTTGTGAACTTTGGTCAATCCCACCAGATACTGGTCTCACTTCACAATTACGCATTGTTGTGCGGAGACTCGCACCAATTCTTCAACCAATGCTCAATGGTGCGGCCCCGATCAAATTGGTCTTCATTATCCCGCTCCGCTGGATCAGAATGCCGATCGTATCGACTCGCCTCGGGTGACTTTATAACTCGCTCCATCCCTGCGAATAATTACAGCAAGAACGCCGATTCACAACTAGCACATTCACCAACAAAAGAAAATTATACATGGACGGCCAGATTCATTGTGGCTCAAAGATCCTCGCCAGGCGGTGCGACGACGCCATCCGTGGAGGATAATGCCACAGTCCCAACCACGGCGTTTCCTTGATGGGCCTCGCACCGCATCACTTCGGTCCTTTACTAATAAGCCCGATTCTTCTTCTTCTCTTCCTCCATAGAGTGGAGCCACGCCTACGGCTGTGTCGTGCTGCCGGTTACTCGTGAGTAGGGTGGCTTTGCAGGGTGTTACCTCCACTGCGACCGAGGAACTGTTCCTGTCCCCCGCATTCAGCTCTATGACATGCCCTGCGGTAGCGCCTAGGATTGGTTCCTCTCCTTCCTTTAACGGCCCCGTCACCACCTCAATCGGCTTCGCCGTTAACAACAGTAAAGAGGTCCATCTCGCTAATCGGAAACAAACAAACAAAGCATTGGTTACATAATGTGGGAACACAGAAGATAATTCTTACTATAAAAGGAGGCGCGGAAGAACGAAAGTACCCACCTCGCCATTAGCTCTAAGATAGGGATCTCATCTTCGGGACCAAAATATTCCTACTGATGCCCATGTGTACCAAAAATTCCTCAGATAGGAATTAATGGGGATGCGTTAGCGCTATCAATTCCGATCCTCGCGACATAGATCCAAAGTGGGGCACTCATCCTTCACCAAATAACCCTCGGTATGAAAGTCATAGGTCCACGGAAACACAAGCGCTATCTACCCAAAAAGGACTCCCTCCAATTCCTAAGCGCGTTCCTAGCTTCTTTGTATAACATTGAAATCTACCGCTTAGCAAAGGACACCCACCCATGTGACCAAAGTTGTATGGTAGAACACGCGAAAAGGTTGATGGTGGGATTCACCGCCAAAACCAGCTCACCTCAAAATTTGTAATTTTAGCGGCTTATACAATGCAATTGTGATATGTGCAGATTATAATATTTCAATAAATCGCACAGGAATTGGGATAGAGGCACGCGTTGATTCGACCAAAAAACGCGTGTATATTCCCCACCTTCCCTTCGAAGTCGGCAAGAATACCGCGACCCGAACAACTGGATGTACGCTAAGCGGTATGTAGTAATCCGAATTGAACTCTAAGAGATCACTCGTGGATAGATTGGAGGTGAACTCATGCAGTTGTTTGACCATAGTGGTGGATTTACAGAACGCACGCCGTGGGTACCTTGAGGTAGTTTAATTTCTAGATTGTACCGGAGTTTCTTTCAACAATGGCGGATTGCTTTTTTACGGTGGATCACTTTGTGAAAATGAAGGGTGGTTTTATACTTTTCTCTCATCCACACGATACGCGCACGCTGGACTCCACTAACTTCTTGTGTGGTTGAGATCACTGATGGGACGCGATCACTTTCCCGATAACGAGGCTTACAATTCACTTTTATGTCTAGATACAACGCACCTACGGTATGTGTATGGCTTCTTTAATACGCTTCGCAAGTTTATTTTATTTTGACTATTATTATTAGTCTAGCATCCGCAGCTACGCATCGCGCATACTTGGGGGGACATGATGACGTATAGTCCTGGAGTCGGGTCATAAACCCACTACCCCACTACTTGTAAGCCCGGTGCTAACCGAGTCAATATCAATACGCGTTTGGGCTCACGAAAGCCCAAGCCCATATCTATTTACGGAATAGATATCCGATATCTTCTAAAATAAGAAGATAATCATTCCCAACCGACTTAGGCGGGATACGCAAAGGTTGGGGAACACGGAACCAACAAGGATTCAGGCGTATATAAAGGGAGTTATATCCCTCGTTTAAGGTACGATCTCATAACCCTAAAACTCCTTAAACCCTAAAACCGATTACTCACTCTCACGGAGGATAATCGGGGGAGACAATCCCACGATAAGCCTAACGGTGTTTCTTGTCTCTTAGTGCACAGGTCTCAAGCAGCAATTCTCATTGGTACGAGAACCCGAGCTCCAAACCAGAACGCCCAACTTTTGTATCAACACACGCAAATGTTATTTGGGGTAAATTTCCCATGGTTGGTCTCGACCCATTTCGACCAATTATCTCCCCGTGGAGTCGGTGTACTAAGAGTGTTCAATGCTTTAAAAATGGTTGGTCTCGACCCATTTTGGTCCCACCCTACCAAGGTCATTGATGAAATACAAGTCGCTTAGAGGTGTCAAACCGTGGGTTGGATCGGGTTGGGGTAACGGGTCAAAACGGGTCGAATGGTTTCGGTCAACCACCACGAGAAATTTCACCCCATGAAGAGAATATTTATATGCAGACTGACTTGAAAGATGAATATTTTGATGTTTGTTTATTTCGCCTTGTATTAGCCTTGTATTTTAATAGTATTTAGCTCCCCTAATAGAGTTTTGATGCTATTTAGTTAGCCATATAATTTTCTGATGTTTATTTCGCCGTCATCCTTGTATCTCTTGAGTCTTAGGTCTTGCAAAATATCGATATATATATGTCAAAAAGGAAATGTCAAAGAAAAGCATGCATTCATAACACACAATTATGACAATTTAAAACTTATTACACAACTAATAGGGTACTAAAAATTAAATCCAGACTGTGAAACTGCTCTTTTGGTAACATTACTAATATGATCCGAAATCCGACTTGTTTCCGGTGTGAAATGGTTCGTTCAGTCTCCAACTTTCCCTTCCCTCCTAACAAGATCAATAATGAAATACAAGCTCTTAAAGGTGTCAAAACGGGCTGGTTGATCAGTTGGGCCATGGGTTAAAACGGGTCAATGGGTTCAGGTCGACCCATCATGGGAAATTTTCTTTTAGAAAAGGCTTCGATATTTTTTTAAAGAACAAACAAACAACAGGATACAAGAAAACAAGCATGAAAAAAAATACAAGACAAACCACTCCCAAACACCCGAGCGGATGCTAAAAGAACAAAGAGAAAATACTGTTGGTTGTGCATACTTTTAGGCTTGCATGTTTATGTTATGGGGGTCGGTATCTGGATCTTGGCCAGTGGAGCAACAGATCTTGTAAGTTTGTCTGTGGGCTATATTTTGCCAACTAAATTGAATGGGAAGTTCTGTTTTGATCGAGTTAAATCTGGTTTGGCAATCGAAAAGCAAAGCCGATAAAACCTTGTAGTCTCTACATTTTCGACATGTACAGGATCATGTCATCTCAAAATCAAACATGGTTTTCTGCAACTCAATTTAGGAATTTACAGGAATAAGGGGAGCTTTTTATGCACTTGTAGTTATTGATTGGATAATATATTAATATACAACTAATAACCATAAGCTCAACACCTTAATCTATACACTTTGAAACTGACCGATGTTTGATGGTTCATTGGTTTGGTTACTGATGGCTTGTCTCCAATTTGGATCTAATATATGGCAATCAGGAGGCATGACATTCAGCAAGAGATCTTCGGCTATGGAAAGTAAGTTTTGTTATAAGGCGGGATTTGATTGAGATATGTAGCAGCTTTGACCCGCATTTCGCTATACAAGTAGGTCAATTCGAGGTTTTACTTTATCTTTAATGGGTTTGCTATCATTGTGCATGCCTTTATGGTATAATATCCAAACATCTCATTCCATAACATATACAACATTGTAACACAGCTAGCTAGTACTATGAGAAAAACATGTTTGTTGCTGATTGAATTCTAGATTTTAAAACTAACAACGATTTCTAGGAAAACCAAATGTCAGAAGCGTTATCTAGACCATGATCAATGCCATTTTGTTGAACCAATGACACACTCGAGCTTGGTGCGGGTTCAACTACTCCAACACTTGCATTGAGAAGTGCAATTTCAGCTTGAGTTTTCGCTAGTTGGCTTTGTGCTATATGAAGTTCTTGATGCAATGACGATATGGATCTTGCATTCTACATTTGGCCTCGTAACACAGTGACTCTATTATGCTAGCCCTTAGGTGCACCGGCAATTCCTATATTAGATCACCCACAACCGGTTAGACGATGACAATCAATATATATATACCTCAAGCATCTTGTCGATGATCATATAAAACAAGATTAGATATTTGATATACCTCAAGCATCTTGCTGATGTTGCTGGCACCATAGAATCGATGAACATAAGCAAATCTTTGTGGGTTATCCGCAGGAAAATATGGTGCAAAAATGCACCGGGACATCTTCGTCTAAAATACTTGCAAACGGCACATCGAGTAGAGGCCATTTTATCAATGTGGTGAATATATATGAAAATCTTAACTAAATGATAATCTACTTCTAAGATCTTGAAAATCTACTGGAAGATTTGGCTTTGATCTTGGGATTTTGTATCAAAATTCTACTTGTAACGGCTACAAATTTTAAATCCTTTGTTTATGGAAAGTAATTAAGGAAAATTCTCACCAAAATAATTTTCTGTTCTAGTCATAATATCTTGAAAATAATGAGATTAGTTAAATTTTTAACGGTTATTTTTGCTTCTCATGATTGCTATTAGGCCAAAAAATCTCATTACTCTATTTAAATTTCATGATTATATATATGTAGTTTAAAGGGGTTGAAATTTGCGCTAAAGAGTAATCTAAAGTTAATTGACTTATTTGTTAAACTTACCAAGTTATCTTTTTGTTATGTATATCTTTTTAGTTACCATCACTAAGAAACCACGTTCAATGGAGTTTTTTGATATGTTCCTTTCAGAAATCAACAAATGAAATGAAAAAGGAACTCTTAATCTAACAGGAAACTTAAGAAAGTAGAAAAAGATTTGGTCACTTAAGATGATGGCTCAGATTTGGGGTTCATATAGGTTATAGATGTTGCTTGGTCCTTATATCTCTTTATAGGCCTGTTATGTAACTAAGAGGTATTTGGATCAGAACATGTATGATCTATTTTTGAATTCCATGTTTGTTCCCATATGTGTTTGGTAAAAGTGATCGTGTGTGTGGTGCATGTTTCTAGGAATTGTGAGGAGTGAAAGATGAACCTACATGGTCCTAGATCTGCAGACCGCTAAGGAGGTATTGGTTGGTACTCACCGCAATGTGTGTGTTCCCCATGTGGTGAAGCCATTTTAGTAAATGGAAATGTAGCTCACATGGTATAGCCCTTGCATGGGAGTGGTTATGGTTCCTAGTGAAGCCACTAATTTATCTTGTCATGATTATTGTGGTGGCAGGTTGAATGATCATGATGGATAGATAAGGTGGAAATGTAGCTAGATGGTTATTGGTGCTATAAAAGGTGAATAATGGTTACCCAGCCTTATACAAAACCGGTGATTAGTTGATCCGTAAGAATGGAATTTTGAAGTCTTAGAGCAAAGAAGAATGCATTGTTATTGATCTTGATTGTATTAGTTCTGTTGTATTTCAGGATGCTTGTTATGTTCAAAAGAGTTATAGGCATGTCTATAGTTCTTATATTAGTTGTATGAGTGATTGTGTTTAATAATATATATTCACCTTTTAAAAAAAAATAAAATAAAAAATGCTCCAAAGTCTATACATTGATACTGTTGCGCTTTCATGACTAAAATCATGGAAATCAAATTGTAGACATTGGTAAAAACAGAACCTTATTCGCACAAGAAAAGGAAAAATTGTGGATACATATTATGGTCAACAAAGGTGTGAGGATCATCACACCCATGTGAGATGCATACTAGTTTTAGGTAAAAAATGTAATTAGCTTCAATTGTTAAAAATAGCAGGAAAAAGACAGAGGTTATCAACTATTTGAAAACCTTTGCAAGCCAAATATGCTTTTACGATAAGACTCTCTTGGGGCTTATGGTCAAGTGGAGCCGAACCCGAACGAGGGCTAAGGAAACTTTTCAATAACATTTTTAGAGAACTATAAAAAACAACATAGATTGCAATAAATAAATTAGTCAATTGATATTTATATGTTGTAATTTTAAAACAACATATGTATTGTATTTTCAAGATATAAAGTATAGGAGGTATAAAATATAAGGGGTATTTGTCTATTTTCTAAAGTTATTGAAAACCTGGAAATTTATAATATTACACTTTGCTTTATATATATTTTAAAAATTCAATTACTAAATTTTCATTAATTACATCATTTTTTAAGTTTTTGTTTTCATAAATTTGACACACACACACACACACACACACACACAATAACACACACACAACACATATATATATATATATATATATATATATATATATATATATATATATATATATATATATATATATATATATATATATATATATATATTTTCAATGATATTTCTTCTACCAAATTTATTAAAGTTTGACTAAAATCAATTTAATTTGATTTTTATTAACCAATAGCATCACACAATTTTGCTTACGGCAAAATTGAGTGCCCCTATTACCTATTTTTCCCCATAAGTATGAATTGACAAAATCACTTTGAAAATGATGTAATCTTTTATATTCTTTTATTATACTAAAGATGTCGAGATTTACGCCATCTCTAATTTTAAATATACTAGGCCGACTTCAATATCAAACGGAGCGAAGGTAATTTCTCAACTTATTTTTAAACGCCTGTTAACCTTAGAATTTCAAAATAAGAAGACAGCTTTTGTGGGCGCTTAAAGTTACCATTTTGAGTATGCATTAAAATTACCCGCTTTGACTGAACCCGCAAAATAGCCATGATGTTCAAAGTTGATAGCTGATGTTAATAGATGCTATTTAGATCATTTTTGGTACCTAAGTATTCGCAACTATAAGTGGTAAACTTGATTAATGTGGCATCTAAAGTCCCCGTGATTGATTATACATGAATGAGCAGGGTGCACCGTGAATGTGTCTTACCATCGCATCGTCAATCCCCTGACCAACACGGTCGTAGGTGCGGTGGTGAACCACAGCTTGTCAACCAATGTGAGCACAATTACTGTTGGCACCCAACATTCGTTGGTTTCATTGTCCATACCAAGGCTCGGGTCATCGCAAGAATGGAAAGTGCATCCAACACGAGTAGCAGTAGAATAATGAGTCTGAAGAATGATTAATCAATTTGTAGAATCATGTTCAGTGCATTGTTAAAACATTGATGGTAGATACATGTCTAGAAGCTCATCTCATCGGAGTACTTTGTTTTGTTCCAATTAACGGTGTATTGCTGATCTTATATGATACTTACAAATTATAGCTTTTAAAGCGTGTTTAAATTTGCTTATTTTTTAGATAGCGCTTTGTTTGACTAAAATTTCAATTAAATCCCTTCATCTAATGATTTTGGATGAATATAAAACTTACTTTTATGAGCTCAAAAGTAGCTTTTGTTAAAAGTCGTTCTAAAAAAAAAAAAAATAAGCAAAGAAGAAAGCGCTTTTAAAAATAGATAAACGTAAAAGCAAACAATACATTGGCTAAATAAATTTACAAACAAATATCAAATAATTAATTTAAGACACTTTATATGAGAACATTCCTTATATACTAGACTTGTTCTTTAAAGTTTCAAGTTTTATCATCATAACCAATCAAATTAAAGAACCAAGAGGCGCTTTATTTCACAAACTCAAAATCTGCTACTTACCAAAGGACAATTGTGAGTCATGGATCAATCAAACATTTTTGGATGATAAAAACACGGAGGGACCATTCTTGCCAAAAATGAAACTTTCCCCACCACAAAAAACACAACACGCACTCATTTCACACCTTAAAACAAAACCTCCCTCTCTCTTAATTCTCTCACTAAAACAAACCCTAACTATCAAAATCAACCAATAATTAACCGCCAAAATCAAAAAAATAAACACAAAATGCAGCAATCTTCAACTGAAAAAGCGTAATAACAAAAAATGGATCAAAATTAACCCTATCGACCAAATGATGGTAAGAAGCTTCAAACTAATTATTTAGATGTTATTTATGTATCTCTATTGATTTTATACTTATTTATGAATGTTATTGCTATTTATGAACATTTTTCTCGTATTTTTGTTGTATTATCAGTCATGAAATTGATGATTATGTATTTATTTGAGATTTTGTCATAACTGTAAAAAGAAGAAGATATTTATTAAGATTTTTCTAGCTTCTGATTTTAGATGTTTTTCCATTTATTAAAGATTTTGGAAAAATATCACTAGAGATAAAACAAATTGTGGTAGATGTGGTACTGATTTGAATATGGTGAAACTGGTAGTGGTAGTGGTTTAGTTTTGATTTTTGGTAGTGGTAGTGGTAGTGGTGGTGGTGGTGGTAGTGGTAGTGGTAGTGGTGGTGGTAGTGGTAGCTTGTTACAAGTATAATTTTGATATAACTTATGATGCGCTTTTGAGGTGACAGAGAAATATTTTATGGTATATCACTAGTGATAAAAACAGATGTAGCTATTATTGATTAGTTATCACACGATTAGTGATCATGTAGCGATAACGATACATTTCTAATGTTCTTCGTGGTAGTGGTGGTGGTTTAGTTTTGACTTTTGGTAGTGGTAGTGGTACCGATGGTGGTGATGATGAAGAGAGCAATGCGGATAACTTAAATATTTAATGGTATATCACCGATATAAAACAAATATAGTGATTTTTTTTTGTTAGTATAACAACTGTGATGATAAGCCGTTATACTTGAAATAACTATATTTCAAATAAATCTTGATTAGAATTTATAGTGTCTTTTTGTTTTATATAACATAAGACATTAAAATTTTGATTTTGAAAAAATGTAGAAGATGATATTTACAAGCATCCGGAGACAATACAAGCTTTAAACGGTCGTTTTTATGCTAATAAATCTTTAAACATAAAAATTGCAGACATTATGTTTGTTTCGAAAAAAAAATTTGTAAATGCAGCTTTGTCGATTGCTAAAATTTTTGAGCCTATCTCCGAGATTGATAAGGAAAAGGTAAATTGCAACATATAAGCATGTCTCCTTTAGAAAAATATCAATCTGTGATAAACCTCATGTATGCATACTTGTTTTGACATTTAGCTTTCGTGTTATATCACCCGTGATACAAATTGATATGACATACTTGCAGTAGAATGTTATAAAATTGTATGACGCATAAACATTCGTGAGTTTATATTTATCAGAATAAATATTCATAAAACTTACTTTGGATTTGTTTTGTGAGATTGGAATACAAGTCTAAATGAAATGAAAAGAAAAAGAAGTAAGAAACAACCTCCGGTTCACAAAGTCACCATATCGGGAAGCCGCTTTGCTTTGGTAGTCAAAGTAGTCGTAAATCTAGTGTTTTGGAAGAGATTTCGTAAAGCGCTTGTTGCATATTTAAGAAGAATAGTCGTGTTTGCAGTTTTGCATATATTGACAATGAGTTATAGTTGTTGTCAATTTATGTTGTGAATTCCGAGTTATAGGTTTTTGTGTTTTTTGTTATGATAGTGCTTAAGTATATTAATGTAGATGTTATATTGCTTTTAAATAAGTCGTTAGTTTTGATTGGATGTGTTGTTGTTTCCGCTTTTAGTCTTTTGTTGAATCATCTCGTTATATTGTCACTTGGTGATATTTTTGATTCATAGTATCACCTGATATTTCAAGTAATGTATAGTATCACCGATATTTTAAGACAAATTTTGAAGTTATTGTGTTATGCTTTTTGACTTTGTGTTTTATCACCTTCTTTACAACTTCTAGTGGTTTGAAAACTCCTCCTTCTTTTATTCATCATGATTTTATTGATACTCCCTGGATCGGTTTTTAGGTTCCTAGAGTTGTCGCTAGTGTGCTACCAGTTTTTTTTAGTGTTTATGATTCTGTTGAGGATTGCATTAGTATGTACATGAGATATGCTTCAGAGGAAGGATTTGGTATTAGAAAGTCTACTTAGAAAAGATTAAGGGATGGATTTGTAAAAGAGAAGTATTTAGTTTGCAATAGGAAAGGGTGCCCAAAGAAAATTCGTTTGAATATCAAGTAGCTTCTAAGAGATATAACATCAGATATTACATATACCAAATATGTATAAAAACAAGAAATAAAACTACAAAAATAAAAAACTAGACATATCTAAAATTCAAAGAAAGTGTTACATCAAATTTAACAGAATATCATAAGGGGTATAAACATCAAAATCAAAACCAAGTGTTGCCTCATTTTTAACAGAATATCACAAGTGATACCAGATACAAAGAACTGATGAATCAAAAAACCTCATAAAATCATTCCAAACTATTGAGCATAAGTTTTTTAGCAATATTGAAAAGCTATGAATTACAAGTGTTACATCAAACAAAAAATAAATTAAAAAAAATGTAAAATCGACTTTGATCTGCAGCAGATTCTCCTTCAACGGAGCCCTCAGGGAACACCGGGGCAATGACTAGAGAATACTGGTAACGCACTCTAATAAAACTCCAGAACCCAAAACTTATCCCCGTGAGTGTCAATAAACTCATGATGATTAAACGATTTATGTGTTTTCACACTATAAAAGTCTGTAAACAAAGGCAAAACATACGGTAAATAGGGTATTATCACAACTTAAAAAAATAAGATTTAAGAATAATTATAAAACAATATCAATGAAATATCACTAGTGATAATTTACATGACATATAATAAAGTTTAACCTATAAATATCAAAACTATAAAAACAAAATATCAAAGTGATACTACAAAGCCACAGTTCAAAAGCAGAATTTTGTTTATTTGTAACTCTTTTATACCCAGTTGATTCCCTCTCGATTTCAATTGTACATTAAATATCCTATTGGGAACTGAACTCACAAAGATATGTGCATACTATGACAATTATGTTGTACCATTCAAGACGAGACCGAAGATGTAAAGGTAGATAACACCTAGGCAAATCCACCTCCACAAGGATAACAACCAAAAGCATTTTACTAGGAAATAAATATATCATAAAGTTTTTTACCTTGTCCAATAAGGTGAAAGGGGCTTTGAATGGTTCTAAAACTTTTCCAAAGGTTTTGCAAAGATCATTCGAGAGAAAATTTAGTTCGTGTTAAAAGTATAAATTATGATCACGAGCTTCACCACGATCTCGTATACATATTTATCTGTGATCTCACAAAGTTAAAGCATTCATACATCGCATACATTAATAGAACCTATCTTAACAAGCACTAAGTTTCATAAGAAAAACATTACCGACCGCATCTCCAGCTTCAAGCCAAACAGAGTCAACATCAACTCCTGTTAGCTAATTTATTTCCATAATTCAAACTTCCATGCCCACTTCCATGCCCACCATTATAATCATCCATTAAGACATGAGAGCTTCTACTGCATCCAATGGTTGTATCTTGAGAAGCACATAAAACAACAAAATTATAATATCATTAACTCGGATATCATCGGTGATAGCACACGACGATAAAGAGCGATTCAAAACAAAGAATCCACATAAAAATAGCATTTCAAAGGTCTGTTAAAAATATAAATTCAACTAACAACTTAATTAATAAGTAAAATTACATGAGCATATAACAAGATTATCAAATATTTTTCACTCACACATTTTATCAAACACTTGGTGTGCAACTTGATAAGAAGGATTGTTACACAACTTGATCCACATAATTAACAAGTGATTCAACATCATTATCAACCACAACAATATAAATCAAATAAGCTTCTGAAACAAACGGTTCATTCAAATCAAAATCTGCTACTTACCGGAGGTGATGATGAGATAATGATCGGAACGGTGATGGTGATTGGAATGGTGATGATGATCGGAATGGTAATTGTGGATCGATAACTAATTTTGGAGGGAAAAATGAGAGTGTAAGAAAACACATACAGTGTGTGTAAAATGACGAATGGTAAAAAAGAAAAATAAATAAAGGCTTTATATAGTTGGAAGATTAAGGTTAAACATATTAAATCTTAGATTAATCTCAACCATTAGATCAATCCAAATAAAAGGTGAGGATTTGTCCCTGTAAAGACCAAAATAAGAGTATGCAAATGAAAATTCAACCTTTTTATTCAAATTTAGTACCAAGTAACATTTATTTTGGAAACAAAAATCTGTTATTACTTTATTAATTTCATCTAATTTTTTGAACTTATTAATTTCATCTAATTGTTTATGAAAGAAAAACAAAAAAACACTAACGCATGTTTCCATAAAACGTTTAATAATCTTTTATGGTAAACAAATTTTTACTTAACCGACATTATTTACAAGCTTATAAATAAATTCATACCATACCATTCATCGACATTCAATTCTTGATTCATAATCATGATGATGATGATGAACTCAAATCATCATCAGCATGCATCTTCAGTATATGATTCAATGTCACTTGTAAACTACTCACCTGAATACAACCCACAAACCATCATGAATTACTATTCATGTGGAGTTCAACCAGGAAGATGCACCAATCCAAACGTTAAATACTTGATCACAAAAGCCAAAAATCATCTTGCGGCTATCGGGTGGACGTTCTTTACGCGCTTAAGAAAACAGGTACTCGAGAACTTAGATATCAAGCTCCTAACAATGGCAGAGTTTACGCGGTCGTTGAGAACTGCATGTGAATGTGCCATCAAGAATCAAGATCCGTCGAAGAAACGGAAACTTGATAGTTTTGATCAGATGGGTGGTTCCAATATTGATGGATGCAAGAAATCCAAGAAGAAATCTGAGTCTTTTTCGAGTTTTGATCATGTGGGTAGTTTCAAGATTCAAGTATGTAAAGAACCCGTGAAGGAATCAGAGTCTTTTCAGGTGTTGATCGACCTCAGAAAAAGATACGCATTAAAGATGTGGAAAGTTTCTATCTTGATCAGAAAAGTGTTGAATCTGAAGTTAAGGCTGAGGGGTTTTCGTGTAATAGACCGATGAAACAGATTAAAGATATTAAAAGATTAATGGTTACAGGAAAGAAGGTAGCACAAAAGGCTAAGGTTTCTAGTACTAAAAGGCGGAGTGTTCTTGGGTCGTTGATTGAGAATAATATCGTGCAGAGGGGTTCAAGAGTGTCGTATTTAAGTAAAAAAGATGGCAGAGTTATGGCAAAAGGGCGGATTTATGAAGATGGGATTAAGTGTGACTGTTGTGATGAGATTTTTTGCTGACAAGATTTGAAGCTCATGCTGGAAGTACGAATCATAGACCAGCTGCTAACTTATTTTTTGATGATAAGAGGTCGATATTAGATTGCCAGACTCAGTTACAGCTTGAGAGCTTGTTACCAGCAGATGATAAATCGACAAATTCAGTGGTAACAGATGTTAAATCCACAAAATCATCAGATTGTGTGACGGGTACTAATGATGATTATTGCTCCTTTTGTTATGAGGGGGGTGAGTTATTGTTATGTGATTCATGCACATCTTCGTTCCATTCGACTTGCATTGGATTAGATTGTGTTACTGATTCAGATTTATGGTTTTGCCCTGCTTGTGCGTGTCAGATTTGCCATCAAGGTCATGATTTAATCAAGTGCTCACAATGTGAGCATCACTTTCACATTAGTTGTATCAATAAGTTAGGGTTTGAAGTGTGTGTTGATGATGCTAAATGGTTCTGTACGGATAATTGTGAAAGAATATATTTGGGCCTAATGAAGATTCGTGGGAAAGTGATTTCATTAAAGGGTGGAAATCTGAGTTGGAGTTTGCTTAAGTACAATGAGAATGATACTGACGTGTACGAATTGACAAAAAGTTACAGTAAGTTACTGAAGGCGTTGGATGTGATGCACGAGTGTTTTATACCTGTGAAACATCCTTTGTCGGATAAAGACATGATTGAAGATGTGATCTTTAGTAGAGCTACAAAAAGGTCAAATTTTGAAGGGTTTTACACTGCTATTTTGGAGAAAAATGATGAGATCATAACAGTTATTACACTGCGGATTCACGGCTATAAAGTGGCAGAAATTCCATTTGTTGCCACAACATTTCGTTACAGGAGATTAGGGATGTGTCGGATTTTGATGAATGAGGTCGAAAGATTGATAAGAGGATTGGGGGTTGAGAGGATTGTGCTGCCCTGCCTCCAGACAAGGTTAGCACTTGGACTCGGTCGTTTGGGTTCAGTGAGATGACAGATATTGAAAGACTGGATCTTGTCAAATGCAAGTTTCTCGAATTTCTGGGTACCAAAAAATGTCTGAAAAAATTAAAGAAAAGGTGAACATATTTGAATCATTTAGTTTTGTAAAAGTTATTGTTGATATCTAAGACCTCAATGATTGACATTACACGATCATTCAATGTTATCTATTGGAAATTATTGTGACAATGAAAAAGCATTTTGTTTAAATTTTGTTTCTGTGTTGCAGATTTGACTTTTCCTGTTTGATTTGAGATCAAATTTTGTATGAATACCTTATTCAGTTATTCAAGAAAAAAAGTAGAAAAGTTATTGACTACTCAATAAAATCTAATCAATATCCTTTTATAAGTACTACTGATCAGAGAATAAATTTGCACCAAATATTATTTGCAAAAAACAGCAATGAGAATTTTTTCATGTAAACTCAAACCTTGAAAGCCTTAAATTGAAACTAAGTAGTGTTGTTAGAGGTGTCAAAGCTGGTTAGTCGGATCGGGTTGGGGTAACGGGCCAAAACTGGTTAGAATGGTCAGGGTCAGAATGGGTTCGGGTCAGACCCACCATGAGAAATTTTCACCCTGTGAAGAGAACATATATGCAGACCTAGGAAGCACGGACACGGCTAAAGGTAAGGCGTGGCAGTGTCGGACACGTGTCGGACACGGACACGCCTCGGACACGCCTCGGACACGTGTCCGACACGCACGTGCCGTGTCCCACGTGATGTTTGGGCCGGACACGGATTTGGACACGGCTTGGACACGGATTTGGACACGGATTTGGAACTTTTTTTTTAAAAAGGGTTGAACATGGCGGAGGCAGCGTGTCATCATCCGAAAATGGTAACTGCGGCGACCTTTGCAAAGTGGATTTGAGATCGGATCCGGGGAGAAAAAAATAAGTTATTAAATCTAAAGATGGTGGTGTTCTTTGATCTGTATTTTGGCTGAGAGAGATGTTAGAGATGCTTGGGAGAGAGAGAAATTACTAGATCCAAAAGTGACGGCTAGGTTTTTTGAGGATATGATTGTTGTGGTGTTAAGTTATATGTGAAGGGTGTATTAGATACCTATAATACCCTTTTTATTTTACTTTTATTTTTCTTTTTATTTGTTAGTTAAATGCCACTTATTACTTCGTTATTGGTACCTATTGTTCACTATTTTAAAGTGTTCATCACTTGAACGCAAATATATATATATATATATAAAATTCCCGTGTCCATGCCGTGTCCGGTGTCCGGCCTATATTTTAGATTTTGCCAGACGCCGCTGGGTTCATAGGCTTCTGCGGTGTCCGTGTCCGTGCAACCTAGATGCAGACTGATATCAAAGATAAATATTTTGATGTCATTTAGTATGACAATTTAAAACTTATTACACAACTAATAGGGTACTAAAAATTAAGGAGCATTTGCATATATCCCCGACAATGATCCAGACCATGAAACTGCTCTTTCGGTAACATGATCCGAAATCCGCTCGTTTCAGGTGTGAGGTTGATGCGTCCAGTCTCCAACTTTCCCTTCCCTCCTGCCAAAATCAATAATGAAATACAATCTTCTTAAAGGTGTCAAAATGGGCGGTTTGGATCAGGTTGGGCCATGGGTTAAAACGGGTCAGAATGGGTTCTGGTCTGTACGAAAGTATCAGCAACAATAAATAAACAGTAGAACCTTTATTCAAACCTAAGCCTCAATAGTCGGCTTAGATTAAATCTAAAATAGTATCCAAAGTGTTACAAGATCAGATTAATGTCAATGAGACAATAACCATACAAATATAAAGAAGAGACAAGATCAGTGAAATGATCAGAGAGAAGAGAATGTGAGACAATGACTGCACACTCAGTTGTGTCTAACCCTAGATTAAGGGACTTATTAAATAGGAGATTAAGATACACAAAGATCCCTCTAACGGCTATAAATGACGCATCAACATAAATGAGAAATGCTTCAGCAGAAATGAGCTTCTTGGAACTTTAAACCATTTATGCTTTGTCCATGATTAACCCCTGTAATAAGTCTCAGATGAACATAACTTGAAGACCATTAGCAATTATAGAGTGACATGTTTGCCACAGATTAATACCCCAAAATTTAACATTCCCCTTAATCTGATGGGCAAACATATCAAACAATATCAATTTTTCACACAAGAATTTATGTTGATAAACGTGGAGGTTTTTGTAAGTATGTTCAGTAGGGTTTGAAGAGCCAATCTTTTGGCACTTATAACACCTCTTGCAATTTTCTCCCCGATGAAGTGAACATCAATTTCAAAGTGTTTTGATCTTTCATGGAAAACAGAGTTGACAGCAAGTTGTAAAGCGATTTGTTTTCACAAAAAGATTAACAGGAAGATTGATATCAACTTTTAGATCTTTTAAGAATTTTTGAATCCAAATAATTTCACGAGAAGCAGAGACATAGATCTATACTGCTTCTGTGGAAGATTTTGAAAGAGTGTTTTGTTTTTTACTTTTTCATGAGATCAAACAATCATTAAAGAAAACACAATAACCTGTGATGATTTTCTGGTTTTTTTGCATTTGGCCCAATCAGCATCACTATATCCTTCAAGATGATTTTCAGAGTTGTTGAAATTGTACCTTAGACCTTTTCCTGGAGCTCCTTTTAGATATCTCAGAACATTGAGGGCACATTCTAGATGAGATTTCAAAGGAGAATGCATATATTGTGCCGCATAAATGAACTGAGTATGAGATGTCAGGTCATGTATGGGTGAGATAGATAAGTTTCCCAAGTAACTTCGATAACCGCTGATGTTGACAAGTAGAGGATCATCTGCAGTGGGAATGTATGGAAGGACAGAGTTGGGTTCCATAGAGTGACACAGTTTGCACCCAAGAAGACCAAATTATTTGAGGAGTTCAAGACGATTTTTTTCTTTGGTTAGACATATGTCATTCCCAGTTTTTAAAACCTCAATGCCAAGAAAATATTTTAGGTTTCCCAAGTCTTTGATACGAAATTTTGATTTTAGGAACTCTTTGAATAGGTTTATCTCATCAATACGCTTCCGGTGGGACAATATCATCCACCTAAACAAGCAGGGCAATAAACTTGTTATTCTCTGTTTTGGTGAACAAAGAATGATCATTGACATATTGAACAAAGTTATTTTCCTTTAAAACACTAACAAGTTTTTCATTCCATTTCCTGGGAGCTTGTTTTAGGCCATATAGAGACTTGACAAGTTTGCAAACTTTATTCTTATTGTTCTCATTGTAACCCCTTAGGGATGGTCATATAGATATCCTCATCAAGATCTCCATACAAGAAAGCATTGTTAACATCAAGTTGGAAAAGAGGCCATTTGTTTTTCACAGCTAAGGCAATAAGACATCTAACAGTAGACATTTTCACAACATGAGAAAAAGTTTCATCATAGTCTATTCCTTCCCTTGGTTATAACCTTTAACAACTAATCTAGCCTTGTATCTATCAACTTCACCATTGGCTTTATATTTGATTTTAAAGATCCATTTGTAACCAATGGGAGTTCTATTAGGAGGTAGATCAGTTATATCCCAAGCATGATTTTCATTTAAGGCCTTAATTTCAGAGTTCATAGCATCAACCCAATTACTATAAAGGATAGCTTCTTCATAACAGGTAGGTTCAATACTTTTATTAAGACTAGAAGCAAAGCAATAATTTTCTTTGTTAAGGTTAGAGTAATTAACAACCTTTTCAACACCATATTTGACTTTCCCTTCTACAATAAAGTCATTAAGATTACTGGGCAACTTAGAAACTCTGGTTGACCTTCTAGCAAGAAATGTGTCGGCAAGCCTCTTTCTTGTTCGAGTTCCGATTTGAATCATGATGTATCGCCAGAATCGAAGATGCATCAGCAGGATGTGATTCATGTGATATGGTGCCCTTAGGGTGTGTATTATCATCTATAGATGTTGCAACAGGTTCATCATTCCTAGTAGGATGACTCAACAACGTGCCATCATCATAGGATGTCACTCTTCCTTCATCATTGGGACTTATTTGTGAGTCAAAGAAATTTTTGTGATTTAAATCTTTAGGCACATAAGTTTCAACAAAAGGTTTTGACAAAGTATTTTTCATTTTGAAGGGAAAAAGAGTTTCATAAAATTTGACATCTCTGGAATAAAAGATATTTTTTGTTTCTAAGCTCAAAAGTTTATAACCTTTTTTCTCATTTGAATAACCAATAAAGACACTTTTCTCGGACCTACTACCAAATTTGTCAGAGATGTTGAGAATGGTGGCATAGCATAAGCAGCCAAAGACTCTAAGGAGAGAGAGTGAAGGGTCATGCCCATAAACAAGGAAGAAGGGAGACTTGCAGACAACACGAATCAGAGGTAACCTGTTTATGACATATGCAGCAGTTAGAACACATTCGGGCCAAAGATATAGAGGTAATTCCCCCTGAAACATAAGGGATCTAGCCACATTAAGGAGATGCTTATGTTTCCTTCTCTCAAGAATACCATTTTGTTGTGGTGTATAAACACAAGAGGTTTGATGTAAAATTCCCTTTTCATGAAAGAAGTGTTGAAGTTTGTTATTGACAAATTCTATCCCATTATCACTTCTGAATATCTTAACATTGTGTTCAAATTGATTTGATAGCATGTGAGTGAAGTTAACAATGGAAACATAAACATCATCCTTTCCCTTAAGCATATACACCCTGATGCCCTAGAATAGTCATAAACAATGGTTAAAAAATATTTGTAACCATCTCTGCTAGTGACTTTATATGGTCCCCATACATCTAGATGAACAAGTTGACAAATTTTAGTTGACTTGTGTTCACTTAGAGGGAATGGTTCCCTGGTTTGTTTAGCTTTATTGCAAGTATCACAAAGATGGTCAGATTCAGATGTACTATCAAGTTTAAGATGGGTTTAAGTATATGTAGGACTTGGTCGAGGGATGACCAAGTCTTTGATGCCAGAGATTTCTAGAAACATGACAAACAGAAATGCAGTTATTAGAAGTAATCTTACATGTAGAATCAATATCAAACATATATAACCCATTGCATTGTTTACCAATCCCCACAATCCTTTTTGATGTAAATCCTGTATATAGCAATTAGATTCATTAAACCCAACAAACATCTTATTGTCTCTAGCAATCTTATGAATACGAAAGAACTGACATTGTACTCGGGAACAACCGTAACATCAAAAGAGTTAGGTCATTATTGACCTTTAAATCACCAATTTTAGTAATTAAGGCCCGAGTACCATGGGATGTCCAACGTTAGACTAAGATTTGAAATGTCAACGACATTAATTAAAATTTTGCGCATTACCATTTGTCTGATTTGCACGAGTCAACAATCCAACCAAGACCGATGTTTCCGAAAAGGTTTTGTGTTGTTGTTAAAAATTTTGCTGAAGTTTATGTTAAACTTGACACTGCCATTAAATAAAGTTCCCGAAAATTTTTACCCGCCATGTTGGCATTAGCGTAAGACACATTGTTGTCATTAAGAAGACTCATGAGTCCGAGAGCCATTCATTAGACAAAGAGACAGAGAGTTGCTAGCTCTATTATCGGTGATATGATTAGTATCGGTGGAAACATTGTTATCATGCTGTTTTAGCATTAAAGTTCCTTTTGACATATCCGCAGATAGCCAACAAGATCATAGCATCTATCAACAAGGTGACCATGTTTTTGCGTTAGTACATTTGAGATTCATGTTTGGTCCTATGTTATTAGAGCCGTTGCCACATTAAAACCGTAACCTTTATTAAAATTGTTGTTGTTAGATCCTTTTTTGTTATCAAAAAATTTTCCACTATCAAAAGTTTTGCAAAGAAAAGCAAGGGCATTGGGTTTAGCGTAACTATTCCCGGATGACACATTTCGTGAGATTCTTCTCCGAGACAACAGAGAAAGCAATTTTGACATTAGGCAAAGGGTCTCGGTTAAAATATTACTCGATAGGAACATAAGTGTTATCAAGACCCATAAGAAATTGCATTAATTTGATTAGCTGATTGTGTTTTTCAAAATGTTTTGTAGCCTCACAAGTGCATGGAGGCAAGCTAATCATACAATCAAATTGTTTCCATAAAGAGTTAAGGTTGTTGTAATAATCAGCAAGAGAAGACCCACTTTGACTAAGAGAGTTTATATATTTATGCAAATTAAAAATAGTTGAACCATCAACCTTATCATAAGTATCTTTAAGATCATTCCACATTTCATAAGCAGTTTTAGCATAGATAGCACCAAAGAAATAATTCAGATGAGAGAGTTAAGAATCCAAGTAACCACAACATAGTTACAAGTATCCCATTGATTAGCAAGACTAGGGTTTGAGTCATCTCTTATGCAAGTACCATCAATAAACCCTAACTTATTATGATTCCTTAAGGCAAAGGTCATGGCCATATTCCATATTTTATAATTTTCAGTGAGTTTGATAGTAATAATGGGAGTACCATTTGTGTTATTGGGGTGTAAATACAAAGCATCACCAAAGGATAAGCTTTTCTCAGTGGAAGAACCACCACCACCACCAATATTATCATCACCAACGACCATAATGCAAACAATAAGACAGACAAAAACACGACAGAGATAATAGCAAGAGCGATAGACAGGATAAAGAAATAAATAAGACTTTGTAATTAAGAAACAACAAGCACCAAGCTCGTGGACTAGGGTAAACCGAGCAGGTATTCATACCACTGGAGGTGGTAGATCAAGATGTTAGTCTACCCGTTTGCACCCACAAAGACTTAAGTACCGTTTGTTTGAAGAAGAGATTAGACTTAGACTTACAGAGCAATATGCGCTGGAAAGAACAAATCACAATAAGAAATAACCAGTGATTATGCCAATATCAATAACCCCAAACCACCAACTTGTTGTTGAAGAGATGTCCCCAAGTTTCTATGAAGAAACCCTTGGATGGTGAATCAATAATGATAATGAGCACGATGCTCATACCATGTACGAAAGTATCAGCAACAATAAATAAACAGTAGAACCTTTATTCAAACCTAAGCCTCAATAGTCGGCTTAGATTAAATCTACAATAGTATCCAAAGTGTTACAAGATCAGATTAATGTCAATGAAACATTAACCATACAAATATAAAGAAGAGACAAGATCAGTGAAATGATCAGAGAGAAGAGAATGTGAGACAATGACTGCACACTCAGTTGTGTCTAACCCTATAAATGACGCATCAGCAGAAATGAGAAATGCTTCAGCAGAAATGAGCTTCTTGGAACTTTAAACCATTTATGCTTTGTCCATGATTAACCCCTGTAATAAGTCTCCTGACCAACATAACTTGAAGACCATTAGCAATTGATAGAGTGACATGTTTGCCACAGATTAATACCCCAAAATTTAACATGGTCGATAACCCATCATGGGGAATTTTCTTTTAGAAAAGGCATCGATATTTTTTTAAAGAGCAAACAAACAACAGGATGCATGAAGACAAACAGGAAAAGAAATACAAGAAAAACCACTCCCAAAACACCCGAGCGGATGCTAAAAGAACGACGAGAAAACACCTACGGATCACAATGACAGTGACCACACTATCATATTAATCACGATACTGTTGGTTGTGCATATATTTTAGGCTTACATTTATGTTATTGGTGGGTCGGTATGGTTGGATCTTGGCCCAGTGGAGCAACAAATCTCGTAAGTTTGTCTATGGGGGGTCGGTATGGCAATCAGGAGACATAACATTCAGCAAGAGGTCTTTGGGCTATGGACACTTGCAAGTTTTGTTATACCACGAATTGATTGAGGTCATTTGATCAAATGTAGTATAATGTATATTAAAATCTTAACAAAAAGATAATCTACTTTTAAGATCTTGAAAATCTACCGGAGGATTTGGTTTTGATCTTGGGATTTTGTATCAAAATTCTACTTGTAACGGCTACAAATTTTAAATCCTTTGTTTATGGGAAGTAATTAAGGAAAATTCTCACCAAAATACGTAGTAGTTTTCTGTTCTAGTCATAATTTATGAGATTAGTTTCATGAGTTATAATATTTAGACCTAACAATGAGACATACTAATAGACCTACATCATTTATTATTTGACAAGTGTCATGCTCTTTTTCTCTTTCATCATTTCTCACCAATTAATTTTTCAAATTCACCAATCATATCTTTAGGTCTAATTTTAGGTCTAGGTTTTAGGCATACAAATCATTTTTCTTCATGATTATATGTAGTCGAGGGATCTAGGGAGGTTCCCGCGGGTGTTCGGTAACTCAATGGATTTTTTCGATGTAGCGTTAATTTTTGAGAAAAACATTGATTTTTCTGAAATGCATCTGAAATGCACCCGGTCATTCGAAATGTGTTTCCAGTATTACGGTTCAAAATATTTTGTGCACACGGTTATATTTTATCCTGACTCCGTTCATGTATGTAGTTTAGAGGGGTTGAAATTTAGGTGCACAAAGAGTAAACGTACACAAAAATTAAGGATGCAAAAGGGTTGAGGTATATATAAGCAATCTAGAGTTAATTGACTTATTTGTTAACCGTACCAAGGAGTAAATTGCAAAAATCGTTTTTGTGGTTTGGCCAAATTGCACGTTTCATTCTTGTGGTTCATTAAGTGCAAAGGTCGTCCGGATTTTTCATCGTTACGCATTACTTTGGTCCCCATCACTAATGTTAAGTGAGTTTCGTTAATAGTTACACGTTAGTCCTTGGCTCATATTATATATTCGTTAACTAGTAACTAGTAACTACAAGTTATTAGTTCATTTTGTATGACTTGAAAAATGGACCCAAGCATACTCAAACTTGACCCATATTATATATTCGATAACGAAAAATACATGCTTTGACGCAATTAAATCATTGAACAACTATTTTATACTTAGTTTAAAAACATAATAATGATACAATTATATTTTTTTCATTGCAATACTTAGTTGGAAATACGTATCAGAACACTCTTTTTATAAAACTACTTCAAAATCTTGTATTTTAGATAATCGATAGAAACTCATTGATGCAATATGTCTAGTCAATTTAAAGTAGTTTGTCCCAAATTAGTGTCTTGTTTTTTTGTTGTTCAAAAAAGTAAATTTGTCATGTTTTGTGGAAAATAATGAAGAAATAAAGATAACCATCCTAAATCAGACGTTAGAAGAATTAATAGTCTTTAAAACTTGTAGTTATGAAACATCTTTTCTATCGTGTAATACTTTTCTCCTCAATACGTGTAATATAAATCAAAATCAAACTAATGGGCCCAAATGCTAAAGTAAAACCAAGACTAAAAGATGAAGACTTTAAGTAGTCTTTAAGACTCAAAACAAAACATAATTAGTTCTTGAGCAAAGACCCCAAAACTCATAGTAAAAAGGAAAAAAACTACAACTCAAGTTAAGTTCAATAATAAAAATAAAAAAAGTTGATCAAAATTTTGGACAACAACAAATAATACGCAATTTCGCTGAAGCTAGAGGATGGGCCGGGTGCGGTTGATCAAAACCTTGGAACTAGACCATTACTTACAACTTAATCTTAGGAATGCACTCTTTTAGTCTCTTCACTTACAACTTTAATCTATTCAATCACTATTTACTTGAGTTTAAATGATGCTACTAAAATTTTCATGGTTGTCAAGGCGATGGACCTGGCTGTTTGACTTGTGCTGATCTTGACTTCGGGTCTTCAGTAATAGTGTTGAAAAGACAAAGAAATTCAATTAGAGAGGTACCCGGGCTGAGCCCGGGGGAACCCCCTCCGACGATCCCAGTCAGTATTGATCATAATGCTATGATGCATAAGAATGCTTAGATACTATTATGTGAGTGCTAAGTTATAGATGAGAAAGTAGAGAGGAATTGATGTGTCCAAAGTTCTTTCCAATGGCTTCTATTTATACACTGAAATAGACAGTTAAATTCGATGAATGAGATCATATCTGTTATAGGACCTATGTATCTTATCTTTATACAATATCATATATCCATACCATGTGATGATGCTTTGTAGTTTGCAAATTATGTATGTTATACCAAAGAGACTGATGATGGATGTTTACTAATTCCATTCCAACCATATCTAGTTCACGTGGAATGTCTATTTCTTAGATTCCAACCTTCTTACTTTCATTCATGTAGTTACTTTTAGGCTAGTTGAAAATCTTTATATTAAAATGCAAGGTTAATACCATCAAGCCCCCGACTTCATACATGTTGGCGAGAGCTATTTCGGAGGCTTGATTGTATCGTTATCTTTTCCTAAATTAGCTGCTATTTCATAGGTGTATGTATAGTAAGTTGTTAGCCTTTTCTTGTATATATATTCATGTACTCTCTATTGATTAATATACAGAAAATTGGAAGAATTCTTCCACCAAAATCGTATCCCAACTTTATACATGGTATCAGAGCCTTCTCTGTAATACCTCGAATCCATGCCTGAATCATCGAATCCCTCGCAAGTCCTCGTCCAGAATGTTCAAGATGCCCCTTTCCCCACTGGAGTCATTCTCAATGACACGAATTACCCATTGTGGCCCAACTAATGGAGATGCGTATCGGAGCAAGAAACAAATCCGGATTTATTACAGGCAAAACCCCAAAACCCACTACGAATGATAAGAAAATCGAAGCATGGCTGATCGACAACAACAAAGTCAAAAGTTGGCTTATTGACTCAATGAATCCAACCCTAATCCGCCGTTTTATTCGCCTTCAAACAGCAGCCGAGATCTGGGAGGCCGTTCGGAAGACCTTCTATGATGGATCTGATGAAACCCAGTTATTCGAACGAAACAGGAGATCTTTCACTACTCGCCAAAACGGACGATCCTTACCAACTTACTACAATGAGTTGGTAAGTATCTTCCAGGAGATTGATACCCGTTTAACAACCGAAGAAGACACAGTTGAACAAACGGTAATGCTGAACAAAACCCTCTCACGTTTCCGTGTTCATATCATTCTTGCAGGTCTGGATCCAGACTTCAACCAGGCTAGGAGCGAAATCTTGAGAAAAGATCCGCCCCTAGACTTGGAATCGTGTTATGCCTATATCCGGAAGGACCAAAACCAAAGACAAACCATGGAGGAACCCAAACTCGAACCAGATAGCATGGTCCACATGGCCACTCGAAGCCGACCTCAAAAAGCCAAAAACCAGAATGGAAAAACATTCACATGCACTCACTGTGGAGAGGAGGGACACTCAAAGCTTAAGTGCTATGAAATCATTGGGTATCCGGACTGGTGGGACTTTACAAAGAAACCGAGGAAGAAGATTGGGCAAGCATCTATTGCCACATCATCACAAACCGAAGCACTAAACACTCCAATGGCGGCTCACACTTCTGCTAACTCTGGTATGTTAAACCCTCACAACAACTGGATAATTGATACAGGTGCAACCGACCATATGACGAATGACCCCATGAAATTAACTACATCTCGTACCCCAAAACAAATAAGTATCCAAACAGCCAACGGAGATATAGCACCTGTAACGAATGAGGGGTCTGTGAGAGTTACTAACTCCATGGATCTGGATTGTGTACTTGTAGTTCCATCCTTATCAGCAAATTTATTATCTGTTAGTCAGATTACAGAAGCTCTAAACTGTTATGTGATTTTTTGGCCAAATGATTGTGTGTTTCAGGATATGGTAACACATCAGATTCTTGGCTATGGTACTAGGAGGGGGAGGTTGTACTATCTTGAAGAACACCATCGAAGTCAAGCGTGTCACACAAGAGTAGCTCAAGCAAATAAGTCCATGGCAATGTTATGGCATCGTCGACTTGGACACTTATCATTTACTTATCTTAGGAAGCTTAAACCCAATTTATTTTTGAATGTAACGGATACGGATTTCAAGTGTGGTATTTGCGAATTAGCTAAAAATAAAAGAATCTCTTATGTTTCTAGCAATAACAAAACTACAACACCGTTTATGAAAATTCACTCTGATGTGTGGGGTCCTGCTCCTATTCCAACTCTTAACGGTGCTAAATATTTTGTTACATTTATCGATGAATGTACCCGAATGGTGTGGATATCGCTCCTTAAAAATAAAGGGGAGGTTTATAATGCTTTCAAAGAGTTGCATCATATCATAAAGACAATTTACAGAGGTGAAATTCAGATTCTTCAATCTGATAATGGTGGGGAATATGTAAATAAACAAATGCAACTCTTCTGTAAAGAACACTCAATCCACCATCAAACTTCGTGCGCTAAAACACCTCAACAAAACGGGTTAGCTGAGAGACGTAATAGACAAATACTTGAAATTGTTCGAGCTTCCCTCTTTGACATGAACGTACCTCGACAGTATTAGGGTGAAGCGGTACGGTCTGCTGCATATCTGATGAATAGAACACCTTCCCAGGTAATAGAATTCAAAACTCCTCTTCAAAAATTACACGAACTTGTAAACGTATCAGTTCACTCTGACCTTGAACCTCGAATATTTGGGTGCACTACTTTTGTCCATCAAGATGTTGGAAAATTAGAACCAAGGGCAATTCGATGTATGTTCTTGGGATACGCAGACCACAAGAAAGGGTACAGGTGCTATGATCCGGTTGAAGATAAAGTCCATGTAACTCGTGATGTAGCTTTCCACGAAACTATTCCATATTTTGCTCACGAGTGTACTCTTTAGGGGGAGAAAAACCAAGAAGTGAACACACATGACCAACCACTTGAAGAGTTGGGTATTTGTGACATTAACAACGAAGAGACAAGCGGGGCTGATACGAACATTGAAACACCAGAAGTCGAGCAAGATAGTACAGCCCTCCCCGGTCTTAGTGACTTCGAGTTTACTGGTCCTAGCCATAGCCACCATGAATCTAACCAAGATTCCAACTCCTCTGGATCTGAATTTGTTGTGCAGGAAACAGATGGTGAAGGTGAGGAAGTAGACGAACACAATGAGCCACGATATCCTGTGAGGATGAACCGAGGAGTCCCGAAAAAACAATACCAAGCAGATTTGAAGGTGAAATCAGAATATCCAATCAGCAACTATGTGTCAAATCACCGCCTGGCAAGCTCTCATGCACTCCGTGTAGAAAAATTGGCCACTATATCCATACCCGACGACACACATGAAGCCATGAAGGACGAAAAATGGAAAAAAGCGATGAATGAAGAGATGAATGCATTGCAAAAGAATGGAACTTGGGATCTAGTGTATCTCCCTAAAGACAAGAAGACTGTCGGGTGCAGATGGGTATATACAGTCAAACTTGACTCAGAAGGGAATATAGAGCGATACAAAGTGAGACTGGTGGCGAAGGGATACACGCAGAAACATGGGATAGACTACGGGGATACGTTTGCTCCAGTGGCGAAAATGAACACAATTAGAATCCTAATCTCCATTGCAGAAAATAGAGACTGGCCCCTAAAACAGTTTGATGTAAAAAACGCGTTCTTAAACGGATACTTGGAGGAAGAAGTGTACATGGATCCACCGCCAGGAGTGAAAAGTAACGGAAAAGTATGCAAATTGAAAAAGGCGTTATATGGGCTAAAGCAATCACCTCGTGCGTGGTTCAGAAGGTTCTCAAACTTCATGAAGAAGGTCGGGTATAAATAAAGTGACGCAGATCACACTTTGTTTGTAAAAATTAATAAGGGTAAGATGACGGCTCTTATTGTATATGTCGATGACATGGTAGTTACGGGAAATGATCAGGAAGAAATAGTGAAATTGCAAAAAATCCTTGCTGCTGAATTCGAACTGAAGGATCTGGGACAACTAAAATATTTCTTAGGTATTGAAGTTGCTCGATCTAAGGCGGGGATTACCATGTGTCAACGGAAGTACGTACTGGATCTGTTGGCAGAAACAGGTATGTTGGATTGCAAGCCGATAGACACTCCAATTGAAACGAATCATAAGTTGTCAATTCATCCAAACCAAGTTCCAGCAAACAGGGAAAGATATCAAAAATTAGTGGGAAAACTCATATATTTGGCTCACACCAGACCAGATATAGCCTATGCCGTAAGTGTGGTAAGTAGGTTCATGCACGCTCCGAGCAAGGAACATACGAACGCCGTCTATCGGATACTGAAGTATTTAAAGTCCTCACCGGGAAAGGGTTTATTTTTTGGAAGAAACCAAGGACTTGAAGTTAGTGGATACACTGATGCGGATTGGGCTGGTGATCGTATGGATGGGAAGTCTACGTCTGGATATTTCACATTTGTTGCTGGTAATCTAGTTACATGGCGAAGTAAGAAGCAGAAGGTCGTGTCAAGGTCGAGCGCAGAAGCCGAATTTCGAGGAATGGTTCATGGAATATGTGAACTTCTGTGGATAAGCAGAATACTGCGAGATCTGGGGATAGTCCTAACTAAACCCATGAAGCTGTACTGTGACAATGAGTCAGCCGTAAAGATTGCTAACAACCCTGTACAACATGATCGAACGAAGCATGTAGAAATTGATAGACATTTCATCAAAGACCATCTCGAAAAAGCAACAGTTGAACTTCCACATGTTGCTTCAGCAGAGCAACTTGCGGATATGTTAACAAAGGCAGTTTGCAGTAGAATTTTTCAAAGCTCTCTTGACAAGCTGGGAATGATGGATATACATTCTCCACCTTGAGGGGGAGTGTTGGCGAGAGCTATTTCGGAGGCTTGATTGTATCATTATCTTTTCCTAAATTAGCTGCTATTTCATAGGTGTATGTATAGTAAGTTGTTAGCCTTTTCTTGTATATATATTCATGTACTCTCTATTGATTAATATACAAAAAATTGGAAGAATTCTTCCACCAAAATCGTATCCCAACTTTATACAATACATACCAATTGTAAACTTAGTATGTGTGAACTTTAGTGATTCAAGTAAACGTGGAATTGTACCTATTTGAGTACCAAATGAGATGTATATTAATAGTCAAGTTGTTGTTTCAGTTCTATTTTTTCTTTTCTCGAGGATAAAATAAGGTAAATTTAGTTGATCAACATATCGCGAAAATCACGACAATGAGATGAAGGTGCACTACCTAAGTACTTGGAATATGCTTGCCAACATATACGAGTAATTTAGTAGGTAATTCATTTGACAAAACTTTAGGTGCCGTTTGTTTTTTCAGAGCTTTTACATCTTCATCTGCAAACCATATCTAGAAAAGAAGATGCATTTGTTCTCTTCATCTACAAGAACAAGACAAATGTTTTTTGTTATGAAAGTATTTCTTTCCTTTCTTTCTTTTTTATTCTTTTATTTTTCTTTTTCACTAGTATTTTTGTGCTATTGAAGATTTTTTTCCTTTTTCTTTTCACTAGTTTTTTTAAGTTTTCGACCCCTTTTTAAGTTTTTGTTAGTTTTTTATAATGATTTGTCCGCTTTTTACGTTGTTCGCTTTTTACGCTTTTTTACGCTTTTCCGTCGTTTTTTCGCTTTCCTGCTTTTTACGTTTTCATCTCTTTTTTACGTTTGTCAGTTTTTTACGCTTTCACCGCTTTAACGTTTCCACCATTTTTACATTTTCGTCTGCTTTTATTTTTTACGTCTGCTTTTTACTTCCTCCATTTCTATTATGCTTTTAAAGCAAAGCCCCGTTTTACATTACCATTTTTCTAACGTTTTCGTCCGATTTTTTTAAAAAACGTTTTCTTTTTACGTTGTTTGTTTTTACGTCTCGTGTTTTACTTCCGCTTTTTACGCTTAGTCCGCTTTTTGATTCGCCATTTTTACGTTATCCGTTCATCTTTTACGTTGTCATTTTGTTTCGACCATTTTTTTACGCCGCTTTTTTCTTTTCGACCAACTTTTACGCGTCGTTTTCTTCGTCATCCGCTGTTTTTTCGTTTCATCCGTTTGTTCGTTTACATTATCTTACGCTTTGTTAGGTAAGATTAAATAACGTGAAAAAACTTATAAAAGTATATGAAAACGGATGAAAACGTAAAATAAACAGATGAAAATATAAAAAATTGACCAAAACGTAAAAAACGGACGAAAGCGTAAAAAACGGATGAAAACGTAAAAACCGGACGAAAATGTAAAAAAGCGGTAGAAAACGTAAGAAAATGGGCGAAAATGTAAAAAACGGACGAAAAAATGAAAAAAATGGCGAAAACGTAAGGAAACGGACGAAAACCAAAAAAATGGCCGAAAAAGGTAAAAAATGGACGAAAACGAAAAAACAGACGAAAACGTAAAAATATGATCAAAAACGTAAAAAAGTATATGAAAACGTAAAAAAACAAGTGAAAACGGACGAAAACGGACAAAAACGTAAGAAAACGGACGAAACGTAAAAAAAAGGACGAAAATGTAAGAAAACGGACGAAAATGTAAAAAAGCGGACGAAAACGTAAAAAAATGGCGAAAATGTGAAAAAAGAGGCGAAAATGTAAAAAAAAAACGAAAAAAGCTGGAACTAAACGTAGTTAAGAGATGTAAGATATGAGAAAGAGATGTAGGGGTTGGAAAGAAGAGGAAGAAGTGAAAGATAATGTCCGAAATTTAAAGAGGAAAGAAGTGAAAAGAAGACTTATGTTTGCGAAAAACAAACAGAAACCTCTCGCCTCCGCAGAAAAAGAAGTGAAAGAAAGAAAAGTGCTTATTGAAAAACAAACCAAAGCACGTAATGATCAAGAAATATAAATAAACAGTCATTAGAGAGGTATTTACCACATAAGAGTATCTAAGCATTCTTATGCATACATAGCATTATGATCAATACTGACTTCATCGTCGGAGGGGGTTCCCTGGGGCTCAACCCGGGCTAACGATATTTCTTTGTCTTTTTAGCACTGTCACTGAAGACCCGAAGTCAAGGTCAACACAAGTCAAATAACGGCCAGGTTATCGCCTTGATGACCATGCGGATTTTGGTAGTATCAAGTTTCAAGTTAAAAATTAGAATGTAGATATAGATTTCTAACCCAAATCACATAATATAACGAATAATTGTATAGAACAAACTTTGTGGTTTTTATTAATCCGTTTGGTAAAAATCCATTCATTCACTAATTCAAACATTTCATCAAACCCTGGTGAGCATAAAATTTTCAGTTAAACTAGATGTCATTTCCACAAAGGCGTTAATGTCAATATAAGTTTATTTAGGTTGTGCCACAACTCTAAACAAGAATAAATTGTTCAAAACAACATAAACGCTCTCAAAACAGCATCAGAAAGAATGAATGTTTTCCATTTGAATATAAAAACTATAGATAGACGTCACATTGAAGAGTTTAAGATATGTAGGGATGTGAATTTCAAACAGACTTTACATATGAATTAAATGAATGAATAGCGTCTTTTTTACATTCGTTAATACTTTTCGGATACAAATTCTTTTGAAACTGTTGATACAAAAGTTGGGCGTTCCTGGTTTGGAGCTCCGGTTCTCGTACCAATTGAGAATTGCTGCTTGAGACCTGCGCACTAAGAGACAAGAAACACCGTTAGGCTTATCGTGGGATTGTCTCCCACGATTATCCTCCGGCGTGAGAGTGAGTAATCGGTTTTAGGGTTTAAGGAGTTTTAGGGTTATGAGATCGTCCCTTAAACGAGGGATATAATTCCCTTTATATACGCACGGAATCCTTGTTGGTTCCGTGTTCCCCAACCTTCGGCGTATCCCGCCTAAGTCGGTTGGGAATGATTATCTTCTTATTTTAGAAGATATCGGATATCTATTCCGTAAATAGATATGGGCTTGGGCGTGAGCCCAAACGCCGATTGATATTGACTCCGCCAAGACCGCGCTACAAGTAGGGATTAGTCGGTTTATGACCCGACCCGCACTATACGTCATCATGTCCCCAGCCTAGTATGCGAAGCGCGTAATCGGATGCTAGACTAATGACCGTAGTCCAAAATAAAATAAACTTGCGAAACGTATTAAAGAAGCCATACACATACCCGTAGGTGCGTTGTATCTAGACATAAAAGTGAATTGTAAACCCGTTATTCGGGGAAAGTGACCCGCGTCCCATCGAGTGATCTCAACCACACAAGTGAAGTAGTGAGTCCACGCGGCACGTATCGTGTGGATTAGAGAAAAGTATAAAACCACCCTTCATTTTCACAAAGTGATCCACCGTAAAAAGCAATCCGCCATTGTTGAAAGAGAACTCCAGCTGCAATCTAGAAATTAAACTACCTCAAGGTACCCTCGCGGCGCTTCTCAGAAATCCACCACTATGGTCAAACAACCGCATGAGTTCACCTCCAATCTATCCACGCAGTGATCTCTTAGAGTTCACTTCGATTACTACATACCGCTTAGCGACATCCATTGTTCCTGGTGCGCGGCGTTTATTGCCGACTTCGGCGGGAAGGTGGGGGTATACACGCTTTTTCGCGAATTCGCGAATCAACGCGCCTCTATCCCAATTCCTGTGCGATATATTGAAATATTATAATCTGCACATATCACAATTGCATTGTATAGGCGCCGCTAAAATTACAAATTTTGAGGTGAACTGCTATCTGCGGTGAATCCCACCATCAACCTTTTTCGCTGTTCTACCATACAACCCGGTCACATGGGTGGGTGTCCTTTGCTAAGCCGCCCGGTAGATTTCAATGTTATACAAAGAAGCTAGACGCCGCTTAGGAATTGGAGGGAGTCCTTTTCTGGGTAGATAGCGGTGTGTTTCCGTGGACCTATGACTTTCATACCCGTGGTTCGCCGGTGAAGGATGAGTGCCCCCCGCCTGGATCCTATGTCACTGAGGATGCGGAATTGATAAACGCTAACCGCATCCCCATTAATTCCTATCCCGAGGAATTTTTGGTACACATGGGCATCACCGAACTATTTTGGTCCCGAAGATGAGATCCCTATCTTGTTAGAAGCTAATGGCCAGGGTGGGTACTCGTTCTTCCCGCGACCTCCTTTTATAGTAAGAATTATCTTCTGTGTTCCCACATTATGTAACCAATGCCGTTTGTTTGTTTCCGATTCGCAGAGATGGACCTCTTTATGTTGTTCGCTTGGCGAAGCCGATTGAGGTGGTGACAGGGCGCGCCGTTAAAGGAAGGAGAGGAACTAATCCTAGCCGCTACCGCAGGCATGTCATAGAGCTGAATGCGGGGGAGACAGGAAACCAGCCTCACGCAGTGGAGGTAACACCGCAAAGCCACCCTACTCCCCGGTAACTCGGCTTAGCAGCCACCACCGTAGTGTGGCTCACTCTATGGAGGAAGAGGAAGAAGAAGAATCCGGGCTTATTCGTAAAAGGACCCGAAGTGATGACGGGCAGCCCATCAAGGAAAAAACGCCCGTGGTTCAGATGTGGCATTATCCTCCACGGATGAAGCGCCGGCGCACCCTTCTGCGAGGATGCCGAGCCACAGTAGTACGTACCGTCCATGTATAATTTTCTTTTGTTGGTGAATGTGCTAGTTGTGAATCTGACGCTATACCGGTAATTATTCGCAGGATGGAGCAGGTTATAAAGTCACCCCCGGGGCGAAGTCCGACTGATCACGCCGATTCGAGCCGCGGAGCCAGGATAATGAAGACCAATTTGATGCGGACGCACCCATTGAGCATTTGGTTGAAGAATTGGTGCAGTCTCCGCACAACAGCCGCACTAATTGTGAAGCTAAAAGACCGAGTATCTGGTGGGATTGACCAAAGTTCACAAAAGGACCAAACAATAGCTTTGTTGGAGGCGAATGGCAAGCACCAAGCAACTCGGATAGCGCCCATGCAGGTTAGGGATCCGAGCTTACGCTAAAAACAGCCGAGGACAAGATGGCACTAATGTGCCAAATAACTCAAGATCGTGCGGAGGTCGCCCAGTGTATGAGTCTGCGGCGGCACTGGGCCCTTAAACATTTGGAGCAGGTAAGGAAACTTTGTTCGCGCACTGGGGAGCTGGGGCTACTCGGAGTTGGTCATTGGAAGTACAGGAGGTGAAACTGCGTAAGCTTAGCCTCGAGTATGACGAGGAGTTGTATCCTCACCATGTCCATGATAGCGAGCGCAGGTGGCTCATAGGCCACGGTTTCCTTCAGCTGCTCTCACCACTCGAATCGCCAGAGGTGGTCAATGGGGAGGTCGCGGTGCGCCTCGAGCGCGGTAAGTCGGAAACAATTGAGAAGCTTCATGAAACGGGTGCAACGGCGCCTATTGAGAAGGTACCAAATTATGATGTCGAGTCATATGATCACTTGGTCGCCGCCATGCGAAAATGAAGGACTTAGATCTCCCCATGATTTCGGAGCTTGAGCGCGATCAAGATTATCCGATGAATGTGATTATGGCGGGGTTGACCTTGGCGCGTCATCGCATCCGAGGGTGCCGAGACACAGCGGACTTTTATTTGAAGCCCCAGGAGTCACATCTCCAAGTACCGTCTTTGCGGCGTCCTAGGGATAGTCAGAATCCATTTGCTTTGGAGAAAGAGGTACCTTTAAAGGAAGTCTTGGAAGCGCATGCGACCCGTCTTGCTAAGAAAGAAGGTATTGCGGGTAAGGACATTTTGTGTGGGTTGGTGCGCTCATTTGCCTGTGTCCGATGGAGTGCCATAAGTGTGGCCACCGATCGTGTCGATGCGATGTGTTGAAGGGTGTTAGCGAGCCAAAGAAGTAATGAGTCACGTTGGCACTTCCGTATTTAAGCGTGTAGTAGCCGGTAGGCGATATGTTTACTATCTTTTGTAATAACTCGTAGTTATGAATAAAAGTTGCGGTTTTGCTGTGGGTATTATTAAAACTTGTAATGTATACATAGTTGTTTGGTTTTGCGTAAAAGATACCTTCGTTCTCAAGAAACAAACGCGGTACGCCAGCCCGTGCTAATATAGGTAATTCATAAGCATGTATGAAAGCCATAGTATACTCGAGAAATAATTCGAAGTATTTTATCACAATCGTGTGTGCTATGATAAACAGCGTATCTGTATAAATATCACATTAAGGAATCAAGTGTCTCGGTTCCTAAGTTGTTAAGCAAGACGTGCGGCATACGCTTCTCGCGCATCCATCGTGGTATGCGCACATATCTTATTCCAACGTCTTGAGAACAAGGTGTTTAACAAGGATGCGTGATCCAGTATTGATGGGTTTGCAACCCTCTTACTCAACAAGTTAGTTAGTAGGTTAACTTATCCTATTACCATCGTGGGTTTATTCGTGGTGCATGCACGCCATCGTTGGCAGGTGAAAAAATAAGAAATTGTTAAGGCATACAGTATATGGAGATAACAACTTTAAAATGTGTCGCGGAGTTAGCTAGACACCGCGGCGTTTTATTGATACTTGCAAGGTTTTTGAGAAATACAAAGGAAACATTAGAATAAATAAAATAAATATATGAATGCTTATTGGGCACTAAAAGTGCGGAGCGCCCGTGCTCGTGCGTAGCTATTCTTTATAGGTAGCACCTCTTGAGGTTGCCGATGTTCCATGTGCGTGGTAGGTCACGACCATCCAAGCCTCGTAGCCTTATCAGACGCCTGGCCTATTGCTTGATAACCTCATAAGGTCCTTCCCACTTTGGTCCGAGCTTACCTGTATCCTCTGCATGACTCGCCTCATTGGCACGGTAGACAAAGTCGCCAGTGGTCTAATGAAACATTGCGCGCACTTTGGCATCATAGTATCCTTTCATTTTGACTTCGACCTTGCCTCCCGTATGGTCGCTGCTGCGTTCGCGTCTTTCTTCCAAAGCGGAGTCCAAGTCGACACGCTTTCGTCATTGTTTGTTGTTACATTGATCTCCGCAGGTGCGGATAGTTGGCATGCCGATCTCATTGGTATAACAGCTTCGTCCCGTAGACTAGAGAGAAGGGGTGCCCCCGTGCTGGTTTTTATTGAGGTGCGGTGTGCCCATAAGACATGTGAAAGCTCTTCGACCCACCTGCCTTTGTGCCTCGTCTAGGCGCGCTTTGATTCCTTCACCAGTGCTTCGATTTGCGCGCTCTACTAAGCCATTGGTTTGCGGGTGTGTAACCGACGCGAAGTGTTGGGTGATATTTAACTTATCGCACCAATCTTTGAAGGGGTTGTCGCAGAATTGTTTCCCGTTATCCGAGATGATTTCACCAGTGTAATCCGCGACATACAATGTTGTCCCAGATAAAGCGTTTCACCTGGTTGCCGGTGATTGTCGCCATCTACTGCTTTGCCTCTATCCACTTGGTGAAGTAGTCTATAGCCACTATGAGAAACTTAAGGCCGGCCGCTATTGGAAAAGGACCCGCAATATCAATGCCCCATTTGTAGAATGGCCGGCATGCCGTGATTGGCGTAGCTCGTGTTGTGGCCGGCGGGGACAGTGTCTATGAACTTGGCAATCATTGCACTTCCTTATTAAGTACCGCGCATCTCGATGCATGGTTGGCCGCGAGTATCCCGCGACGCATGATGGCATGCTACAACGGACCGTGGCCCTGCATGCATGCTGCATGAGCCTTCATGGATTTCTCGCAGCACGTAATTTGCTTGTAGGGGCCGACGCAACGGAGCCATGGTTGAAGGAAAGAACGTCGGTACAATATGTTGTCGCGCAATTCGAATCTCTGCGGCGCCGTATTCTCGCGAGCTTCGTGCGTTCTTGAGGTAATGTTCCTTTGCTTAAGAATTCCGTAATCGGTGTCATCCATGTAGGACCATCCTCCTCTATGATCTGCGAGACTTCCATCTCCGATATTGACTTGCCGTTGTTTCCACCAGCACTTGCTTTGATAAGTGTGCGAAGCTTGTCGAGGCAATCTTGCTCAGTACGTCTGCTTTGCGATTTTCTCCTCTAGGGACTTGCTTGATAGTAAATCTATCAAAGCCTTTGATCGATCTTAGTCTTCTCAAGATATCAATCATATTCTTCTTTAGCCACGATTCACCCAACACGTGGTTGGCCACTACCGGGAGTCCACATTTGCTTCAAGTTACGTACACCCATTCGAATGCGTAGTCCAACGATTAGAGCTTCATATTCTGCCTCATTGTTTGTCGCGGTAAATTCAAAACGCAGTGCGTAGGTGAATTCCATTCCTCTGGTTTGTGAGAATAAGGCCGCTCGACCCATCCACGCATGAGGACCCGTGCGTAAACAAAATCCGGGATCTTGTAGTTCCTTTTCTCTTGGTGTAGGTACTTGCCGTCAGTATCCGGCTTCTCGATGATGAAATGCGCCAGAACCTGTCCCTTTATTGCAGTACGTGGTCGTAGAGATGTTATGTTCGCCTAGCAACACACTCCACTTCTGGTCGTCCGACGCATCGGGTTTGGAAATGATCCTGCGATGGCTTGATCTGTGATTACCGCTATTGGGTGCGCTTGGAAGTATTGGCGCAGCCGCTTGGCGGCAAATACTAGTGCCAAGACCAACTTTTCCATGGCACTGTAGTTCATCTCCATCTTTTTGAGCGCTTTGCTGACAAAATAGATAGGGGTTTGCACTGAGTCCTATCTGTTAGTAACCTTCGCTGACTTGCCCCATGAGTCGCTGATAAATACATGATCGAGTTCTTCCCCTGTCGGGTGCCACGAGTGTTGGGAGCGTTGCTAGATGCTGTTTGAGTGTAGTGAAGGCTTCTTCCACCTCCGTCGTCCACCGAAAGTCACCCTTTTTTATACACTTCTTGAGTGTTTTGAAAAGAGGCAATGACTTTTCTGCTGATTTAAGAACAGCTTTGTTGAGGCGGCCGTTTTCCGTTGAGGGATTGGACTTCCTTCAGCGTGCGTGGTGAAGGAAGTTCTATTACCGCCTTTGTCTTTTCTGGACAAGGTTTTATGCCATCGAGGTTCTATCGGTATCCTAAGAACATGCCTTCATGGCCGAAGGTGCATTTCTTAGGATTTAGCTTCATGTTGATCTCTCGTAGAGTCTTGAATGTTTCTTCTATGTCGCGCACAAGTTCAACTTCAGTATGGCTTTTTATGACGGGTCATCCACATAGACTTCCAGGTTCACGGCCACCGTTTGTCAAAGGCATTGTCTACTAACCCGTAGATAGGTGGCACCCACATTCTTCAAGCCAAATGGCATTTTTGTATAACAGTAGCGGCTTGTGTAAACTGTCTTTTCCTCGTCTTCCTTAGCCATCGTATCTGGTGATATCCCTTTGTAGCGTAAGAAAACACTTTAACGGGTATCCGCACAAGGACTCTATTTTCCAGTCTATCTCTGTAATGGATACTGATCCTGCGGCGGGCATGCTTTGTTAAGGTCGGTGAAGTCACACACATTCGCGGCTACCATCGCTTTTTTTGACCATTACTGGATTAGAAAGCCAGTCGTGGTAGTAGACTTCACGCATAATTCCCGCGGTACCAATTTACGTACCTCTGCCAGAATTGCGTGCCCTCTCGGGGCTTGGCCACGCTTTGCGTATCGGTGAGTAACCTTGTCGGATTCTTAGTTTATGCTCTGTGATCGAGCGTGGTACTCCGGTCATGTGTTTTGGCTCCCACGCGAAAATATCCACGTTCTTTTGTAGGAGCGTGCACACAACTGCTTTGCCGTTGTCCGACAATGACCCTCCCATGGTTATCTCTCCGTTCGGGTATTCGGGTGAATGCGACCTTCAAGTTGGGGACTTTGGTGCGCCGCGGTTTCGGAGTTGGTTCCATTTCGCATGTAACCGTGTTACATTCTCTTGTTGGTACCGTGGCATTGTAAAGAGTAACAATGCCCCCTGCTACTGGGAATTTAAGCATCCCTTGTTGTTGATGGCACCGCGCATGGATATCCGGGTCTCCCAATAATGCCATTGTATGGCGAGGGGATTTGATCACCATGAAATCCATCCAGTTGTCGTAGCTCTGCGTTGCCAACGCTGACTAGTAATCGCATTGCCCCATGGGCCTATCTTTTCACCCGTGAAACGGTGAGTGTGTGGCCGGGTTTAACTGCTAGCGTATTTGGTCGTAGTCTTTTAAAGCAATGCTCATACATGATATTTGTCGATGCCCCACCATCAATGTACATGCGGTGTATGTCGTGACCACCCGCACTAATTTCAATGGTGAGGGCTCTGCTGGCGTTGTCGCGTTAGAGTAGGGAAAGAGATTTCGCTTCTTCGGAAAACTCCGGCTGACCTTTTGTTTAGTGGTTCGTTGCCCGCGTCTGTATCATGTAGATTATGTCGGCCTTATCTTTGGGTGTCTCCTTCTTGCTTCCATTCTTTTGTTTATCTCTTCCCTCTTTAATGTTTTTGACTAAGTGGTCCAGTCTGCCCTCCTTAACCATCTTGTCGATGAATTGGCGCAGCTGGACACACTCGTTAGTGGTGTGACCCTTTTGCGCGTGGTAGTCCCAGGTATCCATTCGGCGCTTATCTTCGGGTATGCGGTGGTCTTGGGAAATTCGCACCTTCGTGGTATTTCCTTTGGTGTTTTGATCAGGTATACTGTCATTATCTCTGCTGCTCCTTTGGCTGCGATAGTTCCTATTGCGGTTACTACCTCGGTCATTCGATTGCCTCGGGTTGTTCCTGTGGCGGTGGCTCGAGTGGTTCTTTTTGCTATCCGCCGCGCGGCTTTTCTCCTGGACAAAAGACCGAGTGCGCTTCATGAGTTCATCAAAGGTCTCCGGGATCTTGTCGTTCAACCGCTTGATGAGTTCTGGGTTATTAATCCCATTCATGAAGCCGAAATCTTCATTACTTCAGGACATGCTTTAACTTGCATGCATTCATCTTTAAAACGTTCCATGAATGCGCTCGTAGATTCTCCTTGGTGCTGCTTTACCTGGCGAGTTTAACTTGATTTTTTAGCGCACTTTTTTCGTTGAGTAAAATTTAGGCGAACGCCTTCTCAACTCTTCAAAACCATTGATGCTTCTTCTTGGGAGTTTGTTGAACCAGTTCGCGCTTCCACTAGTGTGGAATTAAACATGGCACCACAGTTTGTGGCAGTTCTCAATGGTCGCGGTGATTCAAATATTTTTAGGTGATCGTCTGGATCACCGCCCATCATAGGTCTTGACATTCGTAGGCATGCGCCTTTTCTTGTTTTCGGAGAAATCACGATGCGTCCGGTGAGCGCATCCACTTTCGGCGGCCACGGGAGACATGTCTTCCTCTTGGTTATCGCGTCTGCTTCTAGACTTCCAATGTCCTGTATCACTATCCTCGTTGTGGGAATTATCGAAGATGAATTTTCCTTCTTACGGCGTTTCGCCGGCCATTCTCAGTGACTTGTAGTCGGATCTGAAGGGCTCTCACAGGGGAATACTTTAGCCCGATGCAGTCATGTACTACGGCTACCCATCGGCATAGACACCGGTACGCGTTCCTCTCCATCACTATCACTCAAGTGTTGTGGTGAGATGTCTCATCACCCTCAATTCTCTCCCGATTCTGTTGAATACTGGAGTCGGGCTTTCTCTTTCGCGCTTCTCTCTCTGATAGCGTGGGGAAAACCGTAGAATCGAAATGAGTCGAGCTTTCAAGTTCCGACCTGATCTCTTCTTCTCTTCCTCTTGCATGAGGGTAGTTAATGTTTCATAGTTTTGGGATACGAAAACTTCGGCGACTTTCTGGGCGACCCCCTCAAGAGTGGGTGTGTTTGTTTCGCCGCTATACCTTTATCGGTCCGTGCCTCCAGTACCTTTGTCAGGTTAGTTTCACGCACCGATTGGAAGGGAGTAGTGAAGGCGGTCGCGCGGTGGGTCTACTCACTGCGTGGTGGTTGTAGTGCCTTGGGTTGTTCCCGAGTGTGGTTCCACCAAAGGGAAGATCAAGTCTTGGCCTGATCCCTTATTTTTAGCGGTTGTCCCAGTGCGCTTGGGGTTAGTCCACTTTGCGACTTCTTCCCCATGAGGTCTGACTGCGATCGTTGATTACCGTGCTTTGTCATTCTAGTGTCGGTTCTTAGTGTAGGGTCCCACGGATGGCGCCCTTGTTGATACAAAAAGTTGGCGTTCCGGTTTGGAGCTCCGGTTCTCGTATCAATTGAGAATTGCTGCTTGAGACCTGCGCACTAAGAGACAAGAAACACCGTTAGGCTTATCGTGGGATTGTCTCCCACGATTATCCTCCGCGTGAGTGAGTAATCGGTTTTAGGGTTTAAGGAGTTTTAGGGTTATGAGATCGTCCCTTAAACGAGGGATATAATTCCCTTTATATACGCACGGAATCCTTGTTGGTTCCGTGTTCCCCAACCTTCGGTATCGCCTAAAGTCGGTTGGAATGATTATCTTCTTATTTTAGAAGATATCGGATATCTATTCCGTAAATAGATATGGGCTTGGGCTTTCGTGAGCCCAAACGCGTATTGATATTGACTCGGTTCGCACCGGCTTACAGTAGTAGTGGTAGTCGGGTTTATGACCCGACTCCAGACTATACGTCATCAGAAACAGCAACATAAATACCATATTTTGATAATACAGTCCAAATGATTTCATTTACACTGTGTTCTCCAGTTTTTTCATTAAAGAAAAAGGAAGTAAAGTGGGAGTAAACACTTTACTTCCTTTTCCGCCCACTTTTGGAAGGAAACCATTTACTTCCAATCACACAATCAGCTAAAGCTATTATAAATCAATATATACTTTCTTTTAATTTTCCTTTTCGAGAACAGCGTTAGTTAAAATTGGATAGGAAGTAATTGATAATATACTTGTATTATTTCGGTAATGAGCACACTTTAAAGAGTCTGAGTCTTATAATTTCAGCAAATTTGTAGTTGTTCCACTTATGTCTTATACTCATGTCTAGCTCAACTCTGTGTGGGTGTGTTCGGAGTCGAAATAAAGGTCAGTATGACCGAATTGCTATAAAGGCAGCCACACGTTCTATTCAATAGCAGGATAGCTCTGTTTCACATACTCAATATCAGTGGTTAGAAATGGAATTCAACATGTTCGAATAGAGCTAGTTTTCCACCCAAAAATATAGATCTCCTACTTATAGATTAATAGATACTAGAATACAACATATTTGTGGCCTTATAAGCACAACATTAAGTAGCTTAGTTGAAAACAACATAAATGCTAGAATTCAACAAGTAAAAAAGCAGAATGAAGTACAAACAACTATACCTGTTGCCATTTTTCAAAGAACATGACCCCCTTGTACTGTTTTTCATAAACAGTGAAAACACAAGTATAGCAGTACGTATAAAGTTATCAATTGACTTAACCAATCGATGTAAGATCATCTAGATAGTAATAAGCTTAGCTCGATGTCAACAACATCCAATGTTTGAGATTCTTTGGTGTTTTAGTGTTTTCATCAACATACATGAGTATTACACATTTTTGTGCCAGGCCAAAAAATTTACATTTAGCATGCATATTTGAATTTGTTGCTTTTATCTGTACATGGTACTAGTTTTATAAAAAGGGTAAATGCATGTTTATCTGAAATATTATTGACCAAAACCTCATTTGAATCCCAACTTCACAGCCCAATTTTGTTTTTTACCATTAAATGATTCTTTCTGACGATTAACTACAGTCAAGGTGGCTCATCAACCATTCAAACACGAATCAATACAACAATGGAGTTTGAGCCAAAAAAGTTGTTTGCAATATTCATTTGTGATAAGCCCTCTTTTGTTAGTGTGTTTGAGATCATCACACTTCTGCTGACTGCTGTCAACAACAATAACTCTGTTTTGCACTCAGGTAAAATTCATCATGCAAAAATTTTGTTAACAGATTTTACACAACGCGGAGAAATGGCCACCCATGGTGTTAGTGGCACTCTTATTAATAACGGGGCCTTAAAAAGCCCTGTACAAATACAAGTGCGAAGCATGATATTGCAATACATTATCTCTACCAACATAATAATAAGTGTAGGAAAAGCACATACAAAGGAGACAACTATAAGTGCTAAAGAAAGAAACTTTGAAACATATACGACTATGCACGTGCAACCGTTTGCAATTTTGCAATGAACACTGCCACCTTTACATACACCCAATCCTTCAAGCTATTATGAAAGTGAAAAAAAGCATGTCTAAGACGGCGATTGAGAAGTAAAGCGCTGCATGCTATCCAAAATGCAGTTGCAAAACCTGTGGCCCCTCCAATATAAAACCATCTTTTAATTTCATTTGTACTTTCTGCATCACTCTCACTCTCATTGACAGTTGGTACATCTAAATCTTCATCTCCTGGACATGTGTTGGTTGTGGGAAGTCCACATAGTCGTGTATTTCCAGTGAATCTTTCAGCTGGAAAGGACTGGAGTTGAGTGCTCGATGGAACTCTCCCCGACAAGTTATTATATGTCACGTCAAGGTCATTTAAAAAATTCATCTGAGACATGCTTGATGGCAACCCTCCTGAGAAATTGTTTTTGGATAAATCCAAAGTTTGAAGCTCTTTCATTTGACTAATGTATTTCGGAATCTCTCCAAGTAGAGTGTTGTGTGACAAGTTTAGCACTACTAATCCCTGCAGATTGGTAATTTCGTATGGGATTTGTCCTGTGAGACTGTTGCTTGATAAATCAATGCTCTTCACAAATCCCAGATTGCTACTAAACTCATTTACCTTTCCTTGCCATGTGATCATCACATGGTCAATATAGCTATCACCATAACCACCACTAACCATGTAGTAGTAATTACTATATGTCAAATCGAGATAAATACCATAATGATGTGCATTTTGTTCCAAAAACAACCCTTTTTGAAGCATGGAAGTAAGATTATTCACACATGATGGGAATGTTCCATGGAGATTGTTAAATGACAAGTCTAAGATTTGAAGACTTGCTAATTGACATATTTGTGAAGGGATGGTTCTGAAAAAGTTGTTTGATTTTAGGCTAAGGGCATACAACCTTGACAAGTTTTTCCCAATCCAGAGAGGAATATTACCATATAATTTGTTGGCCCCCAAGTCCAAAAGGCTTAAATTTGTGCAATTTTTCAAAGACAATGGCAATTCTCCAGAGAAGCTGTTGTTGTATAAACACAACGTCTCGAGTTGACCCAAACATCGTACAGAGGGAGGAATACTTCCTGACAAAGTGTTTTGTCCTAAATTAAGAACTTTTAGATTCGTCAAATTCTTCAAGCAGCCCGGAAGTTGCCCGGTCCATGAATTATGTGAGATATCAAGAAATTCAAAATTTTCATAGATTTGACACAAAAAAGAGATTCCTCCATGAAATTTGTTTCTGGACAGATCTAGCAAATGAAGGTCATGAAATGATGATGATTCTGGTAATGTCCCAGAAATGTTGCTGAAAGAGAGATCCAAATACCTCAATTGAGAAGACTGCCACTGGTTCCAGTGCTCTGTAGAAACTGTGTCTGAAATGCTATTTTTCGAAATATCAAGATACCCAAGCTTCTTTAATTTTTTGATCCATTTGGGGAAACGAGGCCCAAGTTTGTTAGAGCTAAAATCAATATACACTACACTCATAGAAAGGTTTGACATGTCATCATTAGAATGAGCTCCCTCTAGTGAGTTGTTTGAAAGATCTATGTACGCAAGATTTGATTTTCCAATGTTATCAGAAATAACACCTTTAAGATAATTGGAAGATAGGTCTAGTGTATGAAGTCTGGGTAGTTGCCAAAGTTTCTCACTTATAGTTCCATTTAACTGATTAGAAGATAGGTTCAAGTTTTCTAGGGATGGAAAGTTTTGGATCTCATCAGACAATGACCCTGTCAATTGGTTACTTGAAGCATCAAAATACTTTAGTGTAGCTGACGTGCATTCAGACAAGTTGCTAAGAAAGTATGAAAGTTTCCCATCAAGCTTGTTGCCATCAGAGAGAGAAAGGTCTACAATCTTATTGCCAGATAATGGGCACAACCAACCATACATGGATGAGTTGAGATTGTTGTTATTGAGATGAAGGTAACGAATAGATGAAGAAGAGTTGACAGATGAAGAATACGGATGCATGACTTGTTAAGGTCACATCCAAGTAAAGCTAACTCTTCTAGGTTTTGGAGACCAATAATTACATTTACCCAGTAATTTGCTTTGGCCAGAGAAATTCCCTCCATATAAAGTTTTTTTTTAATAAGATGGAGAAGACAACCAATCTAATTTTTCAATTGTGCAACTTCCAAGGGAATCTAGATTAAGGTATTCCAGATTGGTAAGGTTTCCAAATTCCGAAGGAATGGCACCATAGAAAGAGTTTCCTGAAAGGCCAAGGTCCTTTAACTTGCTCAAGGAACCGATGGATCTGGGAATGGTTCCGCTGAAATTATTCCCGTCAAGGTTAAGATAAGTTAATTGAGTCAAGTAACCAATGGATATGGGAATGGTTCCAGTAAACCGATTGTAACCAAGGTTAAGAAAAGTTAACCGGGTCATGTTACCAATGAACTGAGGAATGGTTCCATTAAAAGAATTTGTAGAAAGATCAAGATAATTCAAGCAGCTTAAGTTAAGCAACGAAAAGGTAATCTGACCTTCAAGACCATGTTCGTTCAATCTAAGCTCAGTGAGATGACCTGTTTGGTTGTTGCATGTGACACCCCTCCATTCACAGCAATTATCTTCTTCGTCGGGTCTCCATGTAGACAGCAGGTCATCGGGGTCATGAAGGTGAGCTTTGAAATCAAGAAGAGCTTGTCTCTCCTTATCGATGCACTTATTAGCAGCTCCTCCTCCGGATTCGGGAACCAGTTGGTGGCCAAGGGAAGTGGCAGTTGAGGTATTAAGACACAACAAGACAAGTGACAAAATAAAGAAAACGTGAGTATGCATAAAGTAAAAGTGATTATTTTCTCTCATTATGTATCTAGCTTGTATAAAATTGTATGGATGATTTTCTTTATATGATAGATGAACACATATCTATGCGGCTTTATATAGACTTCGAAAAAGAAAAATTGAACTAGATGGATATAAACTGGAATAAAATTATGGAATAAGTTTCAAGTTTGAAGTCCCATGTTTTGACCTTAAAAAACACTCGAAGTCTTTATCACTACAAAAAAAAAGTTGGTTTTTCCACACTTTATGTTCACACTGTTAGGGAATTGATTTGCAAACTTTGTGAATTGATCGGGACACTTATATCTTTATATTAAATATTTGTACAGTATTAAATAATCTGCTTGAATTGATTGTACCTTGAGTGTGCAAATAAATTATAAGAAGTTGTCACAAATCATTAGCCTTTTAGAAAGTGTGTAAAATTTAATTAGTTTATTAACACTTAATGATGTGTAAAAATTAGTTACACTAATAAGTGTGGTAAAAAATTGTAAAACAATGGATTTTCCACATTTATAGTTGGTTCAAAAAAAAAAGTTCACACTTTTAAGTGTTGAGAAATCTAAAAAATGTTCACACTTATAGATGTGAAGGTTATTTGTAACACTTTAAATTCTCCACACTTGCTCAAAGTGTGGAGAATTAAACTCTCCACACTTTCTCAAAGTGTGAAGAATTCTGGTATTACAAATAAAAGTGTGGAGAAATCTTATAATTCTTCACACATAAAAGTGCGATTTTTTTTGACACAATTATGAATGAGGAAAATCTATTGTTTTACCATTTTTTTTTCACACTTATTAGTGCAATCAAATTTTACACATCTTTAAGTGTTAATAAACTAATAAAATTTTACGCGCTTTTAAAAAGTGTGAAAATAAAAATGTTAGAAATCTTTTGTAATGTTTGAAATTTGTACTCATTGCATGTTCATCCATCTTGCGATGTCTTTTAGTCCTGAAATTATTATGTGATATTAATTAATTAACCCATTCATAAGATAAACCTGATATAAACGACACCTACGAATTACATAGAGCTCGGAAAAATGATATCTTTATCGATCTAAAATCCAGCAAAACTTTAATTTTACGTATATTGATTCAGTAAACTTAAAAAAGAGACTAGTTACTAGCTAGAGTAGCCTCCATAAAATGGCCTCACAAGCTTCAGTTAATTTCAAAATTAATTCCCAAAAATACAAATTATGTAATTGCATCAAGTTTGGAAAATTTCAGAGTAGTCAGAAACTATATGGTGATTCAGTCCCGAACACAAAATTCAATTGCTATTCATGTAGAATTACTTACCGGATAATGAATCTCGAAACAAACAACCGATTTCTTACGTCAAAGCACCATCGCTTTACAACGAGTTAAAATTGAGGCTGTGAAAGGAACACTGTGTTCGACAAAGGTAATTGTTCACTGTTCAAGGTTTTAACGACTATTGACCGTAATGTAAAATTTAATTTTTTTGGCTGACTTGAAAATTGGACCAACCCAGTTTTTACTTAGGACGTGTTTATTAAAAATAGTAGTGAGCAGTAGCAATAAGCTGTGAGGAGTAGTCATAACTCACCGCTTTTTAAAAACATTGGAAAATTAAGCATTCTTAAAAAATAACAAAGCTCACCGCTCACTTACCAAACGACTACTAAGAACCAAAATGCTCCTTCCTCACCACTCCAAAAAGCTCCGCACCGCTCAGAGCCAAGCATACCCTTAGGCTCATGACATTCATTACGGAGAGAGTAACAAATATACATGCTTTGGCTATGTTATTTTTCGATTGGTTAAAATAAAAAGTATACAATTATCTTTATTAGGTTGGAAAAATCAAGAATCAGTAGTTGGCCGGTTGACCCTCTTGTAACTTGTAATCGGTCTAGGCGGTATTAATCGGATTGATATTTCCGGCAAGTTTTGGGGTATTTCTGGCGAGTTTGGGTATTCCCGACAAGATTTTCCTTAAAAGAACAACTTACAATAAATATAAACATCGACTGTAAGTGATTATAACAAGTTTACGACGAATTTTAGGTATTTTTGGCAAAATTTGCAGTATTCCAACAAGTTTGACCATCGTTACTAGAGTTGTCCGATTTGTTTGACCAATTTGCACATATCAAAAAGGTTGGTGGTCGATTAGTGTTGGAAAATTTAGTGCACTTGTGGGAATAGTTCACACCTTGTAATGGGTTAGGAGGTACGGAGTGTACACCCATAAGGTCCATGAACACCCTGACTCTTGTAGTGGTTTGTATTGATAGTGCTTTGGTGAAAAGATCGTTGTGGTTACCACTGATTATCGCATTTCAACTGAAGCAGACTTCCACTGGATCGCTGTTTCCACTGAAGTGGTGTTTCAAACACGAAGTGGTGTTTCAACCTGGAGTAGTGTTTACATGAAGTAGTGTTTACACTGGCGTAACAGTGTTTCCACGAGCAGTAATCCCTGATAGCACTATGAAAGTATCACGATGAAATGTATGAAGCTTGTAACGGTTTGACCTATTTAAGTGGCGCTTTCAACTGCTTAATGACCACGTTTAATTGACCGTCATGTAACCAACGCTATAATGGGGATAATTATGAGGCTATTAATGGGCCGATTAATACTCATAATTCCATGAAATTAGCCAAGAGTATTATCCTATAAATAGGATATCTGATTATGCATGAAAGACACAGAAAACACTAAACACTTATAAGCGAAAGGGTTATAGAATTGTGCCTAATTCTCTAACGGCATTTGGTCTTATCCCAAGTAGATATTCGTGTAACCCGGCATTGGGTCGGAATAGTTTACTTTGGAAAGTGATCACACGATTCCAAGTGATATCAGGAACCACTTAGTGGTATTTGTTTCTATTGAATAGTTGTTGTTTCTGCGAAGTTGATTATCTTTACCCCTGCCGGGAGTTACACACCAACAATGAAAGTAAACTATTTTTGTGATAATCAATGGCAACTGCTGCAATGAAACACATGGCTTCAAACTTTGCTGTTGGACAAGTTTGAAGGGGTGGATTTAGGAGGTGGCGAAGAAGATGCATTTCTTACTGTCAAGCATGAGTGTGGTCTATGTGCTGACTACTCCTATTCCTAATGATGGTGATGATGCTACTGTGGAGCATCGGGAGGAGCAAGTGGGAGAATGATGACTACATATGCAGAGGCTTAATTCTCAATGGTATGTCTCGATTCTCTTTGATATTTATCAGATCTTTGAATCTTCCAAAGAACTGTGGGATTCCTTGGATGCCAAATATATGGTTGAGGATGCATCAAGTAAGAAGTTCCTTGTTAGTAATTTCTCAAATTACAAAATGACTGATTCAAGACCAGTTATGGAACAATACAATGAACTTCTTGGAATACTTGGAAGGTTTACACAACACAATATTGATGAGTGTCTAAATACTCATCATTTTTGTACCATTTAAACTGCAAAAACATCTGAAAACACTCAGAAATGCATCAAAATGATAAAAATATCACAAATAAGTGTTTTATGTGTTTTAAATGCAAAAGTATCAAAATCTGGTGAAAAACATATCAAGTTTGCATAATTGGCAGTTTTAGTCCCCCAAGTTTCAAAAGTTGTCAAATCTAGTCCCTGGAATCCAAAAATGTGGAGTTCTATTATTCAAGGTCCCTGAAATATTCTAAGTTGTCAAATTTGGTCCTTGAATGAATTTTTGGTCAAATGGCAGAAAAGGTACCTCAAGTTTGAAAAATGTCATAAACAGTCCTTGGATATTTAAAAATGGGGAATAATAAAAATTGGTCCTTGTACTATTCATATATGGCAAATTTGGTCCTTGTAATAAATTTGGAAGATTGGAAATTTCAGTCCTCAAGAGTGGTCGAATTACATGAATGGTCCTTGTGTTGCTTAACTTATACCAAATGGACCCTTGTATTATCTAACCCAAAAACACATACAACCCAAGCCCAATATCCTTTTACCCGGTCCAACCCATCCAAATACCCACGGTTTAAAATAAAACCACCCGCCCTCCTTTTTCCTCTGTCTTCCCCGACCACTTTGTCTGCAACACCTCCAACTCCAGCCACCCTACTCCACACCATGTCCCCTCCACCTCAACAACATCCAAAACGCATTTAATGCTCCTTCCCCCTTGCACTCAAACCTGTCCCAGTTGCAATATCTCACTTTCCCGCCAAAAGTGAATCAATGGCCAATATTACCTAAACTGATCCAATGGCTGAGATTATTAGTGGGATTTGCTCAGAGGACACGTGGAAGCTTTATGGTGAATAAAAAGAGGAAGAAGAAGCAAGAGAAAGGGGAGCACTTAGTTTAATTTCTCAAATGTATGTCGTTTTTTAAATTCTTAGTATTAAATAAATTTTTAGTTGATATTTCAAGTTTCATTGTATCAAAGTAAGTTGTCTCAGTGTATTTTAACTCTTTTCAAGTATCAATTCCAGTTTATGTTCATATTTCAAGTTTCAAGCTCACTGTTTCAATTTTCATTTTCAAATTCCTATGTCAAAGCTTTTAGTAGCTTAATTTTAAGCTCAAACAAGCTTATATAAGCTTATTATAGCTTTTTATAAGCTTACAATCAAGTTTCAAGCAATTTTGGATTATGGTCAACAAAAGTCAAACTGGGTTCATTTGGTGATGGAATTGGATATGGGTTGATGCAGAAATGGATTTGGGTTGATAATGAGCTAGGTTAGGGTTTGGAATAGGTTAGTTGTTCTGTGTTAGAAGGCAAGCCATTGTGGCTAAGGACCTTTTGTAAGTGATTTTCAAAGTTTCACTGCATAACTTGTATTGGTGGTCATCTATAGTTTAAATCTGTTAATTAAGTTGTGTTTAGGTTAATTAAACTCAGTTTGATCATTAATATTAGCTAGTTTAGTATTTAGCTCAGTTTTGATTGTAAATCAGTGATATAAAGTAGTGTTTGGATCTGTGGGTTTAACTGTATTTGAGGCTTATTCAGTAGTTAAAACTTGTTGTTCTAAGCTTGGTTAGCTCTATTTGACTCATATCAGTCATAATTTTGCATTTGCAAACCACCATAGTCAAAATCACAATAGAACTGTCTTAACTCCTTAACTGTTGAGTTTTTGAAAAACAAAATCTTGAATTGTGCTAAGATATCATAGATATAGTTTACAGAAGTGTCATTTCATCATAATACATCAAGTTCATTCCACAAATTGGTTGCAAAGTTCAGAAAAGTCAACTTTTCAAAATTGTATCAAAAGTCAAAATCGAAAAGTCAGTTTGTACCTATCTGAGTTGATTTTTCATTTACTCATCTTTGGGCCAAACTAAGTGAAATTATGGTTTTTTAAACTTCAACTGGTGTATTTTCTTATTATCAATTTTGTAGATTTTTGTCAAATTTTTAAAAGCTTCAAAACTGCTTGTCAATATGGGCTTAATGCCGTACACTCGGCAGATTAACTGAGTGTGCACAGGTTTTGTGCAAGGTTTGTCAAGAGCTCATCAGAGCTCATCTTGGTATAGTTTTTGGTTTACAAGCTCTTGGCCAGGTCTAGTGTAGGTTCCCACTTTTGGTGTTCATTTTCAGCTTATTTGGTAGCCTGTGCTTAAGCTCAAAAGTGGTGGGTCAAAACTGTTTTAAGCACATTAGCTCAATTCATCAAATCTGTGCAATTAGTATTTCAGAGGTGTAGAGTAGTTGTAACTTGTTGCATTTGGATACTTTTAGCCTTTTGTAGCTTCTGTATCAGGTTGGTAGCTTATTGTGGTCTTTGGCTTATTTAGAGTGCTCATTCATAAGCACTTGTCATAGCAGTTGCATTTTCTTACACATAACCCACTGTTTTTATATTTTTCCTAGATTCACAATATTATTTTAGGCTTATCTTGAATTTTTTCAGATTTTCCAAGTCAGTTGCTATTTTTTCTTTATTTAAAATGCTTTTAAGCCTTTTTAATTATCATTTAATACAATTAATTCAGAAAAGTTTCAAAAAAATAATTTTTCATTTTTCTTAGATTAAGATAAATATAAAAAGTCAAAAAAATATTTTTTCAGATTTTTCTTAGTTAAATTTGTATTTTTATGTAATTTAAGTAGTTTTAAATAGATTTTAATTCCTAGAAAATACAAAAATAATCAGAAAAATACAAAAATAGTTTTGAAAATTCTCTTTTGTTATTTTAGATTTTTTCAAGTCATAATTTCATTTTTCTAGATTTATTTCATATTTTCTTGTATTTTAGGCTAATATTAAATAGTTAAAAAAATAGTTTTTAATTAATAATAATTAGATAAATAGTTTTAAAAATAATTTTCCTTTTCTAAAAATTTTCTTTTATCATTAGGTTTGTAAAAATGTCATTTTCATATTTTTAGGATTTATATTGTTTTAGTTTCACATTTTCTTTTGTACGTCGCGTAGTTTTTTTTTTTTTTTTTTTTAATTTAAGTTTTATAAAAGAAAAATCAAAAACATCATTTTGAAAATAGTGATAGCGTTTATTTAATATTTTTTTTATCTTTTTAATTCTCTTTAATTTGCATTTAAGCCTTTGTAATTATAGGCTATTTCTGTAGTTATAATAATTCAAAAACTTATTTTCCGTTCAAATCTCTCGATCGCTATTCGTTTGGTGATTCTTCGCATAGCTAGCTGGGACATAACGACCCGGGGAAACACTATACTCTCCAGATCTTCATTGCATTCTGTGACTGAACTGTTTGAAGTTTCTTACGGCCGGCCATTCACAAGTACTTGGCCAGGCGAGAAAACTTGAAGACGAATCAAAATTTTGCGCCGCGCCGGGATTGTCTGATTATCTTCCGTTTAGCAGATTAGTGATTTGAATAATCACTCTTTGTTCATACCATCCATCTATATCTATATATATATTTTCTTATAAAAAATCCAAAAACCCAAAAACATCCAAAAACGTATAAAACACAAAAATATTTTGCTTTTGTTTCTATATATGTATCAAAGATAAAAATACAAAAAGATTTGTCGTTTTCTTTAATAATAACAACATAAAAGATTACCACCGCAAACCAAGGCATTGTACTACCTAACTGGGGGTACGACCATAATAAGTTCCCGAACCAAAGATTAAAACTTGCCTTTGTGTCCTTGTGAGTGGTGTACCTTTTCAAAGAAGCCATTCATCTTGTGATTATTGGTTTAAGTTCACTGTTTTGCCTCGATTTTGTTTTAATTGGATTTGTTGTTATACTTGTTAAAACCGAAAACCCAAAAGAATCTTCTTACCCCATTTTCATAATTCATTTTCATAATTCCCATTCCTCTCCTTAACTCTGAGATCTCTTAGAGTTAACTCTAGTGTATGCGACTCGCTTTCGCTCTTCTAGATCTGTGAGCCCATTTCGTGAGCTTGTCAAGATTCCAAGAAGTGTCGTACTGTGAGACTTTCTGCTTCCTTCGGGCCGATTCGATCCATGCTCACACTACTTCCGTTATCATGGCGGAAGAACGTCCTATGTGTGAGCTTCTCCAAGCACCCATCGACGGGTATGGAGATGCTATTGTTATCCCAGCCATTGTGGCTGAAAATTTTGAGCTCAAAACCGGGTTTCTGAATCTTGTAACTTCAAGTCAATTCTATGGTTTTGAGCGGGATGATCCTCATGCTCATATTCGATGGTTTAACAAGATTGCATCTACCATCAAATACAAGAATGTCCCTACCGATGTCGTAAGCTTCTTCGCTCCCATTTTCTCTTGAGGGCAAGCCGGATTTGGCTTGAAAACAACCCCTAAATCAATTGAGACATGGGAAGACCGGTGAAGAAATTTGTAATGAGTTCTATCCACCTTCCAAGACCACGAGTCTTAAAACGAAATCATCAAGTTCACAAAAAGTTTGATGAATCCTTCGCTGAATCGTGGATCGTTTAAGGAATTGCCGCGAAATGTCCTCACCACGGTTTCTCCGAGTTAATGCAACTCGATACCTTCTATAATGGAGTGAGTCAATCTGATCAAGATTCTCTCAATTCCTCCCACTGAGGAAATTTCTTAAGCAAAACTGTAAAAGCAGCTTTAGCGATAATTGAAAACAAGTCTAAAGTCCGCGACCGCACGAAGCAAGCGGTTGTTTCCCAAGTCATGTTGGTCCTTCTTCTTCATCGCCCGTGAATCAATCTAGCACCGATGCTAAGATTGACAAACTCACGGAAGCTATTCAAGCTTTGGTTCTCTCCAACCAAAAGAAAGTCTCTTTTCCACAAACTTCACCTCCAAGTTAAAGTAAAGTCTGTTACTTATGCGGTGCCCCCATGCTTATTACAACTGTATGGCCACCGATGGTAACCTCTTTTGAAGCTAACTGTAGGGATTTCCAATTCGTGAGGCAACCAATATCGTGTTCTATGGACCCAACCACCCCAACCACTACCTCACCCCACCGGTTTCAACCAAAACCGTAATCAAAATCATAATAGAATAAACCAAGGTTTTCAAAACCAAGGTAATTTTAGTCCGGAAATCAAATACTTCACCAAGGAAATTTTAATAGAAACCAAGGTCATGGAAATTTCAACCCAGGGTATTTTCATGGCAATAATCAAGGAAAATTTCAAAATCAAGGCCCTAATCCTAACAATAGAGGCCAGAATTTTCCTATGCAAAATCAAGCTATTGTTCCAAATGGACCATCATCTGATGAGTTGTTGAAACAATTCAAGAAATCCCAAGAGGAAATGAACAGGTTGTTGGTTAGCCGATTTCGACATCAAGAAGTCTTTAAATGATCAACCTCGGCTCGTACTTTACCTAGCAACACGATCGCTAACCGAGGGGCTTATGCAAGCGATCACAAACCGAAGTGGTGTTTCATATGAGGGACCCGCTATTCCTACTACCTCTTCTTCTTCTCTCTCCGAAGGTAGTGGAGTGAACTGAGGCACAAAGGACCAAGTGCAACCTACTAGCTCACAAAGTACGCGACATGTCCATCCTCAGTTGTCCCAATCCCAAAACCAAACCCGAGTTGTTTTGAACCTCCAGCCATTAACCCCAAATCCAAATCTTCTATTCCTTACCCCTCACGTTTAAATGAGCAAAAACTCCGCGAAAAGGCCAGTCATCAAATGGAAAAATTATTTCAAATTTTCCAAGAACTTCATTTTGACATAAGCTTTAAGGATGCTATCATGCTGATGCCCAAGTTTGCATCAACTCTCAAACACATGTTGAGCAATAAGAAAAAAAGTTTGAAATGGCTAAAACTCCTTTGAACGAATTGCTCAACAGCTCTCATAAAGAAGCTTCCCGAGAAGCTAGAGATCCCGAAAATTTCTTCTTCCTTGTGTTTTTCCTGGATGATTGAAGTGCTTTCCCTGCCGATCTTGGTGCAAGCATCAATCTGATGCCTTATTCAAGATGGAAGAAACTTTCTCTTCCGAACTTATTCCTACCGCATGACTCTCGAGCTTGCAGACGTTCTATATCAGGCCTCTTGCATCGCCGAGGATGTATTTGTGAAAGTAGGAAAGTTCCATTTTCCGGCTGATTTTGTGGTTGTTGATTTCGATGCCGATCATCGGGTTCCTCTCATTGTTGGAAGAGGATTCCCAGAACGGGGCGCTCTCATTGATGTATTTGAGCAAGAAATCACTTAATGGGTAATGAAGTGTCACCTTTAACCTGATCAAACTTCAATGTACCTCAAATTATGATGTGAATCGGTTAATCGAATCGATTTAATTGATATTGCTTCAGAGGAGTACTCAAGAGTTTCTTGGTTATCTTCATAATTCTGTGAGTGGGGATTCCACCACATCTTCTCAACCAATCATGTTTTACTCTTCCCCTCTCTCACCCGCTTGAGGGAGGTGACTTCCTTCCGGAAGAGATCGATGAATTTCTTATCGATGAATCAATTCCGCCTAGAATTGATGGTGTTTATGATTCGGAGGGAGATATCCTTTATCTTGAACAATTGTTAAATGAAGATCCATTACCTTCACTCCTCCAAAGAGATCACGACAGGAAATCAAGTCAAGACAAACATCTAGGAAGAATTTCCGAGGTTGAACTTATGGACCTACCTCCTCATCTCGAGTATGCATTCTTGGAGGGTGATGATAAATTACCCGTCATAATTGCAAAGACTTGACCGAGGAGGAAAAGATCGCTCTCATAAAGATCTTGAAGTCACACAAGCAAGCAATTGCTTGGAAACTCTCCAACATTAAGGGTATCAACCCGGAGTTTTGTACTCACAAAATCTTAATGGAGGATGACTTCAAACCAAATCCAACATCGTGAGAAGGGTGAATCCTAAGATTCATAAGGTTATCAAACAAGAGGTTCTCAAACTTCTTGATGCCGGTTTAATTTACCCGATCTCGATAGTCCTGGGTTAGCCCATTCACCGTGTTCCAAAAAGGGTGGCATAAATGTTGTCACGAATGAAGAAAACGAGTTAATTCCAACTCGAATGGTTACGGGATGGCGTGTGTGTATTGACTATCGCAGTTAAACGAAGCCACACCAAAGACCATTTTCCCTACCCTTCATGGATCGTGATGTGAGAGATTAGCGTGGGAACGAATACTATTGTTTCCTAGATGGTTTCGGTTACTTTCAGATCCCCATTGATCCGCAGGATCAAGAAAAGACCACATTCACCTGCCCATACGGAACTTTTGCCTATAGACGTATGCCTTTTGGCTTATGTAATGCTCCCGCACGCCCAACGATGTATGATGGCAATTTTCCACCGACATGATCGGGAAAACTATGGAGGTGTTTATGGATGACTTCTCGGTCATTGGGGACTCATTTAAGACATGTCTCTCCCATTTAGACAAAATGCTTAAAAGGTGTGAAGACACCAATCTTTGTCTAAATTGGGAGAAGAGCCACTTTATGGTCAAAGAAGGCATAGTCCTTGGCCATAAGATTTCCAAAAACGGGATTGAGGTAGATAGAGCAAAAGTTGATGTTATTGCTAAATTACCTCATCCTACTAACCACAAAGGTATTAGGAGTTTTCGGTCATGCCGTTTTATCGCAGATTCATACAAGATTTTTCTAAAATCGCTGCCTATGACCCATCTTCGAAAAAGATGCTCCTTTTATCTTCTCACCGGAGTGCATCAAGTTGAAACATTAAAGAAAAAGCTTATCGAAGCACCCATTCTAGTTGCTTCCCGACGGGATTTACCCTTTGAGCTCATGTGCGATGCAAGTGATTTTGCTATCTGTAGTCCTGGGCAACGAAAAACCAAGCATTTTCACTATCCACTACGCAAGTAAACTATGATCAAGCTCAAACCCATTACACCACTACGTAAAAAAGAATTATTAGCCGTGGTGCTTTGAAAAGTTTCGCCATACCTTATCTTGACCAAATGCGTGGTGTATACGGATCACTCGGAACTCAAATATCTCTTTGCAAAACAAGATGCAAATAGATTGGCTGGTTCTCCTCCTACAAGAATTTGATATCATTATACGTGATAAAAGGAGCCGAGAACCCGGCTGCCGATCATTCCGCCTAGAAAACTCCTCACCAAGATGTGTTCGAGAAAAGGAAATAAATGAAACATTTCTCGAAACACTCAATGGTTTCTTTTCGTGGAGACTCTTCTACCCCATGGTGCCTTGACGGCAAATTACCATGGTAACTTTGTAGTGAAAGGGATGTCGCCCCAACAAAACAAATTCTTTAAAGATGTGAAACATTACTGGACGACCCTACTTGTTCAAAATTTGCGCGATCAAGTCATCGGCGGTGTGTATGGTCGAAGCTATTGACATTCTCAAGGCTTGCCATTCTCGACCATGGGGGACATCATAGCCCCAACTACAACGCCAAGAAGGTGTTTGATTCCGGATTCTATTGGCCCACGATTTACAAGGATGCCCACGAATTTGTTAAAACCCGCGACGCTTGTCAACGTTATGGAAATATCTCACAAAGAAATGAAATGCCGCAAAACGCCATTCAAGTGTGGAGATTTTGACATCCGGGGCATTGACTTTATGGGGCCATTTCCTTCGTCTCGCGGTAATAAATACATACTGCGTCGCTGACTATTTGTCAAAATGGGTTGAAGCTAAGGCTTTGCCTACCAACGATGCCCGAGTTGTGTGAAATTCTTAAAAATCTCTTTTTGCTAGGTTTGGAACTCCACGAGCTATAATCAGTGATCGTGGTAACGCATTTTGCAATGACCAGTTTGATAGAGTCTTGCAAAAGTATGGTGTAACTCACCGTCTCTCTACTGCGTACCACCCCCAAACTAGTGGGCAAGTGGAAGTTTCCAACCGAGGGATTAAAAGAATTTTGGAGAGGACGGTTGGCTTAAAACCGCGCTCTTGGTCGGATAAGCTAGATGACGCGACTATGGGCCTTCCATGCTTATAAAACACCCATCTGTGTACTCCATACAAGCTGTGTGTACGGAAAGGCATGTCATCCGCCATTGAACTTGAGCACAAGGCATACCGGCCTTGAAACATGCCAATTTCGATATTCGACAAACGGTGATCACCGGAAAGTTAAAATGAATGAATTAAATGAACTCCGTGATCAAGCATACGAGAACTCTTTGATCTACAAAGAAAAGACAAAGAAGATTCATGACTAAAATCAAAACCGCTTTCAACGCGGTGATCGAAGTCCTTCTTTTCAACTCAAGATTGAAGATTTTCTGAAAACTAAAATCACGCTGGTCCGACCATTTACCATCACTAGAGTATTTCCATATGGAACCATTGAGTTATCTCAACCCGATGGTCCAAACTTTAAAGTGAATGGTCATCGGTTGAAGCATTATTTGGAGAGGACATACCTCCGTGGTTGTTCCGGATTACAAACTTTCCCCATGAACCAATGAATGCGGATCGAGTCAAGCTAGCGACTGAATCAAAAACAGAGCATGCCATATGGGTTTTCACCCATATTTCTGACTTCTTTCTACTTTCTACCACCCTAGTGTGGGGGTTGCCCCATTACGCTGTATATATATAAGTTTCATAAAAAAAAAAAAAATCTCTTGCTAAATAATGGCGTAGTATTTCCCTTTACGTTTATGTTTCTGCATAACCGCCGGTACTTTGAATATTGAGGGCAATATTCATTTCTAGTGGGGGGAATTCTCACGAATTTTATCATGTAATTATACCATTCCCCGTTTTGGCCAATTTTTTTTTGGAGTAAGTGTTTTTTCACTTACTCGATTGGTTATCAGTCTGCCATGTCTAAAAAACAAAAGGATTGGCTAATCCAGAAGCAAACGGCTCTTGGTAAAGATATCTCAAACCGTTAATGGCTTGCAATTTGCCCAAATTGTATGGTGTTCATTTCACCATATCCTAAAAGTGAAGAGTGGCTAGCCCGCAAGTTTATGGCTTGTGGTAAGCGCTTGGAAAACCATAATTGGTAATCAGCTCACCAAAGATAATACTGATAATTTATCTAAGAGGTGGCTAGTCTAGAGCAGCTTACGGTAAAGACAAATCAAACCGTTGAAGTCAGGTAGTTTGCTCAAAATCACATGGTTATCGGTGTACCAAAGTTCTTACTTGAACTGAAACATTTGGCTACTCCAGAAGTAATGGCTTTTGGTAAAGAGATGAAATCCATTAATTTTCAAAACATTGCTAGGCACTAGCAATATCTTAGTGTAGGGGATTGATGAGTGTCTAAATACTCATCATTTTTGTACCATTTAAACCGCAAAACATCTCGAAAACACTCAAATGCATCAAAATGATAAAATATCACAAATAAGTGTTTTATGTGTTTTAAATGCAAAAGTATCAAAATCTGGTGAAAAACATATCAAGTTTGCATAATTGGCGCTTTTAGTCCCCAAGTTTCAAAGTTGTCAAATCTAGTCCCCTGGAATCCAAAAATGTAGAGTTCTATCATTCAAGGTCACTGAAATATTCTAAGTTGTCAAATTTGGTCCTTGAATGAATTTTGGTCAAATGGCGAAAAGGTACCTCAAGTTTGAAAAATGTCAAATTAAGTATTGGATATTTAAAAATGGGGAATAATAAAAATTGGTCCTTGTACTATTCATATATGGAAAATTTGGTCCTTGTAATAACTTTGGAAGATTGGAAATTTCAGCCCTCAAGAAGTGGGTCAATTACATGAATGGTCCTTGTGTTGCTTAACTTATACCAAATGGACCCTCAGATATCTAACCCAAAACACATACAACCCAAGCCCAATATCCTTACCCGGTCCAACCCATCCAATACTCCACCTGTTTAAAATAAAACCACCCGCTCCTTTTTTTTCCTGCCTTTCCCCGACCACCTTTCTGCAAACACTCTCCAACCTGCCACCCTACCCACACCATGTCCCCTCCACTCAACAACATCCAAACGATTTAATGCTCCTTCCCCAGACTCAAACCGTGTCCCAGCTTGCAATATCTCACTTTCTTTCCGCCAAAAGTGAATCAATGGCCAATATTACCTAAACCGATCCAATGGTCGAGATTATTAGTGGATTTGCTCGAGGACACGCTGGAAGTTTTATGGTGAATAAAAAGAGAAGAAGAAGCAAGAGAAAAAGGAGTACTTAGTTTAATTTCTCAAATGTATGTCGCTTTTTTTAAATTTTAGTATTAAATAAATTTTTGTTGATATTTCAAGTTTCATTGTATCAAAGTAAGTTGTCTCAAGTATTTTAACTCTTTTCAAGTATCAATTCCGTTTATGTTCATATTTCAAGTTTCAAGCTCATCGTTTCAATTTTCATTTTCAAATCCTATGTCAAAGCTTTAGAGCTTAATTTTAAGCTCAAACAAGCTTATATAAGCTTATTATAGCTTTTTATAAGCTTACAATCAAGTTTCAAGCAATTTTGGATTATGGTCAACAAAAGTCAAACTGGGTTCATTTGGTGATGGAATTGGATATGGGTTGATGCATAAATGGATTTGGGTTGATAATGAGCTAGGTTAGTGGTTTGGAATAGGTTAGTTGTTCCCTGTTCGCGGGCAAGCCATTGTGCTAAGGACCTTTTGTGTGATTTTCAAAGTTTCAATCGCATAACTTGTATTGGTGCTCATCTATAGTTCAAATCTGTTAATTAAGTTGTGTTTAGGTTAATTAAACTCAGTTTGATCATTAATATTAGCTAGTTTAGTATTTAGCTCGCTTTGAAATCATATAAAGTAAGTTTGGATCTGGTGGGTTTAACGTATTTGAGGCTTATTCAGTAGTTAAAATTTGTTGTTCTAAGCTTGGTTAGCTCTATTTGACTCATATCAGTCATAATTTTGCATTTGCAAACCACCATAGTCAAAATCACAATAACCTCTTAACTCTTAACTGTTGAGTTTTTGAAAAACAAAATCTTGAATTGTGCTAAGATATCAGATATAGTTTACGAAGTGTCATTTCATCATAATACATCAAGTTCATTCCACAAATTGGTTGCAAAGTTCTAAAGTCAACTTTTCAAAATTGTATCAAAAGTCAAAAGCTGAAAGTCATTGTACCCATCCGAGTTGATTTTTCATTTACTCATCTTTGGGCCAAACTAAGTGAAATTATGGTTTTTAAACTTCAACCGTGTATTTTCTTATTATTAATTTTGTAGATTTTTGTCAAATTTTTAAAAGCTTCAAAACCGCTGTCAATATTGGCTTATACTTCGTACATTACCAAGATTAACTGAAAGGTGCATTGTGTTTTGCGGTTTGTCAAGAGCTCATCAGAGCTCATCTTGGTATAGTTTTTGGTTTACAAGCTCTTGGCCAGGTCTAGTGTAGGTTCCCACTTTTGGTGTTCATTTTCAGCTTATTTGGTAGTCTGCGGAAGCTCGCAAATGGTAAACTGCTAAGCACATTAGCTCAATTCATCAAATCTGTGCAATTAGTATTTCAAAGGTGTAGAGTAGTTGTAACTTGTTGCATTTGGATACTTTTAGCCTTTTGTAGCTTCAGACGTTGGTAGCTTATTGTGGTCTTTGGCTTATTTAGAGTGCTTATTTATAAGCACTTGTCATAGTTGCATTTATTACACATAATCCACTGTTTTATATTTTTTTCACTATTATTTTAGGCTTATCTTGAATTGATTTTTAGGCTTATCTTTGAATTTTTCTTTTAATTTTAATACATTAAGTTTCAAAAATAATTTTTCATTTTTCTTAGATTAAGATAAATATAAAAAGTCAAAAAAATATTTTTCAGATTTTTCTTAGTTAAATTTGTATTTTTAAGTAATTTAAGTAGTTTTAAATAGATTTTAATTCCTAGAAAATACAAAATAATCGGAAAAATACAAAAATAGTTTTGAAAATTCTCTTTTGTTATTTTAGATTTTTTCAAGTCATAATTTCATTTTTCTAGCTTTATTTCATATTTTCTTGTATTTTAGGCTAATATTAAATAGTTAAAAAATAGTTTTTAATTAATAATAATTAGATAAATAGTTTTGAAAATAATTTTCTAAAAATTTTCTTTTATCATTAGGTTTGTAAAAATGTCATTTTCTATATTTTAGGATTTATATTGTTTTAGTTTCACATTTTCTTTTGTACGCTTTTTTTAATTTAAGTTTTATAAAAGAAAAAATCAAAACATCATTTTGCAAATAGTGATAGCGTTTATTTAATATTTTTTATCTTTTTTTTCTTTTAATTTGCATTTAAGCCTTTGTAATTATAGGCTATTTCTGTAGTTATAATAATTCAAAAACTTATTTTCCGTTCAAATCTCTCGATCGCTATTCGTTTGGTGATTCTTCGCATAGCTAGCTGGGACATAACGACCCGGGGAAACACTATACTCTCCAGATCTTCATTGCATTCTGTGTCTGAACTGTTTGAAGTTTCTTACGGTCGGCCATTCACAATGGTAGGGCTTAGGTGAGAAAACTTGACGTTTAGCACCGAATCAAATATGCACATGGATGAGGCTATTTCGCTCTCTTGTGTTATTGATAAACTTCCTTTTTCTTGGAAAGATTTCAAGCATACCTTGAAACATAAGAAAAGAGGAGTTAACTGTTGATGTAAGGCCATCTCATGATTGAATCTCGGTGCGTGATAATGACAAGCCAAAGAGTAGCAATGTTATTGGACCATCTGTTATCAATATGGGAGCATAACAACTCCACCAGATATAATGACAACAAAGGCAAACGCAAATATCATGACAACACAAGGGCGATCCAACAAGAAGGCAACACTACTTGTTGGAAATGTAAAAGATGGTCACATTAAAAGGGATTGAAAAGGTGTTAAAGTTGGTGGTAAAGCCAATGGATCAGGCACTAAGGGTTCAAAGAGTGGTGGATCAGCCAACTCACTGAAAGGTCAGAATATGTTTAATGAGTCTTTTTGATTTATTATGTTACATATGTATCTGAACTTTGCGCAGATGATGATACGCGGTGGGTTGACTACGTGCAACAGCTTCTTGTGTAAAGATAGAAATGGTTCAAGACTTATGAGTCACTGAATGATGGTTCTATTCTTCACATGAGAAATGAGTCAACTGCCTTGGTGCATGGTCGTGGTTGTGTAGATCTTAGGTTTAGTTCAGGAAAGATTGTAACTTTGTTTAATGTTATTCATGTTCCCGATATAAGGAAAAACTTGGTTTCAAGTAGTGTTTTGAATAATCATGGATATAAACAAGTTATTGAATCTAATAAATTTGTTCTTTCTAAATGTGGTGTTTTTATTGGTTTTGGTTATTTATGTAATCAAATGTTCAAGCTTAATATTTCTACTAACAGGTGTTAATTCAGCCTTTTGTGACCACCACTGAATCGATTCTAGCCTATGGCATGCAAGACTTGTCCATGTACACTATAAAAGATTGCAAGATATGTCTAAGGGATGGGTTGATCCCGCTTTTGACATGGACAACAAAAAGTGTAAACTTGCATGTTGACCAAGATAACCAAGAAACCCTTTCGTGGTGTTAGTGTGGACTAAGGTCTTGGAGCTTATTCACGATGACTGTGTGATTTGCATGCCACTCCTTCTTTGGGAAATAGGAAGTACTTTGTGACGTTTATTGATGATGCTTCTAGGTTTTGTTATGTTTATTTGTTACATACAAAGGATGAAGCATTAGATAAATTCAAAGTGTTTAAAATTGAAGTTGAATTACAACTTGGGTCTTTGATCAAAAGATTAAGGACCGAGGGGGAGGAGTTACATGGATACTCGGTACTTTCACCTGTTGGAATAATCCATGAACGCTTATACTCCTCAAAAAATGGTATTTACGAAAGGAAAAACAGGCCAAGGAGATGGTTAATTCCATGTTGTCCTATTCGGACTGAAATGGTTCTGGGGTGAAGATATGTTAACAACTTGCTATTTATTAAATAGGGTTCCCAACAAAAGGAACAAGGTTACCCCTATGAACTCGGACTAAAAGGAAACCTAACTTTGAACTATGTCAATTCGGGGTTGTAGGGCTGTTGTAAGACTCCCTAATCCAAACCAAAAGACTTTGGGTGAAAGAGGCATTGACTGCATCTTTGTTGGATATGTTGAGCATTCCAAGGCTTTTAGGTTCTATGTTATTGAACCTAATGAATATGTTTCGGTTAACTCTATAATTGAATCAAGGGATGCAGACTTTGATGAGAATAGATTCTCATCACCCCAAGACTAAGTCGAGGATTCCTAATGGAACTCATGACACCGGTGTATCAAAGGTCCTCGATGATAAACCATCGGTGGTCCCTGATGAGGTGGTTCAACAATTTAACCCGTGCCGGGAAAGAGCAAAAGGGTCGCAGACCCAAAGTCATTTGGACCTGAGTTTCAACTATACTTAGTTGAAGGAACAAGGGATGAGGTCTCGCACCAATACCCTATTGCTTCATTGTTGAGGATGATCCCAAGACATTTGAAGAAGCAATGATTCCCGGATATTGCTTTCTGGAAAGAAGCAATCAATGATGAGATGGATTCCATCATGGGAACAACACTTGGGTGTTGGTTGATCTACCTCCTGGTTGCAAACCTCTAGGTTGCAAATGGATTTTCAAAAGAAAATGAAGGTAGATGGAACTATTGAAAAGTTCAAGGCTAGACTAGTTATTCGGGGCTTTAAACAAAAGTGGGGATAGACTATTTTGATACTTATGCCTCGTGGCTCGTGACGTTACCATAAGACTGCTAATTGCTATGGCATCTATTCACAACTGTTATTCATCGGATGGATGAGAAGCTTCTGAATGGTGATGGAAGAGAGGTTTATATGAACTAACCTCAGGGCTTCATCTTGCCTGGCAATGAAAACAAGGTGTGTAAACTGATTAAGTCTCTTTATGGACTTAAGGGCACCTAGCAATGGCATCAAAAATTTGATGAAGTGGTTTTGTCTAGTGGTTATGTTCTCACCAGGTGACAAATGTGTATATAGAAAATTTGATGAATCCGGTAAAGGAGTCATCATTTGTCTATATGTTGATGACATGTTGATTTTTGGCATCGACCAAATCGTTGACTGACAAAGGAATTTTTGTCATCAAGGTTCTCCATGAAAGACATGGGGAGGCTGATGTTATCCTTGGTATAAGGATTAAACATGAAAGTAATAGAATTTATCTCTCGGTCTCATTATATTGAGAAGTTTGAGAAAATTCAATTACTTTGATTGTACTCCATGAGTACACCTATGGATACTTGTGAGAAACCGATGCCTAATCATGGCAAGGTCGTATCTCAACTTGAGTATTCTAGGGTAATTGATGTATGCCATGACTTGTACAAGACCTGATATTGGTTTTGCAGTGGGGAAAATTGAGCAGGTATACTAGTAATCCTAGTGCTCATCACCGCAAGCAGCTCAGTGGTAATCGGTATTTGAAGAGAACTATGATTATAGTCTCTCATATACTGGTTACCCATCAAGCAGGTTTAAGGTTACACTGATGCAAGTTGGATCAGTAACATGAAGACAATCGTCTACCAGTGGTGGGTATTCCTACTTGTGGAGGTGCAATTCTTGGGCATCCAAGAAACAAACTTGCATCACCGTTCAACAATGGAATATGAATTGGCTGCTAAGATTCTGGTAAAGAAGTGAATGGTTGAAAAACTGCTCCTTGAGATTCCATTGTGCCTAAACCTATAGCACCTATTTCTATCCGTGTGATAAAGGCAGCTACATTGGCTAAGGCTTATAGCCAAATGTACAATGGTAAGTCTAGACCCTTAGGTGTCAGACATAGCATGATTCGTGAGCTTATCATGAATGGGGTGGTATCTATAGAGTTTGTGAGATCTCAACAGAACTTAGCTGATCACTTGACGAGGGTCTCGCTAGAGACTTGGTTATAAAGTCTGCTAAAGGGATGGGTTTAAGTCCAACTTAGTCAATGAATGCTAGGACACCCAACTCCCTCCTAAGGAAACTTGGGAGCTGAGTTCATGTGGAAAGTTGAACATTCAGGTGGACTGGAGCACATGTTTTATTTACATCCCAAAGTTGTGCCTAACCCACTGTGAAGGAGGATGAAGTCTTAATGGTTATTTTCTTTGAAAAAGTGCAGGAGCATGAATAAAGAGGAACCACCTATGTAAATGTTGAAGTTTTGCCACTCGGGAAGCTTTGGACTTTTAGCATTTACAACATTTATGAATTTGGATATGGACACATGGCTTGTATAGTGTCGGGAGCTTTTAAGTGTTTGAAAACTTGTGTGTATTTTATCTTCATGTATTCAAATGGGTTGAAGGGTTCAATTCTTAGAACACCCTGATTCTCGAATATTTGAAACGTGTAATTTACTAAGATGGAAATTCAATCCTCAGGACATTTTCATGCACTTGTGGGGAGGATTGTTGGAAAATTTTGGGGAGGATTGTTGGAAAATTTAGTGCACTTGTGGGAATAGTTCACACCTTGTAATGGGTTAGGAGGTACGGAGTGTACACCCATAAGGTCCATGAACACCCTGACTCTTGTAGTGGTTTGTATTGATAGTGCCGGAAAGTACTGTTGTGGACGACCGATTATCGGGTTTCCACTGGCAAAGTACTTCCACTGGATCGTGTTTCCACTGGTGGTGTTTCACTGAGTAGTGTTTACACCGGAAGTGTTTACACCGAAGTAGTGTTTTACTGAAGTAGTGTTTACCGAAGCAGGGTGTTTCACCGAAGCAGGTAACCACTGATAGCACTATGAAAAGTATGATGAAAGCATCGCTTGTAACGGCTTTGACATATTTAAGTGGCGGTTTCAAGCGCTAATGACCACGTTTAATTGGTCGTGAACCACTAACGGCTATAATGGGGATAATGGGAGGCTATTAATGGGCCGATTAATACTCATAATTCCATGGAATTAGCCAAGAGTATTATTCTATAAATAGGATATCTGATTATGCATGAAAGACACACGAAAAACACAAAACACTTATAAGCGAAGGGTTATAGAATTATGAATTCTCTAACCGTGATGGTCTTATCCCAAGTAGATATTCGTGAACCCGGCATTAGGGTCGAATAGTTTACTTTGGAAAGTGATCAACGCATTCCAAGTGATATCCGTAACCACTTAGTGGATTTGTTTCAATAGTTGTTGTTTCACGAAGTTGATTATTTACTGCTTCGAGTTACCACCAACAATTAGCCTAAACGGAGATTAATCGGCCTTATAAGCCTTGTTTTGCAACACTAATTTTGAAGCATTCTAAAATAGTAACGTGTAAGGATATTTTCATTGCAATAGCTTAGAATGAAAATACATATCCGAACACCATTTGCATAAATCTAGTACAAAGTTTTGGAATTTGAAAGTAAATAGAAACTAACTGATGCAATATTTCTAACCCATTTTAAGGGTTTGGTCCGAAATTAACCCATTGAAGGTTTTGAGGAAAATCTCACATTAGACGATAGAAGACTATCAAGTCTAGAAAATTTGCATTTATTAGATATTTTTTTCTAGCTTGTGATATTTTTTCCGCAAGTGGTGGGGTAGAAATCAAAAGAAAGTTAATGGGCCAAATAAAGCAACCATTTAATTAGGAGCTAAAAAAAACCGAAATAACCAATAAACCGAAAACACAACCGAATGAATCAAAACAACCAACCGAATTAATAACCTAACCAAATTTGCAAACCGAATCAATACTACTAATTCGATTCTCGAGTTGGATATGAGTTTGACAATCTAAATCGAGAACCGAACAAAACGAATTTATATATATATATATATATATATATATATATATATATATATATATATATACATACATATATAGGATAAAAAAAATAAAAGACAAATATCCATAAAAAGATAAAAAGATTTTTTTTTTCAAAAAAAGTTCTCGAAAAATTCTAAAAAAGAATCACAAGATCGGGTATGATGGTGCATGAAAAAGTTGTGAAAAACTTTTTCTAAAAGTGGATATTTTTTCCGAAAAAATTTATGAAAAATACGTTTCCATTAAATCGCTTTTTTGCAGATCAAAATTGGTTTTGCCCAACTTCTTTTGATTTTTTCATCAAAATAACATTGCGCATCTAACTAAAACAAGTTGAAAATTTTGTGCATCAAAATATTTTTGCGCATCAAAATTCTTTTTTTGTGTATTAAAAAAAACGTATCAAAACTCAAAATTATAAAAAATGTTTTCACAAAAGTTTTATGCACCAACATACCCAATCTTGTGGAGTTTTTTCAGAATTTTTGGAGAACTTAGAAAAAACAAATATTTTTATTCTTTTTACGGATATTTGTCTTTTTATTTTAACTTTACCCTACATATATATGTGTGTATATATATATATATATATATATATATATATATATATATACATATATATGTATATATATATTTTTATATTTATATATATAAATACTATTAAAATGTTATCTTAATATAAAAAACAAACATTTTATGCCTAAAATATATTTTTTTAGCTAAATATTTATGTAATTATTAATTTTTTAAAAATAAATAATCAAATTCATTCGGGTCAACCCAAGAATCGAACCGAATTCAAATTTAGTTTTCGGTTTGGTTCGGTTGAATTCTAATTCAGTTCGGTTCGGTTTTCAGGTTGACTCGATTTTTTTTATCCGAACAAACCGAACAACCCGATAACCGAATCGATCAACACCGCTACATTTAAGATGAGACTTTTATAAATTCAAGGACTCAAAACATTACATTGGGATAATAACCTAAAAATGTATTTAAAAGCCCGTTAGGTTTGGGGTTTAATGGATTTGGATTTGAGATTGGTTTGAAAGAAATAAATATAATTGATAGTATTAATGTTATTTGTTTTGTAAAATGTAATTTAGAATTGATTTTAATTTAATATTATTTTATAGTGAGATGAGCCCTTTGCTTATATTATAAAATAAAAAATTTACATACAAACAAGAAAGTGACGAATTATAAAACAAAAAATTCCTTTGTGTGCGAAACCATTTCTTTTGTCAGTACCCAACCTCTTACGGTGTTTTTCGCACGAACCCTCAAGTAAATGTTTCAAATCCACTTTTAAAATCCACACCCACATTCCAAATGGAATATTTCACTTTGATAGTATTCCTATAAGACAAATAACACCTACAAAACGGAACCTAAGTACTTGATACTTTTGAAGTGTAGAACTTTATTTTTTGATAGGGGTGAGATATCCACACCCTCCCATAGGGAGGGTATCCAATCATTGAATGCATTGTCGGCTTGTACGGTATGCATCGCGGGTTGTACAGTTTGACCAAAAGCTATTGATGTGACAATATAGGGAGGGTATGTATATCACATCCCTTTTTGATATTGTACACCTAAACTTATGAATCTCGATATTTGTATATATTTTGTTCATATGTAATGACCAAATTACCCTTTGTTGTTATAGTAGTCGGTTAAAAAAGTAAGTGTAAAATGGTCACAAAATACAAAATATTACAGATTCAGATAAAATCAGGCGGAACCAGATGCGAAACTAGAACCAATATAAGTTGTTAATGTCAAAATGCTACACATAACTACTCTAGACTTAGTCGGATTAGTTAAGATTGCAACATCACCATCACCAACACCAACACCATCACCATCACCAATAATCCATTATAACCAAACAAATATATCCGTGATCACCAAATACCTATACCAATATTAATACCAATACCAAAGATCATCCAACTACTAATATCATCACCATTACTTTCGAACTAATCAATCTCCAATCGTAACCAAAATTCATACACACCCTTTGACTTTTTATAGTACTTGTTTCATTCAATTCTTCCATCAAAGATGCGGAACAGTTAACGGCCAAAGGTGAAACAAACAATTTACAAATATGATTCCAATAGGCTACCCAGAATTCCCAGAATTGTGGCCAATAGATTTTGTTTTCGTTTTTGTTTTTGTTTTGTTTTGTTTTGTTTTTTCATCTTTGATCTATACTTATTAGATTCACCAAATAATGAAGATTATAAAATATTAAATAGACTACAAAACAATAAACCCTAGGAGGTAATTATTTTGAGGACAAGAAAAAAATTAAAAACTGAGAGACAAATTTGAACCACACAAATCATTATATCTAAGAGACAAGATTTAAGGAAAACAAATATGGAGGACCTAAAATGAAATTTTGGACCACCTTTTTTTCAATTAAAACACATTTTCACATCTCTTTTTAAAATATTACATATTTTAAAAACCGTAAACCGTTAACCTACAAAAATTAAACCATCATAACGAACATTTAATTATTTTTCAATAGAGGGGCACTTTTATATGCTTTCTACAAACTTTTTTTTTGTCTTTATTAATACAAATAAACCATAAAAATGTTTGTTTATATTTTACGATCTTCTAATGTTTTGTCGATAACAAACGTAAAATCATTCTAACGAAATAAATAAAACACGTAAAAGCTTTGATCCAATAGTTTACTAACACACTTTTACTAAACATATAAAAACCATCAAAAATGTTTAGTTAAATAAGTTATATAAAACCAAAACCATTTTTATAAAACACTTACAAGTAATATTGTTTAATTATTTTTAAAAAATGTATATGTACTTTGTATAACTTGTAATGGGTAAATAATGGGTAAAAACCAAAGTCCATAACCCATGACCTAAGACCCATGAGCTATTGACTAGGTACAATAAAACTTGTTGGGTAAAAACCAAAGACCATAACCCATACCGATAGAGCATGATCCATAACCCATGACCCATTGCACGACATCATGCATGAAGTCATGTAGATATTTTCACAATTCTCAATTTCCGGTTATTTTGCAAACTTTAAAAAAATTTACTATTCATCTCGGGAATTTACTATTCATCGGTTACTATTTATCATTTTACTATTCATCGTTTTTGAAGTCGATATGATATTTTGAGAGGTTATTTCAAAATTTTACTATTCACAAAAACACTACTCATTCCCGGAGAAAATTTTATATTCATAATTTTTATTCATCATTTTTCGTAAACTAGGTTTACGAGTATCAAATTCGCGTAACTGTAAGCGTTAAGCTGCGCATTCATGAAACATCATTGAGAACACCTTCATGTACTGTGAGTTAGTCTACATATCATCCGTAACATTATTTTCATATTAGTTCATGCATGGGTTTGTACAAATTTTCATATTAGTTCATGCATGACCATAAACCTATTAGCTTGATCGGAAGTTTGTACAAAGTGGTTACTAAAGTGCTGGCTACTCGTCTTGCGTATGTGATTTCGGACCTCATTTCGGACGTTCAAACCGCTTCGGGTCCTAAACACATTTTAGATGGTCCGTTCATTATTAATGAAGTTCTATCTTGGTGTAAACATAAAAAGCAACATGCTATGGTTTTAAAGTCGATTTCGCTAAAGCATATGATTCTAGACGGTGATTTTATCGACGAGGTTTTGAGGCGTTTGGTTTTGGAAATAAGTGGCGTTCATGGATTCTTTGGTAGCTTATCATTAGGTATGGCTTCTATCCTTATTAATGGCGGCCGACATCCGAATTTCAATTCATTGTGGGCTTAAGCAAGGTGATCCGCCGCCTCGCCTTTTCATTTTGGTGGAAT